>JAGXJF010004439.1:0-697368 GCA_019208055.1 Stipa capillata
AACAGAGCAATCACACGATCCAAGACACAAGAAATTTTATGTGAAAACCTTAGAAAGGGTGAAAAACCACGGACGCACGAGACGTCAACTTCACTATGATGAAGTCCAAACCCGTTAGGGATTTTACAATGCTTGCTTATCCCATAAAGTCTACAGGGAGGGGTATATATAGTTACAGTGGCTGAAGGGTATCTGTGTTACTGCACTGTGACACAGCTGAACTCACACACAGGCAGAACACTAACATGCTAACACCTGACTCAGGTAAGCTAATCCTACCTATGTCAGCTACCTGTGTCACAGGTAATGAGCCATCTGTGACATCGGTGGCTGACACCGCGGTTGGGTGACACTGCTGACTGACACCGGCAACGCAGAACGTCTTCTGCAAAGGGGTGACAGAAATTTGGAGCAAACTCCAACAAACTCCACCTTGAGACAAATTCCTAGAACCTTCCGTTGAAACGCCAGGTATAACAAATTCAACTGACTTAACAGTTCATCGCGCGCCATGCGCCAATAGTCACTAGGACTATTTTTGTCATCGGCCAAGCTTGAGCAATCACTCAAACTTAGTCTACAGGAACTGGCTTTGTCATCATATCAGCACATTTGTCATATGTGCTGATCTTGGTCACTTTGACATCACCCTTGGCAACAACATCCCTGATAAAATGAAATCTGACATCAATGTGCTTAGTTCTCTCATGGAACATGGAATCCTTTGTAAGGTAAATTGTCACTTTGACTGTCACAGTAGATTGTTGTGCAGGATGAATCTTCACAAAGCTCAGAATATAAACCTCTCACCAAGTAGTCTCCTTGCATGCCTCAGCACCAGCCATGTATTCAGCCTCAGTAGTAGACAATGCAACAATTGACTGCAGGGTTGCCTTCCAGCTCACAGCACAGCCACCAATGGTGAACACATAGCCTGTGATGTGATCTTCTCTTGTCCAATCGCCAGCAAAGTCGGAATCACATATCCAACAATTCCATCTCTAGATTTCCCAAAATGCAAACAAGCATGAGATGTACCCCGAGGGTACCTGAATATCCATTGGACTGCTTTTCAATGCTCTTTTCCAGGATTAGCCATGAATCTGCTCACAACGCTCAAAGCATAAGCTAAATCAGGACGGGAGCAAATCATGGCATACACGAGAGAGCCAACAACACTCGAATAGGGAACTCTAGACATGTACTATTATCATCTTCTTCTGACTTTGGACAACAGCTTGATGATAATCTGAAGTGTGCAGCTAAAGTGTGAAACATGGCTTAGCATTTTGAAAGTTAAAACGGTGAAGCACCTTGTTAATGTATCCTCTTGACTGAGATACAATTTTCCAGCAGATCTATCTCTGGAATCTCCATGTCAAGAATCTTCTTTGCTTCACCCAGATCCTTCTATCAAATTTAGAACTCAATTTTCCTTCATTGATCAACATCTGCTTTATCTTTAGCAGCAATCAGCATGTCATCGACATACAATAGCAAGTAATGGCAGAGTCATTAGCAGATCTCAAGTATATACAGCTATCATAATCAGATCTTTTAAAACCTTGAGAAATCATGAAGGTATCAAACCTCTTGTACCACTGCCTGGGGATTGCTTCAATCCATACAGTGACTTCTTTAATTTGCAGACAAGCTTATCTTTACCAGGAACAGTAAAGCCTTCAGGTTGATTCATATAGATGTCTTCATCCAACTCCCCATGAAGAAATGCAGTTTTGACATCTAATTGCTGAAGCTCATAATCATGCATTGCAACAATGCTGAGAAGTGTATCGAATTGAGCTATGCTTCACAACAGGGGAGAACACTTCATTGAAATCAACACCTGGAATCTGGGTGTAGCTTTTGGCAACTAACCTTGCTTTGTATTTTGTCCCATCATTAGGAGTAGAACCCTCCTTGCACTTGAAGACTCATTTACAGCTTATTGGTCTCTTGTCACTGGACAGTTTGACTAATCCCATGTGCCATTTCTTGTCAAGGGACTCAATCTCATCATGCATTGCAGTCATCCATTTGCTTGCATCAGCAGAGATAATGGCTTCTGAATATGAAGAAGGTTCGGCAAATCCTTCAATTTCTTCTGCGACGCTGAAAGCATAAGCAACCATATTTGCTTCTTCTATTAGCTTTCTGACAGGTTTAAGATCCCTTCTGGACCTATCAACTGCAATGGAATACTGTGGAGTGTTCACGAGCAGCAGGCACATGATCACCTGCGTCACCTGCCTGTGACACAGCTGGCAGGTCATGAGCTATCTGTGGCACAGCTGGTTGATCTGGCTGTGGCACAGCTGTCACCTGTGGCAACAGGTGCACTCACCTATGGGACAGGTACATGAGAATCACTGAGCTTAACAGAATGCTCCACCTCACAGGTGCACTCACCTGTGGGACAGGTGCATGAGAATCACTGAGCTTAACAGAATGCTCCACCTCAGGGTTAGACTTCTGTTCACTGTCTTTAGAACCTCTGGGCTGATCAACTGGAACATCATTGCTTTGCAATATAGCAGCCTCATTGAAGACAACACTTCGGCTGACTATCATCTTCTTGGTCTCAGGATTCCATAGCTTAAAGCCTTTGACACCAGACTTATAGCCAACAAATATGCATTTAATAACCCTGGGTTCAAGCTTCCCATTGTCAACATGGGCATAAGCAGGGCATACAAACACTCTCAGATTTGAATAGTCTGCAGGAGTACCAGACCAAACCTCAATGTGTATTTTCCTATCAATGGCTGTGGAAGGAGACCTATTGATAAGGTGACATGTAGTGGAGACAGATTCACCTAAAAATATCTATTCAGACCTGCATTGGACAACATGCAACGGGTCTTGGAGATAATGGTCCTATTCATACGCTCAGCTACACCATTTTGTTGAGGAGTGCCAGGAACAGTGTTGTGTCTCACAATGCCATGAGACTTGCAGTATGACTTGAACTGTTTGGAGCAGAACTCCATACCATTGTCAGTTCGAAACTTCTTGACTTTCCTCTCAGTTTGGTTTTCAACCATTGTCTTCCACTCTTTGAAGGCAGAAAATGCTTCTGACTTGTGTTTAAGGAATAGGGCCAGACCTTTCTTGAATAATCATCAATAATGGTCATCATGTAACGAGATCCACCAAAAGATCGCTTTCTGGATGGCCCCCACAAATCAGAATGCACATAATCAAGAATTCCTTCAGTTGTGTGAGTTTGAGGTGATAAATTTCACCCTTTTGTGCTTGCCGAAAATGCAATGCTCACAGAACTTCAGGTTTTCACTATATCTTTCAAGTAATCCACGCTTGCTGCTCGGCTCTTCCAGACCAGACTTACTCATATGCCCTAGATGCATATGCCCAAATGTTTGATGCATCAGAACCAGAAGTATCTTGAGGAATTACAGGGGCGGCATTGCCTGAGATTGAACTGCCATGGAGATAGTATAGTCCACTGGACTTCCTCAGGTCTGCCTTCATCACCAGAAGAGAACCTTTGGTGATCTTCAAGCAACTATCTCCACCTGAATAATGATACCCATTACCATCAAAGTAGCTCATGAAATAAGATTTCTCTTCATCTTTGGAATGTATCTGACATTTGTCAGTGTTCTGATCATACCATCAAACATCTTGATCTGAACTGAGCCAATGCCCTCTATCTTGCAAGCTGAATCATCATAGCCAAGAACTGATGCACCATTGCTTAACGGCTCAAAGGAACTGAACCAATCTCTGTGAGGGCACATGTGATATGTGCAAGCAGTGTCAAGAATCCACTCATCAGTGGCAGCTCTCTGTCCAGTAGAACTGGCTATAACATTCAAGAAACCAACACCTGTGTTTGCATCTGTGTCACAGGTGGGGCGAAGACCTGTGTCACAGGTGGGATGATCATCTATGTCACAGCTGGAGCTGGTACAGCTGAGGTGGTCAACTGTGTCACAGCTGGTGGCAGAAGTTCCAGCAATAACCACCAAAGACTCGACGTCTGAGTTAGCGGAGCAGTTGGCAGCAGCATCAGCCTTATCCTTCGGCTTTGTGCCTTTTCTGTTCTCCTTGTTCTTCAGCTTGTAACACTCAGAAATGTCATGTCCATTACGTTTGCAGTATCTGCAAAACTTGCCCTTTTCTCGGACTTTGATCTGCCTCTCTGACCTGTGGCACAGGCAGAGCTTCTTCCATGACCATGATTGGGGTTTTTCTTCTCAGATCTGCCTCTGACAGACAAGCCCTCAGCATGTGAGCCACTTGAATCATCTGACACCATCTGTCTCATCTTCTCCTTGGAATGCAAGGCCTCATAAACCTCATGGAGTGTGAGGGTATCTCTGCTATACAGCATGGTATCTCTAAAACCAGAATATGAACTAGGCAGCGAACATAAGAGAATCAAACCCAAATCTTCTTCATCATAACTAACATCCAATGATGCTAGATCAGCAACAATCTCCTTGAAATTAGAGATGTGTTCAAGCAAGTTACCTCCTTCTGGCATCTTGTGCAGGAACAACTTTTGCTTGAGGTGCATCTTGCTGGTCAGATCCTTGGTCATGCAGATTGCTCCAAGCTTCAACCATAACGAAGCAGCATGTATCTCCTGAAGAACCTCCTGCAGAATGTTGTTGTGCAGATGGAGTTGAATTTGGGAAACGGCCTTGCGGTCCTTCTTCTTCTCATCATCGGACCAAGAAGCAACAGCCTTCCCACCAAAGGAGTCCAAAGCATCCTCATAATCGGCCTGAGCCAATAGAGCACGCATCTTGACTTGCCACAGAGAGAATCGAGTATCTGATCAAGAAGCGGAAGATCAAACTTCATGGACGCCATCTCAAGAACGAGCAACCTGAGTTAGCTCTGATACCACTTGTTGGAGATGGACGGTGTGTCCACAGGAAGAGAGAAATCAGAGTAGCGGAAACGAACGTGGCAACAATCAAGCAAAGAACACACGCAAGAAACAGAGCAATCACACGATCCAAGACACAAGAGAATTTTACGTGGAAACCCTAGAAAAGGGTGAAAAACCACGGACGCACGAAGACGTCAACTTCACTATGAATGAAGTCCTAACCCGTTAGGGATTTACAATGCTTGGCTTATCCCATAATGTCTACAGGGAGGGGGTATATATAGTTATAGGTGGCTGAAGGGGTATCTGTGTTACTACCTGTGACACAGCTGACTCACACAAACGGAATACTTAACATGCTAACACCTGACTCAGGTGAGCTAAACCTACCTATGTCAGCTACCTGTGTCACAGGTGATGAGCCACCTGTGACACCGGTGGCTGACACCGCTGGGTGACACCGCTGACTGACACCGGCAACGCAGAATGTCTTCTGCAAAGGGGTGACAGGAATTTGGAGCAAACTCCAACACATCACAAGATAACCTTCTTCCTACAATGCAATGCTTCAGGTTCAGCCTGACTGCCTGAGCTGAAGCTCTGAACTTAGTTTCCATACTTGAACAAGTTACAACACCCTCTGTAATTGGTAGTTGCTGTGATATGATATGCCATATAATTCCTTCTTCCCTTTTCCTTTTTATTTTCTTTTGGTTGGGCATGAATTTGTATGAGCCTAAACTCTAAGATACTATGCTTTTTATTTTCTTTTGGTCGGACGTAGTGCAGAGTGTTGTAGATGTTCTGCCTACTCTTGTACCATGTATAATATGTGGATCAGAAAACTATTGCCGTGATACTTCCCACAACCAAGATTGTACTTGCATCGAATCTTGACTACTACTTAGAATGATTTTCTTTCCATTTAGAACCTTCAACAAAACTATAAATTTACCTAAATCATCATCAAATAGTATTGTACTTTCCTGATATGCTGTAGTGCAGGATATCTGGGATTCAATACAGAACAACGAATACTTTTCTTTTGAAGGATTACAGGATGTATTCAAGCAGGTAATTGTCATCAATCTACTTTTTTCATATGATGATCAAATATTTGAACTTGAGCTTTTGATTTTATGCAGCTACGATTTTACAAGACCCCAGATATAGAAACACCAAATTACCTGATTCTGAAAAGGACTGCAAATTATGAGGTATTAATTGGTTGTATATGGAGTATTTTATTTTATCCAGAACCCAATTTATTGTAGGTCTGAAGTAGCAACACTGACATGGCCTCATAATCCATTCTTCATATGAAGTTACAACATTGACAAGTTCCCCAATTATTTTTGCATGACTTATGTTGATTGTGGAATCTTGCCAGTATGATCATCCACTTATAGAGTATTAGTGTGTACAACAGCTAATTTGTAAATGTTACCTCTTCATAGATTTTGTTCAGGTAAATTATGAGCATAAATATTTTTTGCAGGTCAGGAGCTATTCACCATTCTCAATAGTCGAAGCAAAAGGAGAAAAACTAACAGGATCATCAGGTTTTAATAATGTTACTGGGTGAGTTGTTTTACACTTTTACCCATACTGTAAATATTTAACACCATATATTGTAATGCTGAAAGTGCTTGTACATGTAGGTATATATTTGGCAAGAATGCTTCCTCTGAAAAGATTCCAATGACTACACCTGTCTTCACTCAGGCTTGTGATGACAAACTCTCAGATGTATCCATCCAGATAGCTCTGCCAATGAACAAAGACTTGAACAGGTATCTTGTGCAATGCATGATTTCAGTTATTGAGAACATGGACAGCTGCTTATAGTTAAAAGAAATATGACACTTTGCAATTATTTGTATGGTTTTTGTTCATAAAAAATATATATTATTTGGATGGTGTTACTTCTGTTGCCAATAATAGTCTCGTTCAATCAGTTTGCCAGCTCCAAATACAGAAGCTGTTACCTTGCGAAAGGTAGAAGGAGGCGTTGCTGCAGTGAAAAAATTCAGTGGGCGACCAAAAGAGGACATTGTGCTCCAGAAAGAGAAGGAGCTACGCTCCCAGCTACTCAAAGATGGGTTGAAACCTCAACAGGGCTGTCTGCTTGCACGTTACAATGATCCTAGGACAAAGAGCTTTGTAATGGTATGTTTCCTTTTGCTCTGTCCCTCTTCAGTTAAGCTGAGATATGAAATTTTGTATCAATTTGACACTTCATGATCCTAGGACAACTAGATAGCTTTGTTTCAAGAAATCAAGTGTATCAAATTGCATACTTTATCCATCTTTGCTAAATGCTAACCTTTCCAAGAAGCCGCTACAATATTTTAATTGTACCTCCAGTCAATCCTGAAACACTGTTTTTTGTAACTCATTACTGAAACTCTGTTTGTTCTACCTGATCCAAAGAGGAACGAGGTGCTTATATGGCTCGACGACTTCAAGCTGGACTAGTAATATTCACTGTAAATTGTATAACATATTTCTGCAACATCAGACACCGTGTGTTGGAGCTTTCAGAGTATCATAGAAAGGTAAAATTGTTCTTCACAAGAAATTACCTGCATTGTATTGCCTCCAAAAATAACCTGCATTATAGTTCTGTGAAGCTGACTATTCTTTACATGTACAAATAAAGTTATATCATGCATCCATGTCTCTTCGCTCTGGCAAAGCACCGGATTTTTCTTGATGCTATATTCTCACTTAGCTTTTCCATCTGGTTTTGGGTTCCAATGCAGGAGAGTTATGTACTGACATGAGCAGATGCAATGTATAGAAGATGTAAGTTCCGGAAGGTAAAATAGGCCACATGGTAAAATTGTAGGTCATATGATTCTGTTTGTACACCAGAACTGATATGAAAAGGGGCACTGATTAGGACGAAAATATTTAAGAAATTGTCTATATCGGGGCTAATATTTTGTCGGGTTTTTACAATTGGAGTGTTGGACTGGGTTGTCGCATTCTGGGTCCACCAATCTGTTTCGGACCAAATTTACCACTAGACAACCTGACTCTAGATCTAGACATGAGGCGAAACTGATTGTGCTCAAGTCTTACCAATATAGCACTTGTCTCGTTGATCTCAGGTGATTAATTATACTAGTCATGCACAGTTGGAAAAATGAAAAGTATGTGTAACAGTTCATGTTCAAAGTGAAGATGCATATTTGCAAATCCGAGAAATACAGAATATCAAATTATAAGATATAGTTCCCTTTTTCAGTTCTGAATGATCACCAAAATCGTTATCTAAACCAATTTTCAATTCTCTCTTAATTATGATCTGGTAAATCAATGACTGGTCCATGCAAGCCCCACGAATGCATGTAAATACAGTCTGTGCCCAATAGATGCAATAGGTGCCAAATTAAGGTTGGTAGGTCTGTATCTTTGTTAAGCTGTCCTGCTGCCTGTCGTGGCATGCATACACCACAGCATAATGTTATTAGTGGTTGGTGAGGACCAAGGATGTCTCTAGAACCATTCATGATTCATTCCCTTTACACTTGCTAGCTAACCAAAGGGTTTAAGAAAACCTGAGGGGCATAGCTGGATGGATCTGGGGTTTAAGAAACCTTTAGGCCTCATTTGGTAGCGGGGAAACGGCGGGGATCCCTGTCCAATTCCTGATAACTCCCACCCACGGTAAATCGTCCTTGGTTTTTTCGCTGTATCATTTCATTGAGACATTGGAGAAAATCTCTCTTGCCTCGTCGATTCCCAGGGATGAAAAAAAGCGCCCGTTGAGATTATGTCAAATATGTGTACGAGTATATTACAAGTTGGACTAGAGAATGTGTAGTATTGTAATAGGGTATTATGGTGAGTCTTAAGAGGATACATAAAGAGTTGGAATTGGACTCATGTATTATAGGTCTACTATATAAGGAGGGGGGGCACCACACAATGTAACCAAGCCAATACAATGTAACTTGAAAGAGAGTTAATAGATGAGGAGGAGCGCCCGTAGTCAAGCCTCGTGGATATAGGCCTCGTGGCCGAACCACGTTAAAAAGGTCATGTTTCTCATTGCCAAATCTACGGTGTTCTCGGTTTAGATCTACGCTTCTGCATGTGGCCTTCTGATTTCGCAAAAAGTGGTATCAGAGCGCGAGGTTCGGATTGGATCTAGAGGCAGTGCAGAAGATCTTCACGGAGATTGAGGAAGCTCGTCGATGTGTATGGGCACGGTTGGCGAGGGCGGCGGCATACGTGTCCCGCGCGTGCATCTACAAGGCGCCAAACAATGCATGGTATGTGCGGGGTGGACATGGTGCAAGGTGGAGCATGGCGATCAGGTGATCCAGGCGGCGGTCCGGACAGCTTGGTCGGGATCGGACACTTTGGGCAGGTGGTCTGGGGCAGTCCGGTCAAGGTGGAGACGACGGCTTCAAGGACGTCGCGATCTATCGACAGATCGGCGGTTTTGGAGCATCAGCATCGAGCAACGGCGTGATCGCGGGCGTGGCGACACAGGGCGATTGGCGGTCAGACCTCCCGAGGGGCGGTCGGACCCGCCGTTGGAGGACTGGCCACAGGCGGTGGCTGGAGGCGTGGTCAGACCGGACGAAGACGTGATGGGTCGGACTTGGGCCAGAGTCTGAGCCGGATGCAACAGGCACGGCACGACTTCAGGCGAGGCTGGTCAGACTGGCAGGACAAGCAGAGGCGGTTTTTCGGCGAGGAAAAGCCTGCCGAGGAGGATCAAGTCCTTTGGTGCACGGCAATGTGCAGGGTCGAGCCTAGGACACGTAGGTGTTGGACATGGCTCGGTGGCTATAGTAGAGACGACTTTCGACCAGGGTGAGCCAATGTCGGTTTGCAGAGGGGTCGTGGTGGTCGCAGATATCCGGTGTGCAGTATTTGCATCGGAGGTGGCTTGCGGTGTTCAATATGGCAAGGGCGCGGATCGTTCAGTTTGTGTGTGTACACGGAGGCCGAATCGAAGGGCACGGGGGTGGTGGGCATAACTACCATAAGTCATATTGAAGGTGGAGCGGAATCGATGCAGGGATTCTACTCTAGATCAGGATGGACCATAATCCCAGTTGATCGAAGTCAGTTTTAGTTCGAGCGAGTGAATTGGAGGAGAAGACTTCGATGGTATCAAAAGGCACGGGCTGAGGGAGTGGCTACGGTGTAAATGCATGGAGAATCACAGCCTAGTTCAGCCAAGGCGAGAAGCACGTGATCCGGAGGAGACGACTACTCGGTGGTCAGGAGGTGAGGCGTGGAACTCGGCATCAATTTTGGGAAATTGGTGGAAAGGCAGCGGGGTTAGAAGAAGTGTGGACTGGCTACCCAGGAGATCTTCGATCGGGGCTGTGAAGGCTCGACACAGGAATTATGGCGAGGCGTGCGACTGAAGGTACACGGCAAGCAGAGATGGTCTGGAAAGACTGTCCAAAGAAAGGATGAGACAATTGTGAATTCGACTCAGTGATATTTGACTCAGGATATAGCTGTAAAGTTTCTTCAGTTTCAAGTGATGAATGAAGAAGGAAGTATAGTTGTAGGTGGAGTCATGGTAGAGTCAGAGAGTAGCAATGGAGTCCCATTGGCGGTTCAGGTCATTGAGCTGCAAAGGTGAATCTCAAAGTCCAAAGTGTACGAAGTTTCACACAAGACGGCTTCAAAGTGGCAAATGACATATTCGTCAAGATGGAGTTTGTTGAGATTCTGTCGAATATGTGTACGAGTATGTTACAAGTTGGACTAAAAAAGACGTAGTATTGTAATAGGGTACTACGGGGAGTCCTAGTAGGATATGAGTAGAGTTAGTATTAGACTCATGTATCCTAGGCTTCCTATATAAGGAGAGGGCACCACATAATGTAACTAAGTCAACACAATGTAACTTCAAAGAGAATTAATAGATGAGGAGAAGCGCCCGTAGTAAAGCCCCGTAGATGTAGACCCTGTTGCCGAATCACGTTAAAACGTCATATCTTTTATTGTCAATTTTATGATGTTCTCGGTTTAGATCCACGTCTCCACATATAGCCTCGTAATTTCGCAACAGTGGAAGGAAATCGCTGTCCCTACGCGTTGCCACTCACCACGAGAACCTCCTTTGCCTCTACTCCTGGCCTTGCCGCCAGTGCTCATCCGTAGCCAGTCCCTCTCCTCATCTCCAGTACGCCCTCACGTACCTACCAACGCCGCACTGCTTGCCACTATGCTCGCCTCGGTAGGCCTGGCCCCGGTGCGCCGAGTTCTACTGCAGCATGAGGGCCATGGGGCGCCCGGTGACGACGTATAGACAAGTTCGGCGCCATGGAGAATATGTTCACGCCCAACATGGCGATGTTCCAGCGCGCGTTGGGCACTGGAGAGGAGTGGAGGCTGAACCGTGCTCAATGTTGTGACGAATTCCCGTGTTCCAGATCTCTGCGTTCGATTTGGCTCAGAAGGACAATGAGAAAGAGGTGAACAAGGGAGGGACCTGCTAGCGGAGGCAGCGGCCTCGACACCGACGACAGCGAGGGCGGGTATCCACCAGAGCAGCTCCAATCTAGCGGCGTCCTTGGATGAGCAACCGCCCTGCGAGGCAGCAGGCCATGCTGGCTTGGACACGACGGCCATGAGCTCATCCATCTGGTTGAAGCCAAAACAGTCCTCCTCGCGCCCCGACGCCGGGCCGTTGTTGAAGATGTGCTCTTCCCCATTCTTGTTTTTGTTGGAGTTCTTGTGAACGAAGGAAATAATGGCAGGGAATAGTCTGGTTTTCTACCGTGAATTCCTGTGGTCAATAAAATCCTACCTGTGGCTTCTCTCCCCTGGGTGTTATATTTCTAACAACCAAACAAACAAAGCCTTAAAGTAATACTTCAAATTCATACATTTAGAACAGTAACAGATAATATCTTCTTTTATCTCTCTCCCTCTCTACGCTCTCCTCTTGGGATGGAGGTGGGTCCTCCAACTAAATATACATAAGATACAAATTATGATTGCTAAACTATGTTGTGTTGAATTTATTTACTAAGCTGTAAAATTAACTGAGCAAAAGTCGGTCTCCTATTTATCAAATCAGATTATAATCTAACTCCTAAAATACTAGAATAAAAACACTACATTGCCAGAAGGGTGGACATATCTCTTTGCTTTTCTGTTAGACAAGATGCAATTTTTATGATCATTCTCTACAGATTTATTACTCTATCCGGTTTAAAATGTAAGTAGTTTTAGATATTGATACGATCCTTAAAGTGTAACTTTGACTATCAATCTCTTCAAAATATGTTACTTTAAATAAATATAATTATATATTATAAAATTATATTTATGATGGATATAACAGTATCAAATTTGTAATTGTAAATGTTGATAATCTTTATACACCAATGATCAAACTTAGAAATGTTTAACTGTCTTAGATTTTAAAACTACTTATATTTTAGATCGGAGGGAGTATATACTAAAATCACATGACATCAGAAAAAAGAGAAACGTGCTAGAAAATTTCATAAAAAAGTAAAATATTTGGCCATTAATTTGGTGGATCCTATTTTCATTAGTTGTATAACTAATAGATATTTATAATTGTCCGTAAATAAATCATAGCCGATAAATCATCATAATTATTTTTAATAAATCTCTTGATAGATCTTCATAACTGTACCTAAATAGATCATCATAATTGTCCTAAGCAAGTCATAGCCGATAGATCTTTATAACTATACCTAAATAGATCACGATAATTTTTTCATAACTGTACCTAAACATCATCTGGATATTGATCTAGTGGACCTTTATTATTAATGGACCACGACTGATAGGTCTTCATAATTGTACCTAAACATTATCCGACATTGCTTCGGTGTACCTTAACTATAAATGGTCCACAACCAATAGAAACTCATAATTTACACCTCATAAAACAACTACATGATCTTTAAATCTGCGTACTGATTTAATATCAACAACATATGTTCTGAACCTTAACTCCGCGTATTGATATAATATCACAGTCAAACGATTGGCTAATCATGATATGAACTTTAATTACGCGTGATCTAATCTCATGCAAAGACAACCCACGAGCTCAGTACAACGAACAATTGATCGGCTTGTGATCTGAACTTTTATTCCGCGTACTAACCTCATATCATGTAGAAACTGTAGCTGTCTAACATAAAAAACAATGGTGGACTTGGTTATCTGATCTTTAATCCTATGTACTGATGCAATATCACGTACAAATAATTGACCAGTTGCAAGATGAACTTTATTCCATGTATTGATCTAATTTACGCACAACCAATCGGTTAGTTTAGTACCGTAGTCCATCTCCATATACATCCGTACTTCTAGATAGTAGGCTCGATTATCACGTACAAACAACCAACTACCTAGCAATCCAAACTTTAGTTCCACGTATTGATATCACGTACAACCAACCTGTTAAACTCATGTACAAACTACCAATTGGCTGGCTCATGTTCCAAACTATAATTTTGCGTACTAATCTAATATCATGTAAAACTGGTACAATTTGTCGTAATTTGGTGTTCTTGCGAATAATGCAATTATATGTACCTATGTGAGTTTAAAAACTTTAAAGATGATTAAATACATTGTGTGCGTAATTGCGTGTGACACCATGTTAATTATACCAAAACTAGATAACCAAACGGCAAAATATGTAAAATGGTGTTCAAGCAAAAGTGATTATCATAATCCACCTCAATACCAAAGAGATATAGCCTAATGCAGGAGTACACTAGATAATGAGTACAACCAAATTATAACCAGTCTAGTATCTTGGATTGGTAACAGTGAAGGGACAAACTGTCTAACGAAGGGAGTATTTGGATAATCATAGCACGTATTGTTCATTACTTCACCAAGCAAAGGGAAACTCTTCCCATCTATAGTTTGATTGTAGCATTGATTAAGAGTGGTAGCCAACCGTTCATCCTAAGTGATTCATCCAACGGCATCCATCTGGCCTATACAATCTCCCCCATCTATTACCAAACCCTAATGTCCTAGTAGCCACCGATCCCGACAGGAGCACTCTGTTTGCCGTTGTCCTCCTCCGCTGTCGGCGACCCGACGACTCCTCCATCCCCTGCGGTATCTCGGAGCGGTGCATCTCTGACCGGTGGGAGCTCACACCAGATCATGACCTCGGCGTGGCCACGTTTGCAAGATTTAGCGGCAATGACCACCGAATCCACCAATGTGACCACTATGATTTGGTGGCGGTGTCATATGGGGTGTCGAGGAGCATGACACCCACCTCTAGGACGACGGGAGTAGCTCTCATGGATCATCTGCCATCCAGAATAGTGTCATCATAGCCTCTGTCACTGTGGAGGCATGGACACTTTTGATGTTGCCATCATATAATTTTTCTATTGCAGTCAAAGGTGGATGATGTTATATACACATACATATTTTCCTACGTTTTTGTTACAAGAGTATTTCATTTTTGTTGTGGTTCAAGTTATATGATGTTATAATCACGTAAACAATTTGTTTATATGATCATTGAAAATATCGTAGTGCGGAAAGAATATTTTTATCAGACATGTAAAATGTTTCCGTTACATGAAAAGATTGTTTCCATCTCACAGAAAAAAATTCGTAGCATGTGAAAATGTTTGCAACGACCACAAAAAATGTGTCTATTACACAAAAAATTTTCTGTCGCACGAAGAAAAGATGTTCCAATCACCATAGAAAAATGTACCTGTCACACAAAAATGTACCAATCACCATAGAAAAAATATTGTCAGTGTTTTGATCTGGCAATAATGAACATGGGGCAGCGTACGCGTAGCAGATCTAGATGGGTGGACACGGGATATAAAGTTTAGACAGGTTCAGACTCTCGGGAAGAGGTAATACCCTACGTCCTGTGTTTGGTGGATTGTATTGCTTGTGTTCCGTATGCAGCAAGACCTCGAGAGGAGCTCTCTAAGTTGCTAGGTTGTGTTTGTGTAACGCCTTACCAATTGGGGGATCCCTACTCTGCCTTATATAGGCGACAGGGGCAGAGTTACATGAGCCCAACTCGGTTTACAAGTAGATCTCTTAATCGGTTACAACTAGAAGCCGAGAAATCAGATAGGTACATGTTTATGTCTTGTACTCCAATTTGATGATGTGCCCCTGTGTAGAAGTCGGATTCCGAGTAGTCGGCTCGGCCCACCCCATGTCCAGAGGGCCGGCTTTGTCCTTCTTGACGATACCCAGGTGCTATGTCATCACCAGTACCTGTCACACAAAATAATATTTCCATCAGAATAAAAGATGATTTGCGAGGATTGTTAGTTGGTAACCAATCATGATTACGGCATTCTTCCTAAAAATTTTGGAATTGTTTTCTTAAAAAGTAGATGCACATGGTTTGCTGCATGCAAGTTGTTGTTTCATTGTTTTTACAGATTTCTTGTACATATATGGAAAAATGTTTCCTTCACATATATTAACCAATCTGTATGGTGCAAAACTGGTCTGATTCTTTGCTAATATGATAGGCCGCAGCCCCAGTAAATGGGGTCAGTTCATTTGTGGAAAGAAAATTTCAAGATGTGATAAACATGATAAAGGAACCTAAAATTCGAAGAGCTAACAAGGTGCACTTGATTATTACATTAATATATATTCCTTTTTGGATGAGATGTAAAGGAAAATGAACTATTAAAAAAATGGTTATATAGACCCATAATCACATGCAATTTACTAAAAGTCGTCTATGATATGACTATTTACAGACATTTTTTATGAAAACCCATATCATAGAGGGTATTAAAAATCGTCTATAATAACATACAAATCACACTCAATTTTAAAAAACATGTCTACAATATTATCATAGATAGCTTTTTAGAAAAACTGTCTGTGATGCAAACCGGCCCAATTGGCCCTTTCCATCCAACCCCCCCCTCCCCCCAGCTGGTCCATTAGGCCCAATTTAAACCGCATTGCCCTCTCTCGAAACCCTAGCCGTCTCCATTCAACTCGCCCCTCCCTTCTCTCAGTCTCCCAGCACTCCGTGCTATGTGCCTCCTCCCTCCCCCTCGTGCAGCCATCTCCTTCCTTTCCCCCATCTTCTCCACCACACCATGGCCTGATCCATCATCTCAAACCTCGCTGCGGTCATATCTGGTCTCCACCGATGTCGCCCACCAGATCCGGTCACCACCGACATCACCATGGCTAGATTCGATCACCCTTTCTGCGGGGTAAGGAGCGGAAAGAGGCTAAGCAGCGGCGACGGCTTCTTTGCATCCAGCCTCCTCTGACGGTAACATGGGTGGCAGGCGAAGTGGCACACACCACGGTGACGACGGCATCGAGCTCTAGCAGGAGCTCAGTGCTGTGGTCTGCGGTGTGGGCAGTCCAAGGCAACGATGGTCCATGGAGTGCTCGGTCCATGGTGGCGCCTGGAAGCCGTCACACGTGGAAGCCATCACGCCCGCAGCAGACATGAGAAGAGCATGCCGACGAGGGTGAAGAAAGGGCGGTGCTCAGTGGCAAAGTAGCAAGTGGCGCGAGGGAGCCATGCGAGTGGCTTGGAGGGCTTCGAGGAGTACTCCCCACCTTCGGAGGCACAGCGCGGCCAAACCTAGGCGACACCGCCCTCGCCGCGGCTGGATCTGGGCACCGCGCGTCTGGGTCTAATCGCTGCTGCCTCGCCCGGCTGGAGCTGGGCGCTGCCATTTTTATTTATTTTTGATAATTCCTTATGACAGGCAATTCTCATTCAACCGTCTTAAACCGCCTGTGATATAGTTTTGATACAGTTTTGTTATTACAGGCTCATATTCCTATATGGTTTAGAAAATTACCTGTTATGGTAATAGTAAACCGCCTGTGATACAGTTTTGATACAGTTTTGTTATTACAGGTCCATATTCCTATATGGTTTAGAAAATTACCTGTTATTCAACCGTCTTAAACCGCCTGTGATACAGTTTTGATACAGTTTTGTTATTACAAGCCCATATTCCTATACGGTTTAGAAAATTACCTGTTATGGTAATAATAAACCGCCTGTGATAAAGTTATCTCTAATAATGACGGCTGCCTTAAGAGGTATACAATGTAGCAGGTGACAACTAACTTCAATGTATAGTTATTTACTGGGCGCATACCTAGTAAAAATAGGCTAATGTTAACTAAGCATTGGAAGTTTCCCAAAATACCACTAGATATAGCATATTGCATGTTCTATATATAGCCAGGCCTGTGTGTTAGCTCAATGCGTCAACTCGCTGTTTCAAGAAAGACGTTTAATTTCTAATTCGATCTCTACTATATATATTTTAACAATGTTAAAATTGTACTCGTATCTTCTTTTAGATAAAATTAAAGAAATTAAATGCAAATAAGAAGCATGGAGCAAATTAACTTTAATATGAATAAACCTGAATTAAGTACTTTTCTGTTCTCGCAAAAAAGGGTACTTCTCTCGGATACACTACATCGTATTAAATCATACGTACTGTATATTTGGTTGCAATATTTTTTGTACTTTCCTTTTTGAAGAAATATGGGAAAGAAGATGAACACAAAAAAGGATTGACATGGCAGATTATAAAATAAACTAACATGAATATTTTTGAAAAATTCTCAAGGCAATGAATAAAATTTGATGACATTGGGTTAGGTTTTAAATTGCCACACACATGCTGCATATTGAATATAAGTAATCAGGGTTGTCTGACATCATCTGACTCTGCTGTAATTTAGTTGATTGCAGCTCTTTAGTTGTGCTATGACAATTTCTGCTTGGCTAGTACCACATAATCTATATATCACATGGCATCACTACTTTGAAAGGAAGCCAGAAAGACACCATAAGAAATGCCTTCCAGGAATTGCAACTTGCCTGCTTCACGTCACCTAAATTGTAAATCATGTGAGTTTTTCTTTGCTCAGTTGGTCAATGTTCCACTTGATAAGATTAATTACGCGTGTACAGATCAGGTACTTTGATTGTCCCCGTCATAATTACTATGAAAGTTCAAGGTAGTACATAATTAATTTGCTTCTCTCAAGTCAAGAGTTGGAAACACAGACCAAATCCACTTCAGAATGTCAAGAAGACAACTTTAAAACTAAAGTGGCAGAAGGACGTAGGTTGCGTAATTGCAATTATGACTGAAACAACCTGGTTACCGTGTCTAATTTTGTCTCAAAACAGGTATTATCTGTTCTAATTTATTTTAAAAAATTTAAGGGCCCGGCAACAAAAGAAGCAAGTTGGTAGAGGAGTCAAAGAGTACATCTGCCAATTCTCTTCATGTCGTGATCCAAGTACATTACATTCTTAAGATTTATGTTTGCCAGTTAACAAAATAGTTGGCACTTTCATTTCTTTTTTAGAGGGACATGCAATTTATATATTCTCTTTTCTTTTTTCTTCTTCTTCTGCTGCAAGACATGCTTTGATTTATTAAACAAGAAGTATCGCAAAATTATTTATAAGGTTTTCAATATGAGCTTTTGACTTGAAGAAAATTATTTTGTCTAGTGGGGATATATATTAGCTTGATCATTGACTGGTTTTTACTGCCATGATCACATATATACTATTCTGGATTTAAGGAAGAGTGAAATGGCAGTCTTCAATCAGTATAGTTATTCTAAAGCTGAAAAACCATGTTGCAGATAGCCAGATACACATGTTGTAATCAAGACTTCAAGGTACGAACAGGTCATAATGTTATGCTAGCGTCAGTACGTACCATCAGTGAAAGCAGCTCTTCGATTTTAAATTCCTCTCGTGACATGTGCACGGACATTTCTTCGTTATCCAACAAACATAAGTAAACAGCTGATGCTCTTAAAGTGCTTGAGCTAGCCAGCTAGGTAAGATTTATCATCAGCATAAACTTGCATGTTGAAGATGTGACTTCAAAATACCGTACCTTAAGCCTTCGTATCGTGGTTGTCAAGATTGCAATCCTAACAGGGATCATTTTCTTGAGGCTCGGTTGGTGTACAGCCCCACCACCTAGGTTTAAGTTTTCTTCAATTTTAGTTTGGGTGCCTATTATTCTCAATAGTAGTAAATACCAAAGCTTAAATTATATCGTGATACCAATATCAAAATAGTAGTGCTAATCATCATGAAAAATTCTCAAAAAACTTAATTAGATAGGTATGATACGTTGTACTACCCTGCAAAACATCAACCATAACCGAGATATATATCAAGAGAAACAAAAAAGACAAAATTTCTTGAGTAGTGCCTCTCCGTTTTCCTTTTATTTCAGATTACTTTTTCAACAAATTTTTTTCTTGTTTCTCAAAGTGTATATTGAATTTGAATTTAAAATTTTGTGACATCATAGATTCATTATGTATCAATGTTGTAAAAAAGTTCTAGGATTTTATATGACTATTTACACTAATTTTTTGACGCTGATACCGTGGTATCATTTAAGCACGGGTATTGCTAGATACATCCTCCTAGTTTCTCCTGATATCATCAAACATCTTTTTTTTCGATATAGGAATTTTTGTTTTGCATGGGGTGGTAGAATTAATTAAGTATTTCTATAGAATTGTACATCAAAACCGTGGTTGTAAAACTAAAGGTATGAAGATTATATTGTATGGTGCTCCATCCATCTATTTTTGTAAGGTATGGTTTGATTTGGCGTGGTCTCTAAAATAAAACTTTAATTGTTGCGCTCTCTTTCTTTTACAATATGCCACAACAAGTATATTTTCTCACGACTGCAACAATATGCCGCAAAAAATATATTTTCAAATTCCAATCTAACGGCACTGCTTTTATGTCACAAAATTGTTTGACTAATTGTAAGACGAGAAATTACAAATAAAAATCTAAAAATGTGCCAAGTAGGCACCATGTAGGACTTCATGGGCCAGCCCATATGGGAATTATAATAAACCCAACAGGAGCCCCCAAGAGCTGAAGTCATGGTAGTGGTTGTGGGTCAATCTTCTAATGCTGGTGAAAAATTCCTCTTCTTCTCACTATTGGGTTGAATATAAATGACTTGATGCTTCGGGGAGTATCTGCCTTTAGCTAGGCCGTCGGGGACAGAAATACATCTTTCTTGCTGGTGAAGGAAGAAAGAAACCTTTTCTTTTAAGAAAAGGTTTTATCCCCCAAGGGTTTTATTATTTATTGGAATTTTATTACTACCTTGATTTTCTCGCAATTTTGTGAAGAAAACCTTCAGAAGAAACGGAAAAGGGCAGGCATGGCCACTAGTCTCACCAGCCTCCCTTTCCTAGCCCATGATAGGTGCCTCTCGGTCTCTGCCGGGCCTTGGTGATCCTGGCCCAACTTGGCTAACGATCCTTGTTCGGCGGACCCAGCATTTGGCCCAGGACTCTGGAGCGCAGGAAATGTACCGAGATGGGCCAGGTCCGTGGTGTCGCGGCCCGTTTACAACCCGACGGGATGAGCGAGGGTGCATGCAATGTTGGGTCACCTCCTGTGCTTCTGACTGCGCTGGGACGTGTCACATTGGCAGGGACGCGCTTCAGAGGGATTTCACTGCATGGGATTCGCATCCTAAGTTAGATTAAACGGTCATTACATGTCTTCTTGCTCCGCCTAGGGGCTACTTAGGGTTCCTCCACCCAATGCACGCGCCCAAAAAAGAGGAGATGGCGGATGCTAGTCGTGCAGCCACATGGCCACCATCTAAAACCCCCGCACGGATGCCAAGAATGCCCCGGCCTTCTATAAATTTGGGAGATTCCCTAGCAGATTCCATGCCTCTCCCCATTTCCTCCTCGAAATGCCGAAGACCCACTCGGCGGCATCCGGCCTACGGCGGTGGGGGTGAAGTCCGGCGAGGGGCGAGCCGTTTGGTGGTTCTGGTTGGGAGGAGTGAGCGACTGGGAAAGAGGCAGCGGGTGAGCATACTTACCCCCTTCTGTTTATTTATTGTTCCTTTGTGGCTGAACTGTGACTCGTTGTGTTCTTGTTTCAGGTGGCAAGGAGGATTCCCCAATCTGTTGCGAGGATCACTCCGTGCCGTTGGAGGAGGAGTTCTTTACTCAGCTTCAGGAGATGGAGAGCACCATGGGTAATCCACACCAAGTGCTTCGCGAGGTATGTGTTGCTCACTCATCTTTTGTCTTTTGTGGCAAGTTCACCTAAGTTACCTAGATTGGTTGCTCTCGTGAAGGTTTAAGGTCTTGTTCAATAGGCTGAGGTGATCCTGATCCTTAAGGCCAAGATAGAGGAGCTTGGTTCTACCTTGGAGGTTGAGAAATTCAAGGCAACAGTAGCATAGGACAAGGTAGCTGCTGAGAATACACACGTGGAAGGTTGAGGATGCCTTGAAGCAAGCTGAAGACAAGCTCCTCTGTATCAAGGGCAAATTGTTGTGCACAGCAAGTGAGCTGGACACCTAACTTCAGGGAACCTCTAACCTTGAGCAGCAACTCGCAACGATGACCCTAAGGATGGAGCGTGCTGAGGGGAAGATCAAGGCCATGGAGCAGCGGACTCTCTTAGTTGAGGAGGAGTTGAGGGTTCAGGTTGTGAACGTCATGAGGAGCTCAATTTGAGCAAGCTACTGTATAGCCTTTCCATGTATGAAACCGGTGAGTGGGTGAAGTGAGTTCACTAGTAAACCTTTCAGAGCTTCTGTCTAGTTGAGTACCTGCTGTCCGAACCTTCTGAGTGAATTTTTTTTGTACACTTCAAGTAAAGATAGAGCTTCTATCAACATGTCGTTTTTCACCCGGATCTTTCGAGTGAAGGTCATTCGGACTATCCAAAGTCTACTCAGTAGCTTTGTCTAGATTGTTTCATGTTGTCTGGAACTTTTGAGTGTGGTTTCCCCGGATATACCGAGTCCCTGGCTTCATCCGAATCTTTCGAGGAAAGTTCATCTGAAACCTCCAAACCAAGACTTAGCCTCTGTCCTAAGCTTTCTTTCATTAGAATCTTCATAGTCTGGCACCTCCAAGGAAACCAGGTTGGCTCTGTTTTTGCCTGTCGGGAACCTCCAAGTGAGGATCTCTCGAAACCTCCCAGTCAATTTTTGTTTCATGAGAGAAGGTTTGTTTTTCTTCGGAACCTCTGAGTGTCATCGGTCCAGACCCTCCAAGTCTTGGATTTTCCTAAGGTTTGAACAATTCGATATGTCCAAGTTGCACTCTCTGAGCAGTGTTTTTCTCCTAAACTAGTTGTGTTTGAATCCCGAAACCTCTGAGCGAAGCTGTCCAAAACCTCTAGGTGAGGTTTATTTGTGAGTAACAGCTAGATTTTTCAGGGCAGTCTATATAAGTGACCACCCTCCCTGGGTGGTGCAATCCTTTGCGTCCCAAACCCTAAACTACAAATTTTCTCTGCTCTCTCTTGCCTTCTTGTGTGAATCTTTTAAATGGAGGAATCTTGAAGATTTGCATTGAATTTTCTTTGAGCATCTAAGCAAGGGATCACCACAGAGCTGAGCCCTTGTTCTTATTACTCTTTAGCGCCTCCTAAATGATTAGGCATCGCTCAGAAGTCTTCAAGGTTTTGAAGGAGCCAAGAAGTTTTCAAAGGTTGGAGTTCAAGGTGAAGAGCTACCAAGAAGAGAAAGGGCTTCGCATCGCCAAGCCTTTTGAGAAAATAGCATGTTTCGGTGCCGGCTTTGACCTTAGGATCAAGCTTCCTCAACGGAGATGTATAGCCTCACCAAAGGCTTGAAGTTCAACAACAAATCACAGTGTTACTCTTGTTTGCAATCCTTCAGCTCTCTCTCGCTATATTTTGTTGTGTGATTGCTTAGTTTACTTATTGTATTATAAGCATGCTTAGGTGTGTTAGTTTTATTGGGTAGATTTTTTTATTAGCTAGTCTATTCACCCCTCATCTAGACGTCATCCTCAGTCCATCAATTGGTATTAGAGCCTCATGCTGTTATCTTTTAGTTTTAACCACTTAGAGAGCAAGGATATCTTCTAGCGAGTGTTTGAATGTTGGTAGAGGTTCCTATTTTGATGCTTCTAATTATGCAAGTTGGAAGCACAGAATGAAGATACATTTGATGGCCATAAGCCCAAGCATATGGTATATTATTGTTGATGGTTATGCAACGCTCAGTGAATGTGAGCTCATTGATGGTGATCATCGGAATATCCACCTCAATGCCCAAGCGATGAATACCATCTTCAACACACTGAGCCCAGATGAATTCAATCGGGTGAGCACGTTTGAGGATGCCAAGACAATATGGAACACGCTCATGGAGATCCACAAGGTAACTTCTTTTGTCAAGGAGTCTAAGCTCGATGCTCTAACAACCAAGCTCGATCGCTTCACCATGATGGAGAATAAGGTGGTGCGAATGAAATGTTCACACACCTTAATCACATTGTGAACGAGCTCAAGTCCCTCGGATGCGAGGAGATCAACAACCGTCATCAAGAAGATGCTACGAGCTCTCTGACCTAAGTATGAGTACTTGGTGATGCTCATCTGTGAATGAGACAACTTTAAAAAGCTGACTCCCACCAAGGTGCCTAGAAGAATCGAGGGGCCTAGAACAATCATTGCACATTATCTAGCAATCCAAGATAAAGAAGAGCTTGTAGCCTACAACTCAAGCCTAAAAAAGAACATTGCTTTGAAGGCCAAGCACGTCATTGAGGATGACTCAAGGGATGATGAAGAGGAAGAACGACTAGATGAAGAGGACATCACCATATTTGTGAGGGGATTCTCCAAGATATTCCAGAAGGGAGGTGCCGACAAGTTCTTCGACAAAGGAAGACGTCACAAGTACTCGAAGGACACAAAGAAACTTACCAAGAGCGCATGCTTCAAGTATGGCAAGACCAGACACTTCATTGCCAATTGTTCGAACAAGAAGAACAAAAAGGATGAGAAGGAGAAGGGATACAAGAAGAAGGAGCACCATGGGAGGGCAAGTTCATCAAGAGGAACCACTACAAGCCTGAAGCTCATTGGTCAAGAGTGGGATTCATGCTCCAATTCCGACTCCAATGAAGATGTAGGAGTCAGTGGCATCACCATGGCAAGACCTGCCAAGTCCCTCTTTGATCACTCAAACAATGAGGAGACACCTCATTGTCTCATGGTAAAGAGGTAAAAGGTATCATAAATCACCAAGTCACTTACAATTATGATAGTGATGATGATTTTCTTGATGATGATCTTGATGATTTGAGTATGCCTAACTATGATGCTCTTATTGCCACTCTGGAGAAGCAAGAGGCGTTAGACGCGTTGCTTGTGAGGGAGAAAGATAAGAACAAAGACTTGGCTCTTAAGTACAAAGAGCTCAAAGTTGCACATCATAGACTTGATGTATCTCATAAGGAGCATAGAATTACTCATGAAAATCTTGGTCTTGAGCTCATCAAGAAGAAACAAGATCTTGAGAGTCTTAAGATATCTCATGGTGTACTCAAGGAAAAACATCTCTCTCTACTTGACAAGCAATCCATCGCATCTCAAGAGAGTGTTGAAATACCATGTCCTAAGTATGCTTCATTGTCCATGGATTCTCCTGTTATTGCTCATGTTGATGTTGTTAGTAATTCTAACCCCATATCATGTGAGACAACACTTGTGAATGAGAATGCTTGGTTGAAGGCCCAACTCTAATAAGGATTTCTCAAATGCTACAAGGTTGGTAAGGCCCTCAAGGAAAGTTTGAGCTACTAAAAGAAAATCTTCAACCATGAGGGTTTGAGCTTTACCCCCAAAGTTCAACAACTATGGTAAGACATGGATGCCTCAACAATATACCAAGAAAAAATATTGCAAGCAAGAGGGAAGCATGTGGAAGCTCCCAACTTTGAGGGTCATTCGGCTAGAAGAAACCATCGTAACCTTCTTGGTCATTTTATTCCTCCTATGTGCTTAGGAAGAGCAAGAATGGTAAGATCCAAAACAAGTTTGTTGGTGCTAAGATTGATAATCATGTTAGGAAGAGTTCTATTTCGGTGTCCAAGGCTCTTATCTAACTCTCAAGGACCTAAGAATGTATAGGTACCAATACAAGCCTAATCTATTTTGTAGAACTAAACCTCTGACGAGAAGATTTGGGTGCTTGATAATGAATGCACCAACCACAGGACCTGAGAAAAAGATATGTTCACATTATTTGATAGCAAATGATTCCCACATGAAAACATCACTTTTGGTGACAATGCAAAAGGCAAGGTGAAAGTGCGTCTAAGCCTCCTAAGTGGGTTTTGATGATTAATGACAAGACGGTTAAAAGACTAATGAGTTATCAAGTGTTGATCAGGTTTAGTCCCTGGGAATTAGTGTTGATGACCCCTAAAAAGATTGAAGAAGGAGTATGACTTACTATGTAGAGTATGTTATATTCCTAGTTTTGGTAATTAGTTAAATCACATTGAGTAGTAGGCAAACCATACTATCAAGAGGGGAGTTAGTCAACAACTAGGGTGGATTTTCTTGAGATATACTCAATAAGATCACATTCTAAATCCACAAGAATCCCTAGTAATTTTTTGCTATGCATAGCCTCCGAGCCTAGGTCATCCGGATCCTCCAAGTGTTGAAAATGTGTCTGTCCAAAGAGCATTTTCTTGTCCGGAGCCTTCGAGAGGTCTCTGTCCGAAGGCTCCGAGAGATGTCTTGGCTTCTGTTCTGAAGCATATCCTTTAATTAGAGCCTCTAAGTTGTTTTCATTTGGACCATCCGAGCATTTAAAATGTCTCTGTCTAGAGAGCAATCTTTTAGTCCAGACCCCTCCGAACTGTCTTCATCCAGATCATCCAAGCATTTAAAATGTCCAAAGAGCATTTTCTTGGTTCGGACCCTCCGGGTGGTTTCCTTCCGGACCCTCTAAGAAAAAAACCCTAGCTTCTACTCCTCTACGCTGAATGAGTCTGGACGCTCCAAGTGAGCTTCCTCCGAAGCCTCTGAGGTAGCTAGGTGGTTCTATATCTGCTATATGCTGAGCCTCTGGATTCTCCAAGTGGAAGTGATTCGGAGCATCTGAACCATGTTTTCTTCTCTAGACAGAAGGTTGTTTTTTGTTCGGACCCTCCGAACGTGTCTTGTTACTCTAAAGGGGGGTGCTAGTTAACAGCATAGAAAGAGATAATTTGCTAAATGCTCAAAAGAAATCATTTCTAAAAGTCTTTGGAGAACTCTCTACACCAAACTTCAGTGGTTATTCGGAATGTCCGGACCAGTCGACCGGAATATACAAATGTGCATTAGAGTAGGTTCTAGTGCGCTAAGTGTTGAGCGGACCCTTCGAGTGAGGTTTGTTTAGAGTATCCAGAACCTTTCAGAGTTTTTGTCCAGTTGAGTTCCTTTTGTCTCGACCTTCCGAGTGAAATTTGTCCGGACACTTTGAGTGAAAACATAGCCTTTTTGAAGACATCGGTTTTTAGTCGGACCTTCCGAGTGAAGGTCATCCGGACTATCTCAAGTCCATCAGTACCTTTATCCAGATTGTTTCATGTTGTCCCGAATATCCTAGTGAGGTTTGCTCGGAAACTTCGAGTGCGACAAAGCTTCTATACCAAAACCCTTGCTTCATCTAAACCTTCTGAGGGAAGTTCATCCGGAACCTCTGAGCCAGGACTTAGCCTCTGCCCTAGTGTTTTCTTCCATCCAGACCTTCATGGTCCGGCACGTCCGAGGAAAACAAGTTGGCTTTGTTTTTTGCCTATTCAGAACCTTCGAGTCAATTTATGTTTCGGGACAAAAGAGATGTTTTCATTTGGAACCTGTGAGTGTCATTAGTCTGAACCCTCCGGGTCTTGGATTTTCCTGAGGGTTTGAACTGTCAGGTATGTTCGAGCTACACCCTTCGAGGAGTGATGTTCTCCCAAACTAGTCGTTGTGTTTGAATCTTGGAACCTCCGAGTGAAGCAGTCCGAAACCTCCGAGCGAAGGAGTCCGGAACCTCCGGCGAGGTTTCTTTGTGGGTAACGGCTAGTCTTTTTAGCGCAACCTATATAAACCACCACCTTCCCTAGGTGGAGGCAATCCTTTGCATCCCAAATCCTAAGCTGCACATTTGCTCTCCTCTCTCTTGCCATCTTGTTTGAATCTTTGAGAGGGAAAAATCTTGAGGATTTGGATTGAATTTCCTTTGAGCATCCAACCAAGAGATCACCTTCGAGCTAAGACTAAATTCTTATTACTCTTGAAGGTTGGCACCTCCTAGATGATTTGGCATTGCTCGGAACTCTTTAAGGTTGTGAAGAAGCTGAGAAGCTTGTGAAGGTAAGAACTACCAAGAAGCAAAGGGGGATTCACATCGGTAAGCCATTTGAGGAAAGAGCACGTTTTGGTGTCAGCTTCGATCTTAGGGTCAAGCTTCCTCTGGAGACATAGAGCCTCACTAAGGGCTTGATCTTCAATGAAAAATCATTGTGTCACCCCTGTTTGCAATCCTTCATTTCACTCTTGCTATATTTTGTTGTGTGATTGCTTAGTTTACCTTTTGTCTTACTTGTATGCTTAGGGTGTGTTAGTTTTATCGAGTAAATTTTTTATTAGTCTATTCATCCTCCCCTAGACGCCATCCTTGATCCATTAGAGAGGCGGCCTCATTGCCGGCGGTGCCATGCCTTAGATTGCTCTGGCCCCTAGAAAAGGTTGAACCACGGATCTCCACTCATGACTGCCGCATGTGTCATGGGTAGTAAGTGCAGGAAGTAGGCTGTGTTGAGGACCGATGCTTTTCCGTGCGTTGGAAAGAGACATTTGAGATTATGGGGCCGGCGGGATCACAAGTTGGCACTGGAGGCATGGCGTGGCAGAAGTCTTTGTGGCATTTGATTGAGGGATCTCGAGCAATGCTCGACGCACGCCGATGTCGGGGAGCTCGGCATTCGCAAGCGCCCTTAAGTTGGTGATGAGCTCATTAGCTGTGGCGTACCTGGTTTTTAAGGCTGGATAAACTCTTGTGTTTACTGTACCAGTCCCATGATCAGTAGCCAATACACACAAGTTAACCTGTATATCAAGGTCATACACGTACTTATTAGAATGTGGTACATAACCGATCTTCAAGATCGAGTAATTATACCTTTAGCCCAACGACCAAAATCTTGCAGCGGAAATCAAGCGGTGGTGTGGCCCATCAATATATCGTTCCCGACAAGCAACTGACTGGGGGTTTCACCCTTGCTTTCGCTAATACCGTCGTTGCTTTCGAGCTGTCGACCCTTCGGTCTGGCCAAATCAACAAACCAGGTGAGTACATTGAATGTACTCGCATGCTCTCCGCCAGGGAGTTTATCACATATATATGCATGCACGGGTATATCAAGAATCGGACTCTAGCCTATGTCTCATATTGTGCGGAAAAGTAAGTTTGCGTTTGAAATATTTAAATAGTTTGTAAAAGCATATGTTGAAAACTGTCTTGGCTTCACCGAGACGTGGCAGCTGATCACAGCTTTCTTTGTTCCTCCCGCTACAACGGGGAATTGTACCTGCATTTTTCCGCTACAGCGGAAAATTTTGATAATCACCCGCTACAACGGGGAGTCTTTGCTCACCTGCTACGATGGGGTTATTAGCGATTGCCCGCTACAACGGGGAATCCCTTCTTCTCTTTTCCCGCTACAACGGGAAATTCTCATGTCACCCTGCGAACACGGCGGATCGCGCCCTTAAACCCATAACCCATTTTGACTCTGAAAGTCAGTCTACTTTAGTGTGGCCCAACCAAGTTCGTCCATGACCGTGGACAAGGCTATTCGAATAGTTTTAAACCCTCTGCAGAGGTGGTACGGCTTTACCCACACGATGTAGTTCACCCTGGGTACACTGCGCGCCGTATACTGACAGGGCTAGTACAACGAGACTCTTCACTGGAGTAAACCTAGCCATGAACCCGCCAGAAGGATATGTCCCAAACCTAGCTTGAGTCAGTATCATCGCTACAAGGAGGTTGGTGTTTCAATTTTGTGGCGAACAAGCCATCGCTTTCCCGCGGAAACTTTTCTCTACAGAGGCTACAACCTCATCTGCACACTGCACACTGCCTACGGGTTCATGCTAGTCTCAGACTGGGTACTAGGTCAAGTCCTTTCCATAAAGGACATGTGGACGTACGGTAAGACTTGGCCAAACGGCACTTAAGTTCAGTTCTTAGGTGATCCGAGGGGGACTTCACACCTCACCCGTAAACGGGCAGCAGGAACCACGCTGGGCATTACCTCGCTTTTAACAAGCTTTCTGCTTTCTCCCTTTATTTCTGACCCGGATCAAAATCTTCTCCATTTTGTTTTGGTTTCAACAAAACCTCTTTTCGGTAAAATATCCCAACCCATGGATATACTACCTTCATACACCTTCGGACACGACGGTCCGTTTTCAAGCTTTCATCACATGAAAATTGCGAGTGTCCTTTCTTTTATGAAAACCCTATTTTGCTACGCAGGGCTAAGCATATATACATATTCTACCCTAGGTTTCTGGTAACTCTTCCAGAATACTTAGTCCTTAAGGTGACGAGTTTAGGGTTGGACTAGAGTTTGCTAAGTATCGGTCATAGCTATTCTATATAAAATAACAGATTATAACACATAGCATGCATGTTTCGTAAACAAAATATCATTTCGTAAACTTGGGATTCAACATGATCAAAGGTGGAGAGCTTGCCTGGCAATACTGGCTGAATGTTGGTATCGAGCTTGTTATGCTCATGGTCCAAGATCCTTCGCGTGCAATTCGCAACGTCGTTTCTACACGCCGGAAAACAATGAATAAACACTGGTGCGACGAAAATCCAATAACAGCAAGTATAAGAACAGATCATTACTTCTTGTTACCATGGCACGTTGGGGTTACTCACCTTGAAAATTTTGTAGAGAGTTGGTTCAGTGAGTTCAGGTTATTTGTAGATAGGTATCAGTTAAAGCGTATTTTGCCAATCTAGGGTTCCTTTTAACTTTATCGAGCTAGGGGAAATCATGGATTAGGGTTTTCACATATACTTGTGGTGGCAATGCAAGGGGTTTACTTGAAAAGTCATAACCTACTTGAATCAAAATACTCCACTTTACCTTAGAAGTTTTACGGATGATTAATCAATTTCTTTGGGTTAATATCGGAAAGATTTGTCCTATATACCCATTACGAGTCATATTTGCATTTAAATTTTAAATTATAACAAGTATTTGAAGGATGGGCCGAGGGATAGGATTGGGTTTTAGGAGTGTTGGAGATTCTAGGGTTTATATGACCTAGGAGTTCGCTCACACCTAAATGTCCTTAACTCTTCTAGTCTGGCTATGATCAGAGAATTAAGCATTAGGTCTAGGTTTTGAATAATATGATCTGGACTGAATTTACACAATACAATTTCCAGGAAAATCATATGATCCCAATAGAAACCCTTGTCCTTATTCTGATTTTAACGCGGAAGAGCTTAAGTACGAAATGTTTTACTAAACTAGCATGTCACAAGGGTGATTATCAAGTCTTGGTTGCTCTGGGCAGAGGTTTAAATGAAGTTGTTCATGTATATAAATATATTTGCAAGGACTTGAGTTAGGGTTACAGAGAGAGATGTCGAAGGCGCGAATTGTAGGGGTGTCTTCGGTGCTTGGAAACGACCACACACGGACTGCAGTGAGGATTACGCCTTCTGTAGGAGAAAGCATAACACGGAGGATGCGCCTCTACTAGACCAGACTGGGAAGCCGATGGCTGCTCAGTTGTTAAAGTTGCAGCCATTGCCGTGCACACGTTAGGGAAATTAGAGCTTAAGCCATCGAAGAGAGAGATTAAAGGGGAAGGGGATTAGACCGCTGCGGTGGTCGGGGTTCGGATGTGGAGCAGGTCAGCACCGGCGTTGCTTGGAATCCAGAAGGAGGCGGTGCAGCGGCAAGGTGGGAGCAGCCGAGAGCTGCCACGGTGGGGGAAGAGGCAGCGGCAGCAGCCATCAGCTGCCGTGGCAAGAACAAGGTGGCCGCGGTAGCAGCCTCGGGCTACTGCAGCAGGGTAAAATGGCAGTGGCAGACAAGGTGGCGGCGGTTTGGGAGCTTGCTAGAGCTGGGGTGGGAAGATGAGCAGCTCGAGCTGGTGCTCAGCAAGAGGAAGGAGGGAGAAGAAGGAGCTCTTGGGCAGGGCAGTGAGCAGCGGCAGTGGCTTGCCACGGTAGGAGCAGGGAGCAGCGGCAGTGGCTTGTCACGGTAGGAGCAGGGAGCAGCAGCACTGGCTTGCCGCGGCAGGAGTGGCTGTGACCGAGGTGGGGCTCCTGCGGCAGCTGAAGGAGGAGGGGTAGCTCAGGAGAGCAGAAGAGGGAGGAAGAAGACGAGGAGCAGGGAGGATTGGGGAAGCGAGCTGGCTGCTGCTGTTGCTACACCAGGAAGGGAAGATGAAGACTTGTGCAGCTTGGGAATGGAGAGGAGAGAGGCTGCTCATGGACTGGAAAACGCGGCAAGGGAGGGCTCGGCAGCTGCTGGTGTTGCTGGTTTGCTTGGCGTGCGTGGAGAGCAGGAGGGCTGGAGGAGTTGGAGCAGCTTGGGGAGTGGGAGCAAGGAGGAGAAGAAAGGAGTGAGCTCGGGCTGGTTGCTGCTTGTTGAAGAATAAAGGAGAAAGTGAGCAGGGTGCTCAGGTTGCTGCTGGAGTAGAAATAAAGAAACAACAGCTGGAGCTTGGTTTGAAGAAGTGGATAGCAGCCCGGGTAGGTGGGGAGGGAGTGGTTGGCTGCTGCTGGGAATGCTCAAAGAGGAGTTGACCTTGAGGTTGAGTAGGTTGGGGAGTTGGACAAGGTATAGCCGGCTGTGGAAATTAGGGAGGGAGAAAGAAACACGGCAGCTCGGATAGCAGTTGGGCTGTGCTGCAGCTTGGGTTAAAGCTCGAGGAGCAGCAAGGAGCAAGAGAGTGAGGGATGGGAGAAAGGTGAAGCTACACGGCAGCTTTGCCTTGGAGCAACTTGACACGACTCAAGGAGTGGCAGTTGACAGAGAAGAAATAATGGGGGTTGGCAGACCACTTTTGTAGGAAAGGATGGGGTGGAGCACATGGGATTTTTCCTGAGGTTTTTACCATGGGTTTTGGGGATGATCTCATGGAGAAGAGCTTTTAGGGCAAAGACGTTTGATGGGGTTTATCAAATACTTTTGAACTAGAGATGCAAATATTTTTGCATATCTGGGTTCCTGGAACATTGGGGAGTGTTGTGTGATTTTTGAAGATTTTTCTGAGAACATTTGGAAATGTTGTAGTTCAAGGCTCAATATTCGATTTGAACTCAAACGTGAAACGGTTTGAAATATTTGCACAGGATCTCAAGATATTTTTACAAAAATAGGTTAGGGTGGGTCTCAGGATTTTTCTGAAATTTTGCGAGGATTTATGGAGACGCGGAATGGCACGAGGGATGGTGAAAGGATCAATGGTCATTTGGTAGAAGGATAAAAAGGATAAATGTTTTATGTCCTGGCATGGTAACATGGTAGAAGTGAACAAGATATTTATATGACATGTGGTAAGGAGAGAGAGAAACCATGGTGGGTAGGGTTTTACCGAGAAAAATAAATTAGGATTTGGAGTGTATGTGTCCACATACACTTGAATAGTTTGGCATACATAGGGTTTGTATGTGGATGGAAAGGGCATGCGAAGTCACGGTGAGCTGCGGTTTGATTTTTGCCACTGATACATGCATATATACATGCATGAGGTTCGATGACAGGAGAGGACCCGGGGGTGCCGAGGATTAGGGTTTGCGTATGTGCGTATACATAAAAGCAGTATATATGTGCACATACTCACAATAGAATATGGCGAAGTAGATGGTAGAAGATCATGGCATTCGGAAGAGATTCATGACGGGTATATGTTCCAATTTCACAGAAGTACAGAAATATAATAACAAATTGATTTTAACAGCTAAACTCCGTTACTATGCAAATATTATGAAATTATCATTAAAATATTAGCCAATAACTCTTGATCAAACATCATACTAATAATAAAACATCGGCGCCAGTAAAATATAGACTCGGATCGTCAACTGAATATCAGAGACGCATAGTCACATGGAGGGTATATCTTCACGCATTTAGAAGAGAAGCGTATGGACCTCGTAACGGCTCAAATATGCTCGCTCCTAAGTCATCCGTTGGCACAGATTTTGACCAGGACTAAATATAATACGATAATAATAAACTAAATGAAAAGATAAAATTTGGATATAAAATAAAATAATCAAATATATATGTATAGGTTGGATATTAGCCACTAAAAAAAATAAGAGTGAAAGATTATTTTTGCATGCATGGTAACCCCTCAATGCGTACGTGTAAATCATGAAGAAAATGGGGTGATGCATATTGTTTGCCTTTGTCACAAATGAATTGGCACAAACCCCATTGGTTAGGTGCATGCATCCACGAAGTGCTTTCTAGCTAATTAACAATTGGTCAGCTATATGCTAGAACTGAATTCACGTAATAAACCTCTTGCATGTCCCTAGCAAAAAAAAAGGGGGGGAATGCATGGAAGTCTATATGCATGCAGGTAGTAAACACGTTTCAATACTTTTATCATGGCCCGTATAGCAGCCAAAGGAATAGGGCGGCAGGCAGTTAAGCACACGTTCTGCATGATTTTTACGTACGTGAGTCTCGGACGCTCGGCAACAAAAAAAAAGAGAAAACCTGAAGGAAAAGAAATCGTGGGAAACTAGGGAGTTACAATAACCACCGCTCTAATCACCCTATAAATAGAGGATCACCCCACATGCTTAGGGGCTGGTTCATTTTCAACGTCAAAACTCTGCTCCTCTCTAGTTTATTCACACATAAAAACACAACGTAAGAAGTAAAGCTTGGAGAGAAGAAGAGAAGGTTTGGCATCTTCAAGGAGGTGAGATCCATGGCTCCCTTCTAACCCCTGGTTTGGCCATGGAGGTACAAACCAAGGAGCCTTTTTTTTAATCTTTTCTCGATGTTCTAGCACTTGGTTTGGCCATCACGGTACAAGCCGAGGAGCCTCCTATATTTCTTCTTGATGCTCATGTCTTGGTTCGGCCATCATCATGGTACGAATCAAAGATCATCCCATCTACCTCTCGAAATTTCGTCCTTAGTTTCGGCCATCGTGGTACGAATCAAGGAGTATACGTTTTAATTCCCGCTCTTTGTCATCCCTTCCATTTTGGTCTCATAGCGATACAAGCCAAGAGCGAGCGTCGCGCCTCATTTCTTAGGTTTGGTCCCTATGAAGATACAAATCAAGGTTTGATAAGAGTCAAGATCACATGAAATCCACCTTAGGCTCGGTCCTCAAAATGGATACAAGCCAAGGTCGGGATGAAAAGGTAACATATGCATAAAAGTAAAGCTCGATGAACTGCATATAAAAAAAGGAAAAAAATATTAAATCATACTCTATGCATGGGTTCCATCATGAATACCAGACATGAGTAATTTAAATAATAAGCCCTCACTTCGGTTGCGCTACGCGCGGACGCCATATTGACATTACACGGTGTTAGTAGCGATACAGGTGGAGCAAAATTTGGTAAAAATGATACATGTATCATATACATGTGATAAACAAATCATCAAAATTATAAGTAAAGCTTCACTTCGGTTACGCTACCCGTGGGCGCCATGCTACGCGACGTAGTAGTAATTCGAGTAGAGCAAAACTATATAAAACATACACTCTATATCACAAACATGTAACCTTCATGTCGGTTACACATTAGCATCATGTTGCGACATGCTAAAATATACACTCTAAAGCATAAGCACGATGCTACAAAATACCCACCGGCAAATCCAAGCCTCCCCAAGCATACGTTAGTCATCGACGGTGAAGAAGATTTTCTTTCACATTTTTGTAATATTCATATGTTGTATCGGTTGTAATAAATATGTTGGAATTCTTAATCAGGGGTTTTCTCGTGAGAGATGTAATTAACAGAGTTTTTATATAAATGTAAGAATTCTGGAAGTAATGGACTCGCAATACCTGATTTCTTTTGTCTTATTTACATTTACGCATTAAATTCTATGAAATCTGTCTCTATGACGTGGACGCGGATCCCCGCCCCATTTTCCCGTCATCAGATTCTGGCATGCCCGGTGGGACATACTTTTCCCTCATCTTTGAATTCCAACATAGGACTATGACATATGAAATTCCTAAATATTTATGTGGTAAAAAAAAGGTTGGCACGAGAAAACTAATATAGGGTTTTCTTTATTTGAAGGTATGGCGGGGCGAGTTCAAGAATTCGTCATGCTGCGTTTCGGGTCACTCTGGTTGGATGTGCCAGTTGGTCCATTCCTTGCTTCCAACAGCGAGAGCTCAATGCGGACCACGGCCGCATCGCCAGCCAAGGCGAACGAAGAACATGAAGTCAAATCTGCACCCAAGGATGATTTCACTCCCGTGCTATCCAAGTCAGCCAAGAGGAGAATGAGGGCGGCAGCAAACGCATCAAGAACCACTTCACATGATCAGTATGTGAGTGTACGTGAGGCTGCCTCCTTTGATTCTGTTCCTCCAGGCTTTTCAAAGGTGGTGCGCGGCAACTCTGCGAGCCAAGAGGCGCCGTTGAGGTTCCGTCGAACAACACTCGGTGAGTGGCCTACCTATGTAAAAAGGTTGGGCCCGATGAGGATCTCGTCGCGTGAAAAGTCGCCTACTTATGCTACATCGACTCCGATGGCATGGGGAAGGATCTCTCCGTCTACCCCAATGCTGGGGGCAGATACATCCCCCACGCTGAAGGTGGGCTCGTCATCAACCTTGAACGCGAGCTCATGCAAGGTCGCCCATGAAGTGTCGGGGGCAGGCTCATACAAACCTGCCCTAAGCACATCCAGAATAGCTTGCGGGGCCACGACCGTGACTCCGTCACTAGCGTCAAAGGGAAAGACGTTGTTGGTGGACCAACCTCACGGATTACAGCCTGCTGATAAAGGCAAAGGCGTGATGGTGGAACACACTGCGTCATCATCTCGACCACGAACCCAGCTCCGAGTTGATGCACCGGAGTTCATCCCTACATTGGTCAATAAACCTAGTGGGTCATGCCCTAGGGCCGAGTCACAAACACTCGCTTCGGTGGCAAGGGGTGTATCTCGCTCCAAGCGACGTCATAGCGGGCCGCGTGAATCCAACCGTCTCACTTTCGGACCCTTTGTCGTCATCATCGCCAATTGCACAACCATCATTTGAAGGCTCATATGACCCGGCACGGCATCATCGTCGACGTCAGAGGGCTCATCGGGCGTGGGTTGATTTCCCGGTGGCGATCGACCCTGTCGTAGTGAATATTCAACGTGAGCAAGTTGGAAATGCCATTCGGAACAAGAGAAGGAAGAATCGCCCAAGGATGCGAGTGAGGAGGCATGAGGACTTTGACACCTTCATCACGCGAAGCATTTGTCAAACTTTGAAGGAAATGCTCCCGGGTGTCTCCACGTCTGCAAATGGTGTTGGTGGTACCATCATGCGGCGAGCGGAAGCCCTCGCCAAATGGCCAGAGTACCAAGAGTTCGTCAAGAAAGATCCTCGGCGGCAAATCTACGTCAACCAGGCTGCTCGTGCACGTGCAAGACGGGCTGCATACAAGCAAAGGGAGATGGCAGCAAAAACCGACTCCGGGTACAGCAAGATACAAGGAGAGAAGTCTCCATCGTCAAGTCAAGGCAGCAAGAATCAAATGAACCAAAAATCAGCAAACATACCAAGGAAGCCAGCCATAAAATTGACTCCTTGGCCAGCTCGCAAGAGAGCTTTGAACAACTCGTTTGAGGTCCTCAACTCAATGCCGGTTGGAGTCACAGAGGTGGAGGATAGCACCAGCGAAGCATCATCAACATCGGTACATTTCAAAAGAAAGAAAGCCCGAAAAAATGTTGTACCGGGTCATCGTCCTGTAACTCGTAGTCAAGCAAACTCAAGCAATGAAGAAAATGATTCAAATTGCGCAAGGTCTTATAATCCCCTGAATGAGGGTTCTTCCCCCCTTTCTGAAAATGAACTGAGAGCTCATGAAGAACAACCATGTAACTATGATCCGAGTTGCGTGGAGCAAGTCCTTGCAGCGAATGAAACCCGTTCAGTTGAGGAGCGTCTAGCTCAGCTTATAGCGGCACTCCAACAAAAGGAAGATGAATTAGCCGCTTTACGCGGTCATATAGGAAATAATTTAAACCCTGAAGGTGACAGGCAAACTTCCACGGGTCAATGCAGCCAGCAAGTACCACCTGCGATTAATCTCGAGGCAATTCAGAAAATGATTGCCGAAGGGGTTAAGGCTCAATACATGCAAACACACTATTCCATGCGGCCGGGCTATGTTAAGCCGTATCCGCTGGATGTCGACCTTGTACCTTTCCCGTATAACTATCGGCAGCCGCAGTTTAGCAAGTTCAATGGAAGTGGATCTTCACATGAGCATATAGCTCATTTTCTCGCAGCTTGCCAAGACACAACTAATAACGGTGCACTTCTCCTGCGACAGTTTGTGCAAACTTTGTCAGGACCCGCCTTCACTTGGTATAGCAAATTGCCACCAAGTTCAATCAGGACATGGGAACAGATGCAAGATGCTTTCTTGAGCGCTTCTATAGCACTCAGAGGACAGTAGGTATCACAGAGTTAACTCAAACAGAGCAAGGCATGAATGAGAAAGCTGCTGATTTCATCAACAGATGGAGGAATTTAAGTCTCCATTGCCCACAGCCAATCACAGAGCCTGAGGCTGTGCGGATGTGCATGAACAATTTATGTCCTGACATGGCCGTTCACTTGTAGCCAGAATGAAAGGGCTGATGCCTTGGCAAGCCTAGCTGCTAGCATGTCTCTAGATTCCTATCAAACGATGGATGTACGTGTCGAAGAGCGGAGAATCTTGCCGGTACTCGCCGAAGAAGAAGAAACAAAGATATGTCTAACCATCATAGCGGATGTTTGTGAAATTGAAGTAGGAGATTGGCGGTCTCCATTCATTGAATATTTACTCCATGGATATTTACCTCAGGATTTTGGCGAAAGGTCCAGAATCCGAAAGAGGTCAGTCCATTACACATGCATAAATGATACACTTTATAGGCGCTCTTACGACGGTATGCTGCTACGTTGTCTAGCGGGAAATGAGGTTGTAGACGCTCTTAACGAGGTGCATGCTGGAGTTTGTGGTTCGCACCAGTCTGGTCCTAAGCTATACTATCAATTGAAATGTTTGGGTTATTATTGGCCTATGATGTTTGAGGACGCCATGAAATTTGCAAAAAGGTGTCATGAATGTCAGATTCATGGTGACTTCATACATCAGCCCCATGAGCCATTACATCCCACGAACATGTCCTGGCCCTTTGAAATGTGGGGGATGGATATAGTAGGACCCATCCAACCACCGTCTTCCAAAGGGCATAAATTCATTCTCGCCGCGACGGATTATTTCTCTAAATGGGCAGAAATCACACCACTTAGAGTAGATAATGTAGAGAATGTGGAAAATTTTATAAGAACACATATTATATACCGCTTTGGTGTTCCTTCTCGGATCATATCAGATAACGGGACTCCTTTCAAAAATAGACAAATGGAAAAGTTGTGCGCAAAATTCAAAATTGAACACCACTTTTCTACAGCGTACAATCCAGCAGCCAATGGACAAGCGGAAGCATTTAATAAAACCCTTTGTAAGTTGTTGAAAAAGGTAGTATCAAAAAATAAGCGTGAATGGCATGAAAAACTCCTTGAGGCATTGTGGGCTTATAGGACCACGACCCGCACACCAACTGGAATGACTCCATATTCCCTTGTGTTTGGAGGAGAAGCAGTTCTACCGCTTGAAGTACAAATTACTTCACTCAGAGTTGCTATTCATGAAAAACTGTCAGAAGACGAAGCGATAAAATTACGCTTAGAGGAATTAGAAAGAGTCGAAGGGAAACGCCTTCAAGCATTACAAAATTTGGAAGCATATCAAGCAAGAATGTCTCGTGCTTTTGACAAGCGCCTTAAAAGAAGGTCATTCAAGGAAGGAGATTTGGTGCTTGCTGTTATTCGCCCGATGAATGTTACACGGCGGATGAGGGGAAAATTCGATCCCGAAATGAGAGGGTCCCTACATTGTGAAGAAAGTCTATTCTAGTGGCGCATACAAAATAATTTCCCCGGACGGTGAATATTCTCCGGCTCCGATAAATGGAAAATTCCTAAAGCGTTACTATGCCTAAAAAAAAAGATCACGCTGGGACATATAGAGTGTGCCAAAACCTCATGAACCAAAAAGAATAACCGCCCAAACCATTGATGATCGTGTACAGGTTGATATGAAATTATATATATACATGTGTAGCAAAATAACAAAGCTCTAACCCATACAGAGCAAAATATAGATAACTGAGGCTGTAAACGTAGCAATCCATGGCAAGAGGTCTATTATGCTTTTTTGGCCCTAATAACATATCCTCATCACTGAGAAGAGGTCTATTATGCTTTTTTGGCCCTAATACATATCCTCATCCTAAGAACTCTAGCACGTACAAGGATAAACCAGGTGAATAAATAAGCTGCAGTACTCAATCACATGATAATAAGTGGACGCTAGTACATGTGAACATAAACAAATGACTGAATATAAATGATTCAAAGTTCTTATGATAAATTAAAGGCCATAAATATAAATGGGAAGCTCAGTTAGAGCCAGAGCGCCAGTTTTCCAAGTTCCCGAGCAGCGGTCCTGCTTTGAGCTCCAAATCAGTCTTCTTCCGTTGGAAAGTTATGAGGCTTTTACTATGCATCGTGTCGATGTTTAAAAGAGTGGTGTTCCAGGTCTCTACTTCAGATTCTTGCGAAGAATATGTTTGCCGTAGCTGTTCCGTACCCTGTTCAAGCTCGCACAAGGCACTGGAAGCCTCTTCGAGCTGCGCTGTGAGTGATTTCACTAATGCCGCCTTCTCGGCGCACTTCTTCTCCATGGATGACAATTCATGAGCAGTAGCTTTGAGAGTAGCTTTATGTGATACAAGCTCACGCTTCGCCTCGGCCGCAGCATGTTCCTTTTGTTCAGAGCCCCTCGCAAAGTCAGCATGTGCTTCTCCCAGCTGGATCGAAATGATGATGAGCTGGTCTAGCATCGCTTGAACTTTGGCAATCTCAGGTATATGTACAGGGAAGTGTTGAAGAGATAGCCTCAAGAACAGCTTGTCGCTGGGGATCACCAAGTGTGGAAGCATCCAGGCCTTCAAGCGCCTTTTTCACCAACATGTCGGTGGTGTCCAGAAATGCCTTTTTAACGAAAGAAATATCCATGTGTGCAACTCTTGCTGGAGCAGCCCCTTCCTTGTTGGTCGGTGGATTATGGACTTGGTTTTCACAACCTGAAAAGGAAAAGGAGTGAAAAAAAAGGGGTCATACGCAAGTACACTAAGATAAATAAACAAATAGATGAATAATCAAAATTAGATGAGCACAAATGTGATGCATGCAAAACTACCATATGTGGATGATGGAAAATCAGGTGATTTAGAGATAGGGGGCATATTTTGGTCTAAAACTGGTGCCATAGCTGAGCAATCTATGCTTGATTCGTCCATGTCAAAGTCGTCGACAGACAGATCAAAAATATCACCAAGACCATGGTCCTTCTCTCCCGAAAATACATGATCGAGCTCCTCACTACTAACGAAAGCACCAACTGCATGATGGATTTCGGGGTTTTCCAGTACTATTGGCTCATGAACATTCTCTTCGCTATCAAAATTAAGCTTTCTCTTAGCTACTGGTTGCTCTTCCTCATCAATGGAGGTAAGGGTCAAACGTCTACGCCTTCCTTCTCTTGCAACTGGAATAGTCTCACGATGTTCACACACTGACACATCCTCAATGGGCAAAGGATTGGAGAGAGAGGAACCTGCCATAGTGACATTGGGTGGATTGCCTAGTTGCTGATAAAAAAAATGAATATTAGTATTGGTTATTACTACCAAAAAAAAAGAAAATATGCATATACATAGTGTTAACTTACTGGTGGAGGTTGACAGGGAGTATCAGCATGGGCATCAGACAAATAAGCATGAAGTATAGGTCTCCAACGATCCCCTGATTATCGCTTCCCTATCTTCAATGGCTGCAATGTGTTGCTTTTGACGCTCAGCAGCCACACTTCTCACCACCGAAAGATCCCTATCGGAGAGTTGGTGAGCTTTGATATGACTTTGCTGCGCATATTTACTCTTTCTCCTTTGATCAAAGGGAATCCGACCAGACAAATTGCCATTGCGAAGACTATCTAAAACCGCAGTGAAAGGCTTCATAAAATTTTTCCACCAATCAGCCCATGCCACTGAAGAATCCCCGACTCGAGTGTCGTCTGGGAAGTAGCAGAATTCTTCTTGATCCGAGCATAACAAATGGGACCAAAATGCATATGCAATTCCAATATCATCCCTTGTGTACAGACTAGCCAATGGAGAGAAAGGTACGACTTGGTCAAAACGAAACTGTCGGGCCACTCGATCAGGATGATAAGGCTCAGCAATGCACAAGTCCATGGAAAGAGAACCACGCCTCCAAGGAAGCATCCCTCGACGGATAGAAATCAAGAAGGCCGCTTTTGGCTCAAATATGCCCTTGGAATTTGTTAAAACATACGGGTTCCAACAGATATTGTGACGGTTTTGGAAGAAAGCATGTGCCTTGTCAGGAGTGAAATGATGTGGAGCCCTAAACATGGTATTTATCATATCAGGTTTCACTGGCAAATGTCTGTAGGTAGGAAAATGCGGCATTTTTGCTTTGTTCCCAAAGACTCTCTTCAAGTACAGGCCCATCCAGCCAATAACATAATGAACTGGCCAGACTCGCTTCAAATAAGAAGGACCAATAGGGTGAGTACTAATCAGCCGAAGTGAATAGTACAGAGAACAAAGGGCGGATGGAGCTAAAGAAATTCGACGCCCTAAAGTGACCCAAGATGCCATCACCAGTACCCCAGGGCGAACATACGGTCCACCGCCGACAACAACGAAATGGCAAAGCCAAAGGGCAATAAATGCCGCTGTATAAATTCGTTCATCCTGGAGAGTAATGATATGGAAACAATCATCCTCGAGATTATGAAAATAATTACACCACTCTTGAAAGCCCACTTTGCCACCCACAGCAAGTTTGCGCCAGATGTCTAAGAGTTGTGATAGGAAATTAGGATATAAGAGTAATGAAGGATCTAGCTCATGACTAGCAGGAACATATTCCTCATATGGATCTCCATCTAAAGGTAACCCAGCCATTTTATGCATGTCTAAGAGTGTGACTGTGCGCTCACCACACGATAATAAAAATGTATTCGTGTTGGGATTCCACCTCTCCAATAAGGACCTCAGCAGCGGAGGGGAGACAGAATAATTGCCTAAGGAGCAATATATGGCTCCGTAAATGTAGTCCACACCTTCCTCATTCCCTTTCAAATGAATAGAATACTTCTTCAAAACTTGGGTCCCCCATGCGGTATATCCATGTGGATGTACAAGACATTCAATCTCATGATGCTCCCAACCTAAACCTTTGGACACTATGCGAGTTCCCAAGGTTAAAGCTTCATCAAGCCTAGGTAAAGGTGCAAACGGGTAATAGCAGCGTGCTGAAAAGGAACGCCCTGATTTCCACCCGCGGTTATCATATTCTGGATGGCCGTGTGGTATTTCTAATTCTCTGATCACTGGATTGGCTAATTCGCTAGTTTCGGGTTCGAACATTTGTCGCTTGGCTAATTGGCAAAGAGACATCTTGTGGGACAAAAATGGGACTGCTTGCGCCATCTATATGCATGCAAAAAAAATGGTATTGGTATCTGAACAAGACATAAATAATTTTGCACCGGTAAATAAGAAGGAGATAATATTCAAGGATGCATTACATACTCAGTCAAATAAAATAGCGGTATTGGAAGTGTGAAACTGTAGGGAATGCCTATAAGGAATTTAAAAAGACCAAAGGTTCATTTTTAAAAAAAATATGTTAAGTGATCCCCCATTAAAAAAATTCTCGCTCTGCAGTTGTACGACGGACCAAGCCTCCATGAAGACTTGCCGGAACGCCAACTGCAAGAGTGTTTATTCACCTCTTTCATTAAAAAATGCGTCACTCTGAGGTTGTACGACGGACCAGGCTCATATCAAAGCTTCCCGGAACGCCAACCTCGAGAGATCGTTTTCATGCCCTGTATAAAAAGAAATATAATGATAAGTGGCAGCTCTGCAGTTGTACGACGAACCAAGCCTATATCAAGACTTGCCGGAACGCCAACTGCGAGGGTGTTCAGCCAGCTCTTACAAAAAAAAATGAATGGTGTCGCTCGGCAGTTGTACGACGGACCAAGCCTATATCAAGACTTGCCGGAGCGCCAACTGCGAGGGTGTCTACTCATCTCGTACATATAAAAAAAATGTGTCGCTCGGCCGTTGTACGACGGACCAAGCCTATATCAAGACTTGCCGGAACGCCAACTGCGAGAGTGTTTTACATATAAAAAATGTGTCGCTCGATAGTTGTACGATGGACCAAGCCTATATCAAGACTTGCCGGAACACCAACTGCGAGGGTGTTTACTCATCTCGTACATATAAAAAAAATGTGTCTTTCGGCAGTTGTACGACGGACCAAGCCTATATCAAGACTTGCCGGAACGCCAACTGCGAGAGTGTTTTACATATAAAAAATGTGTCGCTCGACAGTTGTATGACGAACCAAGCCTATATCAAGACTTGCCGGAACGCCAACTGCGAGGATGTTTATTCATCTATTACATAAAAAAAATATGTCATTCGGCAGTTGCACGATGGACCAAGCCTATATCAAGACTCGCCGGAATGCCAACTGCGAGGGAGTTGTTTTATAAAATAAAATCTGCAGGTCTACAATTGTACAATAGAACAAGCTTATACCAAACTCCCTGAAACTCCAACGGTGATTAAGCTCCGATGGCAATTAGCTAAGGCAGTTATACGCATCGTGATTAAATAGATTGTCATGATGTTTCACGATGCAGTTTGGATAGGGAAGTAATCTGATGTCTAGTACTGTTACATGCATGCTTATGGAATTGTGATAATGATAGGGAAAGGAAAGTTTGGTACCGCTGCAAAGAATGAATTTGCCGTGCAGGATCAATCCTCTATATTAGATCGTAACCCAATGTCCCTGCGCTATCAAAAAAAATCAATCGAATACTCATATATATATACAGATGTATCTTCACCTCACTTTTTAACTTCGAGAAACATAGAAGGATGCATCTACCGATTGATGCACTCAGAGCTGACGTGAGATCTGGTTGATTGAGATTGGTCCTCCTGTACGCATCTATGAAAAGAATGAAGGAAGGTATCACTCGCGAGGATCAAAAGAAAATCTGAATACAAGAGATAAGGGTGTGGAATCCATAGCCATATATACTTACCGATGGAGAAGCACTGGGATGAGGAAGTACTAATGAGAGAAATCGCAAAGGTCTCGTGGTGATGGACCCTTGAAGAAAAAAAAAGGAAGGGGAGACCGTGTAATCGCAGAAGAAAAAAAAACAAGCGGATAAACAGGTGTTTGTTGAGTGGAACTACATGCCCTGAAAACCTGGTCCGTTACGCCGCACGACTCAAAACTAAACGAGAGTGGCGAACGTGGATTCTGTCCCCAGCGATTGCTTATTCAAAAAAAATATGTATATATATATAGTCATAAACACATTAAAAAAATCTAGGCATACGTTTTTCGAGCTCCGGATCCGAAATAAAATGGTTTTCGCATTCGGACCTCGAGGGGGCATCTGTTGACATCGATTTTGACATAAACCGACAATTGTACAGAAATATAATAACAAATTGATTTTAACGGCTAAACTCCGTTACTATGCAAATATTATGAAATTATCATTAAAATATTAGCCAATAACTCTTGATCAAACGTCATACTAATAATAAAACATCGGCGCCAGTAAAATATAGACTCGGATCGTCAACTGAATATCAGAGACGCATAGTCACATGGAGGGTATATCTTCACGCACTTAGAAGAGAAGCGTATGGACCTCGTAACAGCTCAAATATGCTCGCTCCTAAGTCATCCGTTGGCACAGATTTTGACCAGGACTAAATATAATACGATAATAATAAACTAAATGAAAAGATAAAATTTGGATATAAAATAAAATAATCAAATATATATGTATAGGTTGGATATTAGCCACTAAAAAAAATAAGAGTGAAAGATTATTTTTGCATGCATGGTAACCCCTCAATGCGTACGTGTAAATCATGAAGAAAATGGGGTGATGCATATTGTTTGCCTTTGTCACAAATGAATTGGCACAAACCCCATTGGTTAGGTGCATGCATCCACGAAGTGCTTTCTAGCTAATTAACAATTGGTCAGCTATATGCTAGAACTGAATTCACGTAATAAACCTCTCGCATGTCCCTAGCAAAAAAAAGGGGGGAATGCATGGACGTCTATATGCATGCAGGTAGTAAACACGTTTCAATACTTTTATCATGGCCCGTATAGCAGCCAAAGGAATAGGGCGGCAGGCAGTTAAGCACACGTTCTGCACGATTTTTACGTATGTGAGTCTCGGACGCTCGGCAACAAAAAAAAAGAGAAAACCTGAAGGAAAAGAAATCGTGGGAAACTAGGGAGTTACAATAACCACCGCTCTAATCACCCTATAAATAGAGGATCACCCCACATGCTTAGGGGCTGGTTCATTTTCAACATCAAGACTCTGCTCCTCTCTAGTTATTCACACATAAAAACACAACGTAAGAAGTAAAGCTTGGAGAGAAGAAGAGAAGGTTTGGCATCTTTAAGAGGTGAGATCCATGGCTCCCTTCTAGCCCCTGGTTTGGCCATGGAGGTACAAACCAAGGAGCCTTTTTTTTATCTTTTCTCGATGTTCTAGCACTTGGTTTGGCCATCACGGTACAAGCCGAGGAGCCTCCTATATTTCTTCTTGATGCTCATGTCTTGGTTCGGCCATCATCATGGTACGAATCAAAGATCATCCCATCTACCTCTCGAAATTTCGTCCTTAGTTTCGGCCATCGTGGTACGAATCAAGGAGTATACGTTTTAATTCCCGCTCTTTGTCATCCCTTCCATTTTGGTCTCATAGCGATACAAGCCAAGAGCGAGCGTCGCGCCTCGTTTCTTAGGTTCGGTCCCTATGAAGATACAAATCAAGGTTTGATAAGAGTCAAGATCACATGAAATCCACCTTAGGCTCGGTCCTCAAAATGGATACAAGCCAAGGTCGGGATGAAAAGGTAACATATGCATAAAGTAAAGCTCGATGAACTGCATATAAAAAAGGAAAAAAATATTAAATCATACTCTATGCATGGGTTCCATCATGAATACCAGACATGAGTAATTTAAATAATAAGCCCTCACTTCGGTTGCGCTACGCGCGGACGCCATATTGACGTTACGCGGTGTTAGTAGCGATACAGGTGGAGCAAAATTTGGTAAAAATGATACATGTATCATATACATGTGATAAAAAATCATCAAAATTATAAGTAAAGCTTCACTTCGGTTACGCTACCCGTGGGCGCCATGCTACGCGACGTAGTAGTAATTCGAGTAGAGCAAAACTATATAAAACATACATTCTATATCACAAACATGTAACCTTCATGTCGGTTACACATTAGCATCATGTTGCGACATGCTAAAATATACACTCTAAAGCATAAGCACGATGCTACAAAATACCCACCGGTAAATCCAAGCCTCCCCAAGCATATGTTAGTCATCAACGGTGAAGAAGATTTTCTTTCACATTTTTGTAATATTCATATGTTGTATCGGTTGTAATAGATATGTTGGAATTCTTAATCAGGGGTTTTCTCGTGAGAGATGTAATTAACAGAGTTTTTATATAAATGTAAGAATTCTGGAAGTAATGGACTCGCAATACCTGATTTCTTTTGTCTTATTTATATTTACGCATTAAATTCTATGAAATCTGTCTCTATGACGTGGACGCGGATCCCCGCCCCATTTTCCCGTCATCAGAGAGCGACATTTCTCTCTTTCGGATAAACATGTTCAAAGTGCCTGCAAGGCATGGCAAAGCTAGCCCAGCCTTGAGGGTCCAGGCTCGAGCCTGGCCAGACCAAACGACCCTGAAGTCTGTAGTTTTACTTTTCGAGTAAATATTATCTTTAAATTATTTTTCAAACAAAATAGTTTTTTGTTGCTAAATTATGGTTTTCTTTTTTCTTAAGTAGGCCAAAAAACAAGCCTGTCTACCCGAGCTAGGAAAAATCGAGCCGGTCAAGGCCACCACATGTCGATCTAATGGGGTGCATATTCAGACTAGTGTATAGACTCTACCATTGGGCCAAGGGCACATGTAATTTGACTCTGTTGGAATAGCGTCTTCTATTCTTCCTTCAACCTCCACCACTGGCACCAACAGTCATCGGCATGGCAGTATCGTCATCATCGCAGAAGACAAAAAGATATTAAGAAAAGTTACTTCCAATCAATATCACATCAGCTTTCGACCCAACTAAATTAGAGCTTTCAACTACAAAAATAAACTATTTCTAGCTAGCTAGCAGCTTTTAGCTCGGTTGAATCGCAGCTTTTAGCTCGACTGATCACAGCTTTCAACTACAAAATGAGCAACTTCCAAAACCATGAAATCAAGCTTTTCACCTAAGTAATCGAGCTTTCAACCTCCTAAAATTCAGCCTCCAACCATGAAAATGGAGTTTTCAACCCATGAAATCAAGAAATCAACTTCACAAAACTAAGCTTTCAACCCCCAAAAACAATCAAAGACACAAAAAGGAGATCCAGACACTTTTAGATCTGACATCTCTCTCTCATCATAAGGCTCTGCCACTAGACAAGATTGGCACCAGCGGTGTAGGGGGTGGTGCCGTAGATCTGAAAGGTTGTGTGGCAGCTCCACGCGAGATCCTCCATTAGGGAGAAGGGAGGAGGGGCGGCATGCACTAGCGGCTCCCATTGGCAGAGAAGGGGAAGGAGAGGAGGAGAGGCGAGCCATGGCTGCCCCTCGTGGCTGAGAAGAAAGGGAAGGGGAGGAGACGGCGGAGAAGAATGCAAATACTGCTTGGAATGGGAAGAAGGGGAAAGGAGAGGGTAGGGAGAGGATAATCAAAACAGACAGATAGTGGGGTTTATGTACCACCCAAGACTGTTGCTGTCAGATGCATCACAGGAGCAATTTTTTGTACACTAGTTGTGTAGAACCTAGATGGAGTTGTATTGCTTCTCTAGGTTTCAGATGATGAATACTTTACCACAGAGTTTGTTACTGGAGTTGAATGTTAGGTTGTAAGAATTCAATGTTCATGTTTGAAATGTGTATATCGGATGTTCCGGCATTTTGATCGGAACTTCTGATGTATTTCGGAAGATCCGATCTCGACTATGTTTTTAGCGCTCTGGAAAAACTGGAGTCTCCAATTTGATAACTGGATGGTCTGATGTGTTTCGGAGGTTCCGAGTTTGAATTCGGAGGTTCAGACCTTCATCTCCGGAAGCTCTGAGGTTCTCCGGAAGCTCCAAGGTTTGTGCGAACCGAATGGTCTGAGGTGATTCGGAAGTTCCATTGTTAAAGTCGGAATGTCTGAGCTTGAAGTCGGAGGCTCCGACTTCCATTTCTGGAGGCTCTGAGTTCAGGTTCTGGACTCGACTATGTGGAGTCAGAACTAAAGTCGGAGGCTCCGACTTTCAATTCCGGAGTGACCGAGTTCAGTGTCTAGACTTTTCTTTCAGATCATGTTTGGGAGTACCGGAGTTTCTGATCTAGGAACCGAATGTTCCGATAGTGAAAACACTTTGTCCACGTGCTTTCTGATGAATTACAGTTTGGTTAATTTGTCTCCTGAAAAATTGATGGAATTATTTTCTTGACTAACTTGAGTCAAGTAGAAAACTTGTGCTCGCAACCGGTTTGCTTGTCTACTAGTGTGCAGGGTTAATGAGTGCGACGGTGGTTCGGTCACGAGGATCGGCATAACGTCTGGAAGGCAGAGATGCGATCAAGGTGGTGGCGACGACATCGGGCGGCTCAAGAAGGAGCCTTTGCGGACAAGGCAAAGTTGGAGACAAGACGTGAGGACCAAGTTGATACGAGGGCACTTTTGTAAAAGTGCAAACACCATCGAAGCAAAATCAAAGAAATCGTGACGGCGGCCAATGATGCGGTTTAGGATTAAGCTTGCGGTGGTACGGAGGTTTGAGAGTGGATAGGTGGCTTAGACGCTTTGGGATGTGTGCTGAGTGACATATGCCCTTAAGTGGGCTTTAAGGTCCAAGTGGATAGGGGTATGTCCCTTCCACTATAAATAGGAGATGGTGGGTTTGTAAAATCCTAACTCTTTTTGGACAATCTCTTGGAAGAGTTACTCAAGAGAGTTTTGGCCTAAGTTGAGAGGCTTGTAAACATCAAGAAAATCAATAGAAGAAGAGTTCCAAAAAGGGAGTACGTGTTCTTGAGTTTCTTTCTCTCTCTCTGTTTGGATTTTTGTTCTCTTGCCACTGTCTCTTTGAAATTTCTTGGATATGGCAAGCTAGTGATGTAAGATCATGTTCATGTTAATTCCATTCTAGTATACTCGAAGGATCTCCCATTCCCATTTTGATTTTAGATCTATATTAGAGGAAAGACAAGTTCTTGGGGTTTTCAATTTTGATTCTCTTTGTGGTTTCAATCTTGTCTTTTGGGGTTTCGAATATGCTGTTAGGATATGTGAGATGATTTCGTGTTAATTCCGTATCAACATACCTCACAAGGTCCTAGAAATCAAGAATTTGATTCTCGTTCATCTTATTAGCTATGGCTTATTTTTTAAGGTAGAAAACAGCAGATAGCAAATTGGCTTTTTCTCTTAGCACAGACAAGACTTTGACTTGATTTCAATTGGACTAGCTTCGTAAGTCTCTTGTCTACCACTGTGCAAAATTTTGTTCAATTCTGTTGGGTAGATCAAAATCTGCGAACGTTTTTCTATGCGATAGTCTGCTATTTTTACCAATATCGGAAACTCCGATTTCCTTGCTCCGGAAGTTCCGATCTACATCGGAAGTTCCGATCCGAAAGTCGGAAGTTCCGATTTTTTCAGAGAGTTTAGAAAGAGGGTCACTTCGAAACTTCCGGTAAGGTCGGAACTTCCGATATCTCTACTCCGGAACTTCCGATTTGTCTGGTTTTAGCTTCACTGACTCTGATTGCTGTTGTCAATGGTTTTCCGCTGCATTCTCTGATTAGAATACTTTGCATTGTATTCTTGTTTTCAGAAAAAAAAATTAAAACCGACATTTACCCCCCTTCTATCGAAAGCCACTGATCCAACAAGTTGACTTAGCCTAAGTGTTGCTGCGGTCATAATAGATCAATTCGAAGAATACAAAATCAGTATAAATAATATAGCCGAAATAGGGCCATATAATGTGCTAAGAAATTGCATGCATCCAAATCATTGTGTGATGCACGTGGCACTGGCTAATGATAGTTTAATTAATGAGGTAAGTTGAAAAGTGGAAGAAAAATTAACGAACATTGGTATCATTGATATGTAGGCCAGCAGGGCATGTGTCATGTAGAAGGCAAATTTTGCTAATGGGTGATAGAAGGGCGGGGAGATGAAAAGAAGAATCAACTCGTGCGTTTTGGGGTAGATGAAGAGAAAAATACTACTTCCTGGCAATAATTAATCTGAGGATTTGATTTATATCTAATGGCCAAAAAAGGTGCTCTAAACCATGCCGATTTGAGGCAAACCAAATGTGCCTATTTTTTATCTAACAGTACGATATAGTTGTGATGACGTGGCTACTCTTTAACTTAGCTTTATAGCAATAAATGCAGTTAGTGAGAGACAGTTGGAGAGACAGTTGCATAAAAATATTGTGTTGGCTAAATCTCAGTTGCTTGAAATTTTTACAAATCTCAGTCACCTAAAATTACAGTATTAAAAGTGTGTAATTTTAGAAAATTACACACCACTTGACCTAAAATTGCAGTATTTGAAAATGTACAATTTTAGTGAAAACTTAGTACAATTTTTAGTTTGTATGTTATATATGGAGTGAGGCGTGGATGAGATGGTTGGATGTTAATCCAAAGGTTTAAAAAGTGAGTGAGATGTAAAAAAAATTTAAAAAACTGATAAATAGACATTTAATAAAAATATAGGATTACGATTCTCATTGGGCAAGTAGTCTAGATATGTTTACAAATGCCAAAGATTAACAAAAAAATTGGCAACTAAAGTGATCGTTGGGTTGCTGCCCAACCCAATAGTGTATCTATTCGTACGACTACGCTTTACGATCCATGTACAATGCACCTCACGTTGATGAGACATAGTAGTACTATAGTAAGGAAATTAAACAGTGGCATAGTACACATGGACAGGCATCATCCTCATACTCGTATGTGAATCATTACTCGGTTGACGTCAGCTGCCAAGCAGACATTTGGGCAATCATTTTTGACAACGAAATTAATCGGAGGCCAATTTTTTAGGCCTCTTTGATGCAGTTTAGATGGCTCATAGAAATTCGTTAGGAAGTTAGAGCGAAGGTCTATGTAAGATATAAATAATTTTTTCTACCGTTAGGGCCTTTTTGATTAAAAGAATTTTTAATTTAATTTTAAAAGAATGTAAATCATTAGAAAAACCCTACATAATTTGTAAGACTGTAACCAATATTTTTTCCTATTGCAGTATATTTCATTAGAAAATTATCATTGACTCAAACCACTTGAAAAGATTCATGTGTTTTCTCATAGTATGATCAAACAACCTATGTGCAAATTCTTGTATTATTCAATCATGACATAATAATTATATATTTTTCTATTTCTGCGTGTTTAGAATCCTACATATTAAAAGAAACCATTAGAATTCTTCCAAATTTCATATAAATTATGACTTTCTAAAGAAATTTCATAGGATTTTTACAACCTTATTACTTCGTTCCGAAGCGCTCCTAAAAGAAAGAATCCTAAGAGTTTGAATTCACTAAATTTTCTATATAAACCATATAAACTAAAGAGTCCTTTGAGAGCATCTCCAAAAGCTTATTTCTATGAGGGAGTAAGAATGATTAGACTCATCAATGGCTTGTTACCAACCTGGCTATAGAGCATCTCCACTAGTTTGTTTCATAACTTGTAACTACACGGAGAGAGAAGACAAAATCTTATGTAAAAAACAACTTCTCTAATAGTTTGTTTGTTCACCTTGTCACTAGAACTATAAGATATTACATGTGTGCTTGATGTTGATTGAGCTTCAACTTTGTGGAAGAAACAATCAAACCTCCAATAAGGATTTTTGGTTGTTTCTTGCTCTTTGGTTTTAGCAACATGTTCATTTTCTCTCCCCAAAACGATTTAATCTCTCTCCTCTCATTCTTTCCTCCACATCACCCAAATGCTGATGTGGCAACTCCTAAGAAATGGCCGATATGAACTGTTAGAGATGCTCAAGACCTATGGAAAATATATGTTGGTGTGAGAGGGTGGACCCTACTAAAAATGCTTTTTAGTAAGCTAGGTTAATTTAACTCTGTTTTTGTGTTTGACGACTAATTTAATTAATCTAAATTATTCTTTGGCTAGAGTAGTGAGTTAGTTTGGCTAACAGTATGAAAGATAAATTTAAGAGAGATAATTATATTAGGTTAAGTTATTCTATTTTTTAGGTTAGTTTAATCCTAAGTTAGGGAAAATAACGTTGACCGGATTAACTTAATCTCACCTGACCTAAGGGCCTGTTTGGTTGGGCTGTGGCTGTTGACAAAGCTGCTGTTGGCTGGCTGTCTGAAAAAGCTGCTGTGGCTGTGGAAAAATGAATATATGGCTTTTGATTGATCTAAACCATCTACAGCATTTTGGAAAATGAACACTGAAGCTTCAGCACATTGCAAAAAGCTGGCAGAAGGGGGCTTTTCTAAACAGCTGAATTTACACTGCAAAACCCATAGCTACTATTGGCAAAAGCTGCTGAAAATCTGGCTCAAACACCCCCTAAAGATGTTTGGCGGATTAAATCCTAACCCACCTCTTAATCCTGAACTGATCAAGGCCTTAAGTTGGCCAAAATTATTCTTGTACGGTCTCGATCGATTGTATCAATTTGCCCTGGAAAGCCCTAAGAGCATCACAATAATCTAAATCAGTTGTTACTAAAACTGTTCCACATAGGATTTTAGGTGATATGGGAAAAAAGAGAGATAGAAAACGGAGTGTGGTTGTTACTCCAGGAAGAATTGACTGCTCTTGTACCTAGGAACTAGTAGAAATGCTCTACTGGAGAGAATCTTGTTAATTAAAATTAGTTAATCTAGTTATCTCAAACGCGAACCAAACTCAGCTAAGTGTTAGTTATCCGACGTTATGTTAAGGAGCAGAACTCCTCGAAGCGAACTCCGTAGCTGAAAAAAGCCTAACGTGAAATATATGTACTACCTACCCAAAACCACTAGAATAATCTCATCTGATGAACTTGTCTTTCTTTGCGACGACATCGAGCTAATTTTTCTGTAAGCAATTAAACTGTCAACACCTGGAGATTGGACACAGAAACAGCAACAGGAGCATATAGAGAGAAGGGGGCGGGGCGGGGCGAGGCGAGGCGGCTCAAGTCTTCTTCCCGGCCTTCTCCCCCTCCTCTTCCTCCTCCTTCCGGCATCCAGCCGAAGATTCCGTCGTCTCCCCGGCCGCTTCTCCCGTCTGGCAGGGTACGTCTCAGAACCTTCCCTTTCTTGTTGCGTCGCTCGTATTACGGCGTTCTGTTTCTTGATTCCAATGAGAGGAGAGGAGAGGAGGGGAGAGGAGAAGCCTGTGGAAATGCTTATGTATTGGCACATTGTTCTGGTTCTGCATGGTGGTGGCGACCGGGAGTAGCCGTTGTTGTGCGGCCGGCTGTTCTTGATTTCGAGAATTCTGTGGCAATTCATGATCTCTCGGTGGTTCTTGCATTGGGAGGAGCTGGTGTGCTTGTTCGTTGTTCCAGTCCTGTTGCTTGATCCCGGAGGGGGGGAAGTTGCTCCTTTCGCGTCTGCCCTTTTTGAGTACTTCTCGTGCTCGTTTCATGCGTAATTCGTGCGGTTTTTTTTTGGATCGTTAGCCAGGAACCCGTTAGATTTGGATTTTTCTTGCAGTTTGCGTCTGAGTTCCTAAACCCAACTAGAAGCATTCCAGAATTCTTGGCTGGAGATCTTTGACTTTCTGTTCTTCCTACTCAAATTTCCAATTTTTAACTATGTTTTTGTTTTCGTCAGCAGTATGGAGACCTCAGCGCCCAATGCCGCCTCCCTGCCGGCGCCGGCGGAGCCATCGCAGCCGCGGCGGCTGCCGGACTTCCTGCAGTCGGTGCGTCTCAAGTACGTGAAGCTGGGTTACCACCACCTGATCACCCACGGCATGTACCTGCTGCTGTCGCCGCTCATGGCGCTCGTGGCCGTGCAGCTCTCCACCTTCTTCCCGGGCGACCTCGCCGACCTGTGGGAACACCTCCGCTTCAACCTCCTATCCGTACTCGCCTGCTCCACCCTCCTCGTCTTCCTCGCCACCTTCTACTTCCTCACGCGTCCCCGCCTCGTCTACCTCCTCGACTTCGCCTGCTACAAGCCGGCGCCGGAGCGCCGGTGCACGCGCCGCACGTTCATGCGCTGCTCCGAGGCCACCGGCTCCTTCACCGACGCCAACCTCGACTTCCAGCGTAAGATCCTCGAGCGCTCCGGTCTCGGCGAGGACACCTACCTTCCCCCCGCCGTGCTTCGGGTTCCCCCCAACCCGTGCATGGACGAGGCGCGGAAGGAGGCCAGCACCGTCATGTTCGGCGCCATCGATGAGCTCCTCTCGAAGACGGGCGTCAGGCCGAAGGATATCGGCATCCTCGTCGTCAACTGCAGCCTGTTCAACCCGACGCCGTCTCTGTCCGCCATGGTGGTGAACCATTACAGGCTGAGAGGAAACATCGTCAGCTACAATCTCGGAGGCATGGGCTGCAGCGCCGGGCTGCTGTCCGTCGACGTCGCCAAGGATCTGCTGCAGGTGCACCCAAACTCGTACGCGCTGGTCATCAGCATGGAGAACATCACTCTCAATTGGTACTTCGGCAACGATCGGTCGATGCTCGTGTCTAACTGCCTGTTCCGGATGGGAGGCGCGGCGATCCTGCTGTCGAATAGGCGGTCCGACAGGCAGAGGTCCAAGTACGAGCTGGTGCACACCGTGCGCACGCACAAGGGCGCCGATGACAGGTGCTTCGGCTGCGTGACGCAGGAGGAGGACGAGGCCGGCGAGGTCGGCGTGTCGCTCTCCAAGGACCTCATGGCCGTCGCCGGGGACGCGCTCAAGACCAACATCACCACGCTCGGGCCCCTCGTGCTCCCCTTCTTGGAGCAGCTGCACTTCATGGCCACGCTGGTCGCCAAGAAGGTGCTCAAGGTGAAGAAGATCAAGCCGTACATCCCGGACTTCAAGCTGGCCTTCGAGCACTTCTGCATCCACGCCGGCGGCCGCGCCGTGCTGGACGAGCTGGAGAGTAACCTGAACCTCACGGACTGGCACATGGAGCCGTCGAGGATGACGCTGTACCGGTTCGGTAACACGTCGAGCAGCTCGCTGTGGTACGAACTGGCGTACAGCGAGGCCAAGGGCAGGATCAGCAGGTGTCACAGGGTCTGGCAGATCGCGTTTGGGTCCGGGTTCAAGTGCAACAGCGCTGTCTGGAAGGCGCTGCGGACGGTTAACCCGGCGACGGAGAAGAACCCCTGGATGGATGAAATCGACAACTTCCCGGTGGAAGTTCCAAAGATCTCAAAGGTTGGAAATGCGTGAAAACATTGTTTGTTCTGAGGTTGCAAGTGTGATTGGGTGATTAGCATTGGCAGGGAAGGAAGGAACAAGGAATTTCATCTTCTGATTCCGTCGTTTGCACTTGTTTGAGAAAATTTTAGGTGGTTCGATTAGGTAGAAAGGGAGTGTGTTTTCTTCGCTAGGATGGTCTCATCTCTCATGTGTTATATTTATTCAGATTGGAGATCAGAGAAGACAATTGGTATTCCATGTGACGTTCAATCTTTTAGCATGGTTATGATTCATCAAACTGGAACTTGGATCCCCTCCAGTGGTGTGGTCACATTCCTTCATGTTCAATTGACTGATTCTATCATGATGTTTGGTGCGTTATCACTCTGCTGGATTTGCTTGGTTGTTCTCGGCGTCTGTTTGTCTGTCGCTTAATGTTATACACTGGTCATATGATGTGATTGTTTAAGCTGCCGATCTGGGCTTGCGGCCTGGACCATTGGACTCTAGAAATGCCAGACAGTTCTACAGTGACAAACGCACTTAATAACACAGAAATTTACACATCCATTCATGCATATGTAAAAGGTAAATTAATTTGCAAGCCAAATGTGCACTGGGGCAGTCAGAGCGCAGGACTGCATCTGGCCAATTCGTAGCTGACTGCCTGGCCGCCTTCAGTGATTGCAGAAAGCAAATGGCAACGCAGAGGCCTTACAATATCCTGTAAAAACATGTGAGGCTGATACAAGCACTGTTAGCACGTTGGGAACAACTCCAGGCTGTCAACGCCATCATCGCTACGAATCCATGATGTAAGATAAATCTTAGTACGGGTTGCACTTGATATGACGAGGTTTTTTGCGAGAAACCAACTTGGCAGAAGTTTAAAATTGTCATTCGTTTCTAATCATCAGAGTACCTATAATCTGAACAGAAGTTTCACGTGGGAGGCGCTTCTTGATGCTGATGCCTGATTAGTGATTGCAGAAACGTCGTATCTTATATGGACGGGAAGAATCACGTGGCGGAGCATGTAGACTGTAGAGCCGTTCCTTACAGTGCCTAGGAAGATGTATGTACATAGCGAGGCCATATCCAATGCCTCGAAAAGAGGTGGTGGCCTTGCAGCACTGAAACCAATTATAAATCGAAATACTGCACGCTCGTGGCCACAATAACCACAGCGTCTTGGAATCCAGCTGCCACCTGAACAAGGATCCGTCATCTGCTGAGGTACTCTACTCTCTCGTAAGCCAAGTTACTTGGATGGAAATGATGGCTATTTGGCACCATAAGGGCAGCTCAATCCCCTGATCCGGGCAAATAATTAATAGAACGAAACAATCATAAAAGCTCAAGGATACCAGCTTAGGATATGGGATGCACTCAAACAGAGCATAGACTGCGGCATTGCAAATCACACCACTTATGACAACAGTTCATTCATCATCGTAGAATGTTGAGCAAAAACTGGTGTACAGAACCACATTTGTATGACGACCACCATCAGCAAATATCACTTTTTGTGAATGCAAGCACGATACTAACTACCGACTTGCTTTCCTCTTTGGTTTATTGACTCTAGATGCTATCTTGACAAGAATCTACTGAAGAGGGTCCCATACAGAAATCCACCGTTTGTTCACGGTGGACAAGATTTTCCCACCAGAAGATGGGAGATACAAGCCACCTTTGTGTTCGAAAAGAGAGGCTTGGACGACAGACTCGAGGGAGACTCCGGAAGACAAGGGCTTTGATGGCATCCTCCCGATAAGCACTAAACACTGCCAGGTTTGCCCACGATGTAATCCTACCCCTCGGTCTGCGCCTCCTTGGAAATGTGGAAGCCTTCAATCTTGCGTGCAACCTCATTTACTGCAACCTTGGGTTTACCATTTGCATGGGGCGCTTCATTGTCATCAGCATTAGCTGGGTTCAGTGGCCAGATCCGGATAGTGCCATCTTCTGACCCTGATGCATATGATTCACCAACAGGTGCGAACCGGACGCAGTGGACTGGACCATGATGGCCTTTGTTACAGGCTGCAAATCACAAAAAAGTATCAGTTCAAAACATGAAATACCATATGGTAGTGAAAATCTCAATATCCATCAGTTCAAAACATGAAATACCATATGGTAGTGAAAATCTCAATATCCAATATGCATTTATGAAGCAAACATAGCAATAGTTTTTTGATCACACCAGTGACTCACGGTCATCATGATGACCTAATTCCAGCAACAGCGAAAACTGTCCACTAAATAAATCCCTTTTCTGGACTTTCAATGAGCAAGCAGGCTGACCACTCAAATGCTAAACAGAAGCTCAGGACAAGTTGAGTTCTGAACACATGATTTCAGCCATGCAATATAAACTGCACTTGAGAAAAATTACCAGTTTTAAAGCTTTCATCGGAATCAGGTATTCAAATCTCACAGAACCCTACCTAGATTTCTGGTTACCATAAATTTTAGGATATTTTCACCTGAAATTTTTATTTTTATTTGAACTTTATTTTTCAAATATCAGGATAAAGAAAGCAACCAAAAAAATGAACACAGCAAAGCGTAGAGTGTAATGGAGGAAGCGACACATCGTGGATTCAAAGCCCATGGCTATCATTCAATTGTTTCTTTTCATGTGTTTTCCTATTGCAGCATTGGGACCCGCATGTCATATGTGTGGAACTGCGGACAGGAAAAAATTGGTTGCAAAGATGGGATTCAAACCCAGTATCACTCGCACATATCCAACAAGCCTTACTGCTAGGCTAGAAGCTGTTTTGGTTTGCTGGGTAACCAGGGGTAACCGAGGAAACTGGTTACCGGCCGAGATTTATTCCCCTGGTCAGAATACAAATGAGAACATTCTAAATGCTCTACTGGGGACAATACAGAAAGCTAAACAAACATATAATTCTTGTTTTGGAAATGCTAAACTGCACTGAAGTTGCATGGACCAACAAATGATTAAATATTAAACAGACTTACCTATTTCTTCACCAGTGAAGAAATCATATACATGAACCCACATATCTTCTCCCCCGACGATGAATTTACTCCCAGATTTTGGTTCAAGTGAAGCCGACTCCACAGTGCATGACATATCATAGCTTTTAACAAGTCCAAAACTGCAGAATAACCAGAATAAAATGACGTGAAGGAACCAAATAATGCATGTGATGCAGAACAATGATCGAAGATAGAAGAACTTACTGATTCGCGTCCCAAAATTTAACACTTGAGCCATCAGCTGTAGTGATGAACCTGCCGTCCTGGCTTACTTCTGCACTAGTGACAGGTGCCTTGGTTTCAAGTGTCTGTACTATTTTTCCACTCCTCACATCCCATAACCTGTGTAGCACTGTAGTAATTAATCAAGGGAACAATACCATAGTAATTAATCAAGGGGGAGAAGATTATAATAAACTTAGATAGAGAAGCAATATCTAGATCCTAAACCCTTAAACCCTAAAGACATTTTTCAGACATACCTTACTCCACCCATGTCAGTGCAGGAACTTAGTATAGATTGATCACTATGAAGCCAAGCAACAGTTCGCACAGAACCAGGTGCTTTGTCAAGTTCCCTTGGAGCTGCATCTGGACGATTCATATCATATATACGTAAAACCTTTTCCATGCCTCCAGTAAGCAACAGATGTGTGTTCTGCAGTGACATCGACGGTTTGATTTAAACTGCTCATGAAGAACAGCTCCAACTGACTACTGAATGGTGTAGATTTCAGAAGATAGAAAAAAAAAGCAGCCAGCACCATAGACATGAATTTAGCTAGAAAAGTGATTACATATTATTCAATGAGATGTGCCCATGGATACAATGAACCACATGGTCAATAATACTCATTTTCAGACAGTCCATACTTTGTGGCAGGTTGCTAGAAGGTTTAGCAGGCCTTAGTTAAGAAAATCCCAAGAGGATGGAAGAAAAAAACAGAAAAAGGAAAAGGATACAGCACATGACATCCTAAGGGGGGAAGAAACTACAGGTCAATTAGTGGTTATGGTTCAAGTGTAGATGCCACCAGAAGAGAAGGGGAAATTAAGTTTCAACAAGCATTACCTCGGAAAAGGCACATGCACGGACTATATGCTTGTGTTCAAATGAATGTAGCTCATCGCCTGTTAGTGCATCCCATATTTTTCTGCAAAATAAAATAAAATATATCTATCAACAGAGTAAATTAAAGTCAGGAATCAATACCGCAACATCTCAGATATTAACGTCACAGGACAAATGATCTCCAATTAGCAATCTTTCTTACAAAAAATGTCTGTTATTTCTTTGCACACAGTTACAAGAGTTGCAACTTCCAAATTTGCAAAAAAACCTATCTCAAAATCATCTAAGAAAACTGTCAGAATTTCTGTGTATCGCATTCATAAGATTGCATGGACTGATTTATGTACAATCACCTGCTGCTTATGGATGCACCCTAGTTTCTGAACTGATTTGAGTAAAACAACCTACTTCTGGATGAACCATTATTTCTAAACTCCTCTATAGACTAATGTCTGCCCTCGTGCACTAGATCAGATTTATACATTTCTTTCACTCTGCATATCTTTGTATGAAGAAACGGACTTCATGCATCCTATATATTATTGGATTGAACTACACGGCTACGTGCCCCAAATAGACATCCACAGCGACGGATAAGAGCAAGAAACATGCAACATGCAGAAAAATCCAAAATAGATGACGTCATCAAAGATTCTTTCGATTTTAAAATTCAAAATGTTTTATCTCTTAAACCTTTACTCCGATTGACAATCCGTTTTCACTGTTAGCTTCGTTGCGACGAGACCTTCAAATCTAGATCCCATGTTGATATGTTCCAATGACTCTTTTTTTAACGTCAGTAATTACCAGGTTCAATGAACGAGTTACCTAGATTGTTACTACTGAGCTACCAGATTACACTTATATAGTTACCGAATTAGTGAACATCACTGCTACACCACTCAAATTTATATTTCAGTGCTCCAATGATCCAATATCATCAAGTACTACGTAAATAATACTTCATTATCCTCTCTATATACTTGCATAATAATACACAATGGCTAATGACAAATCAATTACTGCTTGCAGCCGTTCGCTAATAACCTGGTAAGTGTTCATTTTTAACTTGGTAACACGTACATTATAATTTGATAGTTGGTGACGACGAAATAAGTTTCGTCAAAATATATTAACATGGGATTTAGTTTTGAAGCCCTCGTCGAGATAAGTCTAATGGCGAAAGCGGATCACGAATCGGATTAACGGTTTGGGAGATAAATCATTTTAATTTCACGTTTAGAATTAGATGCACTGATGTCATCAAATCCGGACCCGCCTCATCGGTCTTTACCCAACAGATAATAATCAGCATCATTGCCTTAATCCAACAGACAATAGCCTGTATCATCGCTTGATCCAGCGGATAATAGCCTGCACCATCGCTTGATCCAGCGGATAATAGCCCGCACCATCGCTTGATCCAGTGGACAATAGCATGTCGCTGTGAAAGACAAACCGGAGCACATGCCCCGGATAGATTTTTCGTATATTATTTGCCTGAACTGATGTCTTCATTCTATAGACCTACAAATGAATATAACCTAGCTGTCTTCTGGTTCTACCTAGTTTTCATGTTCAATGATCAATGCATTAAGTTATGCTTTACCATGCGAGCAATAACTTGTTTATTCGTCTTTTTCGAACTATGTTTCATTCATATGAAAGAATATGGGTTTAAATAAATCAGATCTTTGCGGAGGTTTCCTCGACTATCTGATAGAAAAGGGTCCCATGATCCCGAGCCGGTCTTACCTTGGCATTAGAATTCACAACCAAAGGTGTCTCTGCATCCTAATTTTCATGTTCAATGATCAATGCATTAAGTTATGCTTTACCATGCGAGCAACCAACATTGGAGAGAATCAATAAAATGAACCAATCATGTTCAGTTAAGTGGATCTAACTGTGTAGTGATATTGGCTTAACCCACTTTGCAAACTACAAAACTGAAATTTGTAACTCAGGTTCAAACATACTGCATATCCAATACCCCATGCAGTACTAAAATGCTTAACTCGTTCATGACTTAAATCACAAGCAGAAGAAAGAGATCCAGAAATAGCAGAAAAACCAAATGGAGTTTTGTTCTGTTCAGTATACTTTTCCAGGTTGACATAGTTATGCTGAATTGTGTCCGTATAATGCTTAAATAAATGAAGAATATGTATAATAATTAAGGGTTTGATCCTATTTAAGGATCCTGCGTGTACTGTGCTAATAAATTTGAGTTCAAACCACGCCTTCAATAAATATTATTGCCTATAAAGTTACTGACAGATTCTTTTCTCTACGTCAAAATCTGACACAAACTAGATACCATGAACAATTCATATCTGAATCAAAAGATGAATTATAATTCCTCTATCAGTAGCACGTCTCCCAAAGCAATTCAAATACACAAAGATAGACAGATATCCATCAGATAAGTATCAACTGATAGAGTAATGCACTAAGGCAGGCACATTCCATTGTTTTCAAAGAAAATTAAATGAAATGGACAGCAATGAAGGAAAAACAGCATACGCTGAGAAGTCAGCAGAACCAGAGGCAGCACGCAGGGCATTTGTGTCTAGACAACAGCTCCATACAGCACCTTTATGACCTTCAAAAGTTCCAATCCAATCTCCAGTATCACCATTACGAAGCATTGGATTTGAGTCTGCAGACCAAAATATACGATATTAGTATTGTGCAATAGTCAGCAATCTAACAAGACATGAATGCTTCTTCAACACGTAGCAAAGTGAAGGTTACTGCAATACGGACTATAAGTAATACTCTTAACAGGTCACACTTATCCTATGCCAGGATTTGCACACTTCTCCGGTATGAGTACTATGTTCTCAAGTAAAAGTGATGCCACTAGAGATACTAAGCTAGTAATATAATATGATGCCATCCATGTATACAACATAAAAGGCATGAGTTGATTCTTCGCTAGATCCACCCAAATTTGTGTCGCCAATTGATTTATAACCGGCCTACCATCTTGTCATCTCAGCCCTCCATTCACCCCATCCAACTGTCTAGATCACAAGTAGGTCCAGCCATCACTTGAATATATTACTCGTGTCATTACTTGTAATTAATCACAGTAATAGACCAAACGAAATCAACGTAATCATATTAATTGTGTCAATATTTGTAACTAATAAATGTACCACATCAAACAAAATCGACACTACAAAATCATTTTTTTCTTTAGCCGCGTGTGCACTAATGCCATGTCAACACTCAGGATTATAATACTTACAACAAAGAAGAATATATCAGAAGCTGATTGGTATTGCTTCATTTAAGCCGTCTTGGAGGATCATTCATCAGATAATTCCAATACTTGTTATAAAGAATTATCTCATGGAGGTAAATCTAGAACATACACTGCAAGTCCACCCTAATAAACAGGGATGCCATCTAATGGCCCAAAAATACTATTACTTGACCAGTGAAGAAAACATGTTAGTACATGGATCCTGTTTTAAACCACGGTGATGGTTAGAAATATGGTTTTTGTCGATATCCTACCGTAAACGTTTTGTTTACATCCCTAGAAAGGGCAGCTCAGTGGTGTTGAAAATATGAAACAGAAAGGTTGACTTATATGTATTTACTAAAAGTAACTGCTTCAGCAATCAAATAACAGTACAATTCTGTTTGACATAAGAAACATCGATGAAGTAGGTAATCCTGCACAGATTTCTTCAAAATTGACAGCTAGCTTCCAAACTAGGAATAAACACGTGAAACTTGCACAGCAAAAATAAAAATGTTGCATTACAGATATGACCATGTATAGAGTAGCTAACAATATAACATTTTAAACTTTGAGGCGTACGAAAAAGAGGGCCGTGACATATGAACTGAAAATCAATAGGGCCTAATTGGTTCATAGCCTAAAAGAGCCTACGTTTGCCAAACATTTTTCCTTAACTTGTCTAACTTATGGCAGAGAAAAACAGCACCAAACTCCACACTTCTATGACATGTGAGATGTTGGTTAAAAAAGTTCGGCTTGCCAAAGCCGCCATGGCAAGTGAAACACTTGCCTAACTTGTACCTTACCTAAGGGGATATGGCAAATGAAACACTTACCTAAGGGGATATGGCAAAGTTTGGCTTCCAACGTGACACATAATCACTGCTAAATCCTTCAAATATAACCAGTATGGCACAAACTCGACTTGACTGTGAAATTACACATTATCAATGCATTCCATGACACAGATTCCGATTTTAAGCCTCGAAGTGCATGAGTCAATGTGGAACCCACAATAATGACGGTACAAACTGCAACTGAACAATGGGCCAGTTCTTTTTAGATTATATAGCAGTTTGTAGGTCAAAATAATCTCAATCTAAAAAGAACTCAAAATTTATGAGTAGATTAATTTTGCAGCTAGAGTAGATTCATGTGTAGTGAAAAAAAGCTTCAGCTCAGCAGCTTCCCGAGATTGTGCGGTAAGTGAAAATGAAGATTTCCCAAAATAGCCCCAGACCGAACCGTTATTACGTGCAAATGCCACTCCACTGCTCTCTCAAATGGCACCCATGAGCTCATTTCGGTCTCCCGCATACCCGCGTTAGGGTTCTCGCCGCCGCCGCTTCGAGCCAGCCCCCGCCCCCGGCCTCGCCGCGTCTGCCCGCCGCTCCGTCCTCCTCTTCCCCCCCCCGCCATCCCCGCCGCCGTCCCCGCCCGAGGCCCCGCAGCCCCGCTCGCCCGACGCCGCCCAGCTCGACCTCGCCGCTTCATCCCGCCGCGCCGCCCCGGTCGACCCGCAACGCTCTGCCGTGCCGGCCGACGCCTCCCCGGTCGCCCGACGCCGCCCCGCTCGCCCGACGCCTCCCCGCTCGCCCGACGCCCCGGTCTCCAGCTCCTCATCTCCTGACGCCGGAATTCGGTCAGTAAAGCAACGAGGGACAGTCCAAGGACATTATAGACTTTTCATCGAACTACTCAGACACTATACTCAGATGACAGAATCCGAAAAGAACTGGACTACACTTTCTGAGGGATTCTCCCCACCACAGCTTCTACACGTAGAGAAGCTGAAGCTGGTTTCTGAATAAGCTGAATCCGAAAAGAACTGGCCCAATATCCTTCCACCAGAAGCTGAATTCATGCATACAACGCAGGCGAGTGGAGTGGATCGCTTACCCTTGCTGGCGCTGATGAGGAAGTAGCCGTCGGGCGTGACGGGGCTGTAGAACAGGTCGACGACCGGCCGCGAGTGGCCGTGGCACACCTTCGACACCGCCATTTTCTTCTTCTCCATTTCTCCTCCCTCCCTTCCTTTGGCTCGCTTCCCCCGGTAACCTAGCCCGTCGACTCCAGCGATGGCCTGAAATGCGGCGTCTTCCCTGATGCCCTAACCCTAGCCCCGATCGATAAAAAAATCGCGGAAAAATTCAGGAAAAAAATCGCGCGGATCGGCGCGGGATCGATCGATCCGGATCCCTGGGGTTTGATTTTTACAGGAATTTTATTGGGTATAAACAACAATGGGGGCTGGGAGGGAGCCGGGGCTGGGTGGCCCAGGGGCCGAACTAGGCAAAGAGCGGGGAACGGGAAGGGGGCAGGAAGACGGGTGCCGGTTTATATAGAGCCGAAGCGTTGCCATGGTGCACGGGAACGGGAGGGTTTTGTCGTGGTTGTTGGTACCAGGGCTACTGAGGGCCGTTGGATCGGTGAAATGGATTTTGTGGGCCGTTGATTCGTATATTGTAATCCCGTATGTACCGGAGTAGTTGCTTCGCCACATGTCGCGTTCCTTCCAAGCTTGTACTCTTCCCCCTCACGTGTAGCGAGAGCCAGAGCCAACACCGGAGATCTCATCAGGGTTAGATATAGGGTTAGAGAGGAGGGGTTCTTTACATCCATAGGGCTTAGAAGGACGGAACGGTGGCAGCAACGGTGGCTGTAGCACTAGAGACGGTGCACGAGGGTGAGGTAGGTATGGCCACAACGAAAATCAGAGGATGAGGTGGAGGTGGAGGTGGAAGTGGAGGTGGAGGAGGTTCTAATTTAGGGAGGTTGTGACGGATGTCATTATCATTTTTGGCTATCAAAAGTGGATGAGACTAGAAAGGAGAAGAGAAAAAGAGCGAACACATATTAATTATCTCTTTTTTGTAAGCAGACGTTCAAGTTAAAAAAAGTATGACTTATCTGTAGCAGTTTATTATTACTCACTTAACTGGTATACGTATGCCCTATACTAGTGGTCAAGCAAGTTTACTGAGATAAGTTACATCCTAATGTTCATAAAGGGGACTCGGGTTCTCACATTTCGTCAAGATGTTGAAGGCCACACGGTCACTCAAAGAAGATGCACTATTTTCGAGAGGGTGTCAATTGAGGGTCCTAGGCATGGTGCCCTTACATTTAGGATTTCATTAAACTTGTTATTCTCAAGCATAGAGTAAAGGTCTTGGGCACAATTCCCTCTTAGCAACTCTTGGATAACCTTAGTTGTACCGACTATTTTGAAAAAGAATCCCTTTTTTTTACTCTCTCCATATCACAATAGATGACATTTTAGCCTTCCAAAATTTTCTTTAAAACGCATGTCATTTTACAATTCTCTCTTTCTACTTTACCCTTCATTAAATTCCCTTCTCTATTTATAGTATTCTCTATTCCAGCAGAATAATTAATGTAGATGTGTTAAAAATAGTCATAGTAATTATGAAAATGAAAGGTATAAGTATTTTACCTATAACTTTAATTCATGTGTTCAACTCTAAAACGTCATCTAATGTAACAAAGAGATGTATATTATTGATGCTTGCTAAATTATCTTGGGTTTAGTGTAATCCTATATCTCTTCTGAACCGATGGAGAACACGATGGCATAGCACAAGGAAACCAACCCACATTAAGATGGTCCATTTCATCAAATTAATACCCTACGTCGCACTACCGAGAAAGTTGACCTAGAGTTGTGCTTGTTAGCCTCAGAAAGTCCGACGCTGACCTGACCTATTTCTAACATGGCGCTGATCACTTTTTATGTTGCACTAATAGCTCTAGGTCCTTGAAGTCGGCGTTAAGACGTTATACCTCAGCAGCGTAGTATGTTGCTAAGAAAAGAGATGAAATTGAAACAGCTTCAAAATAGAGTTAATATACCATTTAGCCCCTCAAGTATAGCTCACAACTCAGATTGATCCCTAACTACTAAATTGACCGAACGAATCCTTAAACTGCAATGTTTGGTTCATTTTGGTCCTTGTGTCTACCTGGCATTACTGGTTGACGCGCTAAGCCTGCGTAGGGGATCTTTTAAGAATAAGAATAAGAAGAAATGGATTAGGGGATCTTTCATAAAATGAAATAGGTTGCATAATGAAGAATGTATAAAGTTAAATATCTTTTATTTGATATGAATTTTAAAGCAGTTTGTATAATGTAGATAGTACATAGACATCTAACTATAAATGGAATTACATTTGTTGGTTTGGGCTCATGGACATATTTTGATGGAATATTTTATGGAGAACTGTTGCTGTCGTTGCCGTCTGATCAGTGAAATACAAGCGTTAGGGGAGCTTTTTCCAAGTCGATCGAGCAAATAGATCTGAATTCTGATTAGCTCAGTTGTAGTTTACTGAACTAGTATTTGTGATTGAACTGGATGCAGAGTTAGTTAGTTAGAATCATACGTACTACTTGCTCAGTTGCATCAATGCATGCTCTTAATTAGTTGAATTCATTGGTTGACTTGTGATGTATATCTTACTATATTCATCAAAGTTGATCAAACGTAGTTTTCTTTTTTGTGAATTCGGTATTGATCAAACGTAGTGATACACACATATGAGTAGAGCCTGTTGAAAGGACCGAAGGTGCCGACTAGAGGGGGATGAATAGGAGGCTAATTAAAATTACTTCTTTTAGCTTAGATTGTCAAGTTAAGACTTAGCTAATTGCAAGGATAAGCTAGCTGTGTGACAGGTGAACAGCACAGGCAAAATATGATGTGTAAATTAACACGTAGCTGTCACACAGGTGGCTAATACAGGTAAACTAAACACTTAAAAACAGATGATCAGACTAAGCTGCTGTGTAACAGGTAGCTGACACAGGCAAGAGATATGATCTACAGCAACTGTGACACAGCTATGCTAACACAGGTAAAAAGGTGATCTATCACAGATGAATAGAATATAACTAAGAATACACAAGCATGCAGATATAGCAAGTAAATGAAAGCAACACAGAGAGTACTCAGAGAGACAAGGTGTTTTTCACTGAAGTTCCCTACTCTTTTCAGAGAGGTACGTCTCCGTTGGAGAGGCTACTCTAAAGAGCTCGCCAACACTAAATCGTTCTTGTTCTCCGAGTACCTGAGTGATCGGGTCTCTTGCTTTGCTTGTGGAAGTTCTTTTGCCTTGCAGCAGGTAGACTTCGGATCACCTTCACAAACTACTGGTTCAGCCCACACAAGCTTGGGTGATACCAGCAACTCCTACGCCCGTCTAGGAGTAGACACTCCAAGAGTAACAGAATCAGCAAAATGACTCTTGGAGGAACCAATGCTCTTTGCTCGAGGACTCTCTAACTCTCTTAGGAAGTTTGACTTTTGTTCCGATGGTGAGAAGCTTGCAACGGTCGAATGTGATTGACTGGATTGAGCAAGACTGATTGATTGGTTGAGGCTGAAGACCTCCCCTGGTCCCCTATTTATAGGGTTCACAGACACCTGACCGTTACACTGTTGCCACGTAGGATTGAGTGAGTCACCGGTGTCAGACACCGGTGACACAGCCAGTCACAACGCCCAACTATAACCGGCTCAGGCAGATCGACACCTGTGTAACTGGAGGCACACACAGGTGAACCCTTAACTGACGTAGCTTAACTATTCAGCCTGATCTTGGCACATCGCATGCCCTCAGCGCACAACTAACTCTGATCCCTAATAAGGAGAGAACCTCCGACAGCCTTCTGACTCAGCAGACAAACCATCGCAGTGCAATTCCCTTAGCATTTACAAGCTCTCCCCTGGTACAGAGATGTACCTGAGTCATAGAGCGCTAGACCACTTGTAACACAGCTGCGTCACACCGGTGACTCTAACCTCTAGGGTTTTCTACTGCTAGCACTGCAGAGTGCTAACACAAGGCAGTCTCACACTTGTGTAAAACTGTTAACACATGGCCACTGACCTCAAAGCATCAGTGCCACTGTCCAACACCCTGAGCATTGAGCAAAAGAACATCCACAGAACATTACTATTTCATCCCTCTTGATAGTACGGGTGCTTCCTATGGACTCAAAGAAACTAACAAATCTAGACTTTACCTGCCACCAACTGTATTCAAGCCACCATCACCTTGCTTGCAACTCCTTGCACAGCACCGGCTTCCTCACAGCTGTGACACAACTGCCTAGCACAGCCATTTCCTTATCCTGGAAACTACCTTTGTACTTTTTGGATGGTCATCTTTTCCTTGATGACCCTTCTTCCTGGAACCTCTTAACCTGCTTACACTCATTGTAAACATTAGAATCGAGTTTGAGTTGCCATTAACCATCAAAACTAATTAGGGGCCTAGATGATCTTTCACCCGTACTGATATATGGAACACTGCATATAGTACGAGAGGAGAAGGGCACAATTAATGTTAAGGATTGAAGTAAACGTATGAAGATATCTAGCGTGTGTGCGTCGTGTGGCACAGCGTAGCATTCTTTTTTCTTTTGCGAGAAATAGAGATCTTCATTGATCACCTAGTGGAGCAATATAGAATGGATCCATACTGTCGCAGCCGGTCGCCTAATAGTCCTCCACTGCATCTCGCCTTTCTCTATCATCGCTGCTTTCTCCGTCATACCATCTCCCGCTGTCTCCTCACCTCCTGCACTACCGCCTCCTGCTTCATCACTGTGTTGCCAGATCTAGCCGACGTTCGTCAATGGCAAGTCGTGAGCCGAACCCCCAACTAGGCCATCTCTCTAAGCTCGAGGGCACTGGTGTTACCTGTTCATCCACCGATTAGCCTCCAGGATTGTCAATCGTTGTAGTCACCGTTGCCAGTCAACCTCCTCCTCTCTCTTCTTCCTCCTTCCGTTCTTTTCTTCTCCTCTGGCTTCTTCCTCATCCTCTTCTTCTTCCTCCTCTTCTCCTATTAATTCGATAGGGCACAACCGGACGCACGAGTCGTGCGTTAGATCTCTCGATATAGAATTGCAATCTTGAGTTGACACAACTCATCACAGCAAACTGTTACCTTGGCGTATTAATTGCACAAGGTGTACCTGCTTGAAACTGGTGTGATGAAATTAATGAACCGATTCATTTCTGCCTAAAGAACTTAAAATTAATGCATATGATTTTCGGTGGTTAACTAGCATCGTCTTCCATGCATCTTCTCCAGTACGTGTATGTATGGCGGTATTTTGTACACAGTGCACATCAAGTAGGACTACATGAATTCCCTAAAAAAAAGTAGGAGCACATGAATTGTTTGATGTGATTAACTACGTATAAAATGGAGTGTTCCAACTAATTTGATCATATGCCACAGTTGCTGAAACCTACAGTAAGTCAGTGTACCACATACCAGACCTTGAATTCCATAAGCAATAATTTTTTTTACCAATGATAAAAGGAATGGAACCTAAAAAAAAGGCATACTACATTACTACACTGTAGCAATTTGCCTTCCAAACGTCGTAAAACCTGAAAGCGTTGTGTAATTACTATCTATATGTAAATTCTGAAATGTATAAATTTCCAGATAATACTTCTTGGTAAAGAAGTTTCCAGAAAAGAAAACAATTCTCTCGGCTGGCCAGGCTTGAGAGGCTACGCGTACGAGGAGTCCCCTGGATGTACACCCACCCTGCAGAATTATACAAAGTTCAGTTTCACGCCACCCAGTGACATGTGGGACCGAAAATCTCTACAAGTCAGTGATCAAGGATCAATGAATTTAGGTTAGATTGGCTTCGAGCTTCTTTTGGTTCCTCTATCCATTTCTACTTCGTAGCTGGGACGTGGACCTCACGCCCATAACTGATTATTCACTCCCGCCTACACTATGAACTACCCCCTCGTGCGCCCCCGGGAACAGTAATAGGACGAAGGATGGGACCATGTCAAAAAAAATTTGAAGGATTAGACCCACTTAGTCAGTGACTGAGGCAGGCGGTAAACCTCTGCGCCTTCTGACGGAAGGAACGCAGATTAGCCACGCTGTAAATTTCTCGATCATTCTCTATAAATGACCCCTCTCCTGCGTCCCAGTCCTCATCCGGGACGCAGATTAGCAACGCAGATAGAGACGAGAGAGATCTGTGCTGATGCTCATTCAACAGGATGATCAAGATCAGGAGGCATTGGTGGGCTGGATGATGACGGCGCCGACGGTGACGGAGTTCCTCAGGAAAGTCGTCAGCCCCGAGTGAGAGCGGCCATCTCCTACATTGAGGCCACCCACGCGGCGCTGCAGGAGGCTGTCGCGCTGTTCTAGAGGCCGGCGACGTAGCTGACATCCTCCACGACGATGCGCTCAAGGCCGTGCGCCGCGGATCTCTTCAGGGCCATCGCTGACGTGCTGCGAAACTCGTTGCCGGCGTGTTCGACGGCGCGGACCGCCATCAACTGCATCTAGGAGGTGAACCCTTCAAGTAAATCCGCTAGTAACTTCTCATGTGGCTAGCAGGTGAACCCTTGAAGCAACAGGTCATGGGTTCTATCCTCTATCCCCATGGGGGCAGCTTTTTCCTTGGATTTGACAAAGAACCTAGTTTTCCTTTGTCAGTAAAAATAGTGAAAACGAAAATATTTTCCCTTATCTTAGAATAATTTCTTTCCTTTATATCCTACAGTAACTAATTATTCTCCGCTTTCATTTAAAGTAAGACATAGTTCCGACTTTATATCAAGTTAACCAAAACTCAAATGAATAGGATAACAGTTTCTCCAATAAACTACACTGCTGCCAAGCTACCAAAAATCATACGCTCTACACAGCAAAATGATAACCATGTGCTGCATCAAAAAGTTCGAAAGTACCCTTCTAATTCCACACAATGTTAACCTCCATCAACATGTCATATACCGCGTCAGTAATTAAAGAATCGAGATAAGCATAGCAAGTCAGTCAGGATAGGTTAGTATAGTGAGGCATGTAAATTTTGGTGCATTATGATACCTTTCAATGAATTAATTTTATCTTCTATCCAAATCTCATTGAATGGAAACAGCAGGCTGAAAACAACCCAGCAGCTGTGAGACTTCATGTCATTCACCATTGTGAAGGAACGGACATGGTCAAGGACAAAGATATTGTCATTTCATCTCTAAATCAGTTGTTCACAATGGAAGAGAACTGAACAAGATGGAACAGCCCTGCCATATTGGCACAGCTGGGTGCTCCAAACACGTTTATGTAGCTAACTTTTGTAAAGTCAACAAAATATTACTAATACGTGCAAACAGCAAATTGCGGACGAACTGATGTGCAGTCTGATTGTATGGAATCGATACATGTATCGGGGGATGTTGACCTTAGATTAGCAGCACGGAGCGGACGAAGCCGTGGATGAGCTTCGTAGACTTGACGGTGGCAAGCAGGTTCTTGTCAGTGCTGAGGAGGTTCCTGTGGAGGAGGTAGTTCGGATGGTGTTGAGGCATGCGGCTTCTTGGTGGAACGCAGGCAGAGGGGCCCGCGGCCGCGGGAGTTGCGGAGGAACTGGTGTGCAAGGGCGCGGCTCAAGTGAGCAATATATACTTACCTATTTTTGTTAGAGTAACTGTAACCCATCCCTAAAACTTAACTCTCAAAAACCCACTCCTAAAACTTAACTCTCAAAAATTCCTAGGTATTGGGAGGGTGGCATCTTATCCATCCCCTAAACTTAACTTCCAATAAAATTTTCTTTGCTATTTCTCTCATCCTTTTGCATATATAAACCTCATTTCAACTTCATTTCAACAACATATTTATTCAAACCTTGATCATACATTTCAACAACATTTCAAATGCAAATTTTTTGATTCAAATTCAAACCACATTTGCGCAAGAATTCTACCAAAAGCAACAACATAGAACATCCAAAAGCATCAACATAGAGCATAGTTCATCATCACACTACATAGTTAATCCAAAATCGACCACATGCAATATAGTTCACAAATGAAATCGCATCACACACCCCATTGCGACTACCACTACCATAGAACATAGATCTTGGTATTTTGGAAGCCAAGATCTCACCACAAGTGAGCTCCCAATACTGTTTTGCCTTGTCATCCATCCCACTAGCATCCATGAACATGATCCTTTCTTCTTGCAAGCCTACGCTCCTCCACCTTTGCCTTCCTCTCCTAAACCTCCGCCATGCGTGCCTCGGCACTAGCCTTCACCCTCAACCTCTCCTCCTCAATCTCTTTGAGCTCCATCCACCTTGCCAACTTCTCTTGCTTCCGTTCGGCCGCCAACTCCTTCCTTGTCTCTATCATTTCTTTGAGTGCTTCCTTGTACATCCCACCCTCTCCACCATTCCTCTTCCTCTCCTTCTCTTTTTTCCTCCCATCCGGCCTAGAGCTAGGAGTGGGACTTCTCCCCCTCTCCTCATCATCACCCTCACCCTCCTCCTCAAGATCAGTAGAAGATGACATGCTCAATCTTGCCCTCTTTGGTGTTGTCTCCCAATTCCTCCTCGCCCTCTTCTCATTTCCTTGAGAATAGCCCAACAATGTGACAAAGTAAAGGGCTTTCCACCATTCCTCTTGTTCCTTGCTTGTATAATGCTTGGATATAGGTCTCATGCTCATAAAGTAGCACACCACTTGGAGGCATGCGGCCCACTTGATCAACACAACCCGACCACCGGTTGCAACAATCTTGAATTGTACTCCAACGGTGTGAGAGTGAACCTTGTGTTCGGTTGGACTCAACCTTCACCGTGCAGCGATAGTACTCCTCAATCCGCCTCCAAAACGTATCTTTGGTTTGATTGGTGCCAATAGACGCATCAAGAGAGACACTCATCTTTGGGGGTTAGAGGAATTTTGGGGATAGGTTAGATGGGTCTAACTCCCAATAATTTCAGTTTTTTAGGGGTTAAGGAATTATTGGGGATGGATTAGAGTTGCTCTTACAAGCCAATTTGCAATACGCTTATCTTGTTTCAATATCCACGCTCCCTCCTACCACACTCCGTCACGTCGGGCTCCGCTGCATCGTCCTTGTCATGTGTTCTGTCCAATGGCCTGGACAAGCTCCTCCCGCCCGAGCCTCGGCGTTTGTTTTCAGAGACATTTCTGGCGTCCACCACCATCGCGGACTTGAACCCACGGCGTGGTTTCTGCTGCTCCAGGCCTCCAGCCGCAGATCCAATCCTAACCACGGACACGCCCACCAGGTTTTCGGCATTTTGCTCGAAAGCTGGCACTGGCATACCGGTGTCTGCATACGTCCCACCGCGGTACTAATTGAAGGCGGGAAGGCAGTGACAGTGCGCACATCCGCCGAAACACCAGGGTAAGCCGCTGGCTGAAGTGGATCGCGGGGACGGGGGGCCTCGGGAGAGGTTGAGGTCCAAGGCGCAGAGGTTGAAGAGATGGCCACCGTCGGTGTGGGTGTCCTGACGAGCCTCAGGTCATCGCGGGCATCCTAGAGCGGTCCAGTGACCAATAGTGGGAAGAGTACAACGCTGATGACGAGGTCCTCTGCGGCCTGGATGGGCACTCGCAAGCGGCCCGGGCCCATCGAACACGCTGGAGACAAGCTTCACTGCAGCATCGTGGGTGGCCCCGAAGAGATCCGTGTGGGGGGGGGCATGGCCTTGAGCACGTCCTCATGGAGGATGTCGGCTGCGTTGCCGGCCTCTTGGAGTAGTGCAGCTACGGGAGTTGCGGAGGAAGTGGTACCAAACTACAAGAAATATAAGTAATATAATGCAATTAATCACCTTTAAGTACCAATGACGAATAGATCTTCTAACAATAGGTAGCAAATGAATGAGAAAATCCAAATCGCCCTAAAACTGCCCCCCAATCACCAGCCAGTCGCAACAACCATACAGATCTCGGCCTCCCAGATCTGTCTAGTCGTGGGCCAGATATTAGTGAGGAGCACATTCCAAATAGTTCACTAAAAAAGACTGTCACGGATAAAAGCCTCATCCTAACGGCTTTGTGCTTACAACTGTCACGAAACATTTCACATGGTTAACAAAAAAAACAATCACAGATAATATCAACATCCATGATGGTTCTTTCCTACGAACCGTCGCGGATATGTTCCTTGACGGTTGGTCTATCCAACCGTCGTGGATGTGGCCCTTATCCGTGACGGTTCCTTTTGGGAACTCTCATCATATATATAGATGTCTTTAGTGAATTGTTTAGGATATTTGATATTCTTGACAAATTTCACGAACCGTATGGAATAGGAGGTCTTGTATGATTGGGTCTGTACTAGTGGGAGAAGCATCAAACCACTAGTGAAGACCACGAGAGCAAACGGCCATGCCAAACCTAAGGCTGAAACCAAGGCAAGGAAAAACAAACTAACGAGCAGAAACAAAGGGGAAGAGAAAACGACGGATCACATAAGCATGCAATCCTCTGTGCACATACACAAATTCAAGCACAACACACCCGTGAGTCCATACCTAAATCCTACCAAAATTGTGAGCAATAGAGGGGAGACAATGGAGGATCTCAGTGGAGCCCAAGATTCGATTGGAGGCAAGACTAACGAGCTCCCGGAGTTGAGCTCGACAACAAGATTGGCAGCGGCGGCGACGTCAAGATGCTACCCGTGTACGTGCGCAACAGGAAGCGAGAAGAGAGGTAGAGTGAGAGAGAGACACACTCCAGATGGTGGTCTGCACCAAGAGGAAGAGAAACCATGTGAGATCAGAGAGAGAAGGAAGCAACACACGAGAAGAAAAGAAGATATTTGGACATTTTAATCTTTTCATACGTTTTGACTAGGCTAAGATACTGGAGGGTTTAATGTGTCCATGTGTGATGTTACATAGACACAGAGACGAAAGTGAGTCAACTAAAATAGTTTTAAAACTAGTTTGATCGGTTTAGTTATTTAGGAACTGAATTGACCAGTCAAAGATAGTTTTGGGACCAACTTGTGTTTTAGCTTTTTACTAGTAATTGTGCACATATAACACATATTTTTATTTTATATATACATAAAAACATATGCTACTTGAATTTATTAAGCTTGTATTACGTAGGTGCTATTTTTCTGAATAAAGAAATAGCAGTTAAACAATTATTTAGCATGAAAAACACGATCTCAAATATAAAAATTAAAATTGAGGAGTAATTAGGAGGTAATAAATATAGAAGTGATTAGGAGAGAGTCTTATCTTTATTCACAACTATTTGATTAAGAATTATAAAATTAGATTAAAGATTTTAAATGATTGAAATCAAAAATATATAAGTCATGCTTTTATATTTATAATAATAACCCTTCAAAATACATTCTTTTTTGGAATTAGTCGTGAAAAGGTTCAAATCAATAATTATCCGTCTCCACATCCGCACCTACTCCGATCCAGTAATACGGAACCACGATCTAATCTTTACTATCTATAAAATTTGAGTTGGTGACTGTGGTGATGGTGGTGTCATACCCTCCTCTAATCAACTCTCTAGTTCTCAATAAACTCTACTAAACAGACTCCAATCTTTACGTAACTTTCAACAAACTCTGCTAAACATATTCTAATCTTTATGTTCTGAGTTAGTTTTTTACTCTGCTGAAATTTATTATCTTACTAAACAATAGAATCTAATATTATGTTCTGAGTTAGCTGACTTGCTGGTGCTGTTTTTTTTCCACACATGTGCATAAATTTTGTTATATGTATGCATATGTGTTATACGAGCACTCTATTACTAAATCGTTGTAAGGAAAAATAGTATATTTTGTTATAGGTTTATAGATATTATTATACTATTTGAGATTCTATTGTAACAGCACGGCCACCTACTAGTCGTCTCAGTATCGGAGTCGACCACAGGGTGACGAACTCACCATATACAGCAGCAGACCTGACCCGCCCATAGGCAACCAACCTTGCCGAAAAAGAAGCTCCTCTCGACTCGAACAAACAAAGCGGCGACGAGAGAGACAGGGGAGACGACAGGTTCGATGGCGTCGGTGGCGATGGACATCGCCAAGCCCTCGACGCTGCCTGCGAGCATCGACGAGCCTGCGGCGGGCGCGGCGAAGGGGAGGGCCGGAGGCGGGGAGGGGCTGCGCCAGTACTACCTGCAGCACATCCACGACCTGCAGCTCCAGATCCGGCAGAAGACCCACAACCTCAACCGCCTCGAGGCCCAGCGCAACGACCTCAACTCACGAGGTACGGCGCCGATCCCCTATCTCGCAGGCGCACGATCGATCTCCTGTTTTTAATCTGGGCGACTTTGCGGTCGCAACCCTAGTTTCCTTCGCGTGTGAATTATGCCCAAAAGACAATTCGCTAGATCATACTGTTGGACTGCGAGCGATTTGATTGATTGAGGTATGATTGGAGTTTTAGTTGCGACCAATTTAACTGTGCTTTGATGTCTAGTTAGCTTCTCCGGTTTTAGGTCTCCGTTGGTGTGGGCGGAGTAGCTGTTCATGTTTTGTCCCTTGCGTTTCCTGTGGGATATTGGCGGGAATTTTGTTTTAGTTTGTAGCCCTAATGTTCCTCAACTGAAACTCAAAACTTCGTTCAGTATAATACATAAATCTGCTCATGTTGACAATTTTCATTTTCGTCACAAGGTTAACTTTAATGTTGTATCAATATGTTAGCTTCTATGTATCATGGTATCTGCGGCTGAGCATCCGTGGAATCCTTCTGGTGTTAGATGAAGTCATGGTGCTAGCATTTTTGTGTATATAAGATGTTGTTAAGGAGTTTTCATATGAACTAAATTATTTCTTACCATCATCGATCATCCTCACATTTTATCTTGCAACTTTTGCATTGCAGTTAGAATGCTTCGGGAAGAGTTGCAGCTGCTTCAAGAACCGGGCTCATATGTTGGGGAGGTTGTGAAGGTTATGGGCAAATCGAAGGTTCTAGTGAAGGTACATAATGTTTCATTCTTACTTCTTGTTCTTTTAACCTGTGCTTGTGCACACCAGTCTTGCTTTGGGCATAATGGGTGCGGACCAATATTTTGTTGGTGAAGTAATCTATCAACTTTTTGATTGATGGAGCGTTACTTTTATGTGGGAACAAAGAGTGATCACTTTCTTTCTGCAATACCCAAAAATATGCTATTGAAAAATATGACATGTAAACTAGGAAGCATCATTGTGATCTATTATTTGGCATTCTAGTGTGGATGCAAACAAAAATTACTCTCTTAGGATTAACCAGGCAATGGAATAGAAACCTGAAGTTAATGGTTTATATATGACATCGATCTTAGCTTTCAAAAACCGTTACATTATCATTCCATGTGATAGTCTTACCTGGCAAGAATATCCTTAATTTAAAGCTCATATATAGTCACAACAAATGAAGTTTGTCAAAAGGTTCTTTGCTTTGTTCAGCTCCCTCATCTTCTGTTTGTGGTGGTTCACTGTGTAACACATGCATAGTGGTTAAGCTGTCCTGAGAGTCTTGAGTTTTGTATGGAATTTCTGGCATCACGGTTATCCTACTTTTTATGTATGGAATTTGTCCGCCTGTATGTTTTGAATGGGAGATTGGAGTCTCCAGTCATCTTACTGTAATTAACTGGTTATTGACAGGTGCATCCGGAAGGCAAATATGTTGTAGATCTTGATAAAAGTATCGATATTACAAAGATCACACCTTCAACAAGAGTCGCCCTTCGGAATGACAGCTACATGCTTCATCTTATCCTGCCCAGCAAAGTCGACCCATTGGTTAATCTTATGAAAGTGGAGAAGGTACCTGATTCCACCTATGATATGATTGGTGGTCTTGACCAGCAAATCAAAGAGATCAAAGAGGTTTGTAAAGAACTGCAATGCACAGTACATTTGTTGTATCCTTAGCACTCTGGCTTAACAACTCAATTTTCAGGTGATTGAGCTTCCCATTAAGCATCCAGAGTTGTTTGAGAGTCTTGGAATTGCCCAGCCAAAGGTTAGAGTTTGTTTATCAGTTTGCTTTTTATTTGGCATTAATTAATTCATTATTCAGTGGAAAATACTTACCCTTACTTTTTCAGGGCGTACTTCTTTATGGCCTCCAGGTACAGGAAAGACATTGCTTGCTCGTGCAGTTGCTCATCACACCGACTGCACCTTCATTAGGGTGTCAGGTTCTGAGTTGGTTCAGAAGTATATTGGAGAGGGTTCCCGAATGGTTCGTGAACTCTTTGTGATGGCTAGGTACACAAGCTCTGTTCATGTTGCATCCAAATTATTACTTTTACTAAAATCAGATTCTGAAATTTTCCTTCGAAAGGATGCTTGCATTACATAATTCAAGAGGCTAATATATTTGACTTGAATTTTGACAGGGAGCATGCACCATCCATTATATTTATGGATGAAATAGACTCCATTGGATCTGCTAGAATGGAGTCAGGAACCGGCAATGGTGATAGTGAGGTTCAGCGTACTATGCTTGAGCTTCTAAACCAACTTGATGGTTTTGAAGCATCAAACAAAATTAAGGTTCTTATGGCGACAAATCGGATAGATATATTAGATCAAGCTCTCCTGAGGCCTGGCCGTATTGATAGGAAGATTGAATTTCCAAATCCTAATGCAGATGTAAGTGATACAGTACTCACCATAATTGTGTTAACTTTGCACGAGCAGCCAAGTTCATACTGCTTTCTCAGATCAGTGCTAATGTGAATTACTTACCTGTTCTTTGTTGCTCTTTCAGTCCCGCGGTGATATTTTGAGGATTCATTCAAGAAAAATGAACTTGATGCGCGGCATTGATCTGAAAAAGATCGCCGAGAAGATGAATGGAGCATCAGGAGCGGAGCTTAAGGTGCGTATAGGAGGCCAGCATACCAGTTTCTAAAATATTTGTCTAACCAAACTGAAAAAATATTCTGAATTCAACAATGATAATAACACATGCAACCAACTTCTATAATCTGCTGCAGAAAAAATCCGTAGTCTGTGTATGAAATCAAGGTCCAGTTACCATTTTAACCCATGTTAAATACCACCAACTCCAAACTTGGTTCTGGTAGCAAGTATAAATGTAGTAGCTCTCTAAATTGGCCCATTCTGGTCTTCAATTTAGTAACACATATTTAGGCAACAGTGTAGTTCATTTTACATCCGTCTCAAGCATCAATGCCTCAACCGCTCAAGTATTGTGCATCAAAACATATAGAATATTCACATTGTTTACTCACCTTGATTTTGCTTTCCTGCTTTCAGGCGGTCTGCACAGAAGCTGGAATGTTTGCCCTTCGCGAGAGAAGGGTGCATGTCACCCAGGAGGATTTTGAGATGGCCGTGGCAAAGGTGATGAAGAAGGATACTGAAAAGAACATGTCCCTGCGGAAGCTTTGGAAGTGATACACTCATCTTAACATCCTAGCTTGCGCTGTTATGTAAATGGTCTAAGCTTATAGCGGCACGTTGATGAAGTTGCTAGATGAGCTGCGAGATTCTTAAATATCTCAAGAACTGTAACTTACAATATGGTGCAGCAGCTCAAGTTAAATTTCTTTATTGGGTCATCAAGAGATGTGAGACGGAAACCAATGACTTGCTGGTAAACTAATGTATGTTATTTTGTTCACTGGATTGATAGCAGTGTTCTGAGAACGACGACAGCAATGCTGTGTTATGCTTTGTTGGTTATGCGATGTTCCGTGCGTGTGGCAAATGCTCCATCAAGCAGCTAGTTTGTCTGAGCTAGCTCAGGCTTCAATTTATCTGGCCCAGAAGCTATCCCGGCTCCCTGAGCGCTACGTCGAGACGATTGGCCATATTTGGTATTCTCTCCATGAATGTTGAAACTGGATCATCTCTCCTCGGCTGAAGTTAAACTTTGGTGTTCTTCACGCGCACCGCTTCCACGCAGTGCCCTCTGCTGTTGTCTCTACCAAAGCTATCGTTGCAGTATTGTTGTGACCTCAGGTCGAAGACTTGGTACTCGCTCGGTCACTTCACCTTATAGCGAGATTATGAAATCGGATTGCACATCGCCCCTTCCCTTGGATCTATGCGTTCATGTTTCCACAACATCAAAACAGACATGTAATGCGTCTCCTTTGATGTATATCCGCTTAAAAACAAAGCAATTATCAACATTGTCTGCTAGAAGGATGATGAGTCGTGACGTGAGGAATCTAGATTGTGTAACCGTAAATTAGAAAGAAGGATTGAAATTATAGCAGAATTGATGTAATAGCAAACTAGCAGTTGTAACTGTAAGATAACAAATGGAAGTAAAACTAAGTTAAGCCCATGTTTTTTATTTTACTAGATAATTGCCCGTGCGTTGCAACGGGGTATAAATATTCTAGTACGTTAACTCGTGATTTACCTGTCCATATTAATGTGATTGTGTAAAAATAGTAGGATTTTATTTGGTAAACACATATTTGGTAAGTATTTATTGGCAGGAAGGTTACAAAACAGGAAGGTTGGACGAAGAGTAGGCAAAACGCACTCTGCCGACAGGAAAGGGAACGCTACTCTTTTTTTAAGTAGTAGAGATTCTGAAACGGTGCGACAAAGGGCATCGTGTGCCATCGCCGGGGTTTAAACCAGGGTCGACGTGTTGGGTACTCCACCCTCTCACCAACCCGACCGATGAGCCCATATATTGTTCTAAAAGTAAGCCTCCATACTTTTATAGTTATAGACATACAAATATTTCTATGCACAAAATCACATAAATAAGCATCGGCACATAATAACACATGGCATGTTGCTAAATCCATATCACAAGAGTAAGCTCTAAATAGGAGTAGGCATGAGCCTACTCTGGACAAACCAACAACCTGCTTATGCGTTCATCTTCACTTCGCTAAAAGGGTTAATTCTGGATTGAAAACCATGTACTCTTGCCCCACATGGGCTTCAGTTGGACCATCTTTTTCTTGGGCTTGGGTCTCACGATATGCACTTCATCGTTGGAGTGAGAACGAATCAAATGTAGTCACACATTGGTATCCAAAATAAATACATATGATATGGACACTATGTGAATATTAGTAGGGATATAAATTTCGAATGGCTACTCAGTACGGTAGGGCACAAATATTTTATAACAAAATGAATGACGTATTTTGTCAGTATTCATTATTCACACCTTGCCAAAGCATAATATGTTGTTGCACCCTGTTAGGGGAGGTTTTTCGCGCTAGTCCGAATCGACACTGTTCAGAGTCACTGCCGCGCCATTAGGATTTTCGTCGTCACCCTCCGGCGTCAGGGTTAGCTCCGACGAGCCCACGCTCTGCGTCGGGGCTGTTTCCGTCAAGTCCGCGCTCCGCGTCGGGGCTGTCTCCGTCAAGTCCGCGCCCCGCGTCAGGGTTGACTCCGACGAGCCCGTGCTCTGCGATGGGACTGTCTCCGGCGAGCCCGCACGTGGGACCATCTCGCCATCCAAGAAGATTCTCCTAAAAAGATGCCCGAGAATATTCCCCAAGATTTCTTAGGGGTAGGGAAATGACCGTCATGCCGTTGTAATAGTTCCGTAATTTCGGGACAAAACTGTAATTTTGCATTCTCCTTTTTGAAACCCTATAAATACCCCCCTGGGGGTAGAGGGGAGGGGATTCCTTTTTTTCATTTCCTCATTTGTAAGCTCTCATTTCCATGCCCCAATACGAACACTGATTTACTTCGTCGACTGTCTCGTGCGTTCGCGCTCTCGCTCGTTTGCCCTTCGCACGCCCGGAGGTCGCTGTAGCCGACCGGGGGTGCCACAAATCTACTGTCTAGGCTCGTACCTACGACAGTTGGCACCGACCGTGGGGACTCGAGTGAAAAGCCATGGCGCCGAAGAGAAAGAGCGTAGCCAGGACGATCGTCCCCCGCACACCAAACCCGACGTGTCGGGCAAGGACGAACAACACGGCCGTCGCCGCGGAGCTGGGCGACGCCCGCGTCGGCAACTCGTCGACTGCTAACCTTCGAGCCGACGACTCGTCAGCCGATGTCCGCGCTGCGGGACTCCCCACAGTCGCGATCAACGTGGCAAACCCAGAAGCACGCGTCGAGGCGGAGGCTGAAACCTTGAGGCGCGAGGCTAATGAGCTTAGGGAGGAGCTCGTTAGGGCAAAGGCTGAGGCCCTCCAGGCCCTCCAAGCTTCAAACAATGCTCGCGCCGAGGCAGGCCTGCTTCGCGCTGAGCGTGATGCCGCGCGAACCGCGGCAGCTCCCCCGCCGGTCCCCGAAGCAGCCGAGGCCGCGGCAGTGCGGCGCTGCCTGGACGAGACCCTAGCTGAAGCGCGAGAGCAAACCCGACGTAACACCCTCGCCGCAGAGGAGGTCATGCAGGAAGTAGCGGAAGCCCAAGTGCGCGCCAGGCTGCCATCCCCAGCAGGGGCGCAGGAGGCCGCCGCCCTCCGCCAAGCCATGGCCGACAGCCGCGCAAGAGCGATTCCTCCCACGCCCGCGTGCGCCGAAGAAGCCACAGCCCTGCGGCATCAGTTGGAGGCCAGCCGAGAAATGGCCGCGGCATCCCTCTATGGCGCGGGGGAAGGCCCCAGCTACCAGCCCTTCTATCACTCCGTCGCGCAGCCAGGCGGGCAGGCCCCGGCCTCACCGCATCGGCCGGCGGAACACTACCCTGCGTGGGTCCCAGCGCCTCCGCCGCGCCCGGAGCTCCGCCACCCGGGATGGGTAGCCGGACGGCCCGCCAACGTCGTCCCACACCAACTCGAGATCAGAACCTGCCAGCCATCGTCAAACGCCCCGGGTCTCACCGACGTGTACAACCCGCTGAGCCCAGGGCTAGCGGCGACGCCATGGCCGAGCAAGTACCGAGCGCCCAGTATCGCCAGCTTTGACGGGAACTCCGATGTCGTCGAGTTCCTCAGGGTGTATGAGACCGCTGTTTCCTCAGCAGGAGGCAACGAGGCGATCATGGCCAAGGGGCTACTGCTAGTGCTCTCCGGTCTGGCCAGGAAATACTATCTCGGGCTGGCTCCTCGCTCGATGTACTCATGGGAACAGCTCCACGACAAGCTCACTAGCCACTTCATAGCCCACCGGAACAAGGAAGTCACCTCCTCGGACCTATTCTCCCTCAAGCAGGCCCCCGACGAGTCGATACGTGACTTCACGCAACGTTTTGCTCAAGTGCAATGCCAGATCCCAGACATCACCGACAAGAGCGTGTACGAGGCCGCCCGCCACGCGATCTATAACCCCGACTTGGCAGGAAAACTCGACAGGAAAGAGCCCAAGTCAGTCGCAGAGCTGTACGAGATTATGCACACCTACTCCAAGTCCGAAGACGAGAAAACCCGTAGGCAAGCAGAGGCACAGGCGCTTGCCGCCTGGACCGGGCCGAAAGCGGAAACCTACGACCGGCGCGCCAGGAGGCAGAAGGATGTGTACCACGTGGAAGGGGAAGAGCGTCACCCCGCTAAGCAGGCACGTAGCAGCGACCAGGGGCCGCGAGCCAGGCCGTCCCGAGCAGGACTCCCGTGGCCACGGGTCGGGCCGTCTCGAGCAGGACTCCCGCAGCCAGGCTTACCCGCACGGAGGCCGCGGTCAAGGCCAGGGGAACAGAAATAACTCCGGGCGCGGAAGAGGCAGTAACAATGAAAGCGGAGGACGAAGGCCCGGCGGAGACAATCGGGTATTCTGCGAGCTCCACGGCTGGGTCTTCCACACCACCGCGGAATGTGACCTAGTCGCCGCAGCCCGTGCGATCAAACAGCGCGGGCTGGCCGCAAGGATCGACGCCCCGCGACACGATCGCGTGGCAGCTCAAGAAGCCAGGCCCTGCCACCCCCGCCGCCGCTTCCGCTCCTTGGGGAACCACCGAAGCAGGTCGATGATCTGCGGCGCCGCATCGTGCATGCCATCACTGGTGGCCATGCCCACACGTTCCCATCTAAGCGACAACGCCGGGCGTACACCCGACAGGTGCACCACATCAACTCATCGCCACCCACCGAGCTACCTCCGTGGGTCGGTGCCACGGTGACCTTCGGCCCCAAGGACGCCGCGGGGATCAGCCTCCCCCATCACGACGCCCTCGTCATCTCGGCGGTCATAAACGATTGTGAAGTGCGCCGTGTCTTCATCGACGGAGGAAGCTCGGCGGACATTCTGTTTGCATCTACCCTCGCTGAGATGGGGATACCACGGGCTTGCCTCGCCCCCGCTGGCATCCCGCTCCTTGGCTTCGGAGGCGAGCCGGTCTCGGGGCTCGGGAAGATTGAGCTCCCGGTGGAGTTCGGAGAAGGGGAGTGCAAGCGGCAAGAGAATATCGTCTTCGACGTGGTCGATCTCCCCTACCAGTACAACGTCATCCGTGGCCGGGTCACACTGAACAAGTTCGGCGCCATCCCTCACCATGCTTTCCTCTGCATGAAGATCCCGTCCCCTTGCAGTGTCATTACCGTCCGAGGCAATCAAGACTTATCTCGCAAAATCGACAACGACATCCAGACGGCCATTCGCTATGTCCACACTGCTCACGCTGAGGCCGAAGCTGAGAAGACTGCGCTAGGGGCCGCCGACCCCCCAACGTCCGGATGGTGGGTCCCGAAGCCCAAGCCCGATGGCGAGACACGCGAGGTACCGCTGTCAGACGAAGACCCAGTCAAGACGGTGCTCGTCGGAGCAAACCTCGATCCAAAGGTCACCAAGGCTCTGCTCGACGCACTCCGGGGCGACCGCGACCTCTTCGCATGGGAGCACGAAGACCTCCCCGGCGTGCCCAGGGAAATTGTTGAGCACCGGCTGTACGTCAAGCCGGATGCGCGCCCAGTAAAACAAAAGCTCCGGAGAATGTGTGTAGAACGTCAAGCCGCGGCCCGTGAGCAGGTTGACAAGCTCCATAAGGCCGGGGTCATCCGCAAGGTCATGTACCCGGACTGGCTCGCCAATCCTGTCCTCGTCAAGAAGGCCAATGGGAAGTAGCGCATGTGCGTTGACTACACCAACCTCAACCGCGCATGTCCAAAGGACAACTTTCCACTCCCGCAGATCAACCAGCTAGTTGATGCCACCTCGGGATGTGAGCTCATGAGTTTCTTGGATGCGTACTCCGGGTACCACCAGGTGTGGATGGCCAAAGAAGACGAGGAGAAGATGAGCTTCATCACGCCCTCCGGAACATTCTGTTACGTTCGAATGGCCTTCGGACTCAAAAACGCCGGCGCAATCTTCGCACGGCTCGTGTGTAAGGCCCTCGCGCCTCAGATAGGACGGAACATTGAGGCCTACGTTGACGACATTGTCGTCAAGAGCGCCCTCACCGACACCCACGCAGCAGACTTGCGGGAGACATTCGACAACCTCAAGAAGGCGGGCACGAAGCTCAACCTGGAGAAGTGCGTGTTCGGGGTCCAAGCGGGGAAGCTCCTCGGCTTTCTTGTGTCAGCAAGGGGTATCGAGGCCAACCCGGCAAAAATACAAGCAGTGCTCGACATGCGACCACCAGAAAATGTTAAGGAAGTGCAAAAACTGACAGGGCGTCTCGCCGCGTTGGGGAGGTTCATCTCTCGCTCGACTGAAAAAGGACTCCCGTTCTTCAAAACGCTGCGCGGATCCTCCAGCTTTGAGTGGATGAGCGAAAGCCAAGCCGCCTTGGAAGAATTGAAGGCATACCTTGCCTCGCCGCCCTGCTGCAGAGCCCTTGTCCCGGGGAGGCGTTGTTGCTCTACCTCGCAGCCACCCTGACGGCAGTGAGCGCCGTCCTCGCCAAAGAAAAGGACAAAACCCAACATCCCGTCTACTATGTGTCTGAGGCGCTGCAGGGCGCGAAGGTGCGGTACACCGAGCTGGAGAAGCTCGTGTACGCGCTCCTCATGGCATCAAGGAAGCTGCGACACTACTTCCTCGCCCATTCGGTCCGAGTGCCGTCGGTCTTCCCCATCGGCGCGATGCTTCGCAACAAGGAAGCATCCGGGCGCGTGGGCAAGTGGTCGGCCGAGCTTGCCCCGTTCTCCATCAAATTTGTGCCAAGGACAGCAATCAAGTCCCAGGTGTTGGCGGACTTCCTGGCAGAATGGGCCCCGTCGGGGCACACCGCGCCTCCAACCCCCTCAGACCCGCTGTGGACGATTTACGTCGATGGCTCATGGTGCTCGGAAGGCGCCAGCGCTGGAGCAATCCTCGAGTCCCCGGAGGGCAATGTCACCTCTTACAGTGCGCGCCTCGAGTTCCAGACCACTAACAACGGGGCAGAATACGAGGCGCTCCTCCTCGGTCTCCGAAAGGCACGCGCCTCGGGCGTACGGAGAATGGTCGTCAAGAGTGACTCACAGCTCGTCACCAGCCATATTGACAAAAGCTACCAGGCCAAGGACCCCGAAATGATCAAGTACTTGGCTCTGGCCCGGGCCATGGAGAAGCACTTTACCGGCATAACCATGCGCAGCATCCCGCGCGCTGCGAACACCGACGCCGACATCCTTACAAGAGCCACGAGCACGAAGACCGAAATCCCCCAAGGGGCTTTCTATGAAGTGATCTCGGAGCCCGCCACGAAAGGGCTCCCAGAGGTGTGCCTCATTGGTGAGCAAGACTGGAGAACCCCGGTCCTGAGTTACCTCTCAGACGAGACGGAGCCCGCCGACCCCGTCGAGGCACGGAGGCTCAAGAGTCGGGCCTAGGGCTTCGTCATCCACGACAGCACTCTCTACAAGCGCGGGGTATGCGTACCCTATCTTCGGTGCATCTCCAAGGAGGAGGAACTCGAGCTGGTCCGTGAAATCCACCAAGGGCTGTGTGGGTCGCACCTCGCCCCCCTGAGCCTTGGTGTCCAAGGCATTTCGTCAAGGGTTCTATTGGCCCACCGCCCATCGCGACGCCCAAAGCCTCGTCAGAACATGTCCCCGCGTGCCAATGGATGGGGCAAGGCACGAAGCTCCCTGCGAACGAGCTGCAGCCCATCCCACCGTCGTGGCCGCTGGCCCGCTGGGGCGTCGACCTTGTCGGCCCATTCGGGTCAAGGAGTCGCGGATACAAGTTCGTCGTCGTCGCCGTCGACTACTTCTCCAAGTGGATCGAGGCCGAGCCCTTAGCCAAGATAACGTCGGCAGCCGTGCAGAGGTTCATGTGGAAGAATCTCATTTGCCGCTTCGGCGTCCCAAGGGAACTCACCGTCGACAACGGGACTCAGTTCGACGCGACTCCCTTTCGAAAGTTCTGCATCGGCCTCGGCATTAACTTGTGCTTCGCCTCTGTGGCCAATCCAAAGGCGAACGGCGCGGTCGAGCGAGCCAACAGGATCGTCCTTTTGGGCCTTCACAAACGCCTCTTCAACTTGCCCAAGGGTCTCTGGGCTGACGAGCTCCCTAGCGTCTTGTGGTCCACCCGCACGGCGGCCAGTCGGGCCACCGGCCTCACTCCCTTCAAGTTATTATATGGAGAGGAGGCGGTGACCCCCGAAGAAATCAAGACCGGGTCCCTGCGCACCACGACGGCCGTTGATGGAGATTCCCAAGAGGTATCCCTCGAAACGCTGGATGCCGTCCGGCAGGAGGCTGCTCTTAACATCGATCGATATCAGGCCACCATGGCGAAGGCGTAAAATAAGACCGTTTGCCCACGACCCATCCACGTTGGCGACCTCGTGCTCAAGAAGAAGGCGAACCCAGAAGCCGATGGCAAGCTAAGCTCAAAGTGGGAAGGGCCATACGAGGTGGTTCGCGCTACCCGCCCGGGAGCGTTCCGTTTGGCAACCCTCGACGGGGGGCGAGTTAAAGCATAGCTGGAACGTCGACAATCTCCGCAAGTACTATGTATAGCTATAGTTTCTCTAGATGTAGCCGCTGCATCGGCATCTTTTGTATTCCGAAATAGTACGGCGAGGGTAAGGACCGCTGCGACGGCCGCTACCCCCGCTCGGTCACCCATTCAGGCTGAAGACGACGCTTCGTCGTCGCCAACTTTTGTAATCGGCCTCAGCGCCACTTGGTTGCTAAGCCTTAAAATGAAAAACTCAGAACGGCGGCGTCACCCCCCCAGGTAAGAGGATCTGCTACCTCCGTCCGGGATAGAGTGTCCCTTCCCTCCGGAGTCGCGCGACGAGAGCTCCCCGCGATGTCGAGTCACCTCCGTCCGGGATAGAGTGTCCCTTCCCTCCGGGGTCGCGCGACGAGAGCTCCCCGCGATGTCGAGCCACCTCCGTCCGGGATAGAGCGTCCCTTCCCTCCGGGGTCGCGCGACGAGAGCTCCCCGCGATGTCGAGCCACCTCCGTCCGGGATAGAGCGTCCCTTCCCTCCGGGGTCGCGCGACGAGAGCTCCCCGCGATGTCGAGCCACCTCCGTCCGAGATAGAGCGTCCCTTCCCTCCGGGGTCGCGCGACGAGAGCTCCCCGCGATGTCGAGCCATCTCTGTCCGGGATAGAGTGTCCCCTCCCCCCGGGGGTCGCGCGACGAGAGCTCCCCGCGACGTCGAGCCAAGCACATACGTTAGGGTAAGGCAGGAACGCGTTCACACACGCCATCAGGTGCTAAGTATTTCTAAACTAGGGACGAACGCGGTGCCACGTACCCGTTGACGCCTTTATTTCTTTATTACTTCATTCTACAATCGCTCTCAAGCACGCCATCGAGCACTTAATGTTTATGGATGGGAGGGGGTATAGCACCGCCCTCTCACACACCTAATACAGGTCGACACGCCAATACGCCCGCAAAGAAAAACTCAAACTTATTAAGAACGCCTAGCCAGGTCCGCGAGAAACACTGCGATCTCCGCCTCGCTCAAGACATGCACGTCGTCATCTTGTCGCCCGGCTTTCGTTAATCGGCGCGAGACATGGCACTTGGTGGACTCACGCCTGGCGGGTGCCGTCCCTAGGCACCCCGCGGTAGCCTTCCATCGAAAGCTATCAGCCTACAAGCCAGATAGCAAATAATTCACAAGGTGCAAATGCAACGCCTGGCAATTTTTGGGATTTTCATTAATAACCAGCAAAGTTACTTGAGAGTTACAAAAGAAAGTCCGACCATGTAAACCCTAGCAAAAGACGGGCCACTAGACAAGGGGGCTCTCGTCGGTACAGCAACAACCCCAGCAAAAGAACACTACGAGACTAAAGCAAGTCCTAAGCTATGCGGAAAGCAAAACCAAAAGGGTGGTGCAAAAGTTGCAATATATACATGACACGCAAAGCCAAGCCACGAGCCTCACACCTGCGAAGGTAAGACTGGCTCGCCAGGGGCTCCCTCCGACGTCCTGCTAGAAGATCCTGCAAGGAACCGCGCCTTCCAGAGCGCGGCAAGGTACTTCACGCCGCGCTTGTCCCACACCTGGGCCAAGAAGGCTCGAACACCGTCCCAGACAAGAGGACGAGAGTCCAGGATGTTCTTCTTGCTTGGGGCCACGTACGCCTCCGCCTCGAACTTCCCCTCCGGATCGCACCCGGCCTCGCGAAGGCAGATGAAGGCGAGCTCGGTGCAAGACTGCGCGCAGTCCCGCGCGTGCGCCGGGATCACGTCCCTCGAAGCAGCGGCGACCGCAACCGCCCACCGTAGGCGAGCGGCCGTCGCATCCCCGCCTGAGAAGTCAGGAGAAGTAGCGGAGAGGCCAAGACCACTGCCCAGCTCGCCGACCTCCGCGGCAACCGACACCGCTAGAGTGTCTACCTCTTGCTGCCGTCCCAGGGCGGCCCCTTGCTCGACCTACAGGGCGCAGAGCTCCGCACGAAGCAGGGTGATGGTGTCCTCCGCCTCGGCCAACTTCCTCGTGGCCTCCGTAGCATCGGCCTTGGCGATCTTGGTGATCCCCTTCTCCTCCCAGACTCGAGCACATGCGCCTTCGATCGCGGAATCGTTCATCTCTAGGAGCCGCTCGGTCGCAAGGAAGCCCTAGGGACACGAGCCAAGAGTCAATAGCCATTGAGAGGACGAAATATGCAAGCAACTCAAAAAATCAAACACTCGAGAATACCTTCAGCAAGGCAGACTTGGAAGCGTCGCGAACCTCCGTAAGCGACATCCCTTCGAAAGCGACATCAAGGTCGGCCGGCGAGATCCGGAGCGCTGTGTCGTGGTAGAAGTCAGCCTCGACCTCCGAGTCGGCGAAGTGCCCCGGACGCAGTCGTCCGGCCACCAACAAGGCACCCGGGACTGCCCCGCTGCCTCCGTCACCGTCAGGCGCTGGCGCGCGGCGGGCTGGTGGAGGTGGCCTGGTAGAGCGGCTATCTCCAGGCTCAGCGACTGGAGAGGACGGTGCCAGGTGCGCCGCGGAGGACGTCGTCGCTGCCACCGCCCCTGTGGCGACAGAGGTGCCCGTGTCAACCTCAGCCATCCTGTCTGCGCCAAAGTCAAAGCCACTGGAGGAAGACGTGTTCGGAGGGCGAGAGGGGAGGCCGCCGCCTCCTGAGTCCTTAGGTGCGACCTCGGACTCGTTGCTGTTGTCTTCGTAATCCTCAGTGCTCGACTCAAGCTCAAGCGGGACAGGAACCCCCATCGGGCCCTTTCCAAGTCCGGGGCGTCGGCGGGGTAACTCACACTGCGGGCTCAGAGAACGCCCGTCAGCAGTAGCGGTGGCCTGCGGTCCACGAGCTCGGACCCTCCGGGGGGGCAAAGCTGACGCGCTCAGCAGCGTCCGCTTGACCCCACTGGCCCCCTCGGCGGGAAGAAGAGGCGTCCGCGCAGGCATGACCCATCCGAAGGCCACGCATGCCCTGTTGCATCGAGGCTTCGTGATCAGCAGCTTTACGTCCGCAGCCTCGACCCTGCTGTAGCGGCCGAGTAGCACGTCCGCCGCCTCCTCTCCCTGCGCCAATGAGGAGTCTACAAAGCCAAGAAAATGAGGAACAAGAAAGCTTGAGATAAAAAAAAAGGGGCGAGGAACCTCGACGCGACAGAGGCCGCCCATACGATGAAGTTAAAAGCCTTACATATCGAAGGGAGGTACTTCCCCAGCACCCGCAGACCATGAGGCTCATCCCGACCCTTCGGCAACAAACGCAATGTCCAGCCGGTGGCAAGCGGTGAAATCCCTAGCAGGAGGTACTCCTCCACCAAGTCCCGCACGCTCAGCTTGAGGGCCAAGCGCTGGAGCAAGAACCGCTGCGCCTCACCACTCCCGGTAAGAGCGGGGAGTGCGGTCGTTGGCACCGGGATGCTCGTTGAGCAGAAGAAGCCCGAGTCATGAACTCGACAGTAGAACCAAGCATCCTGCCAATCGGCCACTTGCCCTTGACGGCGAGCGCCGGCAAGTCGAACTTGTTGCGGCTGCGACGGCGTGTGAAGCAGACGGTCCCGTACATCGAGTACAGCTTCCCCGTCGCCTTCGTCCTCGTCGCCACCGCTTGGTGATTCCAAGCGAAGACCTCCGCCCGGCCGCTCGTCTCCATGCTCCGCATCGCCCACTCGAAGGCAGCAAGCCGCACGAAGGCAGACGGGTGGAGATCCGAAACCTCCAAGCCGAACAGCGTCAGCACCTCCAGTAGCAGCGGAGCCGCCGGAATGCGAAGCCCAGCGTCGAACTGGGCCGCAAACACCATGATGTGCCCGTCCGCTGGCTCTGCTCTCACCTCCGAAGGTTTGGGGAGTTCCGCGCCATATGGGCCGTCGAGGCCCGGGAGCTTGCCATCCGCCGCTAGGCGTTCGATGAGCGGCAAGTCCGCGCTGGAGGGGCCCAAGTAGCGGGAGTAATCCTTTGATGTCAGCTCGAGAGCGGCGGTCGTCCTGCCCTTGCGCATGTTCGCCGACATCGTCGCGTGTTCGTTCACGCTTGTCCGCTCGTCGCCGCGTCGCCCGCTCGCCACCGCGCCTGCGTTCGTTCACGCACGCGTTCGTCCGCTCATCGTCGCGTCGCGTTCGTTCGCGTCCGTCGCCGCGCTCGCGTCCGCTCGCGTTCGTCCGCTCGCCGCCGCGTCGCGTTCGTTCACGTCCGTCGCCGCGCTCGCGTCCGCTCGCGCTCGTCCGCTCGCCGCCGCGCCCGCGTTCGTTCGCGCGCGCATTCGTCCGCTCGTCGTCGCGTCGCGTTCGTTCGCGTACGTCGCCGCGCTCGCGTCAGCTCGCGTCCGTCCGCTCGTCGCCACGTCGTGTTCGTTTGCGTCCGTCACCGCGCTCGCGTCCGCTCGTCGCCGCTTCCGCGTTCGTTCGTGTGCGCGTTCATCCGCTCGTCGTCGCGTCGCGTCCGTCGCTGCGCTCGCGTTCACCCGAGTTCGCCCGCTCGTCGTCGTGTCGCGTTCATTCGCGTCCGTCGCCGCGCTCGCGTTCGTCCGCGCCCGCCCGTTCTCGCGTCCGTCTGCTCGTTGTCCGTCGTCGGCCGCTGCGCTCACGTAGCCTGTAGCCTCTGAGCCTGCAGCACCCGCTCCCACGCTCGCATAGCCCGCGGCAGTCCGGCCAAGCCCGTGGCGTCCGCTCCCGCAGTGCCCGAGCACACGGTGCCCGCGCCCGCGTGGCCCGCTCCCGCGCTCGCGTGGCCCGCTGACGCCTGATGTGCCGCCCCTTCGCCCGCTGGCCGGCGTGCAGCGTCGCCGACGAGGAGGCCCGGGTCCCGGAGGCGTGGAGGCGGAGAGGGCCGCGCGCGGGGGAGAGCGCCCGAGCCCGCGTTGCCCGCTCCGGCACTTGCGTGGCCCGCCGACGCACGCAGAGCCGCTGCGTCGCCCGCTGGTCGGCTCGTGGCGTCGCCGGCGAGGAGGCCCCGCTCCCAGAGGCCGAGAAGGCGGCGTGCGGGGGAGGGTGCCGGCGCCCGTGCCGCCCGCTCCCGTGCTCGCGTGGCCCGCCGGTGCTCGCGGGACCGCCGCGTCACTCGCGGGTCGGTGCGTGGCGTCGGCCGGCGGGGAGGGCCGGATCCCGGAGCTAAGGCGGCGGCGGGGGGGGGGAGCGGCGTATAGCCAAGGCGGCGGGGGAGGCGGCGTGTAGGCAAGGCGGCGGGGGAGGCGGGGTGCTGAACAGAGGAGGCGGCGGGGTGTAGAACAGGGGCAGGCGTGGGGGGAGTGAGGAGTTTTATACTCCCCCCCCCACTGACTACCCTAACAGGTAATGGGCCACGGCCCACAAAGAGGCGGGGGCAGGCCGGCCCAAAGGGAGGCGCACGCGTGTGCAGGAAAAAAGGGAAGGGCGCACGGGAAGGAAAAAATAAGAGAAGAAGAAAGAAAAGAAGAAAAGGAAAAAGAGGAGGAGAAAAAAAAAGAGAAGAGAAGAAGAAAGAAAAGAAGAAAAAAAAGAGAGAGAAAATCTGGCCGAGCAGGGGGCTCCGCCCCTCGCACCCCCCGGGGATAATTGTGCACCTCCGAACCCTTGGTCACTTATTGAAATTCGGATCACATGCCAACGCCCCACTTATGGAAGGGGGAGAAGGTGGAGGTCGTCGTCGATCCGGCCCGCGCACCAACCCCTCGGGATTAGTGTGCCGGCTCGGACGAACGTTGTTCGACCGCCCCAACCGGCAAGGGGCTACTGTTAGGGGTGGTTTTCCGCGCTAGTCCGAATCGACACTGTTCAGAGTCACTGCCGCGCCATTAGGATTTTCGTCGTCACCCTCCGGCGTCAGGGTTAGCTCCGATGAGCCCACGCTCCGCGTCGGGGCTGTCTCCATCAAGTCCGCGCTCCGTGTCGGGGCTGTCTTCGTCAAGTCCGCGCCCCGCGTCAGGGTTGACTCCGACGAGTCCGTGCTCTGCGATGGGACTGTCTCCGGCGAGCCCGCACGTGGGACCATCTCGCCATCCAAGAAGATTCTCCTAAAAAGATGCTCGGGAATATTCCCCCAAGATTCCTTAGGGGTAGGGAAATGACCGTCATGCCCTTGTAATAGTTCCGTACTTTCGGGACAAAACTGTAATTTCGCATTCTCCTTTTTGAAACCCTATAAATACCCCCCTGGGGGTAAAGGGGAGAGGATTCCATTTTTTCCATTTCCTCATTTGTAAGCTCTCATTTCCATGCCCCAATACAAACACTGATTTACTTCGTCGACCGTCTCGTGCGTTCGCGCTCTCGCTCGTTTGCCCTTCGCACGCCCGGAGGTCACTGTAGCCGACCGAAGATGCCACAAATCTACTGTCTAGGCTCGTCCCTACGACACACCCGATTGATCTCAACCTAAAGCCATGGCTCCTGACTCAGACAAGGAAACATAAACACGCAACGTGATCACGTGGGCAGAGGCAGGACGATGCCCCAGGCAACCTGGGCTAAGACTTGAGGCCTAAACCCAGAATACTATTAAATCTATACAATGAGCTTTGTCTAGATGAGAAGGCGTAGCTTGGGTGATACGATCCATTTCTGGTTCCGTTCTAAGGGCATGTGTACAACAGTCAACTATCAGTCGTCAGCTGTCTGTAAGGAGATTTTGACGAGTTTGAGAAAAGAGAAGGAAGAGAAAGAACAAACCTATCTACGATTTTACGGACAGTATATATTTGGTGTTGACGACCAAATTGGGCAGTACCCCCGGATGGGCCGAGTGCGTCGGGCAAGATCTGCAATGCTACCGAATCGTGGCCCAGGCCGAGTGGTGCAGCGTCCCCGAATCCCGAGTACCCGTTTCCGAGTACCCGCGGTCCCGAGTTCTGGCGCCCCCGAGCACTCGCGCCCCCGAGCACTCGTCCCCGAGCACTCGTGCCCCGAGTATTCATGTCCCCGAGCACTCGCGCCCCGAGGCCCCGAGTACTCGTGTCCCCGAGCACTCGTTTCCGAGCATGAGATCCCAGTGCCGGACCCCGAGCACCCTATGTCCCCGAGTACTCGTCCCCGAGCACTCGTGTTACCGGGTACTCGTGTTCCCAAGCGCTCGTTTCTTAAGTTCTCGTGCGCCCGAGTACTCGCCTTCCCGAATGGGTCCAAGCCAGGCTCCGAACGATGCATCCGAGTCCCAGCCACGCCAGGTCGGTTGCCAAGCCGTAACGTTCCCGTACTTTCCTACAGGTGGGCCGAGGCATTGGGTTTCAAGACGAAGACTTTCTGCGCTGGAGGCCTTGACTTGGGGCTCAAGGAACAATAGTTGATCGTGGCATTTAAAGGAAAGTCTGAGATTTGGAAGGACTCCCGGATAATATGGAAAGACATCTCGTATACAAGGCGGAGTCCAGATCACGGCGGTTAATTCGATCAGATTAGGAAGTTATCTCGAGTTTGTATGGAAACATATCTTTGTACGAGATAGAGTCCAATTGTAGCTCAAAGACCGGGCATACCCTATAAATATGAAGGGTATATGGCCGATTGAGGTGGAACTCTCCCAATCGACGCACTCAATACATTATCTTTTCATCTACTATTTTCTCCCTTTGTCTTATGCTTCTCGTTCTTCGTTGTTCTTCGTGTTTCACGGCAACGAGACTCGAGGCCCTGGGGGCGATCAGGTCGACCTAGGGCAGCCCATAGCCGCCGCACCTCCTGACGGGGTCCCTCCCGGGGGTGTGGGGTTTCGGGTTCCAAAAGCACTCGCCGGCGTGTCTTGCGTATCGCGCTCCCGGCGGGTCTCCCCCGATTCCGTGTCCCGCGCATCGCGCTCGGCCTCGGGGGTACACGGTGACGTGTTCGTGTGCGAACACACTTTTTGGCGACTCCGCTGGGGAAGAATCTCTGGTTCATCATGTCCAATCATCAGACTCCACAACTCGGCGAGATCAGCACCGATAACATCATCAAGCCAGACTACAATGAGTTATCGGAGGAACATCGCCAAGCCTTCGAAGCGTACAAGAAGAAGCGGGAGGAGGAAGATCTGCAGACGTTCCTCACGAATTTCAAGAAGGATCGTCAAGGGAACATTACTCCGGTTGGAGAAATCAAACTCCCTCCTCTACACGGCAAGAAGGCTGACACCCCGGTAAGTAGCACGTTTTCTCCAGAACAGATAGCCGAAATACAGGGTTATATTTCGGAAGGCAATACTCTTGTTTACAACACGTTCATGGAAAACACGAGTGCTAAGGGGAGCACGTGCCCAACATCTAGTGGTAACGCCGGTACGGCTATAGGTGTGGTAAACCCTGATCCGACCTCGGTAGTAGGTTCATCGGCGCTTCCCGGGCCATTGAATTCACGCCCTAGTCAGAACAACCAACTCGTAGCCGTACCCGCCAGCCCTAGTCCGATCATGAGCATACCCGGTTCGGCGGTAGCGCCGAACCAGAGCCTGATTACACCTTCCATGAACACAACCATGGTTAAGCCGATGCCGAGTCACGACTCGGCGTATGGATCACAGGCCGCACCCATGGCCAGTCGTCCAACGGCGACTTCGTCCGCTACGGATGAAATTTTAGCCAAGCTCCAGGAAGACATGAAAAGGATGTTTACCGAGTCCGGACTCGAGCCGAAGTTTAGAAGTCGGATGTATCAGAAGCCATATCCCGACTACTATGATGCTATCCTGTACCCTCCGGGTTACAAGGTTCCCGACTTCGCTAAGTTTAGCGGTGAGGGGACGAAGACTACATGGGAGCATGTCAGTCAGTATCTAGCACAGTTAGGTGAAGCGAACTCTATAAACGAGTTGAAGGTACGCCTATTTCCTTTGTCACTGACTGGCACCGCTTTTTCATGGTTCTCCGCTTTGCAGCCTGGCACTATACTCTTGTGGTCACAGTTAGAGCAGAAGTTCCATGATCATTTTTATAGCGGCGACAATGAACTCAAGTTGACACATCTTACATCGGTCAAGCAGAAGCACGACGAGTCGGTCACCGACTACGTCAAAAGATTTAGGGACACAAAGAACCGATGCTACAGCTTGGTAATAACCGAGAGAGACTTGGCCGACTTGGTACTGGCCGGGTTGAAGACCCACATCCGAGAAAGGATAGAAAATTATGAGCTCTTAAGTGTCAACCAAGTCTTGCAAAAAGCTTTGGCTCAAGAAAGCCGAAGCATAGAAGTCAAAGAGATTCATAGGTCCAAACCCGATCGCCCTAGGATGCACATGGTCGAGTACGACAGCTCGGGCGATGAGGGTAACATATACGCTGCCGAGTTCGTTTGGTCCTCCAAGACCAAACCATATACTTGTGATGCTCTCAAGCCGACTCGCAAGAATCATGAAGAACAGATAAAATTCACCTTTGACGTAGCCAAGTGTGATAAAATATTTGATTCTTTGCTGCAAGACAGGATCATTAGGATATCTCACTCTTTGCCGCCGTTTGAAGAGCTAAAACGGCGAGCTTATTGCAAGTATCATAATTCTTTTTCTCATGCGACTAATGACTGCAATGTTTTTCGGCGACAGATACAATCGGCTATTAATGAGGGACGATTGAATTTCGCCGATATGCAAATCGACAAGCAGCCCTTCCCCATGAACGCTATGGATTTGGAAGGGAAGAAAGTTTTGATTCGGCCCGACATAGCCGAATCGGCTAACAAAGACAATGTGGTCCTTGGTGAACCACGGAAGAAAGAAGTCGGTAAAGCCCCGGGAAGAGAAGTCGTGCTCGAGAAACAACCCGGCGGCAAAGAAACATTGAAGATCACTATCAGAAACCACGCACTCGGGGGGCAATCCCGAGTGCAGGAAGACCACACCAGTGCACTCGGGGGGCAACCACCGATGCCAGAGAATACCCGGGTCAAGTTCATCAAGCCCAAGAGTCCGGAAGTCGGCAGGTGGAAGACCAATGAAACTAGAGCTCAGTACAAAAGAGTGAAGCTGACTTTCGATATGTTACTCTCCAAGTATACCAACCAAGCGGCCGGTGTCATCCCTGACCGACCATCGCGCTTAAAACGTCCAAGATCACCTCCAAGGCCAGGGTTCCAGCATCAGGCCGAGCCGCACGGGCCATGGATACCGGCTCCATGGATGGTGCCACCTCCATACGCGCCGTACATGGACGACCTCAACGGAAGATGGGGGCAGCACCCAATGGTTCCCTACGCTTTCCACCCAGGATGATCGGCGTTGAGAAGACCCGTCCGCGAGAGGCTCACTCATCCTACTCGGGGCCGACTAGCTGGGGATGCCAGTCGGCCGACACAGAAGGCCAACCATCCTACTCAAGGCCGACTCGTTGGCGATACCAGTCGGTCCTCACCGACTTCTCCGAGCCGACCAGCCAGAAAGGTGTGGCGTGCTAAGTCGCCGAATACTAATGCCCCAACAGACGGCGGGCAAAAGATGGAGATCGAAATCGGCAAGGGACCGATTACTATCAGTAATCTGGTCAATTCTAATGACAATATAATCACTGTTCAGCAGGGGTCTGTGGCCAATGATCATGAAGCCGGTACAAGCAAGAGCAGGCCCAGAGACCCCAAGTACACTCAGCCTACCTGGTGTCCTCCCGGGTTGACCAAGACCCAGAAAAGAAGGCTGCAGCGCATGAGGAATCAGGAGAAGGTTGAACAGGAAGCCGAGAAGCTGAGGGACGAAACTTTCAATGAGATTCGGCCCATGAAGCAGGTCTGGAAGCCTAAGCGAGCAGAGGACGCGACGACTCCCGAAGATACATCTCCTCTACTCGACAAATCACCGAAGTCGGTAGCCACCACGGAAGATAGCGAAGAGGAAATGATGGACTACGAGTCTACACCGGTTCACGCAGGTATGGACATAAACATGGTATATTACTTACCTGCCGAGTTCCGTGCTGTAGATGAGAATAGGGAGGTAGCCCAGTTCGACTTCGGCCCCAAGAACGCCATCTTCGAGAAGCCGACAGAGCCGGTGAGGCACTTAAAACCGCTATATGTCAAGGGCCATATTAATGGAACACCGGTGGCGAGGATGCTTGTGGATGGCGGTGCCGTGGTGAATCTCATGCCATACTCGGTCTTCAAGAGGTTGGGTCTACATGATAACGAGTTGATGAAGACCAATATGGTACTCAACGGGTTTGAAGGCAAAGAGAGCACAGAGGCCAAAGGTGTGATGTACGTAGAGCTTACCATTGGAAGCAAGACTTTGGCCACTGCATTCTTCGTCGCTGAGGTGCAAGGAAATTACAACGTCATACTAGGCCGCGATTGGGTTCACGCCAACCAATGCGTGCCATCCACGATGCACCAATGCCTTATACAGTGGATTGATGAAGAAGTCGAAGTCATTCACGCAGACAACTCGGCTTGTGTCGCCTTAGCCGATGCGTTGGTAGACTGGCAGCACCCCAATGCGACGTGTCTGTCTGGGCGAGACCTTTCCGGGTTCGACTTCCTTAGTGCCACGAAAAACGGGTTCGTACCCGTATCTTTAAAGCCAGTCGGCGCCGACCGACTTCAGGCCAACTCGGTTCTTATCGCCTTGGTCGATGTGGTGGCGAGTCGGCTACAACTCGGCAAATCCTCAGGAGCCGACTTCCCCAGGGCCGAAGGAAGCAGCCGAGTACCCACATCGTCAGAGCCGGTTGATGGCAATCGGCTCCAAGATAAGAAATAATCAGATGGATCACAACGCGGAGTGGTTGCAGAAGCGACTCGCGGAGTATCGGTCCGGTAGGAACGATATGCACGAGTCCGTAGAAGAGGTGGATAACATGGACAAGTTAGGACAAGGTTTCACGTCGGCCGATCCATTAGAGGAAGTAGACATAGGAGATGGTTCGAGTCCTAGGCCGACGTTTGTAAACGAGAATTTGAAAGCCGACTGTAAATTTAAGCTAGTCGGCTTACTAAAAGAATATGTTTGCTGCTTTGCATGGGAATATCATGAGATGCCCGGGTTAAGCCGAGAGCTAGTGGAGCATCGGTTGCCTATCAAGGCCGGTTTCAGACCTTTTAAACAACCGGCCAGGAGATTCAACCCCGAGATGTATGACCGGATCAAAGAAGAGATCGGTCGGTTGCTTAAGGCTAACTTTATTAGACCTTGCAGGTATGCCGACTGGATCTCTAACATCGTTCCCGTGGAAAAGAAAGGGTCCGGCAAGTTGAGGGTGTGCATCGACTTCAGAGATTTGAACAGAGCCTCACCCAAAGACGAGTACCCTATGCCTATAGCCGATATGCTTATTGACAGTGCTTCTGGACACGAGGTCATCAGCTTCCTCGACGGTAACGCGGGGTACAATCAAATCTTCATGGCCGAAGAGGACATGTCCAAAACGGCTTTTCGTTGCCCCGGGTTCCTCGGCCTATTCGAGTGGACAGTGATGACCTTTGGATTGAAGAATGCTGGGGCCACGTATCAAAGAGCTATGAATCTAATCTTCCATGATCTACTCGGCGTCATACTAGAAGTCTATATTGATGACATCGTTGTCAAGTCGGACGCCTTTGAATCTCATCTGGCCGACTTGCGCTTAGCTTTTGAGAGGATGAAAATGTACGGCCTGAAGATGAACCCTTTGAAGTGCGCTTTTGGCGTATCGGCTGGGAAGTTCTTAGGCTTCATCATACATCAGCATGGCATAGAAATTGATCCTAAAAAGATAGAAGCTATTCAGAAGTTACAAGCTCCAACATGCAAAAGAGACGTGCAAAGACTCCTTGGTAAAATCAATTATTTGAGGAGATTCATAGCCAACTTGTCAGGAAAGGTCACCGCATTTACTCATATCCTTCGGTTGAAGAATGACGTCGATTTCACTTGGGGGGCAAGGCAACAGGAGGCGTTCGAGTTGATCAAAGGCTATTTATCTACCCCTCCGGTATTGAAAGCGCCTAGGCATGGGGAACCCTTCCGACTTTACATCGCAGCAGAGGAAGGCATAATTGGGGCTGTGTTAACCCAAGAAGCTGAAGGAAAGGAACATGCTGTCACTTATTTGAGTCGGCGACTACTCGACGCCGAGACAAGGTACTCTTTCGTTGAGAAGTTATGCTTATGCCTATATTACGCTTGCACGAAGTCGAGACACTATTTGCTGTCTAGTACTTGCACTGTAGCCTGTCAAACCGATGTTATCAAGTATATGTTGCATATGCCAATTCTTAGTGGCCGAGTCGGCAAGTGGGCTTACGCGCTGACCGAGTACGATTTGGCTTATGAACCCTTGAAATCTATGAAGGGCCAAATCATTGCCGACTTCATTGTTGAACATCGGGTTGACAAGCATAGCATTGACGTTGATCTTGTCTCGCTAGTACCATGGAGATTGTACTTTGATGGTTCAGTCTGTAGCAATGGCCAAGGTGTCGGTGTTGTTTGCATATCTCCGTATGGTACTACCCACGAAGCCTCATGCCGCCTAGAATATTTTTGCACAAATAATCAAGCCGAGTATGAAGCTTTGCTACTCGGCTTAGAGCTTCTGATTGTAATAGGTGCCACACATATTGAGGCTTTCGGTGATTCGTTATTAGTAGTCCAACAAGTGTCCAAAGTTTATCAATGTCTTGACGAATCACTTAATGTTTATCTTGATAAGTGTCTAGATATAATCTCTACCTTGGATTATTTTAGTATTGCTCATATACCTAGACAAGAAAACTGGGTTGCAAACGAGTTGGCGCAGCAAGCATCCGGCTACCATGTTAGTCGTGGTGTCTTTCAATTTCTCAAGAGCCGATGCTTGGGCCCAACTCGGTAGGAAAGGCCGAGTCAGAAATCACCGACTCGGTCGCCAGTGAAAAACCAAGTATGAATAACAGAGAAGACTGGAGGAAGTCGATCATTGATTACTTACAAGATCCGACTAAGAGGGTAGACCGAGCTGTTCGGCGGATGGCCTTCAAATACACTTTGATCGACGATGATCTTTATCACCGAACGGTCGACGGAGTTCTTTTGAAATGCTTGGACGAGGATCAAGCAAGAGTTGCAATGGGAGAGGTACATGAAGGCATCTGTGGCACTCATCAGTCGGCTCACAAGATGAAATGGTTATTACGGCGTGCCGGGTTCTATTGGCCGACTATGATCAATGATTGCTTCAGATATTACAAGGGGTGTGAAGCCTGTCAGAAGTTTGGTGATATTCAACTCGCTCCTGCTGCCATGCTACATCCTATTATCAAGCCGTGGCCATTCAGAGGTTGGGGACTAGACTTCATTGGACAAATCTATCCTTCTTCCTCGAAGGGGCATCGGTTCGTATTGGTAGCAACTGATTATTTCACCAAGTGGTCTGAAGCAGTGCCTCTCAAGAACATGACACATGTGGAAGTAATTCGATTTATAACCGAGCACATTATACATAGATTCGGCGTCCCTCAAACTCTGACGACGGATCAAGGTACCTCTTTTATGGCGGGACAAGTAAAGGAGTTTGCCGAGTCCTATAAAATAAAGCTGCTCAATTCTTCTCCATATTATGCCCAAGCCAATAGACAAGCCGAGTCCAGCAATAAAGTGCTAATCAAGCTTATCAAGAAGAAGATCGAGGACAACCCAAGGAGATGGCATGAGGTGTTGTCCGAGGCGTTGTGGGCGCATAGGATTTCAAGACACAGTGCTACCAAGGTAACTCCCTATGAGCTCGTGTATGGACAAGAGGCCGTTTTACCCGTAGAGGTAAATCTGAGTGCTTTAAGATTAGCCAAACAGAATGATTTATCGGCGGTCGACTTTTACAATCTGATGATGGATGGTCTTGATGAAGTCGCCGATAAGCGTTTGGTTGCTTTAAAGGCCATAGAAAGGGACAAGCTAAGGGTAGCCAGAGCATACAACAAAAGGGTCAAGTTGAAGAACTTTCAAGTCGGTGAACTAGTATGGAAGGTCATCCTACCAATCGGCTCGAAGGATAATAAGTTTGGCAAATGGTCGCCGAGTTGGGAAGGTCCTTTCAGAATTGCGAGAGTGGTTCCTGGGAACTCATACTTAGTAGAATCCGTGCAGGGCACTCTGTTGCCGCGAGCTCTCAATGGCAGGTATTTGAAGAAGTTCCACCCGAGCGTGTGGCAAGAAGCATAACAAGTGCTGTGGCCGATATATCATATCGCCCTAAGAGAAGAAATGGCCGATGAGATGGTCCGCATCGCCCTAAGAACAGGACTTATTATTTTCGGTAAAAATACATCTTTATACCAAAAACAGGGGGGCATGTGTTGACGACCAAATTGGGCAGTACCCCCGGATGGGCCGAGTGCGTCGGGCAAGATCTGCAATGCTACCGAATCGTGGCCCAGGCCGAGTGGTGCAGCGTCCCCGAATCCCGAGTACCCGTTTCCGAGTACCCGCGGTCCCGAGTTCTGGCGCCCCCGAGCACTCGCGCCCCCGAGCACTCGTCCCCGAGCACTCGTGCCCCGAGTATTCATGTCCCCGAGCACTCGCGCCCCGAGGCCCCGAGTACTCGTGTCCCCGAGCACTCGTTTCCGAGCATGAGATCCCAGTGCCGGACCCCGAGCACCCTATGTCCCCGAGTACTCGTCCCCGAGCACTCGTGTTACCGGGTACTCGTGTTCCCAAGCGCTCGTTTCTTAAGTTCTCGTGCGCCCGAGTACTCGCCTTCCCGAATGGGTCCAAGCCAGGCTCCGAACGATGCATCCGAGTCCCAGCCACGCCAGGTCGGTTGCCAAGCCGTAACGTTCCCGTACTTTCCTACAGGTGGGCCGAGGCATTGGGTTTCAAGACGAAGACTTTCTGCGCTGGAGGCCTTGACTTGGGGCTCAAGAAACAATAGTTGATCGTGGCATTTAAAGGAAAGTCTGAGATTTGGAAGGACTCCCGGATAATATGGAAAGACATCTCGTATACAAGGCGGAGTCCAGATCACGGCGGTTAATTCGATCAGATTAGGAAGTTATCTCGAGTTTGTATGGAAACATATCTTTGTACGAGATAGAGTCCAATTGTAGCTCAAAGACCGGGCATACCCTATAAATATGAAGGGTATATGGCCGATTGAGGTGGAACTCTCCCAATCGACGCACTCAATACATTATCTTTTCATCTACTATTTTCTCCCTTTGTCTTATGCTTCTCGTTCTTCGTTGTTCTTCGTGTTTCACGGCAACGAGACTCGAGGCCCTGGGGGCGATCAGGTCGACCTAGGGCAGCCCATAGCCGCCGCACCTCCTGACGGGGTCCCTCCCGGGGGTGTGGGGTTTCGGGTTCCAAAAGCACTCGCCGGCGTGTCTTGCGTATCGCGCTCCCGGCGGGTCTCCCCCGATTCCGTGTCCCGCGCATCGCGCTCGGCCTCGGGGGTACACGGTGACGTGTTCGTGTGCGAACATTTGGCTTATAGACAATTATTTTCCTGTTGGATATGATGTTTGTATCTTACATATTTATTGCACAAATTGTGGAGGTTTATAGATAATGTACACATAGATTATTGTACGTGTTGTAACGTGGTGAGTACTGCTGACAAGCATATGTCTATTCCTTTGTACACACCCTAAGAAGTCGTGGAAAATTGATGAAGAAAAACCAGAGAAGAGTAATCTCAAGCTCCGAAAGTTTTCCCAAGGAACCGACGGTTTTCGTAAGGAAACCCACAGACGCCGACCGGGACTGTCCTTACCGTTCCTTGATTCCTCACCATCAGGATAACGCTACTCATTCCCGTATCCCCATCTGAAACCTGCACGAGTCGCGTACGGTGAAAAAGCTTAGAATCTCAAGCTAAACACCATGGACATTTGGATGACCATGATCACTGGCCTCCTTCTTTTTGGGTTAGATTTGTATAAAAATTGGCTTAAGCTTAACTGCTCACAGAAGTTCTGGTAGGATGAAGTCCTGATAAACTCCGATTCTCTTATTTTTAGCTTCTGACTGATTTGATGTGATAAATGATGCAATGTCTGTAATACTCTTGGAATTGTTTGTGCTATGTTTAATTATTAATGTTGTTCTTCTCAACTGTTTTAGCTCATCTAATCACTAATCATCAGTGCATACAAAATCAAAAAAATTAGCTCAACCGTTTTAGAAAAAAAAAGAAATGCATCAGCTAATCACTACTCATGAGTGCATACAAAATCATACACCAATATCAATTTTTTTTCCTGGAGGCAACATAATCAAATCTCATATATAATCAAAAATTTCCTCGATGCAACATGTCGACGATTGGTAAACCGCCGATCTTACGGTATTCGTGGAATGTGTATGTATAAGGGGTAGGGACCGTTAGGGCACAATGCCAGAGGTATAATGACAAGGAAAACGTCCTTTTTATACAGGTTCGGACCTCCCTCAGGATAACAACCATACGTTCTGTTCGTATATATTAACTGAAGAATGTCTTACAAGGGGTATGAAGGTTAGTGGCTATCCTAGGCCTAATCGTAGACTAATCCGACTAATTCCGCTAGGTGGCAGGTCTTCTCGTTGGAATAAGCTAGAGCTTCTAGATCTTCCTTAGATTTAACCTCCTTTGGATCTAACTTGACATGTTCTCCCCTATGGGATTGCTCATCCTTTTATAGGGGGTTCATCTAGTCGTATTGGATATGGACTTATGCCCGAGTAGAACTCTGGCTTCCTTAAAGGTCGGGATTGACTTCCTAGTTTAAGGGTTTCCTTCCTCCTTACGCGGGGGAGGGGGGGGTTACCTTACCATCCTGGAATCCTTACTGGGTACGTGGTATACTCCAGTAATCTAGGGAATCGTATGCGGATACTTCCTAATATACGGGATACCGTACTATACATCGTCAAGCCCCTCATCAGTACTTGAAGTGAGGTCATGACTGTTCTGTATGAAATCTGCCCTTCTCAGGGAGTAGCTCCAAGTAGGCGAACCGAGTAATCCTTATCGACAACTTTTTCGAGTAGGTACAATCTCTACCGAGTAGTCGTGATAGCCTTATCGAAATAGTCCTTGGAAATCCAAAAGCTTTTTCGATTTAATCTGACCCGTCGATCACGGACACGTGTTGGCCTGGTGGATTTCTGAAAAACCGAACCATTGTGGCAGAAATTTCGCGTGGTGATGAAGAATCTTTCCTTTTTTGCGGTACTGTTCGGCTGACGTTAGTTGTAACGCAGCGCGCTCATCGGGGTCGTGGGTTTGTCAGACCCTCTTTTTCCCGCGCAACGTCTCGTATGCGGGAAAAGCAACCGTCGGCATAAATGCGATGGAACAGATCGTGCCATTAACCGCGCTTGGTCAGGCAAAAATTAGAATCTTTAAGAAACCAAGAGTTGGGGTTTTGCCCACATTGCTCTCCGTTCCTTAGCCTTCCCACCATCTTCTTCCTCGCGCCCAAATCTTTCCGCTTCCATCGCCTCCGATCATCTGGCGGAAATGGGCAAAAAGAGCACCACGAAGAAGTCCCCTGAGCCCAAGAAGCCATCAGGAGATACCTCGGGGGAGCAAATCTCTATCATCCCCTAGTTCGAAGCCTCGGTGATGGACTCTGCCGCCATCAAGAGACTCGTGGCGGAGGAGGTAATCCTCCCGGAGGTGTTCGTACCATTCCGGGGGGCCATGAAGGAGACGGTTCCCAGTTCGGACACGGACTGGGTCATCGTCTTCGCGGATTTCTTCAGGTGCGGACTCCAGTTCCCACTTTCGCATTTGTTCCTCCTCGTGCTCCAGTTCTATGGGATCGAGTTGATTCATCTCAACCCGAACTCGGTCTTGATGTTGGCAGTCTTTGCACATCTGTGCGAAGCGTACCTCGGTATCTGACCGAGCCTGGAGCCGTGGAGGTTCTTCTACAACCTCCGCCGGATGAAGGTCAGCGGCGGAGGAGTCGTCAGCGGTACCGGGTTTCGACTCCGGGAAGGGAAGAAGGACGCCTACATTTCCTCTTCCTGGAAGTCGTCGTGGTCGGGCTGGCATTCCCGATGGTTCTACTACCAGCCCCCACCTTTCTCCGGGATCCACTACCGAGGCCTGGCTCCCCTCCCGATGAAGTGCTGGGTGGAGGTCCCGAAGGAGACCAAGCAGCTAAAGGCCTTCGTCGACGACATCGCCAATCTCGCAGCCAAAGGCTTGTCGGCGTGGGATGTCGCGGAAGACTTCCTTCGACGACGAATCAGCCCTCTTCGGTCGAGGGTCCATCCCGCCTGTATAGTCCCGGAGAGAGAAGACCAGTCAAGGGACTTCGATACAGGTAAGAACTCTACCCTTCTTGTACCGTTCTAGTCGATGTGACATCCCACTTATTTTTGACTTCTTTTGCTTGCATAGATCTGTACCCCGAGGAGCTTCAGAGTAGGTTGAACAACCTATTCGAGCAGTCTCCCCAGGGCGGACGGACCGACGTGCCCCTACCTCTTCTGGAGCTTAGCCCCGACAACCAAAGAGAAGTCTTTTCGGTGAGTTGGAGGCCTTTTGCCTTGTCTGGTCCTGAGTCATCCGAGTAGTAATATTAATAACCTTCGTGGAGGCCCTGACTCGGAAGCCGAGTGGGCTGGAGCCCCCGTGCAGGATGAGGATGTCGAAGTTCTCGGAGAGACCGTGCCACCCCCCGAAGAGGGAGTCGGAGGTCCATCCGAGGCTGAGGCGGCGGTGGAGGCTAGTCGAGTGGATTCTCCTATCTGGACCCCTTCTCCTCAACCGAATCCCCAACTCAGGTTAGAAATCTCGCCCGACTAGCTCCGCCCCGTGCCTTTCCTTGGTTAGGATAATAGGAGTGAGCTTGTCGGATAGTATGAGGCGAGTGGCCTTCTTACAAGGGAGCCGATGCCTCCTCCCCCAGCTATCCGCAAGGAGGAGACCGCAACAGCGAAGGGGAAGGCGCCATTGGCCTCTGCTGAAAAGTGAGGCTCAGATGTTTCATCGAAGGGACCTCTTCCTCCGGCGAAGTGCCAAAGGTAATTTTCCTTCGTGGTCCTTTTCGTCGTTTCTTTTTGTTTCTTGTCTTCATGAAGGGTTAATTTGGAAGTTCCTCTGATTAGGGTGACAATCCTTTCAGCCGGAGTTCTGGCGGGGGCCATCGTCGAGGAGCAGCCCCGGGCGCCAAGGCCGGTGCAAGCCCCGGTCGAGCGGATTGAGCCCTCGGTGCCGGAGCCCCTGGTGCCGGAAGGTGTCGGTTTGACTTCCCTGCTATAGGTAAGTCGAAGAGTTAGTAACAAAAAGTACAATGTGACCAATACTAACCTTATTGCTTTTAGATCGTCATTTCCCGAATCCCTCTGCTCGAGCAGGCTCAAACTGAGCTGGAGGCGAGCCGAGCGGCAAACGAGGAGCTGAAGAAGCGCCTCGAGGAGTCTGGGAACTGGCGGGCAGAGAAGGAGGGGCTAATGAAACGCCTCCAAGACGCTGAGAAGAGGCGGGAGGTGGTCAAGGCTGAGCTCCAGGTCTCGAGGGCCTGCCTGTCGGAGGCGGAGTCTTCCCTGCAAAGGAGTCAAGCCTATGCGGGAAAGCTGGAGGAAGACCTCGAGCGCGCCCTTGGCACGCTCGAGCGGGCGCTTGTCGAAGCCGAAGTCACCGTCTTCCCCAGCCCTCCGCGCGCTACCTAGCTGGTGGAACTCATGGCTTCAGTCTCCCGGCTGAAGCCCATACTAGAGAAGCTACTCGAGAACGAACTCCAACAAGGCGTGTGGGACGCCTTGGCCTTTGCACTGGCCCTTCTCCGGTGTAGGCACCCGGACTTGTCCCTGGAGGTTTTTGCAACTGATCTGCCGGCTGGTGAGGAAGAAGAGCTCCTTGATGATGTGCAGAGTGCTGCAGACGCCTTTGGTGATAGGGTCCAGGCGTCTAGTTTAGCTAGGTAAAATAGGAACTTGTAACAAATAGTAGTCAATAACTATGCACTAATCATGTGTGTTTTTTAGTTCTCTTAAACACTTGTCTGCTTTGTGAGATGCTTGTCGGATGCGAGGGTTGTCGTAGACTTAGTGGAACTCGTTGTCCCTCCCCCCTGACTTAGGATTTTTGAGTTGCGCTGTTTTACCGACAACTGCGATTGACCAACCTTAGGTTTAGTCGGATGGAGGGCTCCGTGGCTTCCTCGTCATCAGTAAACATGATAAAGGGTCCTCGTACAGCCTTTCGTGGTCGTAGCGACAACTCATGTTCCTTTGTTGCAGAGGTACTGGACGTAAGCTAGTAAGTTTTACGTTTTCACCCTGTTGATGACAGCATTACACTCTACCCGTGATGCCTTCTGCTCAAAGCAGTCGAGGACGCGAATGAGCGTATAGGTTTCGTTGGTCTAGTTATACTCGTACCCCTTTTCTCTTCCTTTACTCGAGGTCGGGGAATGTTACTACGGAACCGGGGAGTTTAGTCGACCAGGCCTTAGGTCTGGTCAGGTGGGGGGCTCAGTGGCTTCACCTGTCACCTGCAGGCACGTTAAAGGAGTTTTCCTCGCATCCCTGACGGTTGCAGTGCGGAACCATTTCCCTTTGTGTAGGTCGAGAAAATTAGTACTCGTACGTGTACACCAATTCGTCATATACTTATCCAGCCCCCGACTGTCTTATTCGAGAAGCATCTCGGATAGACAGTCTGAAAAAATAAATATCGAACTAGAAACTTGATATATTAAGACTGTGAATTGTCTGAAGTGTCATTTACAAGCTATTGTAAGAAAAAGATGTCCTAGAAATCTTAGAGAAAATAAACTAAGCCATCCCCCCTCCTCCAGCTTGTCGCTAGTTGCCCCAGAGGCTCGCGCCCTCTTGTCGTGACCTGCTGACGAAACTTGTTGAGTGCGCGTGCTGGGCGACGACGCCCAGAGCGTCTTATCATCGGTTTTGTTCGTAGCTTGACGACCCTGGGGCTGGAGCCGGTGCAACTGGGAACGCGCTGGCGAGGAGGCGATGACCGTGCAGTCTTACCGAAGGTGCTTGCACGAAGGACTCTCTAGGGGACATGACTCTTTTGCTGCTGACACGAGCGACCTGGATCAGGCGGCTTTCCCTGTGGAACCGTTGTCCTGCTGAGGAGAAGGCCCTATTCCCCGGTTCCGGTTTAGTTGTGGAACCTTTTCTCCGACTTGGAGGGGGTACTTTCCGCAGTTGTCACTCGTAGTTGCGGCGGGGGTCTTGATGATGTGGAGGCGCGTGCCGTAACATCGGTGTCCCGACTAGAAAGTTGTTGCTGTTTCTGCGAGGTCGAGGCTGCGCTTGTCACAGAGAAGTGCTTCTTGAGGAGAGCTCTTTATCGTAAGGACGCCCTTTGGGCCAGGCATCTTCATGCACTGGTAGGCATAGTGCGTTTCTGTCATGAATTTGGCCAAAGTCGGGCGCCCTAAGATAGCATTGTATGCTGTCTCAAAATCGATTACGTCGAACAACATTTTCTCTGTTCGGAAGTTCTCAGGTGTTCCAAAGTTCACCGAGAGCATGACCTGCCCGATCGGCGTGGCCGACGAGCCCAGCACGATGTCGTGGAAAGCCTGTGTCACCGTTTGGATCGATGACTGTGGCACTTGCATAGCGCGAGGGCTTTGGTGAATAGGATGTTGAGAGAACTTCCTCCGTCTATCAGCACCCGAGCCACTCGGCAGTTGTTGATCGTTGGCTCAACAATGATCGGATATCGTCCTGGTCGAGCACAGTTTTCGAGGCAGTTGGTTTGGTCGAACTTGATCTTGACCTCCGACCACTTGACTGCCCGAGGCACTTGTGGTACATTTGCAAAGACTTCTCGGGCAATCGCCTTGTATTGCCTCCTCGATTCATAGGAGGACGAGCCCCCAAATATATGCTCGATCGATCGGACGTGCCCCTCGAATGGCTCAGGGGAGGAGTCATCATCGGGAGTCGTGTCCCGGCTATTATTCGCGACCTGTGGGTCATTCCTGTGGAGCTTCTCTTTTTCTTCCTTGAGGTTCTTATTGAAGATGCGACATTGTCGTAGATCATGCGAGTTGGTCTGGTGGAAATCGCACCAGAGCTTGGATGGCTTGTTGGAGGAGTTCGTTTGCTTATCCTTGGGGCGTGGTTGTCAGGTACGCTTCTCGGGGAGATCTGCAAAGACCTCCTCGGTTTTAGCTCTCTTTTCCCTATTCCCTCCGGAGGGCTTCTTTTTGCGTTTCGACTTCTTGGAGTCGTATCTAGTCCGGAGGGGTGAGCTGGTTGACCTGCCATGCTGTTGTTTGGTGTAGCGCAAGGTTTCCTCTGCACAAGCAGCTTTCTCGGCTAAGTCCATGAGCTGCGCCATAGTCTTAGGAGGATGCATGATCAAGTCGTGCATGCACATCTCGTTTCTACTGCCCCGAGTGAAGGCGCAAATGACGTCCGAGTCAGTGATCTCAGGTATAGTGTTGCGAACAGCACTGAACCTCTTGGTAAACTCTCGGAGCGTCTCATCTGGTCTCTAGACGACTAGAAATAGGTCGTCAACTCAGCCAGGGTGTGTGTAGGTACCTTGGAAGTTGTCGAGAAGCATATCGCAGAGTTGTCCCCAGGAGCGGATTGTTCCTGGGGGCAGATTCATCAACCACGTCCTGGCGGCTCCTCTGAGGGCTATCGGGAGGTAGTTGGCCATGACTTTCTCGTTTTCGCCTGCGGCCTCAATAGTCGTAGTGTAGATTGCTAGGAATTCTGTAGGGTTTGTGGTGCCATCATATGACTCTACGGCCCCCAGCTTAAAACGAGACGGCCAGCGCACATGTCGGAGTTCCTGTGATAACGCTTGGCATCCGTGGATGGCTCTCCGATAAGGCGCGATCTCGCCGCTATTCGCAGTCGGAGATCGTCCCCGAATGTTGGCGTGATGTCGTTGGTCTCTCGGACATTGATCTTGCTGGTGTCTCTGACTCCGGCACTCATTGATCTTGTCGCATAGGTCGATGCGCGGTTCCCCCTGTCGAGACTGGTTTCTAGGGTGACGTCTTTCTCTGTCTGACTCCTCCTGCGGGCGAGGGGTGCTCCTCTCGTTGGAGCTACGTGCCACAGATCGTGCTCGAGAAGATTCGGCTTGAGCTTGGGCCTGTTGTAACTCAGCCCCCAGCTGTTGCAGCCACCGCCGTCCTTCAGGCGTCGATAAGTCTACCGCCGGTGGTCTTGACAGTAGATTACGCGCCTCGGCGAGCCTTCGAGCGGTTTGAGACACGTATTCCTCTGTCCCTAGAGGTGTTCTTTCTGCTCCCGTAGGCCTATTCCCATCCTGATCTTGTCTCGCGAGCTCTTCACGATCATCTTGGATTGCGAGAACTACTCGAGGACATAGATTAGATGGGGTATAGTTCCACTCCATCGTGTCGTCCTCATCAGGTACGGCGTGAGTGGGTTTTTGATCATCTGGACGATCAGAAGGTGCAGGCGACAACCCGGACATTGGGCTGGCCGCTCCTACTTGGAGATTGTCGGTTGCTACCAATCTCCCTTCGAAGGCCCTAGCGCATTCAGTCTGGAAGTGATCGGCTTCGCTGTCCGAGTCCTCGCCAGGAGCATATTCTACATAGTCTACGCGATACGTTACCGGGTATGGATCCATTGGGCCGAAGTTGTCGTAGAAACCTTGGTCCGAGTACCTGGTACGGTGCGTGACAGCGATCGTATTCCCTGCCAAACTTGCTTCCTCCTCTTCAGGTTGCGCCGAGGAGGGTCGTGCAATCGGCGTTATGGGCTGATCGCGAGAAGTTGCACGTCTTGCCAGCTTTGATTCTTCCTGGACGGCTTGAGCCGGAGAGGTCCCCACGGTCGACGCCATCTGTCGACGATTGGTAAACCGCCGATCTTACGGTATTCGTGGAATGTGTATGTATGAGGGGTAGGGACTGCTAGGGCACAATACTAGAGGTATAATGGCAAGGAAAACACCCCGTTTATACAGGTTCGGGCCTCCCTCAGGATAACAACCCTACGTCTTGTTCGTATATATTAACTGAAGAATGTCTTACAAGGGGTATGAAGGTTAGTGGCTATCCTAGGCCTAATCGTAGACTAATCCGACTAATTCCGCTAAGCTCGGCTCCTTCGAGGTGGCGGGTCTTCTCGTAGGAATAAGCTAGGGCTTCTGGATCTTCCTTAGATCTAGCCTCCTTTGGATCTAACTTGACCTGTCCTCCCCTATGGGATTGCTCATCCTTTTATAGGGGGTTCATCTAGTCGTATTGGACATGGACACAATTCGAGTAGAACTCTGGCTTCCTTAAACGTCGGGATTGACTTCCTAGTTTAAGGGTTTCTTTCCTCCTTACCGGGGGGGGGGAGGGGGGTTACCTTACCATCCTGGAATCCTTACCGGGTACGTGGTATACTCCAGTAATCCAGAGAATCCTATGCGGATACTTCCTAATATACGGGATACGATACTATACATCGTCACAACATAATCAAATCTCATACAATCAAATCTTCCTCAAGGTTTTGTTCTGTGCATTTTAATTACACAATAAAAGCCGAGCGTGAGCACAGACACGAGGAGGAGAGCGTTGGCCAGGTCGTCCCTGTCGGGCGTGCAAACGACGCCTGTGTAGGCAGATGGGCTGGCAATGTCGTCCCACGAGGTGAAGAACCGCGACCCCGACAGGTCCCGCAGGCTGGCCCAAACATCCCTGAGTTCCCGCCGCGCTGCGCTCATGCAGCGTGAGGTGGCCTGTTAGCCGAGCAGGAGGAAGAGCGTAGCTGGACCTTGAGGAATAGAGGGGGTAGGGCCTCAGGGCGGACAAGGCGCGAATGGCGGGCCGGTGAGGTCAGCCCGAGGTTGGAGCGTTGACTTTAGGGCGGTAGCGAGCTCGAGACTGGCAGTTGGTGGAGGATGGGACTCGAGGAGGACCGGCGATGGGCGGAGGCGGGTGAGCTCGGCAGAAGGCGAGCAGATCTGGTTAGGCAAGCTCGGCGGAGGCGGGGCGAGCTCCACACATGCGAATAGTTGCGGCGGGGGAGGAGGAGGGCAGGGGAGTGGGGGTGGAGGAGGGCGGGGCCCGCGGGGGAGGAGAAGGACGGGGTGAGATCATGGCTGGGGAGGAGAGCGTTCGAGAGAGAGGAGAGAGCAGGGGGGCACTCAGGACTAGGGGGTTGGTGGGGTGAGGAGCGGTGGTAGAAACATGTAATTATGTCAATAAGTTAGAGAGTATTTTAAAGATGCCGAGTACCATAAGCTCGGGAAGCCGGTTCTCCCCAGTTTCCTGCTACCAACAGGATTTTAGAAGGGCTTAAATCCATAGCAGCCATAAGCCAGCCAAGAAGCCGAAAAGAAGAGGCATTGATACGTTCACATCCGGCGGTGGCAAAACCCTGCTAAGATCTCAAGCTAAGAGGTCTTTTACGGTGCATACCAAGTAACAGGAAGCATCCATATGGGAAGATCTATTGGTTGAGATTGATCTATACTACTAATTATATTAGTATATATCATCTAATCTAAATAGTATAAGGTAGTATATAGAACTTAGGGGCAAATTTGAAAATCCCTTATTTTTCAGATCCGAGGCATCCAATTTTGTCCCGTTCGCAAGCAGCAAGCACCGGGTGTGGGTGCGGCTGCGCCTGGGTGTCCGGCCATGGAGGCGACGAGGCGAGTGCAGTTGGCGGCGACCAGGGCAGGCGTCCGGGTGGGCGCATCCGACGAGGCGACGACCCGAGCGTGTGGATCCAGTGAGACGGCCACCCGCAGCGTCCGGACCGGCGGATCCAGCTTGGTAGCGACGGAGGCCGGGCAGGCGGACCCGTCTGGCTAGTAGCACGAGAGCCGCAGCCGCTGCACGCCATCGGTGTCGCCGGTGCCATCCAGCCCATGCCCACAACGGGTGCGCATGGCCTTCATGCTATGCTCGTCATCGCGGACCTTGACCCCGGCGTCCACTCCAAGCTCGGCCGCTCTTGACTGTCGCAGGTTCGCACTCTAATTTTTTTTTCAACTATAGCGCACTGTGACAATTAGCTCTGATCATTTTCCTATTAGTGTTCATAATATCATTGCACACCTCAAAAACAACAAAGAACGAGATTAGTAAAACTATAGGACTACAAATGCAATTCTACCAGGACCGGCTCATAGAGAAATATGCTGTGAAAAAACCAAGTTCAAGTTTCCGTGTCCACCGTGTGGCTGCTAGCATTCAACTATATTTCCATAACACAACTATTTTCTAAATCATGAATCTAATCATTTGTGAAAAAAAGCCTCTTCGCTTGAATTGGACGTCATCGTTACTGTGTCTTCTTATGACCTCCAGGAATCATGTTCAGCGGAGAATTGACTAGATCAGGGGGCAACTTCAATCTGAACTTGTCAACATAGACCTGGGTAGTAGGGTGGAGTTAGTCTTGTAGTGATAGCTAGTACAATATGTGTGTATGTCTATATGTCAAACCTGTGTGTATTTGGTAGATAACTCAGAACCTATCCAATACTCCATGTTCTTTAATACATATAGACCACAAGATATGCTGCAAGAACATATAGCTTGTTAGCAGTAGCTATATTACAAAAGCTAAATGTGATAGCTTATCGCGTGTATTGTACCTATCTTTTTGTTGTGGTATACTTTTAACAATGTGAAACGGCCAAAACGAGACTTTGTAATCAGGTTAATTCCTATTCTTTGATGCATCCATTTGTGATGATATCATTAAATGTGCTTCCATCCCTTTGAGCTGTCAAGTCGATAGCAAATATTTATCATAAGACTTACATAGTCAAGCTATGTAGTATTTAGTAGTAAATTAATGAACTCACCACATGGTTTAATTCTATGCATTCTCTATGTTCCATTCCCTTAAGCGAGTCAAGTACTTGTATTTGACGTTTGTTCGTGTTGATAACAACTAAGTACCAGTGCGTATCATTTACATAATGGGAAGGAAAATCTACATACAAATTTTATTAGGTTTCTAGGATATGTACATGGCTTGTGTAGGGTATTGAGACTTACCATGTCATGTTCCATGTATGTGTCTTCCAGTCTTGTACCATGTTTTCCCATCCGTACCTCATAGTTTATACTTGCAGTCTCTCCATCTCTTTTTAGTATGGAGGTATTCATGGACCTCTCAAGATATACTGATCCATCCTTCCTTTTGTCAGACGGGTATGTGTACCATAGGCATTGTATTACAGTGTCCAGGAGCTAAATCAAAATAGAAGAACATGAGTTATCATTTATATTCTATAGCAACAGTACTTCCTTTTTTAAGAAAGAACTTACTTGGTCTCCCAACCATCTGTCTTTCATTTCAGTCAAGTTGGGATCTGTCAGGCACCTAAGATGTGCTTGTAGGACCACAACATCATCAATATGAACCAATGGCTTGTTGAGTGGCGAGGTGTTACCATTGTCGATGACCTCCTCTTGTTCCTTATCCTCTGGGGTACTCTTGGGTTGTAGAGTAGTGTGGAGTTGATCATAGTAGACAAAATATTTATTCTTTTGAAATGAAGAAGTTGTTTTTTGCGGAGCATGCGTGGTGATTACTGACCCTTTATCCTCTTGCGACCGTTTTCGCTGTTTCTGACTTTGGGCTTTTGCACTCTGTAGTACGAAGGAGGGGTGTAGTAGTATGGAAAAATTACTATAATTTGAACTACATTATTTTAGTACTAACCTCAAATTCTTTGGCCAAGTCACATGATAAATCGTTAGTCTGATTGTAGTCTTGGGAAGTTTTTCCTTTTTCCTGGAAGTTAGCGCAAAAATAGTTATCGTCAAGTACTTTTGTGTTGTAAAGAAGGTATGTGGGACTAGGTAAAATCAACTCAATCTTTCCTCGAAAAAGAAAATAGAAAACCCAAGAGAAAGTCAACCCAATCCAACCTAGCTACACATGTATGTATGCACGTTTTTGTTGTTGGTAACAGTACAGGCTGAGCATATATACCTTCAACCCTATTTCATGTTCTTTACAAAAAGAATCTTAGATAAGCAATGGCAACACATCACCATGTATAGGGATCAATTAATTAAGCTAGGAGACGATTTTGAATTACATTATTGTTAGTACTTACCTCAAATTCTTTGGCCAAGTAACGTGATATTTCGTTAGTTTGATGATAGTTTTGGAAATTATTTTCCTTTTCCTTTGCAAAATCCTTGTATTCGTTTGTGTAGTAAGTAGGCTTGTCATAGTTAAAAACTCCAAACTGATAGTCCTGTGGACATGCATGTCAACATATATTGTAGTACCACTAATACAATGCATTACTAGAATTAGCGACGCTCACCCTAAAATCAAATATGTGATCTATCAAGCGTGCGCTCATATTTTTTACACGATTGCGCATTTCTATTGTCTCCCACTTCGATTTGACAACCTCAGATCGAGTCTTTGCATTGTCCTGTAGAATCGGTGATAGATTGTCTAAGTTGCTCTGATGAATTCGGTACAGCAGGGTCTTGATGACCTGCAGTGTAGGAAGAACAAGTTAATCAGTTGTCTGCATCATGAGGAACTATAGTATACAACAAAAGTAACTAACATGTAGATCTGTTTTTCCATCTTTGTGTACATCAAATGAAAGTGACGGTGACCTAGCTGATTTCCAAGGCTCCATCAGATCCACAAACAAGCTGATGTAGATGATATCATTGTTAAAAAAGTAGTGCAGCAAAAATAGGAATTAGTGTTATAATAATGACTATTTTTACCTCTCCACTTTCACAACCATGTTTCTCTAAAATATTGTGGACCTTGCGCGCCTTGTACTCATTCCAGTATTGGATGAGTGGCCTTTGGCACCCATCATAGTGTATGGTTGCATCAAGTTTGTCCATCCAGAACTTCTCCCAGAACCAAACCTGCAAAATTTAGTATAATTTCAATTAAATAGTTTAAGATGTAGGTACAACCATGTGAATAATAGTCGTACGTAACTTGTAGTAGTGGGAGGTTGCCCTCAAGATTTGCTTATCCAGAGATGTACTTTTTGATGCTGCTGATTAGATGATCTAGTGTCAGCCTTGCCCAGTTTGTCGCCCTCATTGTTTCCGTGTTGATGACAATTTCTGGATACTCTGAGCTGATGTATCGTTGTGTTGTTGAGCATAAGAGACAACCTATTGTGTACAGCACAAAAGGCCTAAGAAAGTGTAACCCCAAGCTTTCTTTTTTTCCTATTTTATCTAGTACGCTCTTGAAAGTCATTCTCGTGTCATTCTTTGCTTTTAACTCCTCGAACAAGCCGGCTACTTTATGTATTGGAGATGGAACAAAATTCTCTCCCTTTGTTGGTAGACCAAAAAGGAGCTCCACGTCTGCTATTGTGATCATCAACGGCGACCCTTGGATGAGGAAGAAATCACATACCAAGTTGTATTGGTTGGCTAGCCATCTGAACATGGTTCGGCGTAAAGTGATTGGAGGCATTTTCAGTAGATCTCCTAGTCCCACCAGCTTTACGAGGTCTCGCTGGTCATGAGTTAACTCAGTAATCACTTTCGCAAATATAATCATTGAACATGCTTGAGTACCCTACCCACATTGAGAAGTGAGATAATGCAACTATTTAGGAAAAAAATTATGTATAAAACCAGTACAAGATAATTTTGAAAGGTAAAATAATTCTGACCGCATCCTTCTTTTTTGTAGATTGTGATGCTACTCCCTTCTGTGCTGTTTTCTTTACAACAGGATGTCTTGGAGCCTTCTTGGAGAGTGATGGAGCACAAAAGCAGAACACAAAAAATATGTCAGGTACTTTGTAATTTGCTCGGAAGCCTCCTTTCAATATTTGTATAACTAGTAAGAAGTGTGTGCTTTGTGGAGAATGATAACTGAAGTTCATTTAAACACGGTCCCAACCTCATATGCATAGAAGCTAACTTTTGTACGCTTTACTTTCTGGTAAGAAAATAATTGTCAAGTTGTACTAACCTGCTCGTTTGTTGGCTCAGGATGTGACTGAGCCCGATTGCTAGATGTATGCGAGATAGTCCCGCCTACCACCATGTTCTCCGATGCCTCGCTCCCTATCTTTTCTTGGATCCGGCAAAGAATCACGGAATCAGAAAGGCAAGCAAGGAGATGGCGAGTTGAAGACGAGAGAGGAAACTGTGAATTGATTGTTTGATATATGTACATAGGCCAAGAGGCAAGGAGTTTGATATTGATACGTACATATATGTTATCTGGAAATTGATACGTACATATATCTCTTTGAATATATCTCATCTTGATGTTTAAAACGTTCGTGTCGTCTTGGTTTGTAATACGTGCATCTCATTTTTTTTTCTGAATATTTAAAGTGCGTGTCAATTTGTATGCCAATACACTTCTTTGTTACCTGGGTACATACACCATCGATCCTGATGCGCACATACACCATCGAGGCGTACCAATTAATTTTGGTTTAATGCATATATCCATAATGCCATCGTCAATCACATGAACGTCAAATGCATATATCCATCCGATTCATGTTAACAGTTCTTTGACACAATATATCTGCTTTGCTTTGAAAAAAAAACACAATTTATTATCAAGGAGACATAGCACTGATACATGCCACCTGTGCCACACCGGTTAAACAAGGCCATTAATTGGTTAGCGCTAAACAAGGGACGAGTTCTTGTTTCAAACTTTAACATGTCGATAAAATTGTTGACACGCATGCCATAAATTCTTGACACGCGAAGCTTCAAGTATACACATAGCATCACATCTCCAACTAGACTTGGGCTGCACACGACGAGCGTACCATTTGGACCCTATGTCGCGACCAAAAAGATTTGCCTGACTGATATAAAGCAACAGAAAAAGGAATACATTAGAATGTCACAACAGAAGTTAAAGAACAATTAATGAGCAGTACAATTCTAATTCTCATTGCAAACTTATTACGTATTTAATCAATTTGTACATGTGAAATATATCTCACTTCTACGTAGCTTTGTTTGCATTCAAAGTCTCGTGGAATGGCTTCAACCTCTTCTTCGATGGAGCACCTTTCAGAATAATTGGTATTGGATCTAAGACTTTCTTGGTCCATGCTGGCGGCCCCCTGAAAAGTACACAGGTATTGGACCAAACGAGGACGTCTCAGCATTATCATCATTCTCATCACCTTCATCCATAATACTCTTCACAAAACCCATCACCCTCTTTGATCGCTCCATGCTCTTTGATGCTTTGAGAAAAGCAACACTAGACATGTTGTGGAGCTCGTGGTAATGATCCATCCGTTCTGTGTACAAACACACCTATCCGATTCAAAGGTAAGTTTTGCTTTCATTGTCCATCTTTTCACAACATAACAACTGGGAATGTCTAGCCCAAGGTATTTCAAAACACAAAATATGTGTGCGCACGAAATGTCCTCGTCCTCCATCTTCCGGCATTGGCAATTCACACTATCCACTGACGACCCTGCAAACACACACCTCACATCAATTCTGATCAGCGTGCTGCATTTACGACCAACTGCATATCTGACCAAACCATTTTTCTCGGTCGCCTCTACAACTTCCCATCCCGATAATCACACAATCTCCAACTTAACCTTCTCGAACATTAGAGGAGTATAAATATATGAAGCATTTATCTCTAGTGGCTCAGCAGTTAATTCAGTGAAGGGCACTGACTGTGAAGCTATGGCATCCATCGCAACCTCATTCGTACGGATAACTGATGCACAATGCTCATACTGCTCTAGCAAATCAACAAGTCTCATTCTCTTGTCAAGATGCACGTGAAGCGTCAAGTTGAGACTTTCGCTCCTCTGATTGCTCTGCATACCAAGGAAGTATCTACCTTTCGTATATGCCACATACCACTTATCTCTCAGCTCATACATCCTGCATATCCATGCGTCTTTCTCTATGATTCCATACTGGTTCTTAAATTCGACCCAACTTCTCTCAAACTCATCGATATCCATAACATGGTTGATGTATTTTCTAAATTCACCGAGCTTTAGATTACGAAGGTGACTATGTGCCAGCTGCACAATCGATGATCTGTGTTTGGCCATACCTGTGAGATTGCTTTGGCCATTGCATTATCCCCATCTGTGATCACTGACCTCTGATGGTTTTCGTGCATTGCCTCCAAAAAAGCATGAAGCAACCAAACATACGATGCAATGGTCTCATGCAATACAATACCAACACCAAATATAATGGTGTTGCAATGGCGGTTCAATCCAATGAATGGGACAAATAGCAAATTATACTTATTCACACGGTACGTGCTGTCAAACACCACAACTCCACCAAAGAATCGTAATTCAACCAAGACTGTGCGTTTGCCCAAAATATGTTTTGCAGATGGCCTTCGCTATCCGTGTTGTATCTGAGAAAAAAATCAGAATCTCTCTCTTCCTGCGCCGCCATATAGTTTAGCATATATTGGGCATCGAAACTATCAATTCTTTCCCTCTTGTACTCAGCGAGAAAATTATATAGGTCAAGCCAACCTTGTCATAACCGCCGTGCTGCTTCCCCATTACCTCCATTATCTGATGTGTGCGCAGCCCACCAATGCCGTACTCAATGACATCAACCTTTTGAGCATCACTCAACCCACGATGAGACCGTAGGAAAGCTGATTGGTCAGGCTTAGTGAATGGATGGTTATGGCGGTCCACATATTATTTGACGAACCATTCACTGGTTCCCTATTCAGCTCAATCTACAATCGAGCCTCACATCCCAACGAGTGAGCGCCCTTGGTTTTCTTTTTCGGTTAGGCTTTCCAAAGTGCTTCTCTGACCGATATCCTTGTTTACAACATATGTACTAGCGTCGGATTTTGATGCCTCCTTTTTGCTTCACAATACCCTTTCTAACACCAAAACCGTTCTTCAGAGCATATATTTTGTAGAACTCATAACCTTCTTCCTCGCTTTTGAACGTTTGACTAATCACCTTATAATATTCTTCTACTTCCTCCAAGCTGACAAAGTGACCATTCATATCGTGCAACTGCCATCAAGAAAGCAACAAAATCATGTTAGCTATCTATCTATCCCTTGTATCATACTAAAACTTAAAAAACAAAGCTATAACACCCAAATTATCTACTTCCTGGTATTTTTACAGATATTTTCCTTATTTTTATCACTCTATCATGAGCTAACAACTAGAACCAAGACACGACCAAATACGGAATAAACACAACACTTAGTCATGCATGAACAAAATAAACGCAGCACCAAGTCATGCAGGTTATTCGTCCTTGCCAATAGCACTAGCACAAATATAACACTTCCAGAATTTCAGCGACACTATTGTTCAAATTTGAAGTTTGCATTAAATTAATCATTTGGATCAAAGAATCACTACCATATATTCTTCTCAAACAATCAGTACTACATTTACGTGCCAATATATGTGTTTGCACGATTAATAGCCATCAAAATTAATTGTGTTTGCACAAATGCAAACACAAAACTGCGAGACTGCCGGTTGCAGTACCACTTTGGCGCCTCGGACCTCGCTGGCAAGCTCCCGGGGGACCGACTGCGGAGAGGAGGTTGCCAAAGGTGCCACGCACCGGCGCATAGGAAGCCCAGCGGAGGCGGTGGCGTGGGAAGCCGAGAGAGGCGGTGACCCTCGCAGTGTCCTGCCGGGGGAGGCAACAGTGGGGGAAGGCAGGGGACACAGCGGCGGGGGAAGCCAAGGGAGGAGGGCCAGGGGAAGCTGAGGGACATGGCGGATCGACGGGGAGGCAGACCGCCCGCAGGGCATCCTGCCGGGGGGAGGTGGTGGCAGGGGAAGTCAGGGGATGCAGCATCCTGCTGGGGGAGGCGGCGGCGGGAGAGCCGAGGGAGGGGAAGCCGTGGGACGTGAAGGATTGACGGGGAGGCAGACCGCCCATGAGGTGTCCTATTGGGGGGGGGAGGCGGCGGTAGGGGAAGTTGGGGGACGTGGTGACTCGCGCGGCGTCTTGCTGGGGGAGGCGGCAGCGGGTGAAGCTGGGGGGAGGCAGCGGGGGAGGCCGGGGGCGGCGGATCGACGCGGCAGCGGTGGCGGGGACACCCGGGGGTCAGCGGCGGCAAGGATCTGACTCAGGCGTGGGCGCGATTTCTACGTGTGAGTTCAGCTGCATGCAAATAGATCGATTCAATCGTATCGGTACAGATTAACATTACAAAATAACTAAATCACCCACGTGAATCAACGGTGGATCTAATTCTATACTACTCCCCTCTAACAGTAGTAAAATGCACCGTAAAAGACCTCCAAGTTAAATCACGACGATAATGGCGGCTCTCTCAGGTGGTCGCTTAGATGCGAAGCAGACGACACCCACATACTCCCTCCATACTCCCTCCGTCCAGAAATGTAAGGCATATTTTGATTTTTAAGATAACACTTTAACCAATGATTATTCTATTAATATATAATTTAGGTGACATAAAATTATTATCATTACATTCATATTCAAAAATACTTGCTTATGATTATGATTTTTGCATCACATAAACCGCATATTAATAAAGTAATTATTTGTTTAAGTCTTGTTTTAATGAATCAAAATACACCTTATATATTTTTAGAGGGAGGGAGGTCCTGTCAACTTGCTCCGCCGGCGGCAGCGCGAGTTCGATCTTGCCGAGGTTTCGACCGGGATGGTTCGTGCATTTCTTCCTTCGATTCGTTTGGTCTTTAGGATCGAGCCGGTTTCATGTCTTGGCTGTTTCTGCCTTTCTTGTTGTTCTTGTGCTGATTGATGGATCTTTGATTCACGAACGAACGAACGAAGGCTCTCCCCAGCACCCAGCCCGTGGACTGCCCCTGCTTCAAGCTCGTCCTCGTCGGCGACGGCGGCACCGGTACGTGAGCTATCACGAACGCATCTTCTTGCTGTCCTACTATCTAATCGCAGTGGGCTCTCTCAATCTTGTACTTCCTTTTACTCTTGTCTCCTCATTCTCGCAGGGAAGACGACGTTCGTGAAGAGGCACATCACGGGGAGTTTGAGAAGAGATACGAACGTAAGTGAAGCTTTTTTTTTGTTTCCAGTTTGGTGCTTTTCGATCTTAGCTGCATCTCCTGTTTTTTGCTGAAGAACCTATCTTGCTTTTCTTCTTGTTGATTGTTCTTGCATGATCTGCTCGGTGTTTTGCAGCGACGATCGGCGTGGAGGTGCGGCCACTGGACTTCGACACGAGCCACGGCAAGATCAGGTTCTACTGCTGGGACACGGCCGGACAGGAGAAGTTCGGCGGCCTCCGTGACGGATACTAGTAAGACCACCCTTGAAATCAACTACTCGAAACTATCGATCGTATAATGGGTGCTACCTAAGTTCGAACTTGGTTCAGAGGTTTCAGCCATGTTCTAGTACCTGTAATAGCTTACTGACATTTTTAACAGTGTTTTATGGATCCGATATCATATCCATATTTGAGTTCCTTAATTACGAGCAACTTTCTCAAAACAAGTAGTAGCCCAAGTTCTTGATTCAGATATCTGAACGATCTCTTGTCGCAATCCCGATTTTGCATATGAGTAACCTGAGAATATGTTTAAACTGATGAGCCATGTGCATTTCTATTTAGAAGATTTGCCAAACGCCTAACTATGTTAGAGACATTTGCAATTTGTCTGCCTGCTCCTTGCGCATTGTTTGATTGTTAGGCTTTCTAGAAGAACAAAGACCTGATTACCCCAAAATATCGTTAGTACTCAACATTTGCAGCAGCCTAGAAACTTTGAACAGATGAATGTTATACAAGAAACCGTAGGAGTACGTCAAGACTCTTGATGGCTTTAGGGTCAGTTGTTATGAGCTTGTGATTTCAAACAAAGGCAATATGGTGGCATGATCGATCATCGGACACAATAGTTCATATCTAGTAGTGCTTTTTTTTTGCTCGTGTGCATTAACAGAGTGCATTAGTTACTGCTGTTTTGCAGCATCCATGGTCACTGCGCGATCATCATGTTCGATGTCACCTCACGGCTCACCTACAAGAACGTTCCCACCTGGCACAGGGACATCTGCAGGTAAAAATTCTACTCCCAAACTATTCTCATTGTTCACTTTGATCTTTGTTTCAGTGTCCTAAATTGATCTAATACATCTCTGGAATGGCCTAATTTGCTGCAATCAGGGTGTGCGAGAACATCCGATCGTCCTCTGCGGCAACAAGGTGGACATGAAGAACCGGCAGGTGAAGGCCAAGATGGTGACCTTCCACCGGAAGAAGAGCCTCCAGTACTACGAGATCTCTGCCAAGAGCAACTACAACTTCGAGAAGCCTTCTCAGGGTAACTAATCCCTGCCACTATGTTGCAGTGCGTTGCAACATTTGTACATCTGTTCCAATGCTACACTGATTCTCCTTCAGAAAAATGAATATACTTACACTAATTGATTCTGAGGAGCAAAAAAATTAACACGATGTGTGGGTGTGATTGCGGGGACATGAGCATCCGGTTCGTCGAGGAGACGGCCCTCCTCCCCGCCGACGTCACCGTCGACCTCGTCGCACAGCAGCAGTGAGTGAACAATTGTCACCCTGAATGTTAATCTGAAGAGCACTGCTAGTATTTCATCTGCTGAATTGTTTGTGATGTTGCCTTCCTCTTCTTATGCTGGAAAGCTTTTGTGTGTGCAGGATTGAGGCAGAGATAGCAGCTGCGCCAGCAATGCCCCTCCCGGACGAGGACGACGACAACATGAACTGAGCTGATCGGAGGCTGTGCCTAGTTTAGTATCATAGTTTAGAAAGCTTTTAAGTGAGAACTTCTTATGTCTATCAGTTTCAGGCTTTCAGTACCGTTGGATCGATGAAAGCTGGTTTCTGCAAATGGTTCATGTTCTTTTTTTCAGTAGTAGTTGACATGAGTTCAACTCTTGAGACTTCTTTCACAGGTGGTTGAGGAAACCGAATGAATGGGAAGGTCAATTAATTTGTTTATTATTCTGTAGCCTGGTGTTGTTTCTATTCTTCTACATACAAGATGAGCTTGACATGTTTTGTTTTTCATGTGGTGCAATGCAGATACGCACATCACACGAATACACACTGATATCTGTTGTTCCACTGTACTTCTAAATGTGCTAGGCCGGTGCTATAAGGCCTCGGGATGCCATCCGAGGCCGACCACACCAATCCCATTAGCCGAAACTCGACTCAACCGCGCGACGCGTGCACGTACGGGCGCGCGCCCATAAACGACCGGTGCCTACACCCATCTGTGTCGCGCGGCGGCATGTATGCTGTAGTCGCGTTACAACTAGAAGTCTCGAACAAAGGTGCAGCTACTTTCCTAAGTTCTAACTAACGCTATTTCATCCCAAAACTGACGTACTGACGGATATTATTCGCCACAAACAGTAGAACATGCTACACACACCGATCGCAAGGCCATAGATCGAATTCAGGATTCCTCTCAGGAGCAGTTTTTTTTTCGCCCTGGCGATCTTGACCTAGACATGAGCCAACGCCTTCGCGTTTGCTTTCGACGTGACATGCAAATACGTCAGGCACGCGCATGCAGCAGCCAATGCTCCGCTACACATCAACTACGCCGGCCAGAACAAGACGGAGACAGGCTAGTTAAGGCCCGGATCGAAGGCGTACGTGCCTAGGGACTTAGGTTTCTCACGCCATCGTCGATTGCTGCGGCGGCATGCATGCATGTTCGTGCTGCATGCGCCGGCCGGATCGGGACCGGGCGGAGCCAACGGAGATAGCTGCTGTCGCCGGAGACTGTACACGCGGCCGCTTGGACTTGGTGGTCTTCGTTCCAGGCGGGGCTCCATCTGCCGGTTGTTGCTCCCCGGCCAGGACCACCCACAGCGACCTAGCACCCAATCACATGCACCGAGAGAAAACAAGCCACGTCCGCGCCTAGCTTGTTCAATCTGCCCTTTTACACACCCAATCTAACACGGTTCTGTCGTCTTCACATGACACGTAGCTAAGCTAAATGCAAACCCGTGCATGCAACCAAGATGCAGATCACTTCACCAAAAAGTTGTGATCCACGAGGAGCACACATTGCGCGTGATGGACACCAGTTACACACACACACATAAGATCGATCTCGGTCTGACACTGTCTTGTTACTGTCCCCCAAAAGCCATTGGCATTTTGCTGTCGTCCAACTGTCCAAAAAAGGCTACCGCAGTATCGATCGATCGATCGTGTTTCGCTGTCCCAGCACGTCCATCGACAGGCTAAGTTACGTCCATATGTACCGACCCCCTGCGGTCTTTTGGCCGGTCACGTTGGGCCTACGCAACAAATAACGCGTATGTGTGTAGACGTCGCCATTTGGAGAAATAGTTTATATATATCTGGGATCGACTTGACGACCAAGTTGTGCGAAAAGCTGCCAACGGCTTAAATCCAATTGCTTAATTAATCATGTGTTTTGGATCGCTTTGGTGCTTTTTGGAGAAGGTTTGAACGGGGGTGGACCGACCGTGGTCGCTAATGACAGGCGGTCATGCTAATATGAATATACTAGAAATCTAATTAATACACGTGCCCTAGTTATTCTTATCACAATCTTACCACACAATGCTGTATGGAAATACCACCGCATGAATTTCTCTAAATCAGGAGATGTACCTTAATAATTAGCGTGAAATTGCTACATGCACACCAATAATTTACTAAGAATTACTACTTTACACATAAGTAAAAAAAGAGTGACATCAACGAGATATTTTTAAAACTAAAAAAATTTGTAAATGCAATAGCGCTTAAACCGTTAATCCGATTTGTGATCTATTTTTATATTAAGTTTGTCTCGACGAGGACTTTAAAACTAGATCTCAGTTGGTATATATCTAGAATCGACTTGACGACCAAGTAGTGCGAAAAGCTGTCAAGGGCTTAAATCCAATTGCTTAATTAATCATGTGCTTTGGATCGGTTTGGTGCTTTTGGAGAAGGTTTGAACAGTTTAATTATATAATTGATTAAATGGATGGACTGTCCGTGGTCGCTAATGACAGGCGGTCATGCTAATATGAATATAACTCCTCAAAATACCACCTGACCAAAACTTAACTTGTTAAATTATAACCTGCCTACGAAACGGTATTCGGAAAGAACTATTTTGAGCTTCACTCGTCTATATATCAAGCTATATGCATGAACCAGCCCACGCAAAAGCTAGCCTGAAACATGTAACCACGGAAAGGTCCACAAAGTATACTAGCTAGCACACATCTCTGCTCGAAAGTTTGTGTTTATTATGACTTATGCCGACGTGGCAATTAAGCGAGCTGTATCGATCGATCGTGTACACAGTATTAATTTTCCTTCAGCGTGTTGCCTTCCGATATATTCTGGCCGCCTGTCGGTGCGTGTGTGCACAGCGGTTAGGCCTTTACATCTCGGAGTCTAAAGACGCTCTAGCGTTTTTGACCATTGCAGTTCGTTGAGCTTGCATCGCGGGAGGAAATAATCGACCAAAAGGCTATTCCTTTCGCTTTTGCACAGATATCTGCCGGCCGGCCGGCCGGCCCAGAAAGCAAAACGCGACGGAAGTCGCGTAGCAACATCACCATGCAACTTGGCATGTATGATGCCGTCAGAGGGCAGCAGAATCAAGCAAATTAAATTAACCGTTCATGATGCATGCCAAAGCTTAGCTATGATTATGAGGCACTTAATTCTCGCAGTTTCGATCCTCACAGGAATACAATGGTAGATATAATATGGCCGAAAGCGTATGCCCTTTCTGGAAGTTTTTCGATCTGGAAGTGATCGTTCGAGGATTATTGCAGAATCGCGCTCTGAATTAGTTAGCCGCCTTTAGCTTTGTGGACTGGTTCTGTGTGCATCAAGTCAAATCCTAGCCATTTGCGTGTACACTGCACTGATTCGGCCCACGCATGTGGAGGAACGTATACACGTCGCGAGATTTGACGATTGTACGTGGGTACGTATCAGGTGTTTTTCTTTTTCTTTGAAAGATGGTATAAGTTGTGAATTTGTCATTTATGGCCTTGCTTGTAGCATCGTAGCTCGTGAAGGTGGAGGGACACCCGGAAACTCACTTTGGAACTCGAGCTCCAGTGCTCCCGGGAGAGTTTTTTATTTTGGTGTTGCGAAAAATTCCGAAAAAATCACTTGTGTAAGTGCTGCAACATTAACTGGAACTGTAAATTTTCGTCAAAAAAGACCCCTTCTTGCAAGCTATGCAAAAATATAGAATTTAGAGCACTAATATTTGCTCTATTAAGGTACTCCCAATGCATTGTATCTTAGGTTGTATCTTATTGCATTAAATAACTGTTTAGATACAACCTGTTCAATGAGTTGTATCTTAGTGTTGTACTTCCTCCGTCCGGGTTTATTAGGCCAGCGAGCGACCAGTTGCTGTCCGGGTTTATTAGGCCCCGCAGACGGATATGCGTGCGGACCCTTCGAGTACAACGCTGGAATTAATTGTGAATCGTTGGAGATCAGGCAGCGCAAACGACTTCCATTCCTTCGTCTACCTGCGGACAAAATATGACGAAGCAGGCGGAGCAGGGCGTCGGGCAGGCTGGCGTGGACGGCGTCGCGCAGGGCGGCGCGCAGGCTGGCATGGACGTGGCCGTGGCCGTCTGCACCGCCGTTGTCCGTGTCTTGTCCGTCTGCTGCGTCGTGGCCGCCGTATCCGTGATCACCGCCCGCTGCAGCATGGTCGCCACCGAACGCGGCGCCGTCGTGAGCCCCGAACGCGGCGCCGGCGTGCGCCCCGAACGCGGCGCCGGCGTGCGCCCTGAATGCGCCGCCGTCGTGCGCCCCGAACGCGCCGTCGCGCCTGCGATCTGCACTGCCACCGGAGGAGCTCGCCACGGACGGGACGCGACCAGTGAGTCCAGCGCCGAGTGCACGACCGGCAAGACCGAGCCGGCCGTGGTTGCCTCTCCCGCTTGAGCTCGACAGCAGCGATCCACGGCTCGTGTCGAACGATCCTCGCACGCGGCCGGCTAAACCTAGCCGAGGTAGGCTGGTGATTGCACCGCATCCACGGTTCAGCTCGCCGGCCGGACCTCGCAGTCCTCCCTCTCCGAGCTCGTCTACGTCGACAGGGGGTATGTTCAAATCAAAAAATGCCATGGATTGGAAAACGAGGAAGAAGACGAGCGCGTATAATCAAGCAGCTGTCATCTCTCTCCTTATAACAGTAGAGATCGGAGCTCAAAACTTCCTCGTCGCGCCATTTCTTTGCTAGGCACAGGTTTGATCGATCTCTGGCTCCGCGAATTGGCCAGTGCATGCAACAGAGGGAGCTCGCTGATTGGGTGACAGCGTCCATGCCGGATCGTGGCCGTCGGAGAGAGAGGGAGATCATGCGTTGCTCACGCTCGAAAAGAGAGGGAGTAATTACTAGGCAAACACTAATCATGTGTCTTTTCGAGCTAATCATGCGTCCTTCGTCGCTGCGTTCTGAGCCGCTGGCCTAATAAACCCGGACGGAGGAAGTATATAAAAGAACTCTCATTTAATGTGTTTTGTAAGAGAAAAATTATGAGATGTCTTGGATTTGGTGCTAAGAGCCATATCTAGATTAAGATATGGTTACTCTCTCTTTCCTCATTAAATAGAGTGCCACATCAGATTTTTGCTTAGGTGGCATGATTTAGATATAGTACATGGTGTAGCATTGGGACTGCTCTTAGCCCATCTTTCTTGTTCTTTTTGCGAGGCTATACAGGATAATATTTTTTTGTAAAATTTGGCAGGTTCATAGTTCATCCCTACATGTACATGTGAAAAAATTCAGATTTTTAAAAAACTTAAAAGTTCACTTTTTTATATAAAAAAACAAGCTTCAGGTTCCAAAATTCCGCTCTCAAGAGACACCACCGTGTGCTCCAGTCCATTTAAGTATGAGAAGAAATGATTACAAGTGGTCTCGCTTGTCACATTACACATGCATGTTGACCGGTAAATAATGGAGATACAGAGCCTGTCGTGTGGTTCAAATGCTGATCTGTTCACTGTTTGCTGACCCGTTCGCTCTCATCCTAGTGGGACAAAAAATTTGTAAGCGTCTCCGCTCAACTGCTCGCTGACCTCCCACACTGTCTCTACAACTATCGCACCGTCTTCTGAACGTACAAGTCTCGCAACATCTTTGCATCCTCTTGGCAACATCATCGTGTACCACATCTCATTTTGTTAACATGATTATTTCTTTGTCACTGTTCATGATCTGTGCAATGTTAGTACACATGCACGAGGTAGACCTTGCAACAGTGGCGAAGCTCGGAGAAAAAAATGAGAGGAAGTCAATAAGTAAATTAGACTATTTAGTAGAACTATTCTTTGTCTTAATTTCTAGATTACCATAAAAATACTACTATACTAGTTAATGGAATTGTATAAATATTGGGGAAGACAAGGCTCACCTTGACTCCAACGGAGCTCCGCATCCGTATTGCAATCTTGTAGTCTACTGCATATGTTGTTTGAATGCTTATAAGTTTCTTGCTTTATCCAATCATGATTTATTTATAGAACAAAATAGTTACCAAAGTGCAAACTATCTAACTTAGTTGCGCGCGTAAGTATACGAAGCAAATTGGCGATGCGCGACCAAATGCATCGCTCTTCTTTGCGTAACTTAATGCATGTTGCCTCTTAACCGCACCTTCGATTCCCCACCTCGACCGTATTATCGGTACTTGGATGGTTTATTAGGCTCTAGATTCTGATGAAGGTGAGAATCATGTTCCTCAGTCATCTCGTGGAATTAAAACTAAAGTCTCGATCGCATGGTCGAACAGTGTCAGTGTGGCAAAACTGTTTCTTCAGCTAACGATCGACTTAGTGTCGCTTCGCTTACCCACCAACTGGGTGTGATCAAGAGAGATCAGCACGCATGGAGTTAGCCTGGGATCGCGAGACGAGTGCATACACAGGAAGTCCACATCATACACCACGAGACGTGCACGCACAGGAATGTATGTTCTCTCTCCCAACACCCAAGCATGCAATTAAGCTAGCTAGCGCGCGCGGCAGCAGCAAGCAACCGTCGCTGTGGCTCGCCTCGCCTCGCCCGCGCGCGGCGGAAATCCGAGCATCGTGCTCCTCCCGCGCCCGGCACGGCACCGTCCCGCGCGCGCGGCGCCGTTCGCGACACACCGGCCGCACCTGTCCCGGCTTTGTCTTTTTCCTGCGCGCCTACCTCCTTTCCGGCCTCGGATCAACTTGTTTTTTACAACTACACGCATGCAGTTGCCATGCCACGCCGGCAAACCGGCATGGCGGACGGCACCACCACCAGCTCGTTGACTCTCGGCAGCCAGAAGCCGGACGAAACGACGCGCCCGCGCATCGACCAATCATGCACGCACACCATCTACGTACTTACTTCCCTTCCAAATTAGTTTTATCATTTCAGTGCGTACTTGATCAGTTGGACTGTTCGGGCTTGTACGCCAACTGCATGCTGAGATGGGGCTAGCTAGCTAGCGCACACACTGCATTGGTCGCTGAAAGATGCGCGCGTAGAACATGCATGCTGCCGTGTCCCCCAACGCGCGGTTGCCTCGCCAACTTCAACTCCATGTGGCGAGCGCGTCGATAACCATGTTCTATCCGCAACCACCGGTAAGTACCTGTCCAAACCGGAAAACCAATCATTCTTTATACTTCGGCTTTTGTTTCTGTTTCTTTTAGAATCTGTACTAGAAGGTTGAATCTGATACGAATTACTTTCTCTGTTTTAAAAATAGATGTCTATAATTAGATTTATTTATCTTTTAACCACTAATTAACTAAAAATGATTTAGTTTTGTTAGATGTAAATGATATCATTATTAAAATTGTTTCACAATTTTTTTTATAATACTCCGTGTTTACCTATATACTCATTCAAAAAGTAATCAACGTTGTATATTGAAAACTGTGCAAAGCCAAAAACTTTATCTATTTTAAAACGAAGAGAGTACCTCTAAATGATACACCTAACTATCTAGCTATGTATTGATTCTTAGCAATAAGTGCACTGTTTGGAACGCAGTGTTATTATTGCTGCTGATTTTGAAGGAGTGCGGATATATAGTGTTTGAGATGATTATGATGCTTCAAAACAATAACTTAATGCAAGAGTTGGCGTTAACATTTATCACTTCTCTTAGAAAAGCTATAACTCTTGGAGGTTTAGATGAATTTCACGAGAACTTGGTAGAAAAATACTCTAGCTCCTCTAAGACTCCCGTAAAATTATAACATTTCCCCTGGATCCCACATATTGGGGTTAGCAGCTTGTTTATGCTCATCTTTCTTTCGGTTTTTGAGCCTAAGAAAACGAAGTCGCCAATCTTCGATCTTAACGTGCCTTGGACGATATGGTTAAGTGGAAACTGTGGGCTCTCGTAAGACTTACTTGTCGGTAACTTCTGATCTGTTGATAAAGATCTGTTTGTCTCTTACAAGAAAAGCTGTAATGAAAGAAATAAAAGTCAGGCTGATCTTTACATTTATTTGGCTTGATAAAAGCTGGACCTGACTTTGGTCCCTTTGTGTTTTTTGGAAGCAAACTTTGGTCCCTTTGTTCTGCTCCTTGCCCTCTGAAGATCTCCACACTGGCCACTAGCAGAAATCTTGAATTCTTCAAGCAGATCAAGCCAAAAGTTAAGAGAAGGAAAAATATATATTCTAAAGTGCAGTATATCAAACAATTTTTGCTGCCTTTTTACTTTGTGCATGTGTGAAGCCAGGTAATAACTCAGACGTAAAGACTGTTTCAAAGATCAGCTATCAGTTTAATCTGTTAGATGTCCACCAAATTGGGGACATGATCAGATGTTAACATGCTTGATTAGTTGCATTTTAGTGATCTAGTACAACCGTTATCTTAATTTAAAGACAAATAGTTCGGCTTTTGATGCCCCCTGTCGTTCCTTTTCAACACGGTCATCGATGGGTCGTATTTCTGTGAGATTGCGCTCTCCGGATGCCAATACACTTGGACGAGTTCGGCTGATATCCTGAGAGCAAAAAAATACCCGTTGGTCGCTGTTGAGGCTCTTGAGCGTTTTCTCTCATACCATACGCCTCTCTTTTGGACACGGGAGCACCGTCGTTAGGGGCAACCAACCACTATTTAAGTTTAAATTGAGTTGGCTTACTAGAGAGTGATTTTATGATATGGTAACAACATGCTGGCAACAAGAAAATGAAGGAGATTCTCCAATATCTCGTTGGCAGGCTAAGATTCGCCGGTTGCGTCAATATTTGTGAGGGTGGGCAAAATATACGGCGGGATGTTACAAAAAATAAAAGAAAGAACCTAGCTATAATCGACTATCTTGACAAAAAAGGCAGAAGCTGAGGAGCTGTCTTTAGATGAAATTCATCAAAAACAGACGGCTAATGACAGGCTTGCACACTATTAAGGCAAGAAGAATTAAAATGGTATCAAAGGACAAATGTTAAGCACCTCCTTGAGGGCGACGATAACACGAAATATTTTTACCGCATGGCTAATGGCAAACATAGGAAATAGCGTATCTTTTACCTCGAACAGGACGAGGGGGAGATTACCGGTGAAACAAATCTAAAACATTATATCACTCACTATTACAAAGGACTCTTCGGCCATCGAGAAGAAAACGATTTCTCTATGGTTGAAAGCTGGAGGGATGATATACCCCAAGTATCACCAGAAGAAAATATGTTCCTCATAGCATGGTTACTGAAAGAAGGTCCTTGAGGCGGTTTTCCGGAATGGAACACAACAAGGCCCTTGGGCCGGATTGATTCCCTGCTGAGTTTTACTAGGTATGTTCCATGAACTACATGCAGATAACTCGTCGCTTTATAGGCTTAATTTTGGGGTTTTACCAACAATAAAAGAGGCCAACAAGATAAAATAATATAGACCAATCTGTGTTCTGACTGTTAGTTTCAAGATCTTCACCAAGATCGGGACTAATAGAATTACCTCGGTAGTAGAGGAAATAATTAGACCCACCCAAACAACATTCATGCCTAGGTGGCACATCATGGATGGGGTAATCATTCTCTATGAAACAGTCGATGAAATGCACATGAAAAAACAAAATGGAGTTATATCTAAAATTGATTTCGAAAAAGCATATGACAAGATGAAGTGGCCTTCTCTACAGCAGACGCTTAGGATAAAGGTTTCTCTCCCCTATGATTCCAATGGGTACATAGCTCTGGGGGAGGGGGAGCTTTTAGTATTAAAATCAATGATAATATTGGTTCTTACTTCCAAACAAAGAAGGGGTCCGCTAGGATGACCCTTTATCACTGATCCTTTTTACATTGTGGTGGATATGCTAGTTATAATAATTGACCGTTCCAAGTTGGATGGCCAGATTAATGGGGTTGTTTCCCCACTTAGTGGACAATGAACTTTCTATTCTCCAATACACGGACGGCACTGTGCTTTTTTTGGAGCATGATCTAGCATAGGCTATGAACATGAAACTCCTTTTTATGCACCTTCGAGCAACTGTTTGGTCTCAAAATTAACTTCCACAGAAATGAGATTTTTGGCTTTGGGGAAGCCAAACAATATGAGGACAAGTACCGAAACCTTTTTGGGTGCGAATTAGGGAGCTTCCCATTTCGCTATCTAGGGATTCCCATCCACCACAGGAAATTGCAGGATGCTGAATGGAAAGGGTTTGAGAACTACTTTGAGAAACGATTAAGTAGTTGGAAAGGAAAGTGCCTTTCTTATGGCGGCCGTTTAGTCATCATTAATTCTGTTCTTGACAACTTACCAATGTTCATGTTATCTTTCTTTGAGGTTCTATGTGGAGTCCTCCGGAGACTAGAATATTTTCGATCCAGGTTTTCCTGGCAATGTGAGGACCACAAAAGGAAATATAAACTTGTGAACTGGTCTATTTTATGCCACCCACACGATCAAGGGGACCTTGGCATCCAGGACCTCGATATAAAAAACATTAACCTTCTATGCAAATGGCTTTCCAAATTGCTCAACGAGGAGGGAGTATGGCAAACGCTACTCCGATGATAGTATTTGGGAGATAAGACCTTGACTTGGGTTACTTATAGGCCAAGTGACTCCTACTTTTGGTCTGATTTGATGAAAGTCAAGCCTATGTTATTATAGTATGGATGTTTCATCTTCAAAATGGCTCTTAGCTCTGGTTCTGGCTAGATAAATGACTAGGTGATAATCCTCTCTTTTTTCCATCTATTCAGTACCTGAGATTATTTAACTTAGTTTGCCACAAGCATGCAACAGTAGTATCCGTCATGAATTTCAACCCTCTTAATATCAATTTTAGGTGCAACATGCTTGGACAAAACCTGCTTGACCTTTATGAACTTACCTTGAGAGTGACACAGATTCAGCTCACACAAGTTAGAGACGGGTTTACATGGAATTTTCATCAAAATGGAGAATTTTTTGTCAAATCGTTGTACACAAAACTTATGCATCAAGATGTGCCAATTGTGAATAGAAAACTTTGAAAACTCTGATGTCCACTTAGAATCAAAATATTCCTATGGTTCCTGCGAAGGTGAGTAGTTCTCACAAAAGATAACCTTCATAGGCAAAACTGGATGGGCAATTTGCTATTGTTCCATGATGAAAATATTTAACATTTATTTTTTTGCTGCCCAGTGAATCGTTTCACATGGCAAGTTACACAGGCTGCTTCAAGATTATGCCCCCATATTAGTATAGATAATTTTTTTGGGGCCCTGGTTGTCAGGGTTAAATGGTGGTCTTCGTGCTCTTGTTTTAGTAGGAGGTAGCCGCTTTGTGTTGGTTTTTGTGGCTATGTAGAAATAATATAATTTTGACAAACATAAATTATGTAATCCTCTATAGGTTATTTACAGGTATGCAAACTGGTTGCGCTCATAGTTTGCTTTGTAGCATTCAGAGGATAAGGGTTCTTTAATCCAGACGTGCCATTCCGTTACCATTTGTGCGCCACTTTAGGAGTAATTTGCTTGCAATTTCATTTCATTATTTGCTTTCTTAGAATTGTAATGCCGGTGTTCGGCAAACCCGTTTTGTTTATTTTTGAACTGCTGGTTGTGTGCACGTGATTGCAGAGGACAGACGGAATTCTTTGTATATGACATTATCTTAATGCAATATCAAGAAAATAAAACTCTTCTATTGCTAAATAATAAGATATCTGTTTCGGGTGTCTCCAATTATCTATCTACATATAGTTCCGATAACTAGTTTATTATTAGCAGGCGAAGAAAATCGTTAGTCGTCACGAGAAATCACATCAGTATATATACAGGTAGGAGGAAGACATCCCAAACTAAGCAGAAGTCCCAAAAAACAATGGTTAAGCAACTTGTTCATAGCATGTTATGTCTTGCGTACGGAAGCATAGACAAGTCAGGTCATACTAAAGTTTTGCGGTCTGCTCTGAGCTACCCTACCACTTTAAGTTGTTTATAAAGTTTACTTTTAAAAGAGAAATATGATATTATCGTATAAGGAAGCCGGTACAAACAATGTGACCAAAGAGATTTAGAAAGAAAGCCGTAGAAGAAGATATTAATGACACACTAACTTACGAGACCTGGTTGACTAGATCCACAGGAAGTAAATCTCACCAGTTTCTCGATGGTATCGAACAAGACACTGTCGGGTCAGGAAAGAAGTTAGAGGACGAATTATTCTAAACATCACCTTCTTCACCGACATGACGATGCCACTGAGAACACTAGAACTAGAAGAGAAACTGAGTCCCCTTAGAATAATTTCAGGTGTGAAAGCCTTCTCCGATGCTGCCCGACGTGTTTCAAAGCCTATAGGGATTGAAGTCTACATCCAGTTTCAGGAGCAGGGCAAACAGATCAATATCTACATTGCAGCTTCAGCCTCATCGACGTCCTCCCCTCTTCAGGCGGAGGCCAAAGCGCTTCTTCTTGCTGCAGCTGCTGCTCATCAGCTTCAATTTCAGCACACCACCTTCCTCACTGATAGCGGCATCCTTGCTCAAGCGGCAGCCTCCAACAATATCCTATTGCAGCCAGGTCACTGGGAAATCAGGGCACTATTTGCGAACTTTCATAATCTTCAGCCTCACATCCAGGCTTCAATTTTCCACATCCAGCGAGATCTTAACGGTGTAGCTCACTGCAATGCGAAAGAAGGTCTGAAACTTCTTCGTAAAGGCCGTACTGCCTTTACATGCTGGAACACAGTTCACATCGGTAGTCAATGTGCTTTTGTGCACAATCTGAGTAAGCTAGAGTTGATGGACATGAAAATCCATGCTGTAAAATGCTTCTGAATTCATAATATATGGCGCCCCTGGCGCCACTTTCTTGTGTGAAAAAAAAACTGAGTCCCCTTAGAAATGAGGAGGACCAACTACAGCGACGACGGCAGTTGTTTCTCTATTTTGTGAGGAACCGCTTCATGCTGCCTTTGCCCGGGACACTTCTTTGGACTCTTGTTCGAGCGGCGATCTTTTTAGTAGGTCAAGCCTTAACAAAACACGTGTTTCTATTTATTTCCAAGCAATAACAATTGTTATTTTCTAGAGAAATAAAAGTGGATTTTTATCACGGTTTTAGCATCCTCATGCTGAATGAATTAACCACTATATATTCTCGGGATTCCATAAGCATTACATTGATTTCTCGAATAATGCTCTTATCCTCTGCTATAAACTGTAGTAATTTGACGTGGGCAAATGTCGTAAACAAGAAGTATATGATTTAAGAGCAATAATTTGCTAATCGGTGAAAATGATTTTATATCATCATAACCACATGGTCTTTTTGTGTGATAATTTGCTTCGATCTTGGTCTTTTGTGTAGATGGTTTGTCTGCACTCCTTGCATTCAAAATAGGAAAAAAAAATGTGTTTTTTCACCTCTTAACTATTGGCTAAGTGATTACACCCCCGAACTCTAAAACTGGAAGAAATCTAACCATCAACTTTCAAAACGGGTAGAATACCACCATTCCCAAGCAGTTTTGACTATTTCAAAACGGTTTTAGATGATGTGGTGCCTGCGTGTTAGACACATCAGCTCCATGTCATCAAACAAGTCATGAAATAATAAAATTAAGAAATATCATGATATTTTGAATTTAAAATCTAAAATATTCAAAATAAAACCTGACCATTTTTATTTCAAAAATTTCAAGAAAATTTGGAAACAATTGGGTACAAGGAGTTGAGAGGAAATTTTCAAAATTTCTCAAATTGAAGAAATTTGGTCGTCTGACTCAATTTTTCAAAAACAAAATTTATTTATATTTTCTATTTTCGGAATTCATTTGTAAACTTTGAATTATGAAAGAATCTGACATTTTATTTTCTACCTCTTTGGATGACTTGAAGGTGATGTGGCTGACAAGTAAACATCACGTCATCTAAACTGTTAGGAAATAGTCAAAACCGCTTTGAAATAGTAGGAGGGAGGTATTCTACCCGGTTTGGAAAGTTAAGGGTTAGCTTTGTCCAGTTTTAGAGTTCAAGGGTGTAATATGCACTCAGTCAATAGTTTAGGGATGAAAAATACACTTTTTTCTCAAACATATAAAGTCTATATGTTTTGAGATCTTGTTCAACATATAAGGCTTGCATGCATATCTAATGAGATTTTCTCTATTTTGCTCTCATTTATGTTCTTCCTTGATATTTATGACTAAACACACAGTAATTTAGCTCTCTCTTGTTCTCAAGATATTAATACCATTGATAGCATAATCATTTTCCTCTACTATTTTCTTGGTTCCATGTCTTCTTTTAGTTCCCGCACCAGATCAAAATATGTTTTGTAAAATTGAACAGAGGGAGTAAGTTCTTTTAAAATAATGACAGAGGGAGTAACTGTAGTTTGATGTTTCCTCTTTTCTATTTGTTTGCCTCCTTCAGTCGAGATATCTCGGTTAGCATTTGGTTTTGCCAATACCGGCCGATTTATCTCAATCAACACTTGGTTATAATAACTTTAGCCGGACGAATTCTCGGATGCAGAGGCCAGAAAATTTTCCTCTATTATATAAAAATCCCCTAATTTCGCACCAAACAACGGAATACTAGCATGCCATCTTCCTCGTCTTTCCAACGACAAACACGAAATGCCACGTCAGCGACCCAGCACGGTCAACAGAAGACGCTGCCCGAACCTACACCGTTGACTACTAGAGACCCAAACATGAACATAACAGAACAGAACAGAGCGCTCGCTGGGCCCAACGCCGCCGGCCACTGCCCTATATACGGCCGCCTCCTCCTCCTCCCCCCTTCTCATTTGCAAAGCAAATCCAACGCCCGAACAAACCAACCGCGCCAACCGAAACGCGCAGCAAGGGGAGCCAAAACCCTGTCTTTTTTTGTGTGTGTGTCCTCTGTTTCAAGAATCAGGGGAGCGAGCGAGTCAATGGCCGCGGGTGCTGATCAGGAGGAGGGGATGGGGATGCCCGGGTGGTGGTCGTCGTGGAGGGCGCTGGCCGTCGCCGTGGCGGTGGCGTGCTTGGTCATGCACGTGGCGGCGCGGGTGGCGGACGCGCTGTGGTGGCGGCCACGGCGGCTGGAGGCGCACTTCGCGCGGCAGGGGGTGCGCGGCCCGCCGTACCGGTTCCTCGTCGGCTGCGTCCGGGAGATGGTGGCACTCATGGCGGAGGCCACCGCCAAGCCAATGTCGCCAGCGAACTCACACAACGCGCTCCCCAGGGTGCTCGCCTTCTATCACTACTGGCGAAAGATCTACGGTATGCATGTGCCGCCTTGGTGCTAGCTTCTTTGTCATTTGCTTGTGTGCAGCTAGCTCTCACGTTTTCGCGATCGATGAATGGATTTTTTAATGGTGGTTGGTCGTGGTGGCGCAGGGCCGACGTTCTTGATATGGTTCGGACCGACGCCGCGGCTGACAGTCGCGGAGCCGGAGCTCGTCCGCGAGATCTTCCTGACGCGCGCGGAGGCGTTCGACCGGTACGAGGCGCACCCCATCGTCCGGCAGCTCGAGGGCGACGGCCTCGTCAGTCTCCACGGCGACAAGTGGGCCCTCCACCGCCGCGTCCTCACCCCCGCCTTCTACCCCGACAACCTCAACGTACGAACGAAACACACATACGCACGCTGATCTTTTACTTTGTTGATTTGGTCAGTGCGCAACGAGTGACACGGCGCGCCGGCCGGCGATGTGTGTTTTTTTTGCAGCGGCTGGTGCCGCACGTCGGCAGGTCGGTGGCGGCGCTGGCGGAGAGGTGGCGGGCGATGGCGTGCGCTAGCGGCGGCGGCGAGGTGGAGGTGGACGTGGCGGAGTGGTTCCAGGCGGTGGCCGAGGAGGCCATCACGCGCGCCACGTTCGGCCGCAGCTACGACTCCGGCCGCGTCGTGTTCCGCATGCAGGGCCGCTTCATGGCCTTCGCCTCCGAGGCCTTCCGCAAGGTGCTCGTCCCCGGGTACCGGTACGTCAAACAATCCAAACCGAAACCACCGCTCACAAATTCGCCATTTCGTCAATTTTTTTCTCAAGTTTGCGCCGGGAACTCGATTCGCAGGTTCTTGCCGACCAAGAAGAACCGGCAGTCGTGGGGTCTGGACAGGGAGATCAGGCGGGCCTCGTCCGGCTCATCGGCCGGCGCAGCGACGCCGCTGAGGAAGACGGAACAGAGATAAAGGACAAGGGAAACAACGGCTTCCGGGACTTGCTGGGGCTCATGATCAATGCCCGCGACAAGAAGGCGCAGGCGATGCCAGTTGAGGACATGGTGGAGGAGTGCAAGACGTTCTTCTTCGCCGGCAAGCAGACGACCACCAACCTGCTCACCTGGGCCACCGTGCTCCTCGCCATGCACCCGGACTGGCAGGACCGCGCCCGCCGGGAGGTCCTCGCCGTCTGCGGCGCCGACGAGCTCCCCTCCAAGGAGCACCTCCACAAGCTGAAAACGGTACAACCACCTCACCACCACAAACCACTGTTCCGGAAGTACCAAACGACCTTTCAAACATTTGGGGGGGCATTTCGGTAACTTTCCTATGACAAAAAGCCTCACATTGTTTGTTCTCCCTGTCCTCTTCCAGCTGGGGATGATCCTGAACGAGACAGTGAGGTTGTACCCGCCGGCCGTCGCCACCATCCGCCGGGCAAAGGTAGACGTCAACCTCGGCGACCTAACGATTCCGCGGGACACGGAGCTGCTCATCCCGATCATGGCGATCCACCACGACGCCAGGTTCTGGGGCCCTGATGCCGCGCAGTTCAACCCGACCCGGTTCGCCGGCGGCGTGGCCCGAGCGGCGACGCACCCGTTGGCCTTCATACCGTTCGGTCTAGGGTCCCGGATGTGCATCGGCCAGAACCTGGCCCTCCTTGAGGCCAAGATCACCGTGGCAATCCTTCTCCAGCGCTTCGAGTTCAAGCCCTCGCCCAAGTACGTGCACGCTCCAACGGTCCTAATGCTGCTCTACCCGCAGTACGGCGCGCCCCTGATCTTCCGGCCCCTTCCATCTCGACCGTCCGATTCTTGCTAGCAAACAACGACAACACACTAGGAACTAGGAATTGACAGGAATGACCCTGCCATGCTGTGTATATATGCCTAGTGACACGGAAAAGCCACCACTAACGAAGTAACGATCAGCAAAAGCTTGCTATGGCCTCTGCATTTGGGGTGGCCGGTTGCCGAAATTACCCTCCTTAACTGACTAGAGCAGAGTAGAGCAGAGCCTTTAGGATTTGATGGCACAGGACAGAAGAAAACACTGGCCCCCACCGCCCCTGCTCGGTTGCTTCCATTTGTTCTCTTCTCCTTCCATGGATTCTGGCGTGCGTATTTCTGTATCTGTGTGTGTACAGGTTTGTTTGTTATCCAGCTATTCTTTACAGGAAAAGATAATCCAGAGCAATGGGGAAAAAAGTGTATGTGGATGGGATATTTGTTCGCCGTGCAAGTACACGGTATTCCAGCCTTGTGCTCCTCTCCTTTTTTTTCGTGTGCGGTCGGCGTTCCGGTGTGTGTCTCTGGACAGTCTGGTTGTGTTGACAATTCATTGTAGAATCTCTGGTACAGGTACAGAGAGGAGTACCCTTTGTGCAGTCCCCGGGTGATGTTTTTGTACAGATGCGATAGATTCTAACTGAACTCTACTGTGCAGCCAGTGTGTCACCCACTCACACCCTGTCCTGATGTCTTCTCTTGCTCTCCTTTTTCCATTTTGTTTTTATTTTTTATTTATAAAAAGGTCAGACTTCTATCCCTCTTGTTCACTCATATATGCATGCAACATTTCATCCTTACATGTTTTTGTTGCTTCAAATTAAGATGATTCGATTTTATCTGGGGAAACAAACAAACGTAGCACGTACTGGTAGTGCTGCAAAGCTGCTTTTCGACGTACGTCGGGACGATTTGGGTATGCATCAGACCAGCGGGCAGCCTTCCTGACGCGCTGCCGTGACCGGTAAGATCCACAGATCGGTGTCACGGACCGGCCGCGCTTCCGTCGCCTGCCAAGCAGCCTTTTGATCGATGGCGTAACGAGACGACGAGACCTGCTCCGCGACGAGACGAGACGAGACCTGCTACCCCGCGACGTGTGGTCTCCGACGCGCGGGGCAGCGCTGTGGCTGTGGTGAGCGCGCGGGGCGGCCGCAAGCCGCACGCGAGTTACGCAACCCACCAGATCGGGGCGCTGCTCCTGCTCTGACGCCGGGCGGTTCGCGGGACACGCGCCACGTTCCTGTCTCGAGTGTCCGGGGAGCGGGGCGCGCGGGGGCCCCGGCCTGCCTGCCGCTGCCGCGGCTGGTTGCTCACTTCCCGCGCGCATGTGTTCCGCATGCCGTGTAGCGAAAGCGTACATGTGCCGCGCCGCATGGCCACGGCACGGGATGGCGATATGGCGTGGCTGCGGGCTGCCTCCCCTCCAATCATCCTCTATCATTGGCCGTCCTTGTCGCCGCACGCGGCTGGCGGCTCCACCGTGGCGCCATCTCAGACGTCCGCTGTACATGCCATCGACAGAATGATTACGAGATATTGAGCCTAAATACTCCGATGCTATATATTCAGATCTAATGAAAACAAAATCATTGGACTAGAGGGACCATGGCCCAGACTTGGTCCAGTGTAGCTCCGCCCCCGCCATCGACGTTTATAGCTCCAGGTTAGGGTCGACGCTGCGAGTAACCTAAAAATGAATCTACAAAAATTCTATTTACGTACCGCGCGTAAGAGCGCCGCTCCTTCCAGTAAATGGCAATGCTAGACTCACACCGTTAACAAGTCTTTGCTTGGTGCGACAACTGTTGATTGATGTTTAAACACCAACGTGAGCTCTATTTCGATTGGGGGTGGGAGAAAGACATAGCTAGACTAGTCGATCGCACGTATAGAGATCGATAGCACGGTTCGTAAATTAATAAAGATAGATACATCACAGTAGGATGAGACCTAAGCTAAGCTAGGTTAGATGAGTCCCCTTCATCAACAACAGGACGCTCTACTCACGTAGGATGGTCTGGAGTGCACAAATCTTCCCTCGAATAGGTTGCCAAAAGACGGACGGTCCCAAGATAGCAGCGGCCATTATGTGCATGCCACCCTCCATCCGTCCGTCCAGCTGGTGAAGTAGTAGAAGCTAGCTAGTAATACGCCAGAAAAAGTACGCACACATCCCTTCCTGCCATTCGCATTATTATTCCAAAATCACTGGTCCATCACGGCATCAATGATTGATGGGCAGAGCAGAGCTCAGCAGCTACACCATACCGTGGATCTACCTAAACTAATCCACACGAGTCGTAGTGTACTGCACCATGCATGAATGGAAGACCGTTCAACCCCGCATATATCGCAGCTTTGATCAGCCAATGCTTTGATTTTGGCCTACTCATCATCGAAGTTCACAGAGATCATCCTCTGCGATGCAGTGTTGTGTGCAGCTAATCTTTGTTTTCGGTTCTTTGTGTGGTTAATTGGCCATGCATGTGCATGCACTCAGTTCGTCAGAAGTGAGATTCTGAAGGGTTCGTAAGTCAAGGTGGCAACGGGGCCCATACCCGGTGGGGCGAGCTCCCCGTACCCGATACCCGATTCGCCCGAATTACCCGCTACCCGTACCCGTCCCCATACCCGGGTAAGGTTTTTACCCGTCCTCGATCCCCGTCGGGTACCGGGGCCCCGACGGGTATCCATACCCCGGCTGCTGGAGGAGGGCTGGCGGCGGCGGGTCGACCGGTGGCTCGAGGAGGAGGTCGTCCGGGTGGAGTCGTGGAGGACGGGCGGGGAGGAGGTCCACCGTCCATGGGGACAGTCGGGGCGAAGGCCGCTCGAGGAGGTCCACGGGGAGGGGCCACGCGGAGGTCGCTCGGGGAGGAGGCCGGTCAGGGAGGTCCGCAGGGAGGTCACTCGGGAAGGAGGCCGGTCGGAACGAGACGCTCGTGAGCGAGCTAGTCGGGGACGCCGACGCGGATGAGAGCTGTGATGGCGGCGCGGTTGAGATGCGGGCGTGCGGGTGCGGCAGCGTTGGGGAGGTCCGGAGGTGCGGCGTCGTTGGAGAGGTGGGGGTGGCGTGGGTGTGCGGCGGTGGGCGTTGAGCTGCGGCGGCGCGCCGGCACGGGGAGGACGAGGTGCGGCCGTGCGGGTTGGAGGCTTGGAGGCACGAGGAGGATGGATTGGGGAATTTTGGGGATGGCCGGATGGAGTTAGGGTTTTTTTTGGTACCGGGTCTTGACTCTTCAGTACCAGGCCCACTTGTCAGGATACCCAACGGGTAACAGGGACGGGTAACAAGGTCCCGTGCCCGTCCCCGCCTTACCCGATGGGTATGGATTTTGCCCGTTTACATACCCACGGGTAAAAAAAATGCTCATACCCGGCTCGTAAACGGGTAAATACCCGTCGGGTTTCGGGTATCGAGTACCCATTGCCATTTTGATTCGTAAGTCGCAACCTTGTAAGCCCACTGCCACAGCTTCAGGTACCCAATAGTTTGTCGGATTTGCTATTTCTAAATAGTCTGAGAAATTATTATTTCTCAGTCGATCGGGTTGTATATTATTAAATCTGCAGTTGCAAAAAGAATTGTGTAATTCTAAATCTAAAAATGTGCAATTGACGAGTTAAACATCTCTAAAGCTAAAGTTGCATATAATTTCTAAAAAGTAAAATTATTTAATTAACCATTGAATAAAAATCAACATTCAAAATCGTTCACTTAGAAATAATTATTTCTCAATCGACTAATAAATATTCCCATAATTTACAAGTGGTTTTGCGGAGGTCTAAAACTCAAACATGTGAGATGTATATATGCACACAATATATATATATATATATATACATACATGAATGAGATGAGAGATGGGCATTGTTCCTTGTCACGTGCTTTAGTTCTGGTCCCCTGGAGAGGCATGTGGTGCAGTAGAAATAGGATAAATCCTTCGTTTCTTCCTGCAAGTAGTAATTGCTGCAGAGTCTCTGCAACAGTTCTTCCTATGCATAAAATGGAGAGCGAACCCATGTGGCTCATTTCTGCAGTGCATTATTAGGTCACATGTAGATCAGCAAGTTTTAGCTTGTTTTGGACAGTAATTTGAAAAGGATTTCAGCTTATTTCCTAGGAAGGATAGCCTGTTCCTTGCTTTAAGGAACATCAAACTTTTTATTTTTTGATACGAAGGAAAAGCAAACTTATGACCAAAACATGGCATGTTTGCCTCTGTAGAGACAGATGTGAAGTAGCAATGGTAGTTTGAAAAAAGAAAAAGAAAAAAAAGGCAGCTGAAGTTGTTCAGACAAGGGAACTAGCTAGGTTGGTGTTTTCAGACCGAAAATTAGCCCTTCAACCAATGGGGGAGATGGCAGGTAGGAAGCAAGAGGCCCCTTTGGTGCCTCACAAGTCACAAGCAGGAAATAGCACTCGTCCATTCTGTTTATGCTTACTTTTGATTCTGATGTGTCAAGCAATGGCTGCACCATCACCAACCAACAGTCGTGTTCCAGGGACATGTACATCTCATGCTTGAGAGAGAGTTCAGCCATGGCATAGTAGAATGTGATTGACACTGACGATTGCATGATTAATTCTGTTTTCGTTCAATAGTCGCAATTCCAATCCTAAAGTTTAGGTTGGCATTAAACATGACAAACACACAAAGCCAGAAGAAACTATATAGTAGACCTAACTCTCATGAGTAATAATTAAAAAACAATCTTCAGAATGAGTTTTCTTGCAACCAAGCTGATCGTGCTTTTTCCACCAGTGGAGAACTCTGAAAACTAGGCTGAATGAGAAGCAGAATCTCTTTAATCATTTCGCAATGATCTGCATGCAGCTCGAATTAAGTTGTGCTATGACTAAAGATAAGACAGATTTGTACTAAAAACAAACTGCTTTTAAACTCTCAAGCAGTGTTCCCCATTCCCTTCTGCCTCCTGATCATGTATTGGCAGATGAATTAAAAATGCTGTTTGTTAAATTTGTGAGAGGTGGCATATCATCATGTGCAATTAAGGAGTTGGTTGCCTTGCACATCAGTTCTGACTTCTGGATTCCAATGCAATCATCAGTGGAGGTTGCCTTGCACATCAGTTCTGACTTCTGGATTCCAATGCAATCATCAGTGGAAGAAGCTCGTGACGCAATCATTCAGGACGAATTAAACAGATGTCACTTCAGCTATCCACTCAAGCAACAATTATGAAATTGTACGTGAATTGCCTGGAGAGGTTATATTTATGCTTGATTAATAATGAGAAAATCAAATTCAATTTTTTTGGGTAAGTACTAACCGGAAAATTAAGGCATGAGCACATGACATCGAAGGCAGCAACTCGCCAAAAATGAAGGAATGGATGGAGCTGGCCTTTTTTTTCCCTTTCGGAAAAGGAGCAAAGATAGCATGGGTTAACCGTCGCAATGGAGGTTGACCCTAGTTTAACTCCCTTGCTAAATAAGTTTTCAGTTTATAAGTCACCGTGGTTTGCTAGTGTACTTGTATCCAAGTCCAGTAAATAGGGCATGCACATGCACGATTAGCTGGTGAAGCATCACCTAAATCGTTATATAGTCCTACAAAATCTCCACAAAATACATCCACGTTTTGTCGCTCAAGCTGCCTTCCGATCACATGCCCTTAGTTTAGTTATAAAGGGCAAGGTCCACTTTACTCCTTTCGCCGTGCAAATATTATTTGTAACGCTTAACAGTGACATTCGTTGAGAAAGAATATACAAGAAAAAAGAGTGAAATGCGACTCGAAATTATAGAATAACTTATATTTAGAGAAAACATATTACATACAGGTAAAACGACCGAGAGCACCTCAGTGTGCTTGCCTGAATATATTGTTGCTCCAACAGAGATACTTTGATGCAGATGTGTACTAGACCTGAGGAGGTAGTACGACTGACTTGCATTATCATTGTTATATGCACGACTAGATAGCCAGCTCATTGCTGACACATGAACAGAGCCGATGAACCTTGGGTCATTGACCAAAAACTGTTCCATTCCTTCTCATCATCAGAGCCCTGAATCGACAGGCGAACGGCACAACCAATGAAAATCTGCAGCTGTCAAAGAAATGTCACTAGTTATTAGTAGTACTTTAAAGGAATATCCCAAGAACAACGATTGAACATAGTGAGCAATGAAGAACAATGGAATGTATCAGTACTATCTCTAGTGTACTAAGCATATAAGAGCATCTCCAGGTGGGCATCTATATTTGAGCCTCTATATCCTCATATAGATGCCCATCCAAAAAGATTCTCTCTCCATATTAACCCCCTACTCTAACAGCACATCCATATATCACCCTCCATATTCTTCTCTCATATTTTATAATAATATCCTGTAACTAACAATAAATTCCTGTTTGATATATTTGTAACGGTTATATTTTGAACGGTTATTTTGTAACGGTTATTTTTTAACAGGTATTTTCTAACAACATTATGGTTCAAATAATCACATGCTATTAATACAGAGTGCACACCATATTGATTAACGGAGCAATAGGAAAAATTAAAATTACACATTTAGCATAGACATAGCTATATTTTTCGAACGGCTACTGTTCCAATGGCTATTTTTCGAACGGGATTTCAATATGAGATTTTTAACATGGACATCGAAATTCCTAACATAAAAAAAAGCATAAACAGTCATGCCTAATTTAGGATATTTTTCTTTCCTAATCAACATACTATATAATCAATAAACAACATTTATCTAGCATGCCTCCCCTTCCCTTCCTCTGTCTAGCGCCACCCTCCCCTTCTACCGCCGCGCCTCCCTCCCCTCCCCTCCCCCCCGCGTCCCCTCCCCCAAGCTCCCCTCCCCTGGCGCCCCCTCCCCCGGCGCCCCCTCACCCGAGGCCCCCTCACCCGGCGGCCTCCTCCCCCGGCGCCCCCTCTCCCCGGCGGCCCCTCTCCCCGGCGCCCCCTCACCCGAGGCCCCCTCACCCGGCGGTCCCCCTTCCCCGGCGGCCCCTCTCCCCTGGCGATCCCCTCCCCTGCGCCCCCTTCCCCGGCACTACCACTCCTGGATTTGGAGCGGCTTCGGCTGCGCCGCCGCTCTGAGATCTGGGGCGAGCTACGGCGGGGCTTGAGCAGCGGCGGGGAGCAGCGGCGGCCGGCGGGACAGAGAGGAGCAGGGGCGGCCGGCGGGAAGGAGCACAGATGGCTGGCTGGCGCAGTGGATGGCGGCGAGGCGGCCGGCGGGGATGGAGCAGAGCAGAAGTAGCGCCCGACGGCGGAGAGGGGCTACCAGCGAGCTCGGGAGTGGTCAGCGGCATCGACTGCGGGGGCACCGTTCCTCGGCTTGGCGGGGACGCGATGTCTGGGCGCCGGCAGTTGAGGGATGGAGGCCGGCCGGGATGGAGTGCCCTCCAAAATAGCGCGTGCTTTGGCGTCTCTCCTGGAGCTCGATTTTTGCTCTCCGAGCCTCTATTTTGGGATGGAGGTCTAGATAGCGGCTCACCTGGAGATGCTCTAAGCACTGTGAAAGCAATTACTAGTCAATAACGTTATGGCTAGAGAGATGCGACGCCAAGTGTCCATGACCTAATCATTGGTGCCTCAAGCTTTTATGATTTTATCCACGTACCCATCATCACATGCCCGGCACATGACAGGATAGAGACTAGGAAACAGCAGTTGCTCCAAATGGACAAGTGAGTGGAACCCATCATCGAAGTAGTAACGAAAGCTACACGCAGCAGGCATGTCACCAGGTCCAGACAGCACAAGAAGTAGAGAGAAGTGAGAAGTAAGTTTGTTTATTTGTTTGTTTGTTGGGATGTACCTAGCTTGCCATTGATCCATTGGTACATGCATGCGTTGCATCCTCGTGAATGTGATTGGCTGCTTGCACTTGAGCGTATGAAGCAAGCAACCCCCAACTACATCACATCTGCAAAACCTGCCTTTCTTTGACATCTTGAGCTCTTAGATTAGCAGGTTTGCGCGTATTTTTGGGTGAATTGTTTAGTGCATGAAACACAAAGGTAACGATTTCGTACGATGAACCTGAAATACATGTGGTAGTGCTACCTAAATCAGCTCAAGGACATTTCTTCAGTGGCGACGGAGTGTACAGCCTCTCAACCAAATGTGCACAGCCTTTATTGTGCATCTGCATGCTAAGTGCTCGGAGTCTCGGACCATCAGCAGCCATCCTAGGCTCATAATGCAGTATAAATGAAGCATGCAGCGGCTAGCAGCACTGCAAGGTTCGTTAGGATGTGGTAGTATCAGCAGCATACAGGTCTTTTGAGCCCATCATCTTGGCCGTCATCGTCGTCGCAGCGTGGCTAAGGACACCACGGAACCGGGGCGTCCGCCACCCGCTGGTCCCCGGAACGGTCGTGCCTCTGTCGCCTGATCTCACGTTTGCATGGCCCCAGCTCCTCCCAATATGCGCAACAAGATATCCACACGTCAGGTAGGAGAATTATGGCTGCTTTTGTAAGTGAGCTGGCTCATTGATCTCACATGTTGCTCTTGCAAATGCTAGAGGGTATAGGATCTCCTAGAGCAGGTCTTTCATTGTATAATTTAGGAAAACTTCTGCTTGCCTTCAATGGAAACTTGAAACGTCTACATCTGATTCTTGCAATGCACTCCATATCATCCAACATAGAAGCATCATCACATCAACACGAAGCATCACTTAACCCGCAAAAAGAAAAGAAAAGAAAAGAAAACAAGTATCTCCAGAAGTACCTTCCGATCCAAAATGTAAGTAGTTTCAGACATTAACATATTCTCTAAAGTGATATTTTGACCATCAATTTCTTTAAAAATATATTTATTTAAATAAAAATAATTATATATTATGAAAGTATATTTCACGATAGATATGACAATATCAATTTGTTATTATTAGCAGAGTAAATTCAGCTGCAAAAAAGAGAATTAACGAACAGCCCAAGGCGGACAAGGCCAACCAGGTCGGCCTATTAGGCCAGGCCTTAACCAGCCTTTCACTCCGAATCACTTCACAGTTGTTCAGGTCTACTACAGTTATGCATTAGTGAAAAGAATACGAAAATCCTAATTCCCGCTCATTGCGGGAGCTAACCATCTTCCGCATATCTCTCTTTCCCGTTTTGGGCCAACCCATTAAACCAGTTTTTATTTTCTCTGTTTTACCTTTCTTTTTTTCGTTTTTCTTTCTTGTCTGGTTTTCTCTTTCTTTTATTTTGTTTTTATTTATTTTTCGTTTTTATTTTTTCTATTTTCTGTGTAGTTTTTCATGTGTATCACTAATATATATTTAATCGATGTAATTTAAAAAGTGTTCAGCTAATAGATTTTTTATTCACTAGTACATATGATTTGTTTTAAAAGTAACATGTTTTATTTCAAAAAGAAAAGAAAAGTTTAACACAAGTAACTTTATCATGTTTGTTTGTGGAATATAGAATATAGAACATTTTTGGCGAGTTAGATAAACGTTTTTTGTAAAATACGTGAACATTTTTCATAGACGATGAAATATATTTTAAATTATTTTTTGCACCAAACATTTTTATTTATCCGAACATTTTACATTTTTCACATGTTGCATATACATTTTATTTGATATACATGATTTTACTACATGGAGCAACAGCATCATCAGAATTTCTTACAGACCTGAAAATTAAGGAACAACAACGACACAAGGCACGTGTTCCTACACCATGCATAAATTCTTTGCTTGTAGCTGACTTGCATCAGAAAAGAGAAAACACCAGGTGGGGCGATACGGTGTTCCTTCTGAGAAAGGTGACTGTCAATGTGTAACTTCACAAATTATATACAACGATGCGGAACTAGCATTCCAATTCTCAACACATTCAATACAAAATAATAGCAAAGTATACCACTAGCAACGGCCACACGAGGTTACAAGCACAAAAGAAAGATGTAGCCAAGAATTACCCTGCCAAAGATATAACACATGGAGACAGAATGTCATTTTCATTAATCATCTGTTAATTAGATCAAATAGCCAGGAGCCCAGGATAGCCCCAACTTGCAAGAAATAGAAACACTTCATAGTCATATAGGTCATTGGTTTTTTGGATAATGGAGGCCACATCTACAAGCCTTGGAATGGTTGAAGAGCAAATAATGTTTTTAGTAACATGGTAAGATGTGATCAGTTATTTCTAGCTTAAAGCGCAGATCCATGAATGACACCTTTCACAAAAATCTCCTGATGGAACATCTGAACTCGTATTTTTACCAACGGATCACTAAAAAAAGGTAAAAGGTACTTCATAAGCGATGAGAATAGATGACGCAATCAACAAAATGTTGTATAAACTTAGAAAGGTTAGAGCTTACTAACCTGAACTTCACTTCAGTGTTTAGGTGGAAGCCATTGCAGGCCCTGAAACTAAGAACAAGCTCACATGAGCTCCTGAAAGAACTCCAGTACCAACCTGCTAAATAGCACACATTAGTTGCCATTGACAAAGTCACATCACCAGTTGTTTTAATCTTTCCTGTTTTTACAGATTGCAGCCACTTATCGGAGAGAGTGATGGCCTATAAGTTGTAATAATTTTTAATAAGAAAAAGTTAAACTTATTAGGAAGTGGATTGGATAACTTGGTTTAAATCTAAAATCACACTAAAACAATGCAAATGTGAGAGTTGAAATGTACAACTACCTTTTTCAAATAGCCACACAATCAATAATACAATGAGAAAATTAAATATATAATTACTTGATGTAAGATGTAATTTTTATTTTAGAATAAATAAAAATAGCAAGCTACCTATTTTTAAAATAGGTAGAACAGAAGTGTTCTAATGGTGGAAATTGAGGTTTGGGGTATGTAGGCTCACTACTAGCAATTCTCACGTAATAAGTAGAGATTATATGATATATAAAGTACCACTACGAATTTGCAAGAATTAATATGTAAGGCTAATATTATTAGCAATACATGCATCAATCTATTCTTTGTATAGCCATCTTCTAGGCATAATTAAGGCATGAGTCGGAACAATGCTAATAAATTTGCTAATGAAAAACTAGAAAATTTCACACAGTTGGCTGTTCTACCCATCCCATGTGCTTCCTATTCATACATAGCCAAGTGTCGTAGGTGGCCAATTCACGACACACAAACAATTATCTATTAAAAACATAGCATACAAAAGATTAATCCGAAACATATACTTGATTATGCCGAAGATGGATAGTAATCATAAACATAAGATTGATGGGGCTGAAAATGGATGGCCATCACAATAATCATGAGAACACTACATAATTACTACTACACACACTGTAGCCTCGATGAGACTGCTCATAAATTATGAACAACATAAAAAACAAATAATAGGTTGAACTCATAATCTTGAGAAAATATCAAGATACAAACCAATTCGATGTTGCTGATGGTGAAGATGAAGTACAAAGAGACCTATCTCTGGGTGGTGATGGTAGAGATGAAAACTACAGATCCCAACAGTGTTTTTGATCTGTCCTGAAACCTTCCATCTTCTTCGTTTTGCTCTGTTCCTTTTCTGTTCGCAAAACCCCGCAGGGGGTGTATGGAGGACCAAATGGATCTACTCCCAAAGAGGTGGCGGTGGGCCGAGATCGTGTGGGCCTAGGCGACAGGAGGGGGTCGAACCCTCTACCAATTGGGCCGGCCTGTCACCTCGCCTACGTGGCACTCCGCTGGTTGCCTCCTTTCGCACAAAGTATCTAGCTTGGAAGGTTCCTGAATACGCTTGATTTTCTATTTTTTTGCGGTGTTTTCCTGCATAGAAAATAGAGAGAGAAACAGACAGCCTGACAGTTTATCTAATAATTCACAAAAATAGTTAAAATATATAATAGAACTATAACAAAATATGTATCATTAAACTCAGGAAAACATGATACTTTTTGACATATCAAGATCCCCCAAACATAAACTTTTACTCATTCTCAAGTAAGAAATCCATAAGGAACTTAAGTTTGATGATGACTTTGAGTTAAAACAACCTATACCAGATTGGTACACGATGGACTTCAGTATAGTAATACTTGAAAAATCTTAGCAAAGAAAATATTGCAACACATGGCATTTATCCAAAAAGAATTGATACCAATCGCTAAGTTTAAGTTTTTCTTCGTAATTCAAATGCTAAGATCATAATAAGAACAAATAATAAATTCTCATTAGTTTACTTTCTACTACTGCCTAGAAGGAAAAATAATGGTAAAAGTTAGAGAGTAATAAAATATCATAACGAAACTTTTGGCTCTCACTTACTAGAGGCAAGTCATAAGTGCAAAACTTTATGTACCAACATATGAAGATTTCTAGATTTTTTTCACTTTAGAAAGATTATGCAAAGTTTTTTATTGGTTACTATTTGTTTCATCGGCTCGTCCACAAAAGTAGTTGATGTTTCATGTTCCCGATCACTTTAGAGAGATTAATGAGAGGGTAGGAATGACTCGATCAATGGAGAAAGAATGGCTCTTGCAATGCAAAGTGATTTCCAGACCTTAGTGATGTCTCGGTTATCGATATGGCAAAAGGAGTATAGATTGTCGTATTAATCACAAGTAAAATCATATTACACAAGTTCTAAAAAAAATCATATTACACAAGAGATTGTTGTATTAATAAAGATCGCTGATATAAGTGAGGCACAATAGCTAAATGCTACTGTTGTTACTAAAAATATGATGCATACACTAACTTACAAATGATCATCTCTCGTAAGAGAATAAATATAGCTCTTTAAAAGAATAGTACCCCTCTTCTATTATTTTTATTTTATTTTTTCTCTTTTATTTTTTTATTTTTCTCTTTTTTCTGAAGCCTTACAAACATGAGATGTATGTTATAAGGATGAGCTCTTTTATATGACATAGCAAGCGATGTATAGAGAATGAAAACAAGGTTACATGTGTGCATGCGAAGTAAGCTCTAGTAAGTGATAAATAAATGATAAATGCAATAACATGATACTCGAATGGCTAAGGATGTATATCCATGATAAGTAGGTATGGTGGGCACAAATGGCGAAATTGAATTGTTTTTAGGATATCCTTTTTTTCCACTACACATTTTGTTTCAGCGATCTTTATTTGTCACCTCAGCGTTATCTTTGTTTTTTTCCTTTTTAGAGAGACATATCCCATAGATGTACTAGGGAAATATACAAAATATAAAGATAATAAATGTAATATTGAGCACCGTAGACATTAGTAATTAAAATATAGTAAAATAATTAGGTCAAAATACATACTTAATTAAGATGAAATCATATAAAAGCAACAAATATCTTTAAACCAATAATTGGGCTTATCAATCGAGCGTTTTCACATGGGTGGGGTGATTTCGCTCTTAGTTTGTTATACTATGTGTGGGCCCTAATACCCTAAATGTGGCGTCCTATGGTGAATAATAGAAGTCGGTGTTCCAAATTCCTTCCACCGCATTCCTTCGTCGGCTCCCTCCTCGCTTCTCCTGCTCCCGCCGCTTCTTTTCTCGCACGCCGCCGCTGCCACCGCCACATTCGCGTTTCTCTGCGCCCATCGCCGGCCAAATCCGCAACATAATGGCTGGAGACAGCTTGATCTGGCCACGGACAACAGGGTGCGACGCCGTCGACTGCAATGACCTCGTGACTATCCGCTGGTCTTCCGTCATTATCGCCAGTCCCCTTGGTCGCGCCCTCGTGTCGACCACGGTCGCGCCCTGATAAGGTGCTTTGCCCACGATCTCACCATCCGCTGGCCTATCACTGTTGTCACCGTTATCCAGGATGCCTGAGTCAATGTGAGGCACTCTACCCTCGACCCCGTCAGCGAGGCTCAGTACAGAGTAGGCGCAGCGGCAGGAGCTTCTTCTCCAGCCTCCAGGCCGCCTCTGCCTCTGCTCCAAGCCGCCAAGCAAGAAGGAGCGCCCGCCTCTCCTCCAACTCCAGTTATTGCTACCGTGCTATCTGGTTCAAGATCCAATGAAGATAAGCTCCATTGTTTGTTGTATAGCCATGTGTTCTCTATTGCGAGTTGTGACTTTGAAATGTTTGGGGCAAGCATTCTGGGTTGTGCCCATGTGTTAATTATTGGGAAGTGAGATAATAGCTAAGTAGGAAACAAGAGGATTTGGTGTGTTTGCCTTGAGATCGAGTCATTGAGTTGTGTGATGCAGGTCAACATTGTGTTGACCCTGATTGGTTAAATCATCTGTATATAGAGGGGCTATATTTTTAACCGTCCCTTGTCAAAGTTTCGATAGCACAATGGCTGGCCTGCTACAAGTGACTAGACAAGAATGTTGAGCAAAGTCATTTACTTTCCCAAATAAGATATCCCATATAATATTACGCAAAATTCTACAATCCATGTTAGGCACAAAATTTCCCCTATCTGAATTTCGACAGCACGGAGCCACGGAGGCTGGTTGGTTGAACTGAATACTATTATGCTTCTCTTGGTGGTTTTGACTTTCATTTGGACCGCGGTTCTGTTTTAACATGAAACCTTAATATGCGAATTTATTTTTCTATTCTTTAATCAGGGGTAGTTTAATGTCTCTGTGCTTATATTGTAGGTGAAAGGCAATCGCTGAATCACCTAGAGGCTTTCAAAGTTTGATGCAGATGGTCAGATGGAGCTAAGAGGCATACCCAAACAGATGTATCCAACAATGGCCGGTTCTGTACCTGGTGGTATGTTCAGGCCCGGGCATCTATGCTCTGAAGGGCCAAGAAGCTTGATTGGTTGTGTTTGTGCCGATATTCTTTACCCAAACCACTATATTCTGTGTCAAACTTGTGCTAGCGTTTGCATCAGTAGATTAAGATAGCTTAGGGGGGAGTTATACCGGTAGTGGTGTAGCATGTATGTAGTACTTCTAGTCTTCTTAAAGGGTTTATTGGGTTGATAATCTGAGTAATCTATTGGGAACAGAGGAAGAATATTTGAGAGCCTATATTTTCCTCTACATGGCTCATGAAAGATGGCAAATCGGAATTTACCATCAATCGCCTTTTGTACCACTTTAAATTTCCTAGCAAACTCATGTTTGTTGTATGCATTTTGCTCAGTTGAATCTAAGTTTTTTTTGGTCTCCTCTTACTCAGGTTTTGTAGCTGATGCTTGCCTGTATGAATATATTTTCTTAAGTAGGTCACCATGTTAGTAATATTCACTGTTGCGGTAGCACTTCGACATTAAGCGCTGATTGTTGTAGTATATCTCACATTCCTACTTACAGCCGGCCTGCCAAACCAGATGATTACACAAGAATGCGCATATCTGTCTAGTTTATATTATATCTAATGATGTTCCTCTTTGGCTAAAACCTAGCTCGATGTACATATGGTCCCTATTCATACTCATTACAAAGTTACATCTATATTCTCAACTAAAATTTAGTGAGAAGAAAACATCCCAAATATAAATCAACTATTCTAAATCACAACATTAATAAATGAGTAGCAATATGAATAATAGTCCTAATGGATAACAACAATTGATGGAGAAGTACACTATAGTTGTCATAAATTTTTACATAAGATAATTCAATTATTTCAATAAAGAAAAAGCATCATACCTCAACCATCTTGTCCCTTTTAATTCATGATATCAAGGAACATCAAGAGCATAATTCATACTTCTATTATAACTGAAATCATAATTCAAGACAATAAGCAACGACAACGATCTCATTAACATGTTTATCAACACTACTCATTAATAATGATGAGCATAGCGAGTCACCAAGATAACTTCAACTACTTCAACAACTCACTTTATTCAGAAATAAAACTAAACTAAACGTGTTGGGTAAACCAACCTGCAACTAGAATATCAAGTTTCATGATAAAGTAATGCATATAACAATTATTAATCAACCATGAATAAGTAAAAATGAGCAAATAATATTATCCAATTGGGGAGAAGGCTCTCTCCTAAGTTTAAAACTTTTGCTTCTCTTTTGACTTTTCTTGGTGAAGATTAAATAATTGATTGCTCCTTTTTCCTCTCAATAGCTTATCCTACAAAGATTGGTTCCTTTTAGCAATTATGAAATAACTATCCTTCAAGTGATTAAATTAAATACAATGAATACTCCAGAAATAAAGGCCAACTCTCAGCTCTAAAGTCCCCCAACTAAACATGAAGAGTAACAAATATTTTTAGAGGATATGATAGGATTAATTTCAGCATTACAACAAGACATAGAAAATTTTATATTCATAAACACTAAAATATTTCAGAAAGTTACAAAAAATTGGAGCATCAGAGGAGCACCACAGCAACCAGGCAGTAGAGGGGGGCAGCAGAGCCTTCTACTCGGCTCTGCCATTTGGCCCCTCTAGGCATATGCTGGTTCGCAACTTTTTACAATAGCTTAGGTATTTTCTATAGATTGAAAATAGAATTTTCCACAATTTATCAGGAATTTCAGAACATCACAAAAAATATCAGAGAGGTTATTGCAGCAATAATTAGTGCAATTATAAGCAATAGAACTTGATAAAATTTATTCAAACTAAAAAACTAAGACTCAATAAAAAATAAAAAGACTGTAAACTTCTGGGTTGCCTCCCGAGAAGTGCTCTAGTTTAAGTCAATAACTTGATATTTTATCTTGAGGCAATTACCCTTTTTCTTCCTTGAGCTTTGAGCGAAAGGTCCTGTTTACAGCGTAATTTGGCTTGAAGATTTATTCAGTTGGCCGAATTAAGTGTTAGGTTTGCTGGAAGTTGAGATGATGAAACTAACAGTATGGATGCAGCATTTACTCTTACATGCAGGATTAATACAGCCGAGTGGCCTGGACGCTCGCGGTATATTTGATACCGAGTGCTCACTGCATCCCGAGTAGTCATCATATCCCAAGTGCGAAGGTGCTCGCAGAAGTTCCCGAAGACCCGAGCAGTCGGAGGTGTCCCCGAGCGCCCACGTCCCGAATGCTACGTCATCAAGCCGCGAGCAGTACCTCTGGACATTCAACAGTGGCGGCCCCGAGCACTCGCGACCCCGAGTACTCGCGACCCCGAGCATCACCGACCCCGAGTACTGGTGACCCCGAGTGACCAAGCCCCAAGGAGCTCCCCAGTCCCGAAGGGTTGCTCCCGAGTACTCGACCGACTCCCGAGCGGTCCGAGTTCGTCCCCGAGTACTCGCGAAGGATCATCCCGAGCGGTCCGAGTTCGTCCCCGAGTGCTCGCGAGGGATCATCTCCAGCAGGTCCGAGTCACAGCGATACCCTTCAAGATTTACCCGACGCCAGAGACTTCAACTTGAGGCGCAAGGAATGCGGCGTGACAATCAAGGAGAGTCCTACAAGATTTGGAAGACAATCCGGATTATTTGGAAAGGATATATCGTGCGCCAAGAGGAGTCCGGATGTCGGCGTACGAGACAGTTAAGATTTGGAAAGCTATCTTGGTTTGTATGGAAAGTCACATGTACGGTAGAATCCAAATCCTTTAAACAAGGAAAGAGATATATTTGTAATCAGATTAGGATTAGGAGTCCAAATCTCCTACGGGAAGACCAGCCGCCCTATAAATATGTAAAGGGTGACGGCCGATTGAAGCATCCAACAATCGATCAAATCAATCTTTTACCTTTTATCTTTTATCTTTTCTTAGCAGTAGATCTTTGCTGTTTTGCGCTGGAAAACAGTCGTTTCTTCTTCACGTAAGTAAGAAGATCTTTGTTGCTTTGTTCGGAAAGCAATCGCTCGTCGTACGCGTAAGTACGATAGTTATCCTTTGTTGCTTTGCTCGAAAAGCATCCGTTTATCGCACACGTAAGTGCGGTTGGCGACTCCCTTACCTAGGTGTTTCACGGATCCAATTTCGTGCGAACACAATTGGCGACTCCGCTGGGGGACGAGAAGCAAAGGTTACACGATGAATCCCGACTCCAAAGACGGAAGCATCGTCAACCCGGAAAACATCATCGCCGTCACGCTCGACGACTTATCTGAAGATGAACGGCGGGAGATTGAACAACAACTCGAAGAGGAGCAGGCGGAGCGACTCCGGCAAAAGTTGGCCGGCTACCAGAAGACGAGGAACGGCGTCATCAAGAAAGTAGTCGTGCCGAGTCCACCTCCTGCGCCCAAACCCGAGGTGAGTAAACCGACATGTTCTGATGAAATCGCTAATCTAATCGACGTGTCGGTAGCTAGCAGATATGGCACTGAGATGGACAAATCAGCGCAATTATTCGCTCGAGTATTGAATAACCGATTTGACGAATTGAAAGAGCAAATCGCTAAAGACTTACAGGATAGTCTGCCGGGTCAGGTTAGATCTACAGTCTTACAAGTTAACGATGAACATCGGAACAAACAGCCGATGTACCCTGACCCTGACAGAGTCGATCATCGGGTAAAAGTCGCCCCCGTGGTCACGACTTCTGTCAATCCGACTTCGGTGTCCCAGAGTTCTCCCAATAATGACCGAAGTCTAAGCCTTAGCACGAACATCCCACAACCCTGCTATCAAACAGTCGCGTATAGCACACCACCGATTCCACCTCTCGATACCGGAGTCCCTCATGGGCCGGTTCCAGAGGCATATTTTAACTCGCAACAAATCCAACCCGAGTTACCACAGCCGAGTTCGCGTACCCCGCTGGCCGATATGAGCTATAAAGACCAACTCACCTCAGTACTCAGAGAACTCGGCGTAATACCTAAAGATGGCTCTCGGGGTTACCTAAAGCCATACCCCGAGTGCTATGACACCATGCCGTACCCCCGCGGGTTCAGGATCCCTGATTTCGTCAAGTTCACAGGGGAAGACAATAGGACGACTTTTGAGCATATAGGGCAATTCTTAGCGCAGAGTAGTGAAGTCGGCACATCGGATATTTATAGGATAAAACTTTTTCCCTTGTCATTATCGGGTACTGCGTTCACATGGTTCACCTCACTCGCTCCTAGGTCTATTACGTCTTGGGCAGACTTAGAGCGGCAGTTCCACGATTACTTTTACGGTGGCGAGACCGAGCTCAGGCTCTCGGATCTAACGATGGTTAAACAAAAGTACAATGAGCCGGTCTGTGATTACATTAGAAGATTTAGAGAAGTTAAGAACAAGTGCTTTAGCTTGACTATAAATGAAAAAGATCTTGCCGACCTGGCTTTTGCGGGTTTGCTCGCCCATATTAAGGACAGATTAGAAGGCCAAAAATTCCTAACCATTAGCCAAGTCGCTCAGAGGGCTGTAGCACAGGAGAACCGCGCTAAGGAAGTCAAAACATACAGCCGGTTCGGGGGATGCTAAGGGCAAAGCCAAAGAGAAGTCGGCAATCAATGTTATAACCTATGAAAACAGCTCGGACAGCGAGGACGACGCTGACATATGCATCGCCGAGTGGGTTAATGCGCCCAAGTCAAAACCCTTTGTTTGTCCAGCCCTCAGGCCTACACCCACTCGGAAAGAAGAGATTCGGTATACCTTCGATATTAGCAAATGCGACAAGATCTTTGACATGCTCCTGCAGGGGAATATGATCGAGTGAGGGAAGGGCACGTGTTACCATCGGCGGATGAATTGGGCAAAAGGGCATATTGTAAGTGGCATAACTCCTTTTCCCATGCTACTAATGACTGCAATGTGTTTCGTCGACAGGTGCAATCGGCCATTAATGACGGACGATTGACGTTTGCTCAGAGCTCCAAGATGAAGCTGGACAGTGATCCTTTCCCGATCACGTGATCGACTTGGAGAAGAAGAAAGTGCTGATTCGGTCACATCAGGCCGAGTCCACCAAAGGGAAGAACGTCATCATTGACAACAAAGCTACTCCAAAGATGATCAAGTCGAGTCCCTCTCCTACTCCGAAAACAACCAACTCGAACTCCTCGCCGACTCCAAAAATGATCAAGCCAAAGAATCCAGAAGTCGGCGACTGGAAGATTAATCGAGGGAAGAGTCAGCCCGCGAGGCCAAAGCCGACAGTGAAACAATTGCTGAACAAATACACAACCAACAATGTGTTCACTCGGCTTGGAGGAGTCAAGCGCCCCAGGTCTCCTCCCCGACAAGGTTCCGGTGGTTCCGAGTACTGGCAGGGGGGCCCATACGTGCAACCACCATACTTAGCAACAGGTCCGGCGTACTGGGGAGGCGCACACACTTTCTACCCACAGTGCCCTCCATGGGGTTTCAACCCTTGGGCGCCGCATCCGGCTGGACCACTCGGCATGTTTCAGCCGAATTGGATCCCGTCTGGATTCGGAGAGCGGCCCCACGGAAAGAGGACGTGGGTCGAGTCGGGAATCCGACCATGGAACCGACTCGCCACTCGGCGCAAGGCACCCGACGTACCAAGTCGACCGGCGACCCCAAGGAGTTCGCCGACTAGGAAAGTCTGGGTACCAATCAAGCACGCCGAGTCCAAACCCGATGAGCACACCACGACCCGGCCCAAGTCGAACAAGATGGGCATCAGCCGAGCCTCAGAAGGAAGTCGACCACAACGGTCAGCCGTGTTAATTAGCTCGCAAATTAATTCGGCTCCACCAGCAGGGACTCGGCGTGTACGGTTCGGCACGGTACACGACTCGGACAAGCCAGAATCTAGCAATGCAGCGGGACCCGGCGTCGAATCCACGCCAAGTCAGCAGGCGAAGAAGATCAAGTCGGTTGAACCAGGAACCAAACCGAAGCCGCAATGGTGCCCCACAGGACTCACGCACTCTCAGAAGCGGAGGGTCCAGCGGCTGCGAGCCCTCGAGCTCAGGGAGGAGCTCGTCGAGAAGAAGCGCGACGAATGGTTCAACCAAGCCCGACCAATGAAGCCCGCGAAGATGACCTGGAAGGAGAAGCGCATCGCGAAGGAAGAAGACGAGGCTGCCAGCAAGGATGTCGGAGAAGTACCCGCCGACATGGACATCAATATGGTGTTCGAACTACCGATCGAGTTCCGCGCTCCTGAATCGGAAGTCGCAGAGCTTCTGCTCGGGCCCGAGTGCCGCCATATTCAAGAAGCCGGAGGAGCATGGGCAGCATCTGAAGCCTTTATTCATCAAAGGCCACATCGACGGAAGACCGATTGGCCGAATGCTCGTCGACGGCGGCGCTGGGGTCAACATCATGCCACTTTGGTATTCTCCAAACTAGGCCGAAAGGAGTCCGAGTTGATGAAGACAAACATGTGACTCAGCGGGTTCTCGGGGGAGCTATCGAAGCCAAGGGCATATTGTCGATAGAACTTACAGTCGGAAGCAAAACCCTGCCGACTGCATTCTTCGTAGTCGACGTCAAAGGCCGATACAACGTGCTCTTGGGGCGAGACTGGATCCATGCCAATTGTTGCATCCCTTCTACATGCATCAGTGCTTAATCCAGTGGGTAGATGAGGACGTCGAAGTGATTGAAGCAGACAACTCGGCTTGCATCGCTTTAGCCGAGACTACAGTCGATTGGCAGCACGGTGACATGAAGTGCCTGTCGGGTAGGAACTTATCCGACTACGACTACGTCAGTATCGGTAAGGACAGATTTGTACCGATACAAGCACAGCCGCTTTTATAGCTCGGCTAAATAATTTATCTTTATAAATGAATAAAGAAGATAGCGTTTAATGGCTACAAAAGCGCACCGAGGAATATCGTTTGGGCAAGAACGATATGCATGAGACTATCGAAGATTTCGACGACATGGAGAAGCTCGGACAAGGGTTCTCGTCGGCCGACCCACTGGAAGAAGTCGATATTGGCGATGGAGGCGTGCCTCGACCAACATTCATTAACGCCAATATGGAAGTCGGCCAGAAGAATAAGGTATGTGCGCTACTCAAAGAGTTCGTAGATTGCTTTGCCTGGATTATACAGAAATGCCCGGGTTAAGTAGAAGTCTGGTCGAACATAAGCTACCTATCAAGACCGGCTTCAGACCATACAAGCAACCGCCTAGGCGTTTCAACCCTAATCTGTATGATCGTATCAAGGAAGAAGTCGACCGACTGGTAAAGGCAGGGTTCATTCGGCCATGCAGATACGCCGAGTGGATTTCAAACATTGTGCCAGTCGAGAAGAAGAATACTGGCAAGATTAGGGTATGCATAGACTTCAGGGATTTGAATAAAGCCACACCTAAAGATGAGTATCCTATGCCTATAGCCGACATGTTGATAGACGACGCCTCCGGACACAAAGTACTTAGCTTTTTAGATGGCAATGCCGGGTATAACCAGATCTTTATGGTCGAAGAGGACATGTTTAAAACTGCCTTTCGTTGCCCCGGTTTTGTCGGGTTGTTCGAGTGGGTCGTCATGACATTCGGTTTGAAGAATGCAGGCGCTACGTATCAGCGTGCTATGAACTTGATCTTCCATGATCTCTTAGGCATTGTGTTAGAAGTCTATATTGATGACATCGTCGTCAAGTCGGACGGCTATGAACACCACTTGGCCGACTTGCGACTAGCCTTTGAAAGAATGCGTCGGTATGGGTTGAAGATGAACCCGCTCAAATGCGCGTTTGGTGTGTCGGCTGGAAAGTTCTTAGGGTTCATAATTCATGAACAAGGTATAGAGATTGACCCTAAGAAGATAGAGGCCATTAGGAAGTTAGGAGAGCCGACATGCAAGAAAGATGTGCAGAGTCTATTAGGGAAGATAAACTACTTACGACGATTTATATCTAACCTGGCGGGTAAGATTGAATCGTTCGTCCCTTTGCTTCGGCTAAAGAACGAAGCCGAGTTCACTTGGGGGGCAGAGCAGCGAGAAGCCTTCAATAGTATCAAGAAATATTTGTCGAGTCCTCCAGTGCTCCGAGCACCTAAGTCAGGAGTCCCGTTCCGACTATACATTGCTGCACAGGATAAAGTACTCAGCGCAGTGCTAACTCAAAAAGTCGACAAAAAGGAGCACATCATCGCATATGTAAGTCGTCGACTACTCGACGTCGAAAGTCGGTACGTATTCATCGAGAAGCTATGCTTATCCTTGTTTTACGCCTGCACCAAGTTTCGGCATTATTTACTTTCGAGCACATGTGTAGTGTCTTGCCAAGTCGATGTGATTAAGTACATGTTGCAACAACCGATTCTTAGTGGACGAGTTGGAAAATGGGCTTATGCGTTAATAGAATTTGATCTAACATATGAGTCGTTGCGTGCCATGAAAGGTCAAGTTGTCGCCGACTTCATTGTAGATCATAGGGTTAATGATGAAGAGGATGTTAATTATGTTAGCACATGCCCGTGGAAGCTTTATTTTGATGGATCGGTTTGTAGAAGTGGGCAAGGCATTGGTAGTGTTTTAGTTTCACCTAAGAATGTCATCTATGAATCATCGGTCCGACTAGAGTATCCTTGCACTAACAACCAGGCAGAGTATGAGGCACTGTTGTTTGGTTTACAAAGCTTAATAGATATGGGTATAAGAGATGTAGATGCTTTTGGAGATTCATTGCTAGTAGTTCAGCAAGTCAATGGAGAGTTTCAATGCTTCGATGGGTTGCTGAATAGCTATTTAGACCGATGTTTAGATATAGTCAAGCTTTTAGATACCTTTAGTATCAATCACGTCCCCAGGGAGGAGAATTCTAGAGCCAACTATTTGGCACAGCAAGCATCCGGGTACCAAGTCAGAAGAGGAAAGTTTTTCATATCTAGAGAGCCGATGCTCGTTGCTGTCAAAGGCCAGGCCGACTTGCTGGAAGTCGAAGCCGACTCGTGTAGATCCAATTCCGACTCGGGGGGCAACAGTTTAACACAGGCTGCCGAGTCGTCAAGCGGTTTGGAAGTCAAAGATTGGAGGGCACCTTTAGTTAGTTATTTGAAGAATCCGAGTCAAGCAAGAGATAGGAAAATCCGGCGGCAAGCCATAAAGTACACCTTGTTTAACGACGAGTTGTATCGCCGAACGATAGATGGAATATTATTGAAATGCTTAGATCCCGACCAATCAAAAGTAGCTATGGGAGAAGTGCATGAAGGGATATGTGGAACACACCAGTTGGCTCCCAAGATGCAATGGTTGTTGAAGAGGGCAGGATTCTATTGGCCGACTATGTTAGAAGATTGTTTTCGGTATTATAGAGGGTGTGAAGCATGTCAGAAGTTCGGGAACATACAGTTAGTACCCGCGGCTAAGATGAACCCTATTATAAAGCCGTGGCCATTTAGGGTGTGTTTGGTAGGGTGTACCACCTCATCTATTCTCTTCTCAACCCACTTTTCAGTGTTTGGTAGGATGTATCACCTCATCCATTCTCTTCTCAACCCACTTTTCAGTGTTTGGTAGGATGTATGAGCTCTCCCAACCATGCTCACCTCAACCCACCAAAGCCTCTCAGCCATGCCCATGAGAGAACCCACGAGTGGAGATTCTCTGGTCAGCATGGCTGACCTCAACCCACCAAAGCCTCAGCATGTCTCAGGGGAGAACAACCATGCCAGGGTGAGACTGGTACCAAACACACCCTTAGAGGATGGGGTTTAGATTTCATTGGGGAAATACATCCTGCTTTGTCGAAAGGTCATCGTTTCGTCCTCGTAGCTACAGATTATTTCACTAAATGGACCGAGGCAGTTCCTTTAAGAAATATGACTCATAAAGAAGTGGTTAGCTTTGTTCTAGAACATATCATTCATAGGTTCGGCATCCCTCAAACTCTGACAACTGATCAGGGTGCATCCTTTATGTCTCACCAATTCAGTGAGTTTGCCGAGTCCTTTGGGGTCAAGTTGTTGAACTCGTCGCCCTATTATGCCCAAGCCAACGGACAGGCCGAGTCCAGCAATAAGACTTTGATCAAGCTGATAAAGAAGAAAATTGAGGAACATCCGAGAAGGTGGCATGAAGTTCTTTCGGAAGCACTATGGGCCCATCGAATATCTAAACATGGGGCCACCCGAGTGACACCATTCGAGTTGGTATACGGGCAGGAAGCAGTGTTACCCGTGGAAATTAAATTACAAGCTCTTAGAATAGCCAGACAAGGCGACTTGTCGGCTGAGGATTATAGTCACCTGATGATAGATAAGGTAGACGATGTTGCGGAGCAAAGGTTGAAAGCCTTACGAGAGATCGAAAAGGAGAAGTTGAGAGTTGCTAAGGCTTACAACAAAAGAGTAAAGGAAAAATCGTTTCAGATAGGAGATCTAGTATGGAAGACGATTTTACCTATCGGAACTCGGGACAACAAATTCGGCAAATGGTCGCCGAGTTGGGAGGGTCCGTTTAGAGTTGTCGAGATAGTCCCCGGGAACTCTTATTTGGTAGAATCTTTGCAAGGGGAATGGCTATCTAGGGCTCTTAACGGGAAATATTTGAAAAAGTATTACCCGAGTGTGTGGCAGGTAGCTTAAGCAAAACTCTATGGCCGATATGTCCTTTATAAGTATCGCCCTAAGCAACGGTGTAGTTCAAGGTGTTTTTGGCAAATGCAATTATGCCAAAAAGCAGGGGGGCATGTGTTTACAGCGTAATTTGGCTTGAAGATTTATTCAGTTGGCGAATTAAGTGTTAGGTTTGCTGGAAGTTGAGATGATGAAACTAACAGTATGGATGCAGCATTTACTCTTACATGCAGGATTAATACAGCCGAGTGGCCTGGACGCTCGCGGTATATTTGATACCGAGTGCTCACTGCATCCCGAGTAGTCATCATATCCCAAGTGCGAAGGTGCTCGCAGAAGTTCCCGAAGACCCGAGCAGTCGGAGGTGTCCCCGAGCGCCCACGTCCGAATGCTACGTCATCAAGCCGCGAGCAGTACCTCTGGACATTCAACAGTGGCGGCCCCGAGCACTCGCGACCCCGAGTACTCGCGACCCCGAGCATCACCGACCCCGAGTACTGGTGACCCCGAGTGACCAAGCCCCAAGGAGCTCCCCAGTCCCGAAGGGTTGCTCCCGAGTACTCGACCGACTCCCGAGCGGGTCCGAGTTCGTCCCCGAGTACTCGCGAAGGATCATCCCGAGCGGTCCGAGTTCATCCCCGAGTGCTCGCGAGGGATCATCTCCAGCAGGTCCGAGTCACAGCGATACCCTTCAAGATTTACCCGACGCCAGAGACTTCAACTTGAGGCGCAAGGAACGCGGCGTGACAATCAAGGAGAGTCCTACAAGATTTGGAAGACAATCCGGATTATTTGGAAAGGATATATCGTGCGCCAAGAGGAGTCCGGATGTCGGCGTACGAGACAGTTAAGATTTGGAAAGCTATCTTGGTTTGTATGGAAAGTCACATGTACGGTAGAATCCAAATCCTTTAAACAAGAAAAGAGATATATTTGTAATCAGATTAGGATTAGGAGTCCAAATCTCCTACGGGAAGACCAGCCGCCCTATAAATATGTAAAGGGTGACGGCCGATTGAAGCATCCAACAATCGATCAAATCAATCTTTTACCTTTTATCTTTTATCTTTTCTTAGCAGTAGATCTTTGCTGTTTTGCGCTGGAAAACAGTCGTTTCTTCTTCACGTAAGTAAGAAGATCTTTGTTGCTTTGCTCGGAAAGCAATCGCTCGTCGTACGCGTAAGTACGATAGTTATCCTTTGTTACTTTGCTCGAAAAGCATCCGTTTATCGCACACGTAAGTGCGGTTGGCGACTCCCTTACCTAGGTGTTTCACGGATCCAATTTCGTGCGAACAGGTCCAAGCCCCATAATTTTTGCCTCAACTTCTTCCTTGTCTTTACATTTTCTTGAGAAATGCATAAACAAATTTATGAGGAGGAAGATTAAATTTAGTGTCCTCTTCCTTCATGTCAATCGAAACACGTATGGTTCTCAAGAAAGGTCTTCCCAAAATAATAGGGGTGATATTATCTTTATCAATATCGAACACAATTAAATCAATGGGGACATGAAAATCTTCAGTATCCATAATAACATTCTCAGCCATACCCACCACCCTCTTTACGAAAGAATCTGCTAGTTGAAGTGTCATATTATAAGGAATAATCTTACTCAATTTTAGTTTATCATAAATAGATATAGACATGGTAGATACACTAGCACCAAGATCATATAAATCATTAACAAAATAACTACCAATCTTTACTTTAATAATAGGCTCAAAAAATATCTTCTAACTTGAGAGGTAACATTTCTTCTTGAAACATTCATCATTTCTAGGACCAATGATTTTTATAGCAACCTTAGTAATAAACTCCTCAGGTGTTGGATTTAATATTAGCATGAGAAAAAGTAGCATGCATGATTTAATTAATTCATCCGTAGAAGAATCACAAGCAACATCATGAGTATCATTCATAACATCACAGGAGGGTTTATCCATAGGTTTAGGAGCAGCAATTTTAATTCCATCAGAAGCATCAAGCATAGGATCATCAATAGCCCATAACATGATTAATTGCAATAACATGAGCATCATCTTCAATTTCAACAAGATGAACCATTTTAACACTTTCTTTAGGATTAGGATCAGACATTTTTGAAAACATGTCAATAAGAACTTGTTGACTATCTGCTATTTTAGCAATAGAAGATTCAATATTTTTGGTTCTATGCTTTAAAATTTGAACATCATTAGTAAGAGAACCAAACTTTCGAGTGAACTCATTCAAGCAAGTGCTATGTTCACCAATATTTTCATTAAATTTTTATTTGCTCTCTTTAAGTGGAGATAAATTGGTTTAGCAAAGTTTCGTCAGTAGGATTATGAGAACTATAATTCTTATCTTGACATTGTTTCCATAATTATCATAAGGTCTACAATTTTGCTCACCATAATTGATCACCATTAGAATTAAAATTTGTTTTAGCAACAAAATCGACATCTTTATTCTCCTCAAGGATAGCATTAGTAGGAATATTATCAACCTTAGAAACATTACTAGAAGCAAGCATAACAATAATTCTATCCATCTTATCATTAATATTATTCTCTTCCTGAATTATGTGTACCTTTCTTGTTGAAGTTGTGGAAGCACACTTGCTGTGCCATTGATAATGGTTCTTGGATATTTGATTTAGCAACTCTCTTGCTTGTGACGTAGTCTTATTCACAAAGGTATCACTTGCGGCGGCATCAAGAGAACTCCTAGACACAACATTAAGTCCATGATTAAAAAGTATGAAAAGCTACCCAATCAACAACACCATGGTTAGGGCAATTTCTAAGCAATTCTTTTAAAACACTTCTAAGCAACAAGAAGAGGCTCATCATTACCTTGTTGGAAAGTCACAATATTATTTCTCATTTACACTATCCTAGAGGAAGGATAGCACTTTCCAACAAAATATTTTTAGCTTAATCTAAGAATCAATACTACTTATAAGTAGTGACATAAGCCATTCTTTTGTTTTACCTATAAGTGAGAGTGGAAACAAAAATCAACTTAGTGATGTCAAAATTTACTCTCTTAGTCTTTCTGCATATTACAAATTTCATTGAAATAATTTAAATGTTGAGAAGCATCGTTCATAGGAGCACCACCAAATTGATTACTGATAACCAAGTTCAACAAAGAAGGCTTAATATCAAATTATTTTGCATTAATTTCAACAGAGAAGGCTTAATATCAAATCTGAAATCACAATAAAGCAATGCAAATATCAGAGTTGGGATGAGCGGATACCTTTCTTAAATAGCCATGCAATTCAACAATGCAATGAGGAAATTAGACATGCAATTACTTGACCTAAGATGTAATTTCTATTTTTAGAATAAATAAAAAGCAAGAAGCTACCTATTTCTAAAATTGCAAATTAGGTGTTCTAATGGCGGAAATTGAGGCATGAGGGATGTAGGTTTAGTAGTAGTAATAAATAGGGATCATACAATATATAAAGTACCTCTACAAATTTGCAAGAATTAATACATGAGGCTAATATTACTAGCAAAAGATAGATCAATCTACCCTTTCCAACCACCCTTGAGCACACATTAAAGCATGAGTTGGAATAATACTAATAAATTCTCTGATGAAAAACTAGAGAATTCCACATGGTTGGTCGCTCTATCCTATCCCCCATGCTTCCTACTCATGCATCACTAAGTATCATGTGTGGCAAATTCACGACACACAAACAATTAATCTATTAAAAACATAGCATGCAAAAGATCAATCCTGAACATATAATTGATTATGCCAAGGATGGATGTTACTCATAAAAATAAGATTGATGGTGTTGAAGTTGGATGACCATCACAATAATCATAAGAACACTACATAGTTAATACCACACACCCCGTAGTCTCGATGTGACTACTCAAAATCATGAGCAACATCAAGCACAAATAATAGTTTGAACTCATAATCTTCAGAAAAAACCAACATACAAACCAGTCCAGTGTTGCTGATATTGTAGATGAAGTACAAGGAGACCTAGTATATCCGTGGTGATGGTAGAAGTTGAAAACTATAGATTCGGTGGTGTTTCTAATCTCTCGCGAGGCATTCTATCTTCTCTGTGACATTCTATTGCTCCTTGGTTCACAAAACTTTGCATGAGGTATATGAGGGTCGTAACGATCTACTCGAGAAGAGGCGGTCTCTGCTAATCACTTCCTTTCACGCAAAGTTATCGCCCTCTAGAATGTTCCTGAATATGCTTGATTTTCTTATTTGTGTGGTGTTTTCCTGTGTATAGAAAATAGCGAGAGAAATAGACAATCTGACAGTAATAATCCAGAAACATGATTAAAATATATAATAAAGTTTAACGAAGATGTATCATTAGACTTAGGAAAACATGATACATTATTGACGTATTAGGCGGCACCCTTTGCCGCTTGGGACTGTAGCGCCACCTACATGGTGCTCCACTAGTTGCCCCCTTTTGCACGAAGTATCCTCCTCCTAAAGGTTCCCGAATTTGCTTTTGATTTTTGCGGTGCTTTTCCTACGTATATAAAATAGAGAGAGAAATAGATAGTCTAGCGGTTTATTTAATAATTCAAAAAATTAATTAAAATATATAATTAAATATAATAAAAAGACAATATTAAACTTAGAAAGACAAAATATGTTCTGATGTATCAGGGTGCTCTTAGCTAATTGCACACTAAAATGCTCATCAAAGCACAAAATTATTCTACCCCTTTGCAATACCATAGTCTGGAATTAACTTTGCTGAACAAAGGAGTTGAACTATTTAGGAGATCATGGAAGCAATGAGATTTAGCACCTTAAGAGAATTTGTGTTAGTTTCCACATGGGTATTGAGTTGCTCATGGTGAAAGCTTCTATACAGGCTGTACAATTTGTCCATGCATAGAAAGCAATCTTGGGTAATAAACAATATCAAAACCACCTACTATGCTAGAGGAAACTCATAACAGAGGCAACAATAAAACGAACTATAGAGGCAAGTACAATTGACCATACAAAATCATAGAATATGCATACCATGGAATTATGGAGAAAAATGTGAATGTGGTACACATAAATACATGCAAATAGATTTGAGCAAGTTAGTTTATTCCTAGATGCTTCAATGAGCAAGCATGACCTGCATAAATCAATTGAACAATCCTTAGATATCTTAACTTGAGACAAGGCTAACTTAAACAATATGCATATTCTCATTTATCTTCTCTTGAAGTAAGACCTCTCAACTAAACAATCAACATACTCTTTGCAGGTGACATACAGTCGCAGACCTCAACAATTGTTGTTTTTGTTACAAAAGGGTAGGAGGCCATTGTAATTTTTCATAAAAAATGGTCAAGATAGAGTTAAGATTATGTTTATAATTTGCAATATTTAACCATTGTATAGTTTTAAACTGGCTGATATTTTAAGCAATGTTTACCATGTTATGTTAAATCTGAAGCCACTCCACTAAGTTCCCTTATTATAGAAAAGGAAAAATATTTGACATAAGAATATTTTATTAAACATCAGCCTCCTTCTTTTGTATGAGTGATTGAATTTTCTACCCTTGTCCCCGTATTTGTACTCTTGTTTGCGAGAATAAGGTAGGTATTGAAAGCTCACATGGAGCTTGGAGTTCATTGATTTTGTGGCAAATTTTCTTGCCAATGTACTTGCAAAATCAAGGACAATATATTTCTAAAAACAAATGAATGACAAAATGGCAGTTTGATGGAAATGTTGCCACATTTATCACACTAAAAACCATGTGAAGACTCCATCTATATGTACCTACTGAAGGATGCTTTGCAAGCCTCCAACTTTGGCTTTGTAAAATTCCCGAGAAGTATCAGATTTCTCTTTTGCAGGTGCAAACTTTGTGTATTCTAGAAAAATTGCAAACTTTGTCAAGAACAATCTTCCAGTGGGCATTGCCCATTACACAGCAGCATGAGCAAAGATGCATTAGTAGTTAGCTATCTAGAAAAAACAATGGCAAGAGAAGAAATAGAAATACATGATGTTATTTAGTGTTCAATAGTTTTCTTATTAAAGGTTTTACCTACCGTAAATAGGTCATGCATAAATGTTCAAAGCATCTTAGAAACTAATAAAACAATGAATTTAAGTAGTGCAACTAAGGCACATTCATTGATAGCAGACATGGTATCACTTAAACAAACATAGTTTAGGAACGACGACTTTACATTTCATATTGCAACACTGTTGATCCAACGTTATAATCTTCAGTTATCATAATCACAAGGAAGGACTATTGTCACGGTAGTGTACAATTTAGCATCGACATAAGCTTATATACTACTGTAAATGTAAGGATAATTCAGTGCAAAGAAAAGTAATTGGCTAAGACAATATGGCAAAATTTGAGATGTATTAGCCAGCTCTATGCCTCTATGCTACAAAAAATCCCCACTAAGTAACTCTTTTCACAAAAACTACAGAACACCAAATACTCCGATACCTCAAATACTTAATGGGATTTCCCATCTTACAACGATTTCTATCTAGAAGTAGCAATAGTGGAAACCAAATTCCTCAACTCAGCCAGATGTTCATTAGTTGAGATGTTCAATGTAAGCCTTAAATTAGTCAACAAAGCCTCTTGCTCCCTGCTAATTGACCAATAAGCATATAATGCTAACAATGTTGCACGGTAAGCATGCAACTCCAGCAAATGGGTTTCTTTCCTCAGAACATCATTATCATGTTCAGATGTTTCTCTTTCAGGTATAGAAGCTTGTATCACCATTTCTACTACAATTATCTTCACTTTGGTAGGCTGAATTATAGTACCATGATCTATAGGTGCAATTCCTGGGACTACAACTATCCATGGAGGAACATGTACTCTTAGTGTCACTAGGATCTGCAGTTGTTAAAGGATGACATTTCTGATCAGAGTCTGTATTCAACCCAATCAAGTTGGTTTTAAGAACTTCATTTTTCTCATATTTAAGGAATCATGCATCTATTTTTTTACCTGGCATAAAGCAAGGGGAATCAAACTCTGCCGTGACCGGTCCCAAGCTCAGGTAAAGGGTTGTGATAGGCTTCTGAGCCAACGTAAAAACCCAGCCATTCCCATGGATATGAAACCCAATATAAATTCATTGGGCATAATCCTCTTAGCGGTGCGCCATATTGGAACCTAGGTGTGGTGTTAAATGAGCAAGGGCTAGGCCATCTCTCCCTTATTGACGCGTTATATTTGCACCCGGATGTAGTGATAAATGTGCAAGGGTCTTCGCATTTACTCGATGGATGCGAAGGGTAAGGAAGCTAGTCAATGCAAATAGAATTCATGTGGGTAGTTGGAATGTGGGGTCCTTAACGGGGAAGCTACAAGAGTTAGTTGATGCTACCATTAGGAGACGTGTAAATATCCTTTGTGTCTAGGAGACTAAATAGACAGGCTAGAAGGTGAGGGAGGTGGACAATACCGTTTCAAACTATGGTACTTAGGGTTAATTGGGAATAGGAACGAAGTAGGCATACTGATTGATAAGAGCCTCAAGAATGGAGTAATGGACATCCGGAGATAGGGGGATAGGATTCTAGTCAAGTTAGTCATTGGAGATTTGGTCTTGAATGTTATTAGTGCTTATGCCCCACAGGAGATCTCAATGTGAGCATCAAAAGGCAATTCTAGGAAGATTTAGATGACATGGTTAGAAGTGTACCTACTAATGAGAAACTCTTCATAGGAGAAGATCTCAATGGCCATGTGGGTACATCAAATGTGGGGTTTGAGGGGGTGCATGGGGGCTTTGGGTATGGCGATAGGAACCAAGTGGGAAAGGACATCTTAGATTTCGCTCTAGCTTACGACCTGATGGTAGCTAACACCTTCTTTAGAAAAAGATAATCACATTACTGACCTTTAGTACTGCTCAGCACTCCAGCCAAATTGATTTTGCCCTTACTAGGAGAGTGGATAGACGGGCTTATATAGATTATAAAGTGATACCTGGAGAGTGTGTTGTTCCACAACATAAGCTGGTGGTGGCTAATTCTTGCTTTTATTTACGTGTTCATCGGGACAAAGGTGCCAAAATTACGAGAACAAAGTGGTGGAAGCTCAAAGGGAAAGTGCAACAGATCTTTAAGGATAGGATGATTGTATGAAGGCCATGGAACAAAGAAGGAGACGCGAATAGCATGTGGGTGAAGATGACCACTTGCATTCGAAAGGTAGCTAGGGAGGTTCTTGGAGTGACCAAGGAAAGAAATGTGAACCTAAAGACACTAAGTGGTGGAATGAGGATGTCCAAAAGGCTACCAAGGAGAAGAAAAGGATGCTACAAGCGCGGACATCATGGCAGAAGCACAAACATGGAGAAGTACAAAGAGGCCAACAAGAAAGCAAGGCGAGCTGTGAGTGAAGCAAGGGGGTAGGCTTATGATGAGCTATACCAGTGACTAGGCACAAAAGAAGGTGAAAAGGATGTCTATAAGATAACTAAAATTCACGAGAGGAAGACAAGAAACTTCAACCAAGTTAAATACATCAAGGATGAGGAAAATCGACTTCTAGTGAAAGACGAGGCGATCAAGAACAGATGGAGAGATTACTTTGACAAACAGTTTAATGGTGGGAATGAGAGCACTATGCCTGAGATAGATGACTTCTTTGATAACACCAACATGCATTTCGTGCAGAGGCTCCAGGAGTTTGAGGTTAAGGAGGCCCTAAAAAGGATGAAAGGAGGCAAGGCGTTGGGCCCTGATGATATCCCTATTGAGGTGTGGAGATGCCTTAGAAACATGGCAGTAGCATGGCTAACTAAGCTATTCAACCGCATCTTTCGGTCAAACAAGATGCCCGAAGAGTGAAGAAAAAGTATATTAGTACCTATCTTCAAGAATAAAGGAGATATTCAAAGCTGTACTAATTATCGAGGAATTAAGCTTATGAGTCATAGTATGAAGTTTTGAGAGAGAGTGATTGAGCGTCGACTAAGAACATTGACGAATATTAGAAAAAACCAATTTGGTTTTATGCCCAGGAGATCAACCACGGAGGCAGTTTTCTTGCTACGTTAGCTTATGAAGATATATTGGGAGGAGAAGAGGACCTACATATGGTATTCAATGACTTGGAGAAGGTGTGTGACAAAATATCAAGGACAGTCATGTGGTGGGGCGCTGGAAAAATATAAAGTCCCAACAAAGTACATACCCTCATGAAGGATATGTACGATAACATTATGAAAAGCATTCAAATTTGTGACAATGAGACTGATGCCTTCCCAATTAAGATATGACTACATCAAGGGTTAGCCTTGAGCCCATGCCTTTTTGCCTTAGTGATGGATGAGGTCACGAGAGATATAAAAGAAGATATTCCTTGGTGTATACTCTTTGCTGATGATGTGGTGCTAGTGGACGAGAGTAGGATGGGCGTCAATAGGAAATTAAAGCTGTGAAGACAAACTTTATTATCGAAAGGGTTTAGACTTAGTAGGACCAAAATTGAGTATATAAGGTGCGACTTTAGTGGTGTTACATGTGAGGAGGGAGAGGTTAGTATAGAAGGCCAAATATTGTCTAAGAAGGACACTTTTCGATACCTAGGATCAATTCTATAGAGTAATGGTGGTATCAATGAGGATGTTAGGTATATAATTAAGGCGGGGTGGATGAAATGGCGGCAAGCATCTGGCATCCTCTGTGACAAAAAGGTCCCGTAGAAGTTGGTAAGTTCTATAAGACGGCGATCAGACTTGTGGTGTTATACGGAGTAGAATGTTGGACATCACATCTAGCGGATAATTGTCACAGAGATGCGTATGCTACGGTGGATATGTGGTCATAAAAGAAAGGATCGAGTTTGGATTGAGGATATACGTGATAGGGTAGGGATGGCACCAATTGAAGAGAAGCTTGTCCAACACCAACTAAGATGGTTTAGACGTATCTACCAAAGGCCTCCAGAAGAATCGGTGCATAGTGGTATTCTAAGGGGTGTCAACTATACTAGGAGGGGTAGGGGCGACCAAAGTTGACATGGAAGGAGGCAGTAAAAAGAGATTTGAGAGATTGGAATGTATCTAAGGATTTTATTTTGAATAAGACTGCGTGGAAATTAGCAATCCACGTGCCCGAACGATAATATACTTTTTAAGCCCTTTTTTCCTTCACCTTTTGGCTAGTACAGCTTCTATTGGGTTTTATCTCTAGCCTACCCCAACTTGATTGGGACAAAAGGCTTTGTTATTGTTTGTTTGTTGTTAAAGCAAGGGGAATCAACAACTTCTACCTTTTCAGCCAAGTAAAGAGAACCTGTAGCAATCAGCTGAGTGTGTCTTCTATCTCTATGAGGTGTCTGCAATCTCTTAATGACTTCATTGCACTGAGTAGGGTGTGTTGATAGAGCAGATGATTTTCTCTTCATGCCTCTAGATATATCACCCTCAAACACATTATGGTTCTTGACTAGAAGATGGTTGTCTGCTGCGTGATGCAATTATTGGTGCTTACCCAATTGGCAACCATATTTTCCATCTTTTAATTGAACTTTGAATGAACCACTAGCAAATCTTGTAGAATCCTGAATTTGAACACTAGGCCTTTCAAAATTTCAAAAAAAAACAGATATGTTGCCATTGAACTCTCCAATAACAACTTGATTTTTTCCCTAGCACGTGTAAACTCCTTACCGCTACTAGTTGAGTTCCTGGATCTATGGTAACTAATAAGTCAGTTTCAGGCCATTGATGCCCCTGATACAATAAGATGGTTATGGACCCTAAATGGCATATACTCCGCTGGCTCTACATATCTTGCTCAATTTCATAGTAGCTACTCAAGTTTCAAACATGTGAAAATTTGGAAGGTAGAAAGCAAACCAAAATGCAGGCTCTTCGCTTTGCTAATGCTTCATGTCCAGACACTCACCGTGGATGCTCTGGCAAGGCGAGGGTGGCCGCAAGACACAATTTGTAAGCTTGATGGGAACTTATGTGTTGATTGCTCATTCACTAATATGGTTCGGAGAGAGGGTTTGAACAAGGAATGATGCTTCAGAAGCCCCGCCTCCTAATGCACTCCCACCCCAAATGAATGGCGGGAGGAACTTTTCAGGGCCACCACGAAGCAGCACAAAAGGCAGCAGAGCGGGCTTCTCCTCTATGTATGGTAGAACGTATCGAAGGAGAGGAATAGGCACACTTTCATTGATGAATCTCTTGACGCCAAGGCAGTTGTTGGGAAACACGCTACGCAAAACAAAATTTTTCCGCGCACGAACCAAACCAAGAAACACTATCGAGGTGTAGGTAACGATATCATACCTTCGACGATCACGTCAATGCAGCGGAGAAGTTGACCGATGTCGATGAAGTCCGCAGACTCCCGCAGCTAGGTTATACCTCCCAGCCGCGAGAGCGATCTCCTCGTGAATAGTTCGCCCGATCAAACGCCGAAAGTATACGACGTCTCCGAGGTATCCACGCGTACCGGATCAGCGACACCGCCGTAATATGTGGACCAGCACACAAGAACAGCAGGGATCTACGAGAAGGAGAAGCAGCAGCGCGCCGGCAGCTGTACTAGATCCAATCTAGAAGAGAGAGAAAAAGAAGGCTGTGGCCAATCTAGAGATGGCCGGCCTAGGGTTTAGTCCAAGGGACTAGGGCTGCCTCTGGGGCTGCTTGGGATACCCTTTGAGGTGCCCTGCCCCTCTATTTATAGGGGTTGGGGCAGCTCTCCCTAGGCAGGTGGAGTCCTACTCCAGCAGGGACACCCTGTTGGAGTTGGAGTCCAACTCCACTAGAACCTTCTAGAATTTCTAGAACCTTCTAGAACCTTCTAGAATTTCTAGAACCTTCCAGAACCTTCTAGAACCTTCCAGAACCTTCCAGAACCTTCTAGAACCTTCCAATACTTTCCGGAACACTTCTGGACATCACCGGAACCATCCGGGACCTCCCGGAACACTTTCGAGATCATCCGAAACACTTTCGGAACCCTTCTCTCTCGTTCTCCATAAATCGTAGCATTCCTAAATGTCGCTAAAACGTTAAGCGTGTGACCCTATAGGTTCGAGTATATGTGGACATGTCCGGAATACATTCCGGTCAATAATCGTCAGCGGGATCTGGACACCCATAACGACTCCCACATATCATCGAAGATCTTTATCGAGCAAACCTTGTATTGTCGCATACAATTCCTTTTGCCTCACGATACATTACACAACCCGAGGCGAGACTTTGACGGTATCCCTGTGATCAACTCCTTGATCACCATACCTAGTTATCCTCGTTACCGGTTTGTACTCTTTTCTCGTTTCCGTATTCCGGTATCCCCGTGACTAACCTTTTAGTCACAATACCTGGCCAGGCGATGCTGGACACCGTAATACCGAGTGGGCCCAGAGTGTATCTCTCCATCGCCGGATGGGCAAATCCCAGTCTTGACATATCTAGAACCACTATATACTTTCTGGTGTACCTGGAAGTCACCTTTATAATTACCCAGTTACGGCGTAACGTTTGATGACCCCAAAGCAACCATCCGGTATCCGGGTCTATGGTATTCTCATGGTCTAAGGACGCAAGTAAACGTTAACACATCATGAGAAGATACTGACAACATATTGACGAAGTGATCTCGCAGTATCTCATAAGGGGTCTATCCAACACCATTGTTACCCTAACAATGTGTTCCCATTATTGCCGGCATCCTTGTTACATTAACAATGCCCATGATCAGGAAAACAAGATCATCAACAATACATGAGCTAGTCCAGAGGCCTGACTAGGGATCTGAATGGTGTTTATTATTCCACACATGCAATTAGGTTTTCCTCTGAATCTCATATTCAAGAACCAATGCAATTTTAGCATAGAACATAAACTTAATCATGAACATGAAAATAGAATAATAACAACTTTATTATTGCCTCTAGGGCATATTTCCAACAGTCTCCCACTTGTACTAGAGTCAATAATCTAGCCAATGCTTAAGCTCCTAACACCTATGGCATTCCGGTGTTGCTCATGCTTTGCTTGTGGTAGAGGCTTCGTCAGCGGATCTGACACATTCAGATCCGTGTGTATTTTGCATATCTTTACGTCTCCACGCTCCACCAATTCACGAATGATGTGGAATCGGCGTTGTATATGTTTGGACTTCTGGTGGGACCTTGGCTCCTTGGCCTGAGCTATGGCGCCACTATTGTCACAATAGAGCTCCATAGGATCCAGCGCGCTCGGAACCACACCAAGCTCGGTGACGAACTTCTTAATCCAAACGCCCTCCTTTGCCGCTTCTGAAGCGGCGATATACTCAGCCTCCGTTGTAGAATCCGCCACAGTGTCCTGCTTGGAACTCTTCCAGCTCACTGCGCCACCGTTCAGTGTATACACTAAGCCTGATTGAGATCGAAAATCGTCCGGATCTGTGACAAAGCTGGCGTCGGTGTAACCCTTTACAACGAGCTCTTCGTCACCACCGTATACGAGAAACATATCCTTAGTCCTCTTCAGGTACTTTAGGATATTCTTCACTGCTGTCCAATGATCATGACCTGGATCACTCTGGTATCTGCTCGTAACACTTAGAGCATAGGACACATCTGGTCGTGTACATATCATGGCGTACATGATTGACCCAATCGCGGATGCGTATGGAATCTTACTCATGCGTTCTCGCTCATCAGTTGTCGAAGGACACTGATTCTTGCTCAAACTTTTCCCATGCGACATCGGCAAGAACCCCTTCTTGGCGTTTTCCATACTGAACCTCTTCAGTACTTTATCTATATATGTACTCTGGCTTAGCCCTATTAGGCGCTTTGATCTATCTCTATAGATCTTTATACCTAATATGTATGCTGCCTCGCCTAAATCTTTCATTGAAAAACTATTTTTCAACGAAGTCTTAATATTGTCAAGAAAAGATACATCATTCCCAATCAACAATATGTCATCCACATAGAGTATTAGAAATGCTATTGCGCTCCCACTTACTTTCTTGTAAACACAAGCCTCTTCGCAGTTCCTGATGAAGCCAAACCCTTTGACCACTTCATCAAAGCGAAGATTCCAACTCCGTGATGCTTGCTTCAGTCCATAGATGGATCTCTGAAGTTTGCATACCTTTCCAGCATCCTTTGGATTGACAAAACCCTCGGGCTGTATCATATACACGTCCTCGGTTAGCTTCCCATTCAGGAACGCTGTTTTGACATCCATTTGCCATATCTCGTAATCGAAATATGCAGCAATCGCTAGAAGAATCCGAACAGACTTAAGCATCGCTACGGGAGAGAATGTCTCGTCGTAGTCAACTCCTTGAACTTGTCGGAAACCCTTTGCGACAAGTCGAGCTTTATAGATGTATACATTCCCATCCGCGTCTGTTTTCTTTTTATAGATCCATTTACATTCGATAGGCCTCACGCCTTCAGGAGGGTCCACCAAGCTCCAAACTTGGTTCTCGTACATGGATTCTATCTCGGATTTCATGGCGTCTAGCCATTTAACGGAGTCAGGGCCCATCATTGCTTCCGTATAGGTCGCAGGCTCATCGTTGTCTAACAACAATACCTCGTCCGAAAACCACTGTGGTTTCGTGCGAATCCTACCAGACCTTCGTGGTTCAGCTGCTGGCTCGACTGAAGTCTCTACATCACATGTAGGGGCTTCCGTATCAGTCATTGTGGGAAACTCCGGAACCACTTCCGGCGTTGCATCACTTTGACCTAATGACGAAGATTCACCAATCTCGTCGAGTTGCACTATCCTCCCACTCACCCCTTTCGCAAGAAACTCTTTCTCGAGAAACACACCGTTCTTTGCGACAAACACTTTGCCTTCGGTGCGGTGATAGAAGGAATACCCAACAGTTCCTTTGGGATAACCAACAAAGAAGCATTTATCCGATTTGGGATCGAGCTTATTTGGTTGTAAACGCTTTACATATGCATCGCATCCCCAAATTTTAAGAAAAGACAAGTTGGGTTTCTTCCCATGCCATATCTCATATGGTGTCGTTTCAACGGATTTAGATGGTGCTCTATTTAGTGTAAAAGCGGCAGTCTCTAAAGCATAACCCCAAAAAGACAATGGCAGTTCAGTTAATGACATCATCGATCTTACCATGTCCAACAAGGTTCGATTACGTCTCTCGGACACTCCATTCCTCTGTGGCGTTCCGGGAGGCGTAAGCTGTGAAACAATTCCGCAGCTCTTCAGATGTTCGCTAAACTCGTAACTCAAGTACTCCCCTCCGCGATCTGATCGCAGAAACTTGATTTTCTTGTTACGATGATTTTCTACTTCATGCTGAAATTCTTTGAACTTTTCAAAGGTTTCAGACTTATGTCTCATCAAATAGATATACCCATATCTACTCAAATCATCCGTGAAGGTAATGAAGTAGAGGAATCCACCGCGTGCAGCTATACTCATTGGACCACATACATCCGTATGTATGATCTCCAATAAGTCAGTCGCCCGTTCTACGTGGCCTGTGAACGGCGTTTTAGTCATTTTACCCATTAGACAAGGCTCGCAAGTGTCAAATGATTCATAATCAAATGACTCCAAAAGTCCATCACAATGGAGTTTCTTCATGCGCTTCTTTCCAATATGACCCAAACGGCAGTGCCACAAATAAGTGGAATTCGAATCGATTATCTTGCGACGTTTAGCGTCAGTGTTATGGATGTGTGTATTACCATCAAGATTCATAATAAATAACCCATTCACAACGGGAGCATGGCCATAAAACATATTATCCATATAAATCGAACAACCATTGTTCTCAGACTTAAACGAATAACCGTCTTGCAACAAACATGATCCAGAAATAATGTTTTTGCTCAAGGCCGGAACATAGTAACAATTACTAAGCTCTAATATAAATCCTGAAGATAAATGTAGAGGTAGGACACCGACGGCGAGCACAGCAACTTTTACTCCGTTCCCGACGCGCATCGTCACCTCATCCTTTGCCAGTCGCTTAGGCCTCTGTAGTTCCTGCATCGAGTTGCAAATATGAGCAACCGATCCGGTATCCAATACCCAAGAATTACATTGCGGACCAGCAAGGAATACATCAATAACATGTATGACACTCATACCTGAGCTGGACTTTCCAGACTTCTTCTTTTCTGCCAGATATTTCTTGCAGTTCCTCTTCCAGTGTCCCTTCTCTTTACAGAAGAAGCACTCAACATCAGAAGTGGCACCAGTCTTGGACTTCTTAGGCGTGTCAGTCATACTAGCACCCTTGGATTTGCCCTTTTTCTTAGACTTGCCCTTCTTCTTGAAGTTGGTTGTTTTATTCACCATCATCACATGATTGGCGTCCTTCTGGATTCCACTCTCAGCAGTTTTAAGCATAGTGAATAATTCACCCATACTCTTTTCCATCCCATTCATGTTGTAGTTCATGATGAAGCTACTATAGCTCGGAGGGAGGGAAGCAAGAACAAGATCAGTGCCCAACTCTTGGGAGATTGGAAAACCTAGCGCATCCAACCTTTGCGCGTACCCAGACAATCTAAGTACGTGCTGACTCACTGAGCTGCCCTCAGCCATCTTGCATTCAAACAAGGCTTTGGATATCTCATATCTTTCAGTCCTTGCTTGCTTCTGAAACAAAGCTTTCAGCTCCTGGATTAACTCATAAGCAGCCCAATTCTCAAAACGCTTTTGAAGATCAGGTTCCATGGAGGCAAGCATGATACACTGTACTGCAATGGAATCATCGCTCTTAGATTGATAGATACGAGTCTCATCATCCGTAGCGTTAGCGGGGAGTTCACCGAGAGTTTGCGATAGGACATAGTCCTTCTTGGCACTCTTGAGGACAATCCTCACATTACGGTACCAGTCCGTAAAGTTGTTCCCAGATGAATTCAGTTTTTCTTTCTCAAGCAACGCGCATAGTGGAAAGGTGGTTACGGGTGCCATAGATCTACAACTTAAAAACAAATACACTTTAGACATTGTTCATGATTAAAGCAACTCAAATTAACACTTAATTAGAGTAAGCTCCCACTAAAACCAATATCCCTCATAATTGATTATTAGTGATTCAAGATCCACGACTCACTTACTCCACCATTGATGTGACATCACTGATGATGGAATAACGAGACCGGTAGGTCAACATGCCAATCATATCCCATATGACTCTTGTTCATCTTTCGATGGGTGTGTTCCGAGCCCAAGACGATCTTGCAAAGCTCGTCAAGACAACCGAGTGCTCTGCTGCGCGAACGGTTCGCGCCCGCCTCATATATGTCAAACCTATCGTACCCATGTGACATGGCGCACCTCAGAATGGCAAATACTCCAGACGGTGCTACACTTGGAAGAACACTAACTACTTTGATATTTGTGTGAGGGATCACCCTATTTAACAACGTCTACCACGCATCAAACAAGGTGCATAAAAGGGATTAACATCACATGCAATTAAATTATTGTGATATGGTATAGCCCCTTTTGTTGAAGAAGACTTCTTCAACATCTTTTGGCGGAGAACTCCTTCTTCGCGTACGACGTAGCGTCGAGGTCCATCGATGTAAGATTGTCACCACCATATCCTTGCAATTACAACTATTTGCTATCACATAGCTAATAAAATAAATGCATTACATGGCTTTCTAGTTGACGCGTAGGTCAATATAATAAATATGACAATCGTATTGGCTCCTGCCGATTGCCGTACTCATGACACGCAGGTCATGACAAAATTAAAATTACAAACACTTTGCATCTCATACAATCACATTGCATCACATAGGCTATACCACATCACATGCATACCCTGCAAAAACAAGTTAGACGCCTCTAACGTTTATGCTACAATACGTGGCTTTATGGCTACGTTGCAAACCGTTTGCTACCTACGTTACCATAAGCATGATTGCTCTTGCAGTTATTTAACTGTCGGGGTGTCTGGAATTGGAGACTCGGAAATCTCGAACCCCATACTAAACTTCGTCATACGCATGACCCCCGTGTAGATCACATCTACAAGCCCGCTCATTGCAAATTTATCTTTCTCAACTAAAGTGAAACCAAAGTCATCCTTAGCATGTCTCGATCCGAAGATCGTAAGGTTCGCCGGACCTCTGAAAATTTCACGATGCCGCCGAGATCAAAATTTTGCAATGAGAGGGAAACAACAAGAAAATCTGGTGGTAGATCTCATCTAACACCCCGCACATCATATGTGCAATGCCGCATATCACATATGCTCTAGTCGTACCTACAACTACGCATAGAACCGCTCTGATACCACTGTTGGGGAACGCGCTACGCAAAACAAAATTTTTCCGCGCACGAACCAAACCAAGAAACACTATCGAGGTGTAGGTAACGATATCATACCTTCGACGATCACGTCAATGCAGCGGAGAAGTTGACCGATGTCGATGAAGTCCGCAGACTCCCGCAGCTAGGTTATACCTCCCAGCCGCGAGAGCGATCTCCTCGTGAATAGTTCGCCCGATCAAACGCCGAAGTATACGACGTCTCCGAGGTATCCACGCGTACCGGATCAGCGACACCGCCGTAATGTGTGGACCAGCACACAAGAACAGCAGGGATCTACGAGAAGGAGAAGCAGCAGCGCGCCGGCAGCTGTACTAGATCCAATCTAGAAGAGAGAGAAAAAGAAGGCTGTGGCCAATCTAGAGATGGCCGGCCTAGGGTTTAGTCCAAGGGACTAGGGCTGCCTCTGGGGCTGCTTGGGATACCCTTTGAGGTGCCCTGCCCCTCTATTTATAGGGGTTGGGGCAGCTCTCCCTAGGCAGGTGGAGTCCTACTCCAGCAGGGACACCCTGTTGGAGTTGGAGTCCAACTCCACTAGAACCTTCTAGAATTTCTAGAACCTTCCAGAACCTTCTAGAACCTTCCAGAACCTTCTCAGAACCTTCCAGAACCTTCTAGAACCTTCCAATACTTTCCGGAACACTTCCGGACATCACCGGAACCATCCGGGACCTCCCGGAACACTTTCGAGATCATCCGAAACACTTTCGGAACCCTTCTCTCTCGTTCTCCATAAATCGTAGCATTCCTAAATGTCGCTAAAACGTTAAGCGTGTGACCCTATAGGTTCGAGTATATGTGGACATGTCCGGAATACATTCCGGTCAATAATCGTCAGCGGGATCTGGACACCCATAACGACTCCCACATATCATCGAAGATCTTTATCGAGCAAACCTTGTATTGTCGCATACAATTCCTTTTGCCTCACGATACATTACACAACCCGAGGCGAGACTTTGACGGTATCCCTGTGATCAACTCCTTGATCACCATACCTAGTTATCCTCGTTACCGGTTTGTACTCTTTTCTCGTTTCCGTATTCCGGTATCCCCGTGACTAACCTTTTAGTCACAATACCTGGCCAGGCGATGCTGGACACCGTAATACCGAGTGGGCCCAGAGTGTATCTCTCCATCGCCGGATGGGCAAATCCCAGTCTTGACATATCTAGAACCACTATATACTTTCTGGTGTACCTGGAAGTCACCTTTATAATTACCCAGTTACGGCGTAACGTTTGATGACCCCAAAGCAACCATCCGGTATCCGGGTCTATGGTATTCTCATGGTCTAAGGACGCAAGTAAACGTTAACACATCATGAGAAGATACTGACAACATATTGACGAAGTGATCTCGCAGTATCTCATAAGGGGTCTATCCAACACCATTGTTACCCTAACAATGTGTTCCCATTATTGCCGGCATCCTTGTTACATTAACAATGCCCATGATCAGGAAAACAAGATCATCAACAATACATGAGCTAGTCCAGAGGCCTGACTAGGGATCTGAATGGTGTTTATTATTCCACACATGCAATTAGGTTTTCCTCTGAATCTCATATTCAAGAACCAATGCAATTTTAGCATAGAACATAAACTTAATCATGAACATGAAAATAGAATAATAACAACTTTATTATTGCCTCTAGGGCATATTTCCAACCGCAGTTGCTTCGACCACTCAGGAAAATATAAGCCAAAGATGCATGGCATTTGTGCCGCCGCTGCCTAGTAGCCACACCAGTAGCGAGTACTTGACTTTCTACTTCCGGGGAGGGGGGAGGGGGGCTAACTGCCCCATCATGTAAATGGCCACTTGTATTTTTCTTTTTAATAGATGGCACCTTAATACTTGAAATCAAATTATTTGCTCATGGAGAAACATCAAAGGACCTCTCCAAGTTTGGTAATAGATTTGTTTAATTGACAATAGTAAGATATTGTGAAACTTTTTATATTAACTATAGGTAGTAAGTTCTTTTATTTTGATGATCTTATCATGAATAATTCTATTCTATTATGAGAATTTGGAGGAACATGGCACTACCTTGTGAATCACATTCCATTAGTCATCTTGCCCAAGCTTCCTCAATGAAAGATCTGATTTATGGGCCTCAACTCTAGGGATGACCCAAGGAGCCTCAAGTGATAGTAACTCTTGCCCATAACTTTTACTATTTCAGCAACCTTCCACGAGTAACTGTTAAAGGCCTCAAGGATATTATTCGTAGTCTAGCATTCTGGATCACTGGAAGGAGGAGCGCAGGACCTTACCATCCTTCTTGGCACCCTTTCAACAGCCTTGCTAGAGTCAATGTGTCAGGATCCAAAATTTATAATATAAAATCTCAAATGGAATCATCACATAAGTCGAGACATGAACCGGACTTTAACCATATAGATACAAATATCTCGATGAGAGTAGAATGATATGACCTTGTATAGCCCAAGACATTAACCCCAACCTCAAAGCGAAAAATTGAATGCATTAGCTTCAATAGGGTAATATAGTCTCCTTACTCTTTCTAACTAAGCTGGAACATCAAGCTTGAACTTGTCCCGGTAACTTAATGCGCGGCTGGAGTAGGGTAATGTAGCTCCCAGCTCTTTGCGAAAAAGTCGCTTCACATTGAATATCACACTTGACAGTTCATATTATGAATTTAGAAACCTAACATACTTCATGTGCTTTATAATCATACATGCATAGCATATGAGGTATGTTATAACAAACAGGTATCACAATAGTAATGCTACGACAGAAACTGCAATAATATATATAACTCATAAGGGAGTAAGTTTAACAACTTATTTACACAATGGCAGCAGAACAAAGAAAATGCTACCATAATCCTTGTCCAGGTCACTACCTAGGATCCCTAGAGACAACTCATCATCGACATCGATCTTTATGAAGAAATCACTCTAAGAAGGGGTGATCTCGTTTGCAAAAATATCAACTATGCAATATGAGTACAAAAGTACTCCGCAAGGCTCACATTAAACTAGTAATATATGCTTTAGGTGTCAGGAAGGACTATTTATGGACTCTTTTGCATAAAGCCAAGTTTTACCTTTCATTACTTTAATTAGATGTAATCCATCTACCAAATCAATTGTATAAGAGGATAAGTGAGCGTTCTTCAAATTGAACTGTTACTTCTATTATCCATAAATATTACTATAACTCGACCTTTTCTCGTTTCACCCATGAGGAAAAAGTCGCCAACTTCACTAAACCAAGGTTGATAGTTTTAGATTAACACTAAAGTTGTCTAATTCGATGCAGTTAATCACCAAGTTGTCCATAACTGCGGACACGACTATTCGGATAGTTTTGTCCTTGTAGGGGATACATCTTTACCTACTCGTATCGATTGACTCCTAATATCACGCAATTAGTACACTTCACAAGGTGTACCAACAGAGCTGGCCGAACACAACGGTTACAATACTTTTGACTTATCTATGAACCACCCATATGAGCTAGTTCGTGTACACCAGTCCAACCGTTAACTCTGACATGGTCCTATAAGTTGTAGCATATGGTACATTCTTAGCTGTCTCAAGACTGTGTGTCCCCTTACTCCTATATTGAGACCACCACATCACTTCATATGCTAACTCTAGGCAAATTAGTAAGTCATGAGTTGTTCCATTATACCACCCGTGTAGAAGTACACAATCTTGGGTCAATGTACATCAGAAACCCACTATGTTCCCAACCATGGCCTCTCATTATTATTCAAGTTCTTTCATTACTTCCCAATAGTCTACCACTATCACTATATATGATTTACTTACACTTACCCTGATTCATCGAACCATCCAAAGGATCATGACTCGAACAAATCTAAGCCTAGCTAAGCATAAGATAATAAGATAGAACCACGGGTTGCTAAAAACTAGAAAAAACTTAATCATGCTAGGTTGGAAGTGATTGACATTGGATTTAGGTCACAATGCAGGATCATGCACATATAGGATTGTAGTTAACTACTGGAAAGTAGTAGTTGATCGCATGCAATAAACAGGTTGAACACAAATAGTAAGTTTAGAAATATTAGGATTGTCACCATGGTCAAAGGAGGTGCTGCTTGCCTTACTGCTCGGGAGTGGGGTACTGCTCGTAGTGTTAGTCACTTACTTTGTTACTTCGTGAACTTCCGGCTCTACCGTGAAGAAGTAGAAACACCAGAAAAGTAATAACGTTAATTACTACTACTGAAATTCATCAGCGACTGTGATATGAGATGCATGAGATGGCATAGTACTACTAGAATGAAGACTAATGCAAGTAGAATCAAATTAATCGAAGATCAGATACTTATGATATAGCACCTTGAAGAATCTCAGTTAAGAAGGAAATAAATAGATTCATCCTTTTAGTCATTTTGATTTTCCTCTCATGGAGACATACATGAAGATGGCATAAATAGGTAGTGATTTAACCATGTGTTAACTAAACCGGCCTGCATGTCCATGTCGCCGGGGGTTAATTTACCGGTTTAAAAGATTTAAAAGGGTAGGGCCCACGTGTCAGTGACTGATTAGTGGTTAAAACTACCAGTTTAATGGTATAATTGTTCCGATAGGACGGCCTCACTAGTAAGTGGCTCCACTGGCGGTTACACCTGCCGAGTGCGTGCAGGAGCTTCAATGAGAGCTGATCTCGCGCTACTGCGCACGTCAGGACTGGTGTGCGCGGCTTCAGTTCCCCGGACGACACTGCGTCTGAGTGTACCAGTGTAGAGCCCTAAGGTCACAAGAGCATCGCTGGCAGTGACACGAGGGGGAGTTTGATGGTGGTGCTTGGTGTGAAGGCCGGAGAGGATGCGCGCGGGCAAAATAATGCATGCAAAAGTATCAGGAGCTCACCACAAACTCAACGGAGGCCTCGTTGACGGCGGAGGGTGTCGGAGTAGTGTGAATCGATGATGACAGTGGATGGCGGCAGAGTTGAGGAAAGAGAAATGATTCAATGATTCTGGCGCTTGGGCTCGATTCCTTTGGCCAGAAGGTTCCTTACAACACCATGCAGCTTCTTGGTAAGGTGGTGCACGACAAGACAGTCAGTGGTCATAGTAGCGTAGTTCAATGTTAGTCGGCGAGGCTTTGGGCGTCACTCATGTTTTGGTCAATAGATAGAACGAGAGAGGGAGAGACTTGCACGACAAGGTAGATGAAGGAGAGAATTATCCACTTGCACGACAAGGTAGATGAAGGAGAGAATTATCCATCCACACGGTTAAATCGTGGAATGGATAACCATGGCGGCGACGGCGGTGAAAGAGATGGACAACGGTGATTTGGTCTGAGGAGTGTGTCAGGGCCCAAAATCACGCTTGACCTAAAGGAATGATGTATGCACAACTTAAATAATTACACAAGAGAGACGTGAAGGTCGCAAGTACTAACTAGATACATCAAAACTAGTAGTGGAAACATAAACAAAGTAGTAAACCCGATGGCCCCTGAGACCATCATCAAAACTCGCAACGTACCCACAAGATCTTTTAGCCAATGCAGAAAACTAAGCAAGCGGTAAACATTATTATCAATTACAACAAATCACCTACCAAAAATGAAATTGGAATGGAATTCCAATGGGTATTTTCATTGTGCTTGACAACCTACATACTAGTCTTAAATCTAGCATGACATAAAGCATCATGTAATTGAAAAAAGAAAACATAGACAGAATGACATTGCGAGTTCACTAATCGTCAATGATATTAAGGCATAGATATGCCAAATCATTAGGGCATAGACATGCCAATTCAGTGATTAGTTCACAATTTTCTCACAAAGAAACCAATCATTTACAATATATCCTGTGTGCCCCGGGGGCTCCCCAAATGAGAGTAGTTGGTAATCAAGTGATCAACCCGTAACCATGATGAGTGTAATTGGTGTTGACAGACCAAATTACCTGGTGATTGGTGTTGATAGACCATTTCACCCCCAGGTTGTCACCATCACTACCCCTCGATTTGTCACCTGATAGGGGATAATCGAGTGTCAACCCGTAATCGCGACGAGTGGTAATTGCTGTTGGCAGACCAAATTACCTGGTGAATGGTGTTGATAGACCAATTCACCCCGAGACCTACACTGTCACTATCCTCTTGTCACTCTTACTCACTTGTTCAGGTTGTACTAGACGTCAGTTTTAAATATTTCCCATTGCAGAACCAATCGACATTCAGTCCTATGCATGCTAGGGAAGATATTAATAATCGAATAAAATAATCACGAGACATTAAAGTAAATAACTATATGACAAGCAAAGATCTCTTTACTTGCCTGATAACCGGATGAAGATACATAACAACTTCCAGTTCGAACGCGAAAGAGTCCGAATGACCGAAACCCGATAAGATGCAACAAACTGCAAGAGAGCAAATCAAGTCTAAGCATCTCCTTTACTCAATGCAAAAATGCTGGAATGCAACTACGGTGAATTAAGATGAAATACAAAATTAACATACGCATATTTTATTCATTGCATATTTCGGTGTGGTTTTAGTTGTGATATACTTTATTTTGGGACGATGCTATGATATGGATGGATGCAACTAGGGAAGGAAGGACTATTTTACATTTTAAGGTGAAGGTTCAATTAGCTATATCATTCTAAATAGTTCAAATTGGTCAAGTACTTTCAGCATAATACACGTCACTTTGTGAAGCGCAAACTATTACCCATCGGAAATTATCATGGTGCATTTTTATTAAGGTTGCATATGGGATTCAATATTTTTCATGCAAAGTGTATGCATGAACAATATACTAAATGCCTAGGTTAACAATTTGATTTGGTTCCTTCAGGTTCTATACAATACATACAACAATTATAGGTTCATTTTTTTCGTACATTTAAATTGTCCTTTCAATTACTAAAGGTTGCATATTTTTAATTAAGAGTAATATGGACAATGGTTTATCGGAATACAGCACATAAACATTCTAAAAGAAGATATTGAAGATATCTACATTACCTTTTTGTGTTCATCTTATGATAACCAAAGCAAGGTTATTGAAACAGCCACGCAAGGTTTCAGCTCTATACTAACTTACAACACGCAAGAACTTGTTATGACCTAAATCGTCATAATACTTTGTATTCCATATAGGTGGCACATTCATAGACATGAGGCTAACGCGAGATGTAAAGAATCATCGGCGTGGGCGACGGGGCTGTGGGTCAGCCTAGGCACGGTAATGTCTTCCCAATCTTCATCTACCCCTCCGCCTTCTCTTCTTCATCTTCGACTTCCTTCAACTTTGTAGCTAGGGGCAGCGGCACCTTCTCCTTTCTTCCTCTTGTTTCTTCTCCCCTTCTTTGTTTAGCAGGCACACCACCTTCCCTACATCTTCCTCAACATTGTTGTATCTACCATCTCTCTCCACACCACTGAAGACACAGCCCATGAGCAGTGGTGGATCTGCATGTGCACAGGAGGGGGAGGAACTCAGCTTGAGAGCGTACCAGGTGGAGGAAGATGGTTGTGGGGGCACACCAAGCTCGTTGGTAGGAGACACCGACGGCCACGGCCATGCAGCCTGTGTGATGCATGGAGGCAGGGTGGTAGACTACAGTGGCAGGTGTGCGGTAGTGGAGGCGCGGACCAAGGAGTTGCAGGGAGGGGAGGTTGGAAGGGCAGCGCAACTCGCTAGCCACCGATGGGGCACTGACAGTAGTGCACCGGCCACTACCGCGTGCGGTTTCGCGACGCAGCCAGGCTAGAGGTAGTGTGAGGAGGCAGCTGGGCAGCGTACGGCCACGGGGTAACGCAGAGGTGGCTCGCGGGTAGAGGAGGCGCAGGGTGCCGAATGGCCAGTTGGCGCACTCGCTGGCGGTGGTGCATAGCAGTGAGGCCCAAGGGCCGAAGGCGCTCGGGACAAGGTGCTAGGACAGCTCAACGGAGAGGCACACAAGGAGAGGAGCTAGGAAACGGTCTTGTAGAGGGGCCAACGAGCGGCAGCTGACTCGCCGGAGGCGAGGCCCACGGTTAGAGGTGCAATCCCTAGAAGGCGGTGGCAAGGAGGTTTTAGGGCTTGGGTAGAACCTGATGATCCACACGAGGCTCCGATCTTTTATTTATTTATTTAATTTTTTTGTAAATTCACATTTGATAATATTTGTTTAAATATGCATGCAAGTTCAGAGGACTTGAAAATTTATGAGGAGTTTCTCTGAAGTATATGAGTCTCATAAAAGTTATTGTAGAGAGATTTAGAGAAATTTTGTTTCTCCGCATGTTGCCCCCCCACCCAACCCCACACCCTATGAGCATGCTACCACTTTGACCCACGGCCTCACTTGCGCCTGAGGGCACCCTGTCATTCCCGCCATCTTCCATGCCACTCATACCCGCCGGGTGATCTCATCAATCGCCATGCCCTCGGACTGCTTCCATGATACGCAACTCAAGGCGGTGGTAGAGAAGGAACTTCGGGACCTTTTCTCTAAGTAGGTGAAGTTGCTCCATTCTAAGCTCAGAGGCCTTATCAGAGATGGCATCGACGTGGCCATGCGGCCTGGATGGAGCGCATCTTGAAATACATGGGCCTGCCAGATCAGCCAGTCGACAAGCATGGCATCTCCAGGCCAGGCATCACCAGCAACAACGTGCCACTCATTGACATCGACCTCACCAGCAACGTCACATTGTTTATCGGCTTTGGTCTCCACTTCTGTGCTGCTCGTCGATCTCTCTAGCGGAGCCGCTAGCTGACTCGGTCACTGTCCACATTGCCTCTTCGTCTCAGCCTCCTGAGGACATGGAGGTTGGCCTGCTGGAGACCTGTTTGCTAGGCCAGCTCACCACGTTGGCCCTCATTGAGGTCTAGTAGGATTCGAGGCCTCTCCCTTGTGGTGGGCCCGGCCGGGCTGTCGCGGTAGTTTCTGGTTAGCAAAGGCGGTGCGGCCCTGCCCCACCATCGCCCTCTGCACTGGCTGATCCGGTGGTCTTGCCACTATGCATCCTCGTTGTGGCTTCGCCGCCTTTCGCTCTGGCACCTTCGCCACAGTTGATGACCAAGCACGACGGTACATTCCATAATGATGAAGAGGGCCAGTTCGCAAGGGTGTTGTGGTCCCTACCCCGCCGCCCACCTCAGGCGGCCCATGTTGATGTTTTCCACTGACCACCATATCTATGCCAGCCCCTGTATCGGCTCTAGCTTGGTTCCTTCGCCTCTGCCTGTGCCTACCTAGGCTGCCGAGGTGTCGGACTCTTGCACCCTGGTCGGCTTCCTCGCCATGCTCATCAATCCCACACCAGTGCACTTCTCGCTATGCCTACAGTAATGGGTAGTAGAGGGTCAGTGACCTACGCCATCCCGAGGAGGAGGCGGGCGTATTTTTAGAAGAAGAGCAAGGATGTCAACTAAGGGGATGCTTTATTGCAGGAGTTGATGCCAAGGTTTGCAGCCTAATGGATCGAAGGTGAATTTCGATGACTCGGTTTGTCCAGGGTGCATGATGCTCTTCACTGAGCCGCTGGCCACTACCACCATCTAGGCCATTGAGAGGCTGGTCAAGAATGTCAAGAGGATCAACAAGCCGGCTTGGAAGGGAAATAAGACAACGGCCAAGACTCCAAACCGTGGTCTAGATGTTTAGGCATCCTTCCGTGCCATTGCTGCATCATGTTATCGTTGACTATGTGTGTTGGGTTGTCTTCTGTGTTAGGTGGAGCACACCTCTATCCAGTGTGCTTTGTATTCAACACGTCAAACAAAGTGTGTGTAATCGGTGTTGTACCTAGGTAGCCGACGTGTATCGGGTCTCCTTTAATGTTTGTCCATTTGTCAACTTTGCCTCTTCTACTTCAAATTGGATTCCCTTGCATCCAGAATTGACCCATGACTCGCTCACTCGCACGTATGTCTCGCTCGCCCTGTGCACAACCTTGCCTACCTTCTCCCACTCTAGCGAACTACCTTATCTCACATATGGTGCACATCAACATCAACATCCTTTGCTGGAATGTTCGGGGCCTCAACATCGTGATCCGACGTGATGCCATGTGTGGGTCTAAGAGAGCAAGCTCACCATGGTGGACTACCTGTTTTTCGCTTCATGCTTGGCCCTAGTTTGTTGCAAATTATGACTTTTTGCCAGCAGCAATCATGTGCAGGGCATCATTCTAGCAGTGACTGACTCCTTCATTATATCGGAGGTGCACCTCAAGAAAAACAAGATCTCGGCAACCATCCTCAATGGAAATCCCAGGACGCCGTTCTCCCACACCAATGGCCCTCTCCAGTGCATCCTCTAGCTAGCCATCGGCACTAGCCTCCTTAGGCCTACTAGGAATAGGAACGTGCGCTTCCGTATCTCTCTCTATAATAAAGACGTTGGGATCTTTGCCAACCTGTAGAAGGATGAGCTCCTCTTGCTACTTGGGATTTTTTCATCATTCAGTTAGGCCTGTAGGCTTCAAGCAAACCTTGCCAGTACGTAAATGTTTTCGGCATGCTACGTCAACATCGACATCCAATACCTACCCACCCACTTCCCCGCACATATCATCTCCTTCCTGAGGAAATACTTGGGCCTCCCTCTTCACTTCCATAGGCTGCACAACGTGATCTTCAGCCACTCATTGACAAGGTTGGCATGAGGCTCCTGGGCTAGAATGGAAAAAATCTCTCCCGTGCTGGCAGGATCACTCTAGCCAAGTCGTTCCTAACCGCATCCTCCACATATCACTTGTTGGTGCTTCGGATCACCAGTGGGTGCAGGGTAAGTTTGACCGTATCTCTAGAGCTTCATTTGGAGAGGGGATGACGTGCAATCGGCCTCTAGTGGGCACTCTTTTGTCAACTAATAGACTATCCGCCGACCTAAGGCTATAGGTGGCTTTGGGATCGCAGACCTAGACTGCTTTGGCCTAGCCTTTGCCTGCATTGGCCGTGGTACGAAGGGACCAACCCACGATGGCCCTAGGTCTGATCTGTTCTTCCATGCGATGCCATGGATTGGGACCTTTTGAGAGCTTCCACCTCGATCACCATTAGGAACGGTGAGAAAGCCATGTTTTGGCACGACTCTTGGATTTGGGACGGGCTACTCCCTTTGTGGGCCTCGGAGCTCTTCAAGATTGCCATCGCGAATAATAGATTAGTCCAGAAGAGCCTCTGAACTCTGCTTGGTGACCCCATCCTTGATCAGAACACAAAAGACTCCATTCAGTGGAAGCTCACCACCTGGGTGAATACACAGCTGGATCGGCTTACATGGTCTAGTTCCATGGAAGTTACTCTTCGTTCAAGGCGGCTAAGATTTGGAAGGCGAAAGCAGAACCAAGTGTTAGATTTTTTTGGTGGCTCGTGTTTCACAACCGCATCCTGACTGCTGACATGCTCACACAGAGGGGATGGTCTCACAATCTAGTTTTTCAATTGTGTCTGCAATTCCCTAAGACCACAGATCACCTTTGCAAGGACTGCCCTTTCTTGACCCCTGTGTTGGAACTTGGTTAACGGGTGGCTGGAGGGTCCAGCGTCGGACCCCCTAGTGTCTTTTCACTCTGTTGAGCTTTGTGGGACGTGATTTTGTCCTTGACGCCGGATATGCGTCGCACCAGAAGTGGTCTCCTTTTACACATCATTTGGAATTTCTAGAAGGAATGTAACAGACAGTCTTCACAGTTAAACATCTGACATTCCGTGAGGTGGCATCCTTGGCCTTTGAGGATATCGCTCAGTGGGCCTCGGCGAACATGCCTATGCATAGTGAACCCATCGGAGGGGAGTAGTCCGCACATCGCAGTAGAAGGTTTTGGTTGGCTTGTTTCTTTCAATAACAAGATACGTTGTAATTACCGGTTTCACATTTCTTCTAAATTGAACAGACCGTACTTTTGTTAGGTTTCTTAGAAAGATTAGCCGTGTCCATTGCGAGAGACGATCTCAGCGTGCCTCCAAGAACCCAGGGGCACCTCGGCCTCCTGCAATATCTCCACCTTGTCCCCTTTGTAGAATCTCATGGGTCGCTATACTTAACTCTGCTGCAAACAAGAAATAAAAAACATCAATACTTGGATAAATTAGATGAGAGTCAAAATCAAAATACAAATTTCAACTTCTAGAAATGCCACTACGATTTTTATTGATACAAGTCATAACCTAATTTCTAAAATTGCTAAATTACAACAAATTGCAAAATCTAACAGAGCATGCTATCAAAAAGAGCTAACAAGTTGCCTAATACGTCTTGTTGACTACCACAAAACTAGTTTCCCGGGAACAGGAAATCTTAATATCTAGTCTTGATCCGGGACATCATACATGATAAAAGAACAAATTCGTAACGAATCGCTTGGGTTGATCCAAACATGCCATGAACTAGCATCTCTACAAGAGCAATTTATGGCACAGCGTAGTGAAAATCTAACAACTATATGACCTACAAATCGATAAATGTAACATCACAAAAGAAACACGCCCTAAACAGTAAACGTAGCCACTGACAACTGAATAATCCACTGCAGCTTATGGTCCGGTTTCCAAATGCCACACTGCAGACTACCAACTCTGGACACGGATTCCAATATAGAACAAGAAAGGGTTCGATAATAAAAAAATATGCATACCAAAATGATATGTGTATCAAACACATCGAGTACCAAGCAAGCAAGAAGGTTTGAATTGGTCAATTGGGGGCAAGTAATCAGTAATCATCGCCTAATCACCAAAAAGTATTCACAATGCTCTTCTCTCCCCTTTAGCACCAACTCCCGCATGAAAGATACCAAAAGTACTCCTAAAAATCGCATACAAAATTGGAAAGAACACAAACCGAAAGAGGCATACAAAAACTTCCTCGGGGCCAGGTCCAGCGGCTCCCTGGGTGTATTCTTGATTTCTACACCCGGGAGATTAGGAATGGAGAAACTAGGGCGAATTTTGGAGGAGGAAATAGGAAATTTAGCTAATGAAATCTTTTTAATTCATTAATTCAAGATGCGATTACAGTGGGTATTGCATCCAACTCAGTCAGGGGCACGCGTGCACAACATCCTCCTCCCAACGGACATGGCCAAGTGTCAGGTTGATAGCATAGTCCAAGCCTTCTATGATTTCAAGATCCCTGAGCCCCCCTAAAATAGGCCTGGATAGGCTAGCTAGGATAGACCATTCGCTATTTCATCTAGTGGCCGAGGTCTGGCATCATCATGGAAGAAGATAGGCTCACTTCCTTGTCACAACAGTCACCGGCAAGTGACTATCAGACTCCTTCACTGATGCTTAACATACGTCACACAAGGCTCTGCTTCTTGTTTGGCAGGACACTAGAAGAGCGGTGGATGTGGTGAAATAGGCTGCCTTGGCCATGCCAGAGGAGGCCACACTTGATGACCCTCAAGTGCCCGGGAGGAAAGAGACCCAAGCCGCTATCTTAACACAGCATACCACACCATCTCAGGTCAAGGAGAGATATGAAACGCGAAAGCGATGCAGTATAGGTTGGCCCAATAAGAAGAAGGATGTCAGGAAAAAAATGTTCAAAGGGAAGTTCAGATAATCTGTACGAATATCTCCCCTATGCCCCTATGGCTCGAAAATATATATTTGGTGAGCCATTCGTCCCAGATGATCAAAAGCGTGTCCTTACAATGACTGTCAAATAACTGCAAATGTGGTTCTTGAATGAATGTCAAAGCCAAGCGGACTAACAAATATTGAGATCAAAGTGCCAGGTAGTGTCAACTTTGATGACTTGTTCTTGCTCTACAACCTCGACATGCTGGATGGACAACTCATCATATGATGGACACTACACATGATCCAAGAGGCCAGGACGAGGCAGGACTGTTAAATTGTTCCTTGGTCCTTGTTTGTTCAACCACATTATCATGAAGGAGCCAGAAGTTATGCGGGACTACCTTGTCGAACAATGGTGCACCCGTAAGGATAAGGAGTCATCGTCTTTGCTTATAACCCACCGTGAGTTCTTCGCTTTTTTTCTCAAATAATTATGCACTTAGGTGCATGTATAAATGAAATTAACGACAGTTGTTGCGTTTACGTAGTGACAACTGGATCATAGTCATTATTGCAAACCCATGGAACAACGTTGTTTACCTTGACTCCATGGCAGGCAGTCGTGACTTGATCGGGATTTGCAATGTCATCGATGCTGCATTTCTCGAATACAGTGTGCGAGGAGGGCCTCGCAATAGAAAAGCTAGCAAGCTAAAGCATCTCTTCAACTTCTCGTGCAAGCAACAGCCCAAATCTTCCAACTTATGTGGGTTCTATGTTTGCACGAACATTGAGGTCCTTCTTGATGTGGCGTCAAAACACCCCAAGAAGGAATGGAGAACCCTAGCCAATGGGACCATTCCACAGACTCACCTCACCCATATTAGAGCGGTTTTAGCATATTTCCTTAATTAGGAGTTCAACGTAAACGCGTCGAATCTAGATGATGTTTAGACTTGTTTGAAATTCTTGTACTTGTGAATGGCTTATGTTTGCATGCATGTGAAGTACCTTTTTTATATAGTAATATGTAAATTATAACTTAATTCTTTTTACAAGGATGCAATGTTGTGTTGTCTCATATCAAACACTAGATTTCAAACAGAACTGTAAGTCTTGTTTTTGAACTTTGAAGTATGTGAGATATGTATGTGTTTTTTCAAACTATCCTTGAGCAAACAACATTGAATAAAGTTCAAAATAACATGTAAGATGTATTGCATGTTGCTGATTTATGATCTGTGATGGAATTCTTTTCACATAAATACAATGCTATCTTCCCTCATATCAAGCACTAGTTTCAAACAGAACTATATGTGTCGTTTCGAACTTGGAAGTATGTAAGATATATATGTGTTGTTTCAAACATTACTTGAGCAAACAACATTGGATGCAGTCTAAATTTAAGATGTACTCTGTGTTTGCTGATTTTATGACATGTGGTGGAATGCTTATGTGAATATATGTGATCTACGATGGAATACTTGTGTGAATATGTTATCTATGCCGGAATAATGCTTGTGTCTATCTGTGAACTGTGAACTGTTTTTCAGAAAGCATGGCTAGTAGTTCCTAAGGATAGGCAAAAGCAGGAGAAAATCTGCCAGGGTAAAATAGTCAATGCAAAAAAAATTCATCAATGACGAACCATAGAAACTGATTATCAGTAATGGTATCACCATCAATGACGGGGCTCCTGATGAGCCCGTTGGTCCAGACAAAGTTATCCACGATGGGGCGCCTCATGTGCCCGTTTAATTCGAGATTAAGCCATCAATGATGGGTTTTCTTCCATACCTGTCACTCCAGATGAAGACATCAACGGCGGATAGAAAGAGCAACCTATCATTGATCACCAACACTATCAACGACGGATAGTGAAAATTATCTGTCGTTGATAAGTCTGTTATCAACGGCAGGTAAAATATCCGTCATTGATGACGGACCAATGATCAATGACGGGCTCCAAATCCATCCTTGATCAATGATTTGGCCCGTCGTTGATCTGTTGTTCTGTAGTAGTGATTTTTGAATTAGATGGAATAAGATATGGTAAGAGGTTTTCAACATCCATGCACTATCCCCTTTGATTTCGAAACCCGCCAAACAAATAGTTTAGGATATGATATTGCTAATATCTAGTGAAATATGATTATCTGGTTTTCTTGCTGGTTTATCTGGCACTTATAAATGGGATCATCCAATTTTCTATTAGAATTTAATTATGAACTTGTAATATTTGGATTTTACCTTTGTTTATGAGATAGCTATTGTGCGCCTATGCCCAGTGCAGACACCTACTAGTGTTTTATTTATGGATATTTACTATATTATAGTGTTTGCTACATGCTCATTATCTAGTGTGTATTGCTTGCTCACTTATTATATACTCCTATAGTCTTGTAACTTATTAATTTTTATATCTTTCCTCCTATAAATATTTGAGTCGATGGTGATAGTCCGTTTGCCATTCCATCTTTCTTCATCAAATGTGTCTTGACTCGTGGTGCCATTTCATCATGATTTTCACCATCATCTTATTATAGGGTTTGCAAAATATGCCCTATGATATTTTTACGATTTGCTATTATGGTATTTTTATGATTTTTTTATTGTAAGTTGTGGTTTTTTCTCTAACTGAAAGTTACTTTTTGTGACCATGGATTTGTGTTAAGACTTATTTGCCACAAATTGGATTTAATTTATTATTCCCATAGCAAAGCGCGTACATTAGCTAGTATTGGTAATCACTGTGTGATTTCCGGAGTGAATGTATATTATAATACTAAGTTCACACATACTATTTTGTTGAAAATGTATATGCATGTACTATCCTCTTACTGTTCACATACCATGTCCAACCATGGGATCTACCGTATTCGTATCTGTATCGAGACTTTATCCACTTCGTTTGGTATGGGATATGGTTTGAGCCCTATTCAAGATCTGCACTGCTTTCAGCCCTAAACTACACGCACTGCATCCTGGTAAGCTGACCGGTCTCTTCTTTATGTATTTGTTATTTTTAGAAAAATAAAGCATAATCTGAAAATCATCTTTAATAAATAAACTCATTTAGCAAATATATTTCTGACATGACATAGCACATCTCTGAATATTCCATGGGATTTGTTCCAAATGTTTGTGAGATTTGTTACAGCAGTTTCGTGGGTTGTGGTCTAGCATGTGAGATTTATTTAGCAGTCCGCACGATATGTTTCGTAGTTCGTATGGAAGGAGAAGTGCTTTGCATACAATGGTTTTAGGTACAACAGATGCATGATCGGCATGGCAGTGATTTCATCGGTCATCATATATCTCTTCTCTCTGATTTCGCATGTCGCCAAATCTCACAGGAGAAGAAATGTACCATGGGTATGCGTGACAACAGTTGCCACGCACGTCACAGCTAGCGCGTGCCGGTGCAACTACAAGGGGCAGGTGAGCCGGGGCGTGGGCACGGCGTAGAGCCGTGCGGCGCGCGACGCGGTGAGGCCGAAGACGTCGCCCATGTCGAGCTCCGCCGGCTTCATGCCGCCAGGCAGCTATAGCTGGGAGTTGGGCCGGGCCGTGCCGGCACGGCACGGACCCGTCGGGCCTCAGGCCGAGTCGGGCCGTGCCTGGCCGAGCCCCGGCCAGCCTGCCGTGCGTGCCGTGCCGGCCCGGCAGCCGGACAGTGGCGCCGAAACCCGGCCGGTGGCACGGGGGCCGCCATCGGGTCGTGCCGGCACGGGCACGGCCCAGGCCGAAGGCGGCAGCGGCGGGGCGGCGCGCGCGGGTGGAGGAGGGCGGCGGCGGCACGGGTGGAGGAGGAGGAGGAGGGCAGCGGTGGGGCGGGTGGAGGAGGAGGAGGAGGGCGGCCGCGGCGCTGGAGGAGGAGGAGGAGGGCGGCCGCGGCGCGTGGAGGAGGAGGGCGGCGGCGGCGCGGGTGGAGGAGGAGGAGGGTGGCCGCGGCGCTGGAGGAGGAGGAGGAGGGCAGCCGCGGCGTGTGGGAGGAGGAGGAGGAGGGCGGCCGCGGCGCTGGAGGAGGAGGAGGAGGGCGGGCCGCGGCGTGTGGAGGAGGAGGAGGAGGGCAGCGCAGGTGGAGGAGGAGGAGGAGGGCGGCCGTGGTGCGGTTGGAGGAGGAGGAGGAGGGCGGCGGTGGGGCGGGTGGAGGAGGAGGAGGTCTGGAGGAGGAGGAGGAGCACGGCAGGACGCGGGTGGAGGCTTTAGGAGACAGGAGAGAGAAGAGAAGGAAAGAAAAAAGAGAAAGGAAGTAAAGAGAGAAAAAAAGAGAAAATGAATTAAATAAAGAGAAAGAAAATAAAGAGAAAAAAGAAAAAATAACGGAGGAATCTGTACCGCCGGGTCACAGCACACGAGTATTGGGGTAATTTTACTATTGATAAAATACTGATACATGTTACTGCCTCGTTAAAAATCTTACACTCCAGTGTGTGGTTCTCCTGTAAGGAAAGAGTACAGTAACTACACTAAGATACATATACAAACTACTCGACGTCGACGATGTCGAGATCGGCCAAGGCCCCCAGGATCTCAGGATCCTCTAGCTGATGTTGTTGTCTTTTATCCGCGTTGTTCCAGTCCTTGAGGCATGTGATTGCTTCCACCGTCTCGGGCGCAAGGGACGATCTTCTTTCTTCGATTATTCTTCCAACCATGCTGAAGTTGCCTCGGAAGAGACAGTCGATACCGGAACAAGTAGAACATCCCGTGCAAAATGGGACAGGACAGGAAATATGCGTGCAGCGTTCTTCCACCACAAAAGCAGGTCAACATCCTTCCCGTTGGCAAGTTCACTATCTGTGGCTTCAAAATTATGGTCGAGGTAGTGGTTGAGTTCTGCAATAGGATTCCAGTTGGTGGTGGACGATTGAGTTAATGTAGAACTGGAATCCTGGGGCTTCTTTCTCTTCCACAGATGTGCCGTCGCGCTTCCCTTACTATGCCGTGTCTCTTCTGACCTCGTGCCACCCGAGACGCCGTGCTTGTTGCTGTACAAGCGGAAGACTCGAAAGAGTTTCTGTTTCACATGTTCAAAAGCTTCGGAGTAGTCCAATCCGATTGCCTCACCTATTCCATCCATAGCTTCTTGCAAAGCTGGTAACTTCCTGCGGGGATCGAAAATGGTGGCAAAGCAATATGCGTGCGATATGGATTCAAAGTATTTAATGAATTTCTTCTCCATTGGTGCAACAACATTCTTAAATATTGATGGTTCCTATAATTGTTTAATGATTCCGCCATTAGCCAAATATACTCTATAACTAGACATGAGGTAGGATAGTAAACACCTGATAAAATTTTACTTGATTTATAGAAAGGCTTTAAGAAAACACGAAATTCATTAGCAATTGTCCAATCAGTGGGTGTAAGCACGATACCTCCATCTTCAGAATTGGCATTAACAAAGACAGTCAACAGATTTTCGTATCCCTCTAGTTTCTTTAGCATTATATATGTCGAGTTCCACCTCACCTTCATGTCAAGACCGAATTTTCTTGGTTTGACTCCTTGAGCAATGCAATACTTCTTGAAGTTCCCTGACACTACTGTAGAACTTGAGAGATAATGAATAGCGGCACGTATATTGTTCAAATATAACCCAATTACCTGCATACCATCTTGCACAACAAGATTGATGATGTGACAAACACACCTCTGGTGGATAACATGTCCACCAATGTATGACCGCAGGTGGGGGGTGAGGATTTTCATAGCCTTCGTATTCGACAAAGCATTATCAAGTGTAATAGAAAATATCTTATCTTGAATATTAAATTCAGTAATTACCTTTAATATGTGCTCAGCAATGGCCTCACCAGTGTGTGCCTCGTCGATCAACTTAAACCCGATTACCCTCTTATTTAAATTACATTCACCATCTATATAGTGGGCAACAATACTAAGGTACGAAGTTCTCTGACGAGAGGAAGTCGAAATATCAGAAGTTAATGCAAAAGAAAAGCTAACACTTTCGAAAGTTTTTTTTAGTGCCGTTAGCTCCTTATTGTAGATCGCTATAGTATCATTTTTGGTTGTTCGTCTACTGGAATGCTGGTACTGTGGACAGAAGCCCCGTTGTATCATTCGCTCAAAATTATCGCTCTCGCCCATCCTAATAGGCAAATCTTCCGATACTATATAACGTGCTATTTCATCTCTAGCTACTTGGGGTTGGTAGAACCAATTACTTACAAAGCCGTCAGACGCGTAACTCAGCTGGGTCTGCACGCCTCCTTCTTGGGTCTTGCCCAATTTTTGTAGGCACTTCTTGACGTGCCGGTTGAGATGCCCCGTCCCATTAGCCGAACCTACAGTAAATTCTTTATGACAATAATTGCATGTCGCACTTACTAACTTTACACTGTCTTACATTGCAATCCTCCTCGTCATGTGGGCCCAGCATGCCGTCTTCCCACTTCTCGAGGAGCCACCGACTTCTTCGGCGACAATTGTAGGCACGGAGCTAAGGATAGCATGTGCTGGGCTTTCCCTGGCTCCGGCGTCTTCGTAGCCCTCAAGACTAGGCCTGGACGAGCCGACCGAGCTTTTGGGCTCGGCTCGGGCTCGCGCAGGCTCGGCCCGAGCTCGGCTCGGCCCGAGAGGTGAGCGGGCCGAGCCGAGTCGGCCTTTGCAGCTCGTTCGTGCCACGGGGCGAGCCAGGCTCGGCCCGAGCCAGCTCGGTGCAATTTGGCTCGCCAGGGCCCAAAACGCCTCAGGCCGGCCCACGAGCGACGACCCACTGGGAGGCCCCCTCGCGTCGCCAGTCGCAATCAAGTAGGGTTGGGGGGACCGGGGGAGCACTTGGGCGCCGCCACGCCGCCACGCCCACTCCCAGACGCCGCTCGCATGCCGACAGCCCCGCACCGCCACGTCGCTACGCCCCCGCGCCGGCGCCGCCTTGGCCGACGTGCCTCCCGTCCGGCCGTCCCCACGGTCTTTCTCCCCTCATCCAAGCCGCCGTGCACACCCACACCACCTCGTGCTGTCGTGCACTCGTGCCCTCCCCTCGTCCACGCCCCTCCGCCGCCACGCCGCCACGCCCCTGCGCCGCCCACGCCGGCTTCCCCCGTGCACGCCCACGCCGCCTCGCCGCCCACGCTGCCAACGCACGCACGCCGTAACCCGCAAGCATGGAGAAGGGGCAGGAGAAGGAGAAGGAGAGGAGCCTCACGAGCATTTTGCGGGAGAAGCCGCCGGGGAAGAAGAAGCCTGCCACTGCTGCGGTGCGGCGCGTGGAGGATTACCGAAATGTCCGGCTCGCCGATTTGATGGAGCAGGCGCGCGCAAAAAAAACAGGAGCGCGCCGGCGCCGGCGTGCGTGCCGCGGCCGCTTCTGCCTCCGGCTCCGCGTCCCAGGCGGTTGCTGCCTCCGGCTCCGCGTTCCAGCTGGCTGCTGCATTGTCGTCGTCGGTGAGTTCTTCCCGCCTAATGATATGATGAAATGTGATGTGTTATGTGTATGTGTATGATTAACATGGAATTCTGATCATGTATTCACGTGTATGTCAGTTTGTGTAAGATGGAATTTTGATTATGTGATTGTTTGAACAGGAAGAGGAGGTGGATGAGCTCCTGGAGGTGGATGAGGAGGAAAATGGAGTCGATGAAGATGAAGATAATTCATATGACATGGATGATGATATGTGCGAGGAGGATGGTCTAGGTCTTGGTCCCTCTGCTTCGTTGGGAGATCAAGAAACTGTGGTTGTTAGTTCCGGAGAAGATGAAGGAAGAGGAAAGAAACAGAAGAGGGGCAAGAGATCAAGAAACAAGCCGATAGGTCAAGTTCCTTCCAGGGAGACGTCAGATTGTTGGACGTTTTTTGAGAAGGTAATGGTGCCATCAGAAACGCAAGAAGGTGTGAACATGTTAAAGGCAAAGTGCAACCATTGCTTTAACTTGTATGCATATGTCCAAGGTTCAAGCACCTCAACACTTAAAAGGCATATGTTGGTGTGTAAGAACTACCGGAACAAGCTTGCTAGGGCAAAGCTCCAATCACGCATTGGGTTCAAGCCATCCACCATCACAAGTGATACAATTCCTTCTATTGAGTCACCTATTGGGTATGATCAAGCAATCATTAAGGAGCTTATTGCTAAGATGATTTCTGTCTATGAGTACTCATTCAGGATGGTAGAACATGAGTGGTTCAACATTGTCATGAAGTATATGAATCCACTCTATCAACCCATTGGAAGGAAGGCAATAAGAGCCGAGTGCATGAGAGTTTTCAAGAAACAGAAGGAGGTGCTTAAATCAGCCCTAAAGAATGTGGAATACATTAGTCTAACTACAGATATGTGGACTAGCAATCAGACCATATCTTATATGTGTGTGGTTGCTCACTATATAGATAAGCATTGGAAGATGCAGACTCGTGTGCTTGCTTTCATGGAGTTGGACCCTCCTCACTCTGGACATGTGATTGCTGATGCTATCTTTGAGTGTGTGACTGAATGGAAGATAGAGAACAAGGTAATATCCATCACACTTGACAATGCTTCAAACAATGATCTTGCTGTTAGAGATTTGAAGGCGAAGTTTGCTGTTCGGAGAGGTTTGAACTTCGAAGCCAAATATTTCCATGTCCGTTGTTGTGCACACATCATCAACTTGGTGGTGCAAGATGGGACGGCATGCATTGCCAATTTGAGCTTAAACTTAAGAGAGATAGTGAAGTACTTCAAGAAGTCTCCTTCTCACCTCCACAAGTTTGTTGAGCTTTGTAGGAGCTTGGGTGTCGAAATTGGTGAGCATTTGCACCTAGATGTTTGTACAAGGTGGAGTTCAACCTACAAGATGCTTAAAACTGGTCGTCCATATAGGCAAGCCTTGGCCTCTTATGCAGTTTCAGATGCCAACTATAAGTGGGAGCCTTCAAGCAGAGAATGGGACTTGTTTGAGCTTATTGAGCCATTGCTCTTCTCTTTGGCTCGAGTGACCACCGCATTTTCAGCACAAACATATCCCACATCAAACATATTCTACCCCCACATTGTGAGTATCAAGATTGCATTGAGAAAAGCTATGGTTCATAGAGATAAATCCTACAAGGCTATGGGATTTGCAATGATGGATAAGTTCAACAAGTATTGGGAAGAAAAGAACAATGTCATGGTGCTTGCTACCATCCTAGATCCAAGGTACAAGATGAGATATATAGAGTGGTGCTTTGGGCAGATCTATGATGAGGAGACAGCTGAAACTGAGATGATTGATGTGCGCAAAGAGTTGGAGATCTTGTATGAGAAGTATGATGCCCAAAAGAAGCAAGCTGAACAAAGAGTTTGTGGATCATCATCCAAGTCTAGTTCCATGACAAGTAACTCAATGCCACCGGCAGATTGTGAGTTCCAGTCCTTCTTATCAGCCACTTCATCAAGACCATCGAAGAGTGAATTGAGAAACTACATAGAGGATCTTAATGAGGAAATGATTCCTGAATTCAATGTTCTTGATTGGTGGAAGGTGAATGCACCTAGATATCCTGTGTTGGCAAAGATGGCAAAGAGGTTCTTAACTATCCCAGCTAGCTCTGTGTCTTCAGAATCAACTTTCAGCACCGGTGGAAGGGTTTTAGATGACTTTAGGAGTTCTCTAAAACCGGCTATGGTGGAGGCCTTGGTGTGTGGTGCAAGTTATATTAAGGGTGCCCACAAAGACTTGAATGTGGTGGTATGATTTCCATCTTTTTCTTACATTTTCACTCTCTTATGTTTTTGTCATGGCTAACTTCCAAATATTTAGGAGAGGGAGGAGGATGAGGAGGATGATGTTCAAACCATCAAGTTGCCCATGAGTGTGGAGGATTGCAACTATTGGTAATTACATTAGTTACTACTATTCTTTTTACATCTTTCACTTGTCATATGATTATGAGCCCCAACATTTACAACAACTATTGGTACTTGTAGACTCTCATGTGGATGTTGCTCTTGCTATTTTGGTGTATGGAGATTGGAGAACATGGAGAATTGGAGATGGATCTAGACTCTCATGTGGATGTTTTTTTTTGTTGAAAAGACTCTCATGTGGATGTTGCTCTTGCTATTTTGGTGTATGGAGATTGGAGAACATGGAGAATTGGAGATGGATCATGTGATCTTGTCATGTGGATGTGATATTGTCGGGTGCATGTGAAATATATTGCTTATTAGTTGCTATCTTTATTTGAGTGAAAATTCAGTAAAAAAAGGTTCCAATTGTTAGCTTCCTGTGGTTATTGGTTCCATTTCTACAATTTTCATAGGTAAATATGCTCATTTTACATTACTATGACCATTTTTACCAATATATAGTGCTACATGTTCAATATACATGTTTAAATTGCTTTCAAAACCTCAAAAAACAAAAAAAAACCTCAAAAAACTGGCTGTGACGGACTGGCTCGCAAGCCGGCTCGATCCGGCTCGAGCCTGGGCTAGGCTCGAGCCGAGCCCCTCCAGGCGGCTCGCCACTGTTTCCGAGCCGGCTCGGCTCGGCTCGGGAAACAGCGAGCCAACGCCTGGCTCGGGCCGAGCCCGGCTCGGCTCGGCTCGTGTCCAGCCATACTCAAGACCGTCCATGTGCTGGTCTTCCATGCCGTAGTCTCTCATACTGGGGGAGAGTAGGCAAGGATTGATCTTGTCGTCCCCCATTGGAAGAACATGGTGCGGCGGTGGCCATGCCGTGTCGTGCCGCCCGCACTACACCATGACCTATTATAGAGGGCATTCACAATTGCCGGGAAATATATACTTGAGGGCAGGTCAACTGCCTGGAAATATTTTTACCGGCACTTAAAAACCGCCCTAGAAAGTGCTGACGGGAAAGATCTTTCCCGGCAGTTATAGTTTTCGCGGCAGATAGTCTACCCTTGTTAATCAAAGAATTGCCGGCAGATAGTTTGTTTCCCGGCAGTTATTTGCTTTCCCGACAGTTAATCCTTTCCCGACAGTAATCTAGATTACTGGCAATGGAGTTGCCCCCATAGAAAAATCCCGGCAGATGAGGTTCAGTTTGTTCAGCTCGAGATCAAAATAAATTATGCATTTTCATTCACAATAACTATTTGATTCTTCAGACAAATGAGCATACAAATAGATGAGACACAGGTTGAATTCATGTTTCGCAATAGAAGCACTACCATTTATAGCAGTCCAACAGTCCATCATTTGTACAAAATATTACAATTCATACTCGAATATATAGCAGTCCATCATTTGTACAAAATATTACAATTCATACTCGAATATATAGCAGTCCATCATTTGTACAAAATATCCACTAGTTTAGATCAGGGAAGAGCTATGGCCAACTACAAAACATTATGCCACGACCATTGGCAAAATGGAGACAACTCTAGCAATTGGTAACTTCAAAGGTCTTGTGTTCTGGACCTGAAAAACATCGACAATTCAGTTAATACTACATAGTATAATATCTTTGAACTAGCTGTAGATCATGCTACGAATTTTCAACTAGAAATGACGAGGCTTGCTTAAATATTTTGAACTTGTACATTTGATGATATTAGCATGAGCACAAACAGATTTGATTATGTCAGCATGACAAAAATTCAATGATAAACTGAATATGTTTATTTCCTTGTTCTTCTGCTGCTGGTGGCCTGATGGTATGGTCTTGACTGCCTTACATGTTGATGTGTTGCGATTTGTGAAGCATCTATGTTATTTTGTGTTTTAGATAGTATCATTAAGATGTCTGATTGTGTCCAGACTCCAGAGTTGTCACTACTGTGCATTTAGTTTGCCAAAAAAGTCATGTCGCATTATATGGCATGTTGTTTATCCCAATTTTACACATCTAGAATTTCTATATTGTTTTCAGGGGACAGCAGTACAAGTTGAGCAGGAATAATTGTTCAGCAGCTGTGCTTTTCAGAATTAAACATTGTCCACAACCTGTTTAGTTCTACTTACTGTTTTCTGGAGTCGCAAAATAGTGCCCATTTACCTGACAACGAATGCTAATGTGCTAGAGTATGAGAATTCGATTTGACAATAATAGTAAAAATAAAGTGGGGAGAAAAATAAGATGAAGGCACCAGGTGTAAAAAGAACATTGAATTCCATATTGTAAGCTCCATGTCGTAAGCTGCATAAGATGCACTATACTTCTCATTTTTCTATGTTCTTAAATCATTTGAGTGTAGGGCTGTTCAGACGAGGTCTATGCCAATATTTTTGCCTACAGGAACAATCTTTTTTCTATTGTTATTTTATTACATCAGTGAATGTTTGGATTGACGACTGTTAAATGCTAGGATCAGAGTACTAATTACTAAAGGTAACAGAAAATCTTTTATCTTGACAACTGTGTCATTTTTGCATAGAAGGGAAAGTGAGACCCTGTTCTTATGCATGGTACCAATTACCAATATAGGACTCTCTTGAGCACTCAGGTGTTATCACTTGAAATTGAGGCGGACATCTAGAATTTTATTACTTAGATAAGGTATGGAAAGATGCTCAGCATCCCGACCAAATCACATAACATTACATTAATGCTACATATTGAAAAGTTGATCTGTTACTTGACGAGAGTTCAGATGAAACTGTACATATGCCCTTCCACTGCTTATTGTGCTTTGACAGTAGTTCAGCTGAAATGTTGTTGAATTTTGTCATGTTGAAGTTTCGTATTATTGCTGTTATCGTTGTATTATAGATGCTTAAGGGACATCGCCTATCAAATGTGTTTCTTTGTTGTCAGAAAATGAAATTGAATAGCTGTGTCATGACAGGTATCCTACAACTCATCACTCTCATGGTGCAAGCATTGGCTTGGACCAAAAGTGAACAGAACATAACAAGGACTCCACAGGTATTCTACTTTCTGCCTATGGGTATTATTCTTAGTGCTCTAATAAGATGTTGATCTGCGAGGATAAAAGCTAACTGAAAATGGTCTTACCTGCAAGGATCACGCCCAGCCTGACCTACAAGGATCACGCCCAGCCTGATGTTGTGACGGCTGTGAGGTTTTTCGATCTTCTTTCATCTGCAATCGCATAGGTTCAACTATATCAACTAACCAAGCAAATTGTGGGTGGAATAAATATTAATATGTCTCATTACATGCTTGTGTGCCCACGCAATAGATCTCCCAAGAGCATCAGCCATGACTTTCATAGACCCATTAGGACGGAAAAGTTGAGCATCCCTTTTGAGCACATAATTAACCACGACTTCACAATATTCAGAGCCCAATGGAGCACCCCCCACTATTGTCTTGCGGTCCGTTGATAGGACAGTAGCCTTTGCAACTGGGACGTCATATGGTCGAACAGAAGAGTACAATATGACTTCTTTTCCACCCTGAAACAAACAGGTTATCATTGAATTTGTTGATTGAGTTCTGTATGAGGAGTAAACTAACAAATATTTATATCTGAGAAAGCTTACTACATGCCCTTGTTTTGGGGCTACCCTGTTCGCTGTCTGCAAGTCCAATTTAGCAAGTCATTTGATACAAATTTCTAAATGTCAAAGCAGATTATCTTTGTTCTGTTAAGTAGTGTACCTCACGAGAGAGTATGTCTCCTGAAGACATGGACTCATCATCACTATTGTCACTTCCAGCTTGTTGACCCTATTAGGAAAGCCAACACAAACAAGAAATAAATTTCCTTTTCTTCACCGAAGAAACTATAATAATTATGTTTGTTATATTGTACCTCAGGCTGTGGAGAATTCGATGCATATCATGGATTCGCATGTGCATTACGCGACGCTTGAGAACTAGCAAGAAACAACTCTTTAAGCTCTGCCATCTGTTGACTAAGTTCATCTAGGCGGGTCGATAGATGTTGGTTTTCCAGTTCGGCTTGTCGGCGACCTTCGAGAGCCATTTGGAGCTTGGTTGATCTATACTTCTGTGTTCCAGGCATTTCTAAATCTCCTGGAGTTGGTCCCAGACCAATGGAGCGAACATACCCATTCCGTTCTTTTCCACACACGCGTGACATTAGGTCACCTTGCTGTAAGGTTTTCTCGGTCCACTCTGGATGTTTTATGGCTGCATCCTCGAGCTCTTTCTGAAAATACCGGAAACATAATTGAAAAATCAAATTAAACAATACCAATTGAGTTGGATCACTGAGTAGCTTGTATAAAAGTAATACTAAATAAGCAAATAAACACTCATTAAATTCACATGGATACAATTTCGAGTTTATACTTGAATTGCTCAAGTATAATATGTTCACTAGAATGTAAGTATGACATACCTTTGTTGCATTTGGTGAACCCATGAAATAAGCAAACTAAACTTACAATTTTATCTGCTGCTCCTATTGTAGGATGGCCCCCTTTTGTAGGATGGTCCTTTTTGTGAGTATGTGCTATGATAAATAATTCATCCCTACGGGGCACCACACCATTCTCTTCGTACTACTCTCACATAAATGTAGAATTACAATCATCCTCACATGGATCCTCAAGAAAATCATCAGCTCCCTCTAAACCCCATGTTCCATCTAATCCACATGCTACATCATGAAGCAGGTCAAACATCTCATCACCCATCTGTGAACCCATGTCTGAAGTGTCCTCCATTCCAACCTCATGACACATGTTTTGATGTGCTGAAGAAGATGATGCCTCTCCATGGAAAATCCATCTCCTATACCCTTCTAAAAAACCCATCGCAAACTAAATGTTCATGGACAATACTTGTTTTCTTCCAACAACTATTGACACAGTTCCTGCAAGGGCACAATATCGTGCCCCCTTTTGCCGAATGGGTAAATGCAAATTGTATGAATTCTTTGACCCCACATACATATTCAAATGTGTGCCTACAATTAATTGTTTTTCGTAAGACCAGTTGTGAGAAATTGGCATAAAAACATTTGAAGCTTAATTATGTTGTACCTAGGCAGGTCCATCCATCTCTTATCCATGGCTGACAAGTAACAACAAACCCCGCAAGTCAAAAGATTCACACAAATGCCTCACAAATTCACACAATTGAGCCTAAAGACAATCAATGGAATTACACAAATATAAATAGAACATCAGGATGTGCCATTTCAATAAAAATTGATGCATAGGAAGACATATACTAACCAGCAACCATGTGCCCCTCAAATCTCACACTCCAGAAGCTAATTGATGATTAAGTCAGATTCAATGGTACCCCTTTGCACTGCACATGAAGCAAAAAAGTATCCTTAGTTAGAAAAGAATGTTCTAGAAATCCAAGGGAAGAATAAACCATGTGCCGACGAATACCAAGAATTGTGACACTTTGTTGGATAGATTTGCTTCAGACCATATCAAAGGCTGCCATCTTCACTTACGACTCCAAGGACAACATTTTTTCCTTGCAAAACAGGCAATGGCCATGTATGTCAAAATCTAGAAAAAATTGATGCTACACAATGAATCGTTCAAACTAAGAACTTCATGCAAGAATAACTTGCAGGATTCACTAGCAGCAAGTATTAAGAAAGTTGGATTACAAAAAAATGGTTTTTTTCACATTCAAAGAAACTTGGATTGAAATTTTCCAGATTGGATATAAGAAAATACATAAGCACTATAAAGCAACGAATAAACGCTCCTAAACTGAACTCTGAATCTGCCACCAAAACCTTGACAGAGTGCTTCACATTTTCTCTTAGCAGAATATACTGATCCAGAAATTCTGAATCTTTGTAAGCATGTTCCTCACATCAGAAGGTACAACTTTTATATAGATTTCATTTGTATAAGAGGTCATTAACAGGGTCTAATCAGGCTCTAAACATCAGTCAGCGCATTATCAGCACATTCTGTCAGCAAAAACAGAAGCATCTTGAAAATATCATAACTGGAGTTTTAACCAATATAAATTTTCGTTCTTTAGCAAAATGGAAAGCTTGAGAAATTGTCTACAACTTTCTAAATATCTCCAAGAATTGATTCGGTACCTAAGGTATCCAAAAATAGGTTAGATCCAGAACTGTTCTGAACTTCAACAGAACACGACAGTCCACTTTGAAAATTCGTAACTCCTAAACCATTTGGCCCTAGAATCTCATTCTTGAACCAAAAGAAAGATAATGAAGTTCTCTACAACTTTCCTGAAGACCAAAACATTTAATTAGGTAATTAAGGTATCCAAAGCACAAGAATACCGAGCACTACCTGCACAGACCGCTTCCAAAACGAACGCAGCAACGGTTTCGACCCAAACGCCCAAAGATCTACCTCTAAACTCGTGATTAGAGCTTCACTAATCAATAGATGGAGAGGATTTAGGGAGGAGCAACTCACCTAAGGTTTCCCCCCCCCTTCTTCTTCCTCTCTTCTCCTCCTTCTTCCCTTCCCTTCTTCTTCTATCTTGGATCTATGGCAGCAGGAGCAAGGAGAAAGGTTGGGGAAGAGAGAGAGCGCAGGAGCAAGGGGAAAAAAAGATGGGAGGTCACCGTTGCCTAGTGCCCCTGGCTATGTTTATAACAAGCCGGGCATTACAGGCTCGCCGGTGATGAAGAGGAGATTCGGCCAGATGAGGCGTCCACGGGAGCAGTTGACCACGTATTCGAGGTCCTACCTTCAGCACGGTCCTGTGGGTGGCCGGAATTGATCTACGCGGTGGCTTGGCTCGCCAGATTGCTCCCGGCGGCGGTGGCTGCAAGCAACGGTGGGTCTAGGGCATGGTGGCGGGCGGCGAGGAGCAGCTACTACGGCGCACGGTGAGGCTCAGGTGGAGGCGGCGGAGGGAAGACTGAGGTGGAGAGCGGTGGTGGATTAATGGGGATGCGGTGGTGGAGAGAGAGCAGGAGGAGTGGATTGGAGATGCACTGGTGCTGTGGTGGAGAGATAGAGGGGATGCTTTTTTCTTTTTTTTTGCCAAACGCCCAATCTCCCGCGCAATATTTGGCGCCCGCGCCAACACTCGCGGGCTACTGACCTACTGGCAGCTAACTGCCGGCGTTTATAATTACCAGCAGATAACTTGCCAGTCAGATTCCCGGCAGGTAAGGTGCCATACGAATTGATTTTTCCCGGCAGTTAAACTGTCAATTTCTTTCCTGGCAGCTAACACGCCGTATTTTAAATATTATTGCCGGCACATAACTGCCCTCTATAACAGGTCATCGTGTAGTGCCGTTGGGCCGAGATTTCAGGCCCGGCACGGCCCGGCTGTTTGTGCCGGGCCGTGGGCCGTGCCGTGCCGGCCGGGTCTCGGGCTGGCCTGGAAAAGCACGGCCCGGGTCCCAGCTATACAGGCAGCTCCCAGCTGAACCCGTGCGTGAGCTGCGCGATGGCGAACTCCACGGCGTGCTGGCCGAGCCCCTGCGCCGGGCACGAGCGGTGACCGGACCCGAACGGCAGGAACTCGTAGCAGCCACCCCTGAGGTCCAGCCCGGCGGCCTCACCCTCGGGCATGAACCGCGACGGCCCCACCACATCGGCGAGCTCCTGCTGCATCCGCACGAGGTTGTCCGGGCTTCGCATCATCTCCGCCATCGCCCACTCGGCCGTAGACCCCACCGTCTCTGGCCCGCCAAACAACATGTCCTGCGTTCACCATCCATGCACGCAGACAACCATGTCAACACACGTATATTATTCTTTTACCTTTAGTCTCTTCGTCGCTGTTAAAGCTAGCTCCGTCACTCCAATTTTCAGTACGTGTCTACGTATTGTACGTACTCTTTGTTTCTCGAAAATTTGTGATAATTAGTTCGGGTTGGTAGGACAGTTTCAGTATACGTATTTACGTTACTTACGTACCATGATCATGGCCTTAACGTTGTCGCGGGTGAGACGGAGGGTGTTCTGCAGGTCGTCCACGCCGTCGCCAGCGGCCTTCCCGCTGGCTGTGTTCGTCTCGGCGAGGAACGCGAGCAGACCGTCTACAAAGTCGGCGTCGGCGTCAGCGGGGTTCCTGCCCATCCTCATGTGCTCGTCGATGATCTTGTCGATAAACCTGTCGAGCGCGCTGCGCGCCGCGTGGAGGCGGCGGTCGAAGCCCCGCCGGTCCTGCATCCAGCTGAGCCACGGGAAGAAGTCGCCAATGTGAAACTCTCCGAAGAGCTTGGAGAACTCCTGGAGGATGGCGATGAACTCATCCAGCCCTTCTTCTTCGCGGGTGCTGAAGGCGGCGCGGAAGATGACGCTCACGGTGAGGTTGAAGATGAGCTCGCCGAGGTTCACGGCCTCGCCACTGGGCCTGCCGCCGACGGCGCGGGCGAGCGCCCCGTATCCGTCGCGCACGGCGCGCCACGTCTCGGTTCGGAGGCGACTGAAGAGCCTCGTGAAGCAGAGCTTGCGCATCTGGCGCCAGTAGGGCCCGTTGTGCGCGAACGCCATGTCGGCGCGGCCGTAGGTGAGGTAGACGACGGCGATGGTGGCCGGGCGGTTCGAGAAGGCGCCGTCCTGCGCCTGCAGCATCTCCCGTGCGTACTCCGGCGTCGACACCGCGAAGACGTGGAGCCAGCCGAGGCGGAGGTGCAGTAGCCCGCCGTACTGCTTCGCCAGCGCCGCCAGGCCATGGTGGGTCATCTGGTCCACCATCATCATGTTGCCGATGATCGGCAGCGGCTTCGGGCCCGGAGGAAGCGGCGCGCGGCCCCATCGGTGCCTCTGCAGGATGACGAAGGCCAGCAAGGCAAGGAAGAGCCAGATCAGTGGATCCTGGAGCCACTCCATGGCGATCTTTTCAAAGGCCACCATTGAAGATACTATTGCCTTCAAAGAAGAAGCTCGCTTCTTGTTATTCTCTCGTGTGGATGGGTGCAGGCTTATATGCAGTTTAAAATTCGCAGCACCGCCACTGCATGTGACCCAATTGCACATTTGCCACTAAAAAGAACCGGAATTGCACGTACGCCACTGAAATTGGGCAACTTAGTTTGAGAAAAAAAATTCGCTTTGTACGTACTATCTATATGGTCGGAAGTGTTCCAAGATTCGTGCAGGATATTTTAACAGTTATTTTGCATTTAGTCCCTTCTATTTTTAGAATTTTAATGATTTGTTCTTGATTAGTTTAGAGAGAGAGAGAGGAGAGAGTACATTTTTGTGCATTATTTGTTCATGATTTTTATGCATGAACAATAGAAATCATGAACATAATATTTATTGATGAACATGAAATTTTTTGGTTCATGAACATAAAAAATATTTTTTTTATTATTTTGTTTATGAACATGAAAAAAATTATTAACACAATATTTTTTGTTTGAACATAAATACTATCAGATGAACTAAATCCCCACTGTATGTTACTAAGTATTACAATAATTTTGTTGTTTATGAATTAGTTGGGTACTCTCATGCTCAGGAGAGAGGAGATGATAGATAAATAGATGGAGAGAGTGGAGAACTTGAGAATGAGAAGGGGATGGACTGGGGGTCTTTTATAAAATGAAAGGGGTTGAATAATGAAGAATGGATAAAGTTAGGTGTTTTTACAAAAAAATTAGCATGAATTATAAAGCAACTTGTATGGTGCGGATAGTACGTCTAGTGCTAGTGAAATTACCTTTGTCAACTTAGTTTCCCTCCATCACTAGATTGACATAGCTGTCGTTACATCAACCATTTGTTAGAGATTGCATATCATATTTTGATAATGTTTGTGGTGGGGGAAGGGCAGAGAATATGAAACGTAGAGTAAAGTCATTTCTTAACAAAGAAATAGCCATATTGATAATACAGAGGAGTGAGATACAACCAAATTCTTTGTTGGAGACTTGGTTGTTTCTTCTGCAATGTTGAATTCCAATCAACATCAAGCATGAGTTGTAGGGTTCAGAAATCCTAGCCGCTGGTGGAGAAAAGAAGAAGAGAGCAACCACCATTTTTCTTGCCGGTGTTTCCGCCGATTCCCCTTGCTCTCGGTGGCCAATGAGGCGCTAGGAGGTGGGAGGAATCCAGATCAACGTTTGGCATGTGGATTAGGTTCCTACTATGTTAAATTTGTGTGTTCTTGGCGGTTGCGTCCTGAGGATGAAGGCGACAGCATCGCACGGAATAATGGTCTTCCAACTTTATCTCCGTCCTGGTGTGGCCATCATGGTCGACACTTGAGAGCAAATAGTGTTTTTCTCGCGCAGGTCGATGACTCCCAATTTGACGGATTATTGTCCAACGTCTCGATCTAACTTGATGGTGGTGATAGTGACGGTGGTGTTTTATCCTTTCGTGTTGTTAGTTTTTTCCATGATGATCTGGCAATGAAGCTGTGATTTGGCATCGTGTGTTATGATGGGGTGTGTCTATGATAAGAGTGTGTTTAGTGGTCTTAAGTTCTCGTATTTTAGAGTGGACAACTCCCTAAGAAATAAATTATTGAAGAGATTTTTTTTATACAATTTGGTTTTCTCTCTCCCGTGATACAAAATAAAAGAAATTTTTTTATTAGAGACGCTTAAAAGAAAAAAGTGCAAACGCACAGGTGCTAAAACAACTACGTGTGTGGTTTTTCTGAATTTTTGTGAAATGCCATTTTCCCCTTTTCTAGGTGCATGTTTGCTTGTGTGCAATTTAATTCCACGAGGAGGGCGCATGATTTATATATAGGCCCATGATCTATATGCTATATATCTATATCGTTACAGGAGTAGGTTGTACGGAGGGTTTTTTATATGGTGTATATGTATGTATTTATATCGTTACAGGAGTAGGTGGTACGGATGGGTTTTTTTTATATGGTGCACGTGTATAGGGAGCGCTTGCGCACCGCCCCCGGATAATTGAGGGGCATAATTTGGCACTTGAATTAACAAATTAACACAAGCAATTGGAGTTAATCATCAAGATACGCTACGTACTCATGAAGCTCTCAACGAAAACAATATCAACAAAAATATCTATTTTAGTATACTATTTTCATTCAGAAATATATGATGTTTAAAAAAATATATAACTGAATTTTTATCATATTATTAGATTTATCATAAAAAGTACCATCATAATGTTGTAATTCTATAAGTTTTCACTAATATATTCGTGTGAAAATTAACAGTCAAAGTTGCATATTGAAGACTATATATATGTCTAAAACGATATATAATTACGAAGAGAGGAAGTATTGGTAAAGACAACCAGATATTAGAAACGTTCCTTTTGTGAAAATCATGCTCAAGAAGATTATACCATAGCTGAAAATTGGATGCATAAATCAACATAATCAAGTGAATTACATGTGTAAATTACAATCGCCAATAATTCATCTCAGTTGTTACCGAATGGTGTGACATATGCGTTGATTAATAGCTTTGTAGAGTTCAGCAACAAGCTGACAAAATAAATTATTAGGGAGTTTATATTTTTTGCACAAGGTTTTGTCATTTTCTTTTTTCACATAAAAGAAAAGTGGGTTTCCATCGATCTCTACATCAAAACCAAATAAATCGGCTTAAAAAGGGATCATAATTTGACAAATAGTTGTCAGTGTGCCTAGCCTCAATGAAACCTACCAAAACAACGAGAAAAAAGAAAAAAACACGTGCAGCACTACCAATGATTAAAGCCTAATCCATACAGTGAAGTATAGACCAATAACATTTATTTTAGGGAGCAGATCAACACCTATGGCATACCAAGGTTCAAAGCCTAATCCAAATAGTAAAGTTTAGACCCATGGCATTTATTCTAGGGAGCAGATCACCATCTTTCAAGACAAGGCCTTCAAGAAGGAGGTACGTCGATGCTGCCGAATCCAACCAGTAAAGGCCAGATCAGGGTTTTTACCCAAGAGAGCAAGATGCTCCCATTACCGGATCTAACCAGTGAAGGCCAAATCACCAACATCAAAGACAATGCCATCAAGAAAGAAATGACGTCATCAAGAAGAAGACCAAATCAAGGTTTTTCACCCTATAGAGCATGGACCAGTGCTCGAAGATGCTCTATGATTAGACCGTTATTCGCATGCCGAACCTTTCAGGCCACCACTAAAGCTATTCAAAACTCCTCCCGAGCGTGCGCACACCAACATGCGTCTAGGTCACACTGACCTGGCCAAGGTATTCCACCTGCGAGGGTCGGTGCAGTCCTCTTGTCTCGCCGGACAAGCCCTGCCTTCGGTCATTCTGCTTAGTAACCACTGAAGTCACAAGTAGCTACCCCTGCCATCGGGCGTTAGCTTGTAGACAAAGAGATATGTGTTGGTTTAGAGCATTTCCAATAGCATTTCTATCCCATTCTCCATAGCTATATTTAGCAAAAGATCCTAAAATAGGTGCTCCAACAGCCTCTGAATCGCGTTCTCCACCCTCCCCCGCTCTAGATCCTCTCCCTCTTGCTCTCCATTCATGGCGAACTTCCTGGCTCTGCATCTGCCCCAACTGCCAGCGCGTGCAGGGAGGCTTCCCCGCGACCATGGCCTCCATCACCTCCCCTCTGCTCTCAGGCATCTCCCCTCCGCTCCCATGCCGCCTCCCAGCACCTCCCCCCTCGCCACGAGCACCGAATCCGTTCCGCAGAACCAAATCCACCATGAGCATGAGCAACAGTGCCCACAGATTCACGCAGGAAGACCACCACCCCATCCCCGGATCTCCTTGTCGAGCATTCTGCACCAGATCGGATCTAGTCGCGAGTCAGCGGCGGCGGCAACAGTGGCGGAGAAGCCGGCTCCGATGCGGGTTCTCTGACGTGTTTGGTGGTTTGTTTGGTCTATTTAGGCGTGAAGGCGGCGATAACAAGGACGTGGACAAGGTCCGTGAGCGCCTTCAAGGCTTCGGTATCTTTGCCGCCGATGACTCCACCAGCGTAGCTTGGCGCCTGCTCGCGCCCGTCTCTCTTTTCCCCCTATAATTCTAACTTATATACTCTTAGTGAGTCGTGAGAGTGGATGTGAGTCCTCGATCTAGGATGCGTTCAGTATCTAAGTAGGAAGAGGTGAAAATGCCTGCCTGGTGGTAAGCTCAAGAAAAAAGATTGGTTCCGTTGTGCACTTTCATAATTCACTTTCTAGCATCTAACTTTGTTCTTAGATGTTAGTCTGAAATTGAGGAATTGATAGTGATGATTTGTTGTTTTGTCCCTCTTTAGAGTTTTGATGCAACCTCATGTTCGACTCTAGTATAGGTACTTGAGCATGTGATTTCGCCATTTTATGCTCAAGCCCTGTTGTAGAAATGTATTTAGGTTTGATGTGTAGGACAAGCAAGAGGTTGTCATTGAGAAGATTATCCGCAACAAGCACAAATGTGTTACCGTGGTAAAAGGCCTAGAATTGTTTGGTGAGTGGTGTTTTGATAATCATCTTGTTTACGAATGAAACGAATGTGCACCAACTGTTTGAAGCTACTGAAGTGAATAGAATGAATGTCACTTCATTCTAAACTCTTTAGAAGAGGTTGCTCTGTAGATCCTAGATCAAGGCTTATGCAACCTGCTTTTAAAGTTTGTGTCGACGATTTGTAAACTGCCGATCTTATGGTAGTCGTGAGACAGAAAATTTGTTAAAAGGTAGGGACCCTTGGGACCGTCTTCTAGCAGTACTTGGGGGGCAAGGACTTTTATATAGGTTCGGGCCTCTCTTAGGATAATAACCCTACGTCCTGTTGGTATATATTGAATCTCAAATATCTTTACAAAGAGGGTTAGTGGCTAGCCTAGATGAGATCTAAACTAGTCGGGGGCTCTTCCGAGTAGATCTAAACAGCTGGAGCTTTTGTGGTTGCTTGAGGCTTCAGGCAGAACTTCTTAGACCTGTCTTGTCTCCAAAAACTCCTTTCCTCCCTTAAGGGATCCTCGGGTCCTTATATAGAGGGTTCCCCGGGTCGTAGGAGACATGGACTTATCTCCAAGTCGAATCTTGGCTTCCTTACACAGAGGGATAGTCTCCTAATTTTAAGGGTGTTTGGGATCCTTAAGATAGATCCCTTTATCTCCCAGATTCCTTTGTAGATATGTTTCATGCCCCAGGTATTTGGGGAATCGTATACGGATACCCCTTCGCATACGGTATAGTGTATTACTCATCATCAGTTTGATAATGGTAGCGCTTGCTATTAAGGTTGGCCATAGTGTAATTGATCATTTTTATTTCCTGAACTTTTAGGTGTAAAGCTGAGTGATGCTTCAAAGAAGCTTGGGAAGAAATTTGCTACTGGAGCTTCCGTTGTTAAGGAGATGTTTGGTTGAGTTTTTCAACAACTTTTCATTGGAAAAAGCTGTAGCCTAACCAAACAGCCAACTTTTCAGCAGCCATTGCCAACGGTAGCTTTGGGCTATACAGTGTAAATTTAGTTGTTTGAAAAAGCTGTCTTCTGCCAACTTTTTGCAATGTGTTGAAGCTTCTGTGTTCATTTTCCAAAATATTGTAAATGGTTTGGATCAACTAAAGCCGTATGTTCACTTTGCCACAGTCATAACAACTTTTTCAGACAGCTAGCCAATAACAGTTTTTGTCAACAGCCACAGTCCAACCAAACAGACCCTAAGTACCGGTATTCATGAGATTACCAAGGCTATTGGCATTTAAGCCTGGTTTAATCATCTCTTCTTTAATGTGTTTCCCACGGCCCAACTAAGGAGAAGGAGCAAATTGATGTGCACGGGGACATATCATCTGACGTTATGGAGTTTATTACAGATACACAGCCTGATGTAATTTATCCAACATCTCTGCATTTTATTATGGTTTACATGTTTTGTATGCTTTCAATGGACATTAGCTTTCTGATACTTTATGGACACGAGAATTCACTTGTTCCACCACCAAAATGTGGAAAACATCAGCTACCTATTTAATATAAATGTTATTTTCGTCATTACAAATAGAGCCGTTAAAATTATATTATTATTATTTGCAACATATGAATAAAATATAGAAGAGTGAGATATAGAAAACTGTTAGAGACGAAATATATATGGAAAGAAAATCTTTTAGAGAAGCTCTTCATAGAAAAATATAGAAAGTGGATTTTAGAAAAGCTGTTGAAATGCTCTTACGTCCATGGATTGATCCCTAATTCAGTTCTTTTTTCCTGGATTTCTTTCCATCTCACGACTTCCATTTCTTGAGCCGACCTGTTATAACTGGCATGAAGATTTAGCAACAAACACGCTGCATACAAGCCGTTAGAGATAATGATCCGGGAGCTCTTTATCAGACGTGTGTGAAGATTTAGCAACAAACCATCGATGTTAGTACTTCGATTTTTGTATGGTCTATTTCCCTTTTTACTTCTCAAAAATACTTTTCGCTACTTTGTAATAATTTTGGTCACGTGCATCTCTTTTGATATAAAGGCCAAAACATTTCCTGGATATCTAAATGTATTGTTCTATTTTGTACTCCCTTTATGTCACGTTTATTTTAGAATTTATGTTAGTTAAATGTTTAAAGTTTTACTATTAATATATAAAAATTTATCAACATCTATAATATCAAATTGATAATACTTTCACAGTGCATATTTATTTTTATTTGGTTATTTGGAGAGACATATTCTCGTAGAACTTGATCATCAAAATATAGCATTGAACACCGTATAAATACTATGTATTGTGACAGATAGTGAGTACTCGGTATCCGACTTCTATTTATCCTTTGCTTCTATGCTCTGTAATTCTCCGGTAACTGGACACATCTCCGCGCATCAGCGACGTCCTAAAAAAGGTAGGCTGCGGTATCGTACTTAAAATACTATGGCTTGGTGTAAATTGCATCATCGTTTTGTTCTAAATTACAGATTATTAGTATGAAATACTAGTGACTTGAAGCATTGGACTTTATAGGGTCACTAGCGTCAAGAATAATTACAGGACGACGCGGGTGCCCATGCTTCACCGGAGGACGCGATGCTCCATGTGCTCTTTGCTGCCTTCCGCGCGTGCTTTTGCGTGGCGTCACGTACGACGCGAAGTCCGACATGGAGTCAGGTCACGTACAGAAAAAGTTCCGACACGAGCAACACGAAGACGTACTATGGGTCGAGGATGGGTTTAGAGCTATCCACCCTTCTTAGCTTATCACTGTGATTGGCTCTTGGATAGGACCATTTACTTTTGAGAAATATTTTATAAATGTGTTGAATGGAGTGAGTCCACTGTTTTAGCTGGAGGAGGTCACCATCCTTTTCCAATTATACTTATTAGTAAATAATTAGTGATAGTATAGTCTCTTTCATTCATAAGATTTAAAAAGTAAAAAATAAAAAAATAGAAATTAGATGTCATGATATGTTGAATCTTTCAAAAATAGAAAACATACAAATAAGTAATAAAAGTTGTTTTGTTACATCACAGAAATGAAATTTTCTTTAAGGATTAGATCTTTGCAATTGTTGTCATAGAAAATTTTCTTTGGAATTACATGCAAAAATAGTATATAGGAAAATATATTGTTTTTAATCTTACGAATCAAACAAGCTCTTTAGGAATTTTTTTAAAGAATAAAATCCTCCAAAATTTCTATGAAATTCCTCCCTTAGTATGTTTTATTGGTAAAGTTAATTATTATTACCACAAGATTAGTATTGGTAAGTGTTGGTTGTGATGTTCAGTGTATGTTTACTGTGTTGAGTAGTGCATAGTTTCGGTAAAAAAAGAGTAGTGCATAGTTAGCCTGTTGTATGGTTAATTAGTATTTTTTATGTCAAGGTAAGTGATGATAAGTTTTTGTGTGTGTTGACTAGAATATTAAAAACTAAAAGCTTTAGTTTAGTTGTTTAATATTATCACACTCATCATCGTCTTTTTTAAATTCTCGGACCCAAACTAAACATGCAACTTTTTTTTTAGAGGAACTAAACATGCAACTTGGATGCCTCTATTCTTACTAATATTCATGGTTGGCTCCAATCCATCCCTTTTCATCTCGATCTAACGGACCTTAGCCACGGATCTCTAGCGCAACACGGACTTTGGATGCGGTAGGGCAGCTAGTCGGACTGACACGAAATCCATACCTTATCAGCGATGCTCTCGGTGCATATGCGTGGAGCATTCATGCCTTACGTTATTCTTAGGAGCGTGAGAACTGTAACCATCTTACGGACTCACAGCCCACATGGGTAAGTCCCAGAAAATTATGTTATCTTTAGGAGGCTACGTACTGTAACCACGTTACCAACTCAAAACCCATATGTGACGGGAGTAAGTCCCAGAAGATTATGCGCAAAGGGAAAAACAGCTTAATTCTATCTTTAATAGAACAGGAGAGGATCTTTTAGCACACAACTTTAAAAATCTATTTTAGATCTCAATTTACGGTTACTGAATTGTGACATACTAAACTTATTTCATAATCTGTCGTAAAATAATAGGCATGTAAATAAATAAAATATAGTTAGCTAACTAATAAAATAGACAAAAGCTAGTTAAGCAAACACGATTATCATAATTCACCGTAATACAAAACGAGCTAAATGATGTCAAGTCATCGAGGCCGAACAAATAGGCTCACAAAAGGAAAAACAAAATAAAAAAATTATCCAAATGTGGCCAGCTTCGATAAGACCAACCACAGCAATGAAAAAAATTAAAAGTCAAAATACCTATGGGGCTACCAACGAGCGAAAATGGCTCCAACCAGTAAAGGCCGGATGATTGGCATTCACTTAGGGAGCAGATTGTCATCTTTCAAGACAACATCTTCAAAAAAGAGATGACACACGTAATCGATGTTGTCATCCAACCGTAAAAGCCAAATCGCGGGTTTTCACCGCCGGAGAGCGGGTACCAGTGCATGAGACACCACTATATCCTTGTTGTCGGATCCAACCAGTAAAGGCCAGTTCAACAACATCAAAGCAACACCTTTAAGAAGGAGACGATACACGTACACCGTCATTGATAGATCTGACCAGTGAAGACCAGATAAAGAATTTTCACCCAAGAGAGCATAAATCAATGCTAGCATACCTTTTAGTATCCTTGTCTTGGATTGAACCAATGAAAAGGTCAGATCACCATTCACGCACCAATTCTCCTAGGCCACCACCAAAAACTACCAGGAACTACTCCCAGGTGCTTCTCTCAGGTATTCGAGAATGTTGTGTCGTTCTGGACTGTCAGCCTGCCACACGCCATTGCCACCATCAGCCAACACCCACAACGTTCATCAGAGCAAGAGCAACGAGAGCAAAGAGAGCCAATGAGCTAGGCCAAGGGAGCAAAGGCCTTGCCGTCGCCGGTGGGTGGCCGGCAGCTACCTCCAAGGGCGGCGTGACGGCGAATTTTCTCCACGTAATGATAATACATGTGACTTGCTCATGTGGAAGCGTCGGTACGCAACTACGCATCACGCTCCAGGGCAGTGGCGGAGCCAGCTAGTATCATGAGCCTTGGCAAGTTCTAACTTCAACCACTTCAACAAGTTTTATCTAAAAGAAAAAACCACTTCAACAAGTATTTGCCCATAACAATTTCACCATAATCTCTCTATTTTACTATGATTTCAATGAAATTTGTCGGCCGAGCCCGGGCGGCCGCCCGGGCTCGCCGCTCGGTGGCTCCGCCACTGCTCCAGGGGACTGGTCTCTTCGCTAGCTGCATGGTTGTATGAAGATGGACTGCTCCGACAAGACAGCGTCGATAACTCGTGCTTTCCATTGCATTATCAGAACTAGTCCTTCCCAAAGGTTTGGGAACCGGAGAATGTTTGTGCATCCTGTGATGAAAGACCATGATTGAATGTATCAGACCAGGTGCATGCAATAGATGAACGATTGCTATGGCAGAGTTTACTCCATATTGTGATGTGATCAAATTGCACGGTTCTTTTTTTTGTTCCTATATTGTGCTCTTCACTAGCATCTTCCTTCTCAACTAAATTTCGGTGCTATTTGACATACTATAGCAATTTTTTGTCTATCTGTTCACTAGCATACATAAGATTGCTTAGAAAGATAATGTTGCAATTTACAACACCAACTGCAACATTGATAGCAATGGGCTTGCGATGATCCTGAAATATTCTTAAGTTAGGCATAATCCCTCTATTGATTTTTATGGGGTCCCATTTGAGCGACCGTCCTAAACTGAACAATGATCGTAAACTTTTTACACAATATTTTATTTTTCAATTGACTGAAAACAGCAGGAGAGTCTCTTTCCACGCTAGATCTATTATATACTAAAAGTACCTGACAGTTAACCAGAAAAAAGATAGGTAGACAAAGAGATCTTGTAAAAAAATAAAATATCTGATAATTAATTTGGTGAACACTCTAATAATTAATGAACCACAACCGATAAATTTTTATAACCGTACCTAAACGAATCATGGCCAATAGATCTTCATAGCCGCATCTAAAAAGATCACAGTAGATATATCTTCATAAATGTACCTAAATAGATCATAGCCAATAGATTATCATACTTGTACCGAGACAGATCGCAGTCGATAGATCTTCATAAATATATCGAGACAGATCACAAACGATAGATCTTCATAACTGTACCAAAACAGATCATACCCGATAGATCTTCATAAGTAAATCATAACCAATAGATCATCATAATAGTATTTAAACGTATCACAAACGATAGATCTTCATAATTGTATCTAAACGGATCACAATTGAAAGATCATCATAATTCTAATAAACAGACTACAGTCGATAGATCATCATAATTATGCTAAAACATATCACAGTTAATAGATCTCCATAATTGTACCTAAACGTGCAGCGACCCACATACTACCTACCTGGATAATATGTCGATCTTTGATATGTCCCAGACGAAGTGCCTTCTCGTCTACCACACATCACACTATTTTTCAAAACTAAGAACTATTAGGTCATCGGCACTATTTTGCCCCCGCAGTTAAATCTATGGATGTCGGCGGAACTGTGCCGGTGAACCATTTATGTTTTAAAATCGTTTTCGAAAACCTGCCTCCTACAGCAACGGCAAAAATCCAACGGTCTCGTGTGCATATACTCGACGACCTCGGATGTCGCCTATATTTCCGAAGATCTTCCCCCTTCGACTCTCGGCGCTTCTCTTCAGCTCCAGACTCGAAGACTCGGAAGGTCAGGGATGAGGGTTAGATTTTGTATAGGTAGAATTGCAATATGTAATTTTTATTTCTTCTTCTTATCCATTTTGTTATAATGTTGGGTTATGACATTTGTAATATTTGTTTAATTAATAAAGTTTCAATTTCAATTTTTAATTTAATGTGTATGAATGATGAATGCTATGAATGATGCAACATGCACAACAAAAATCCCTCCCTCTCTTTCGACTTAATCTGCGACGCTCCTCAGTAGAATTAGGTCAACTCAGCAGCGCGAGTTGATCTGACCTTTACCTCACGCCTCTTTACGACTATTCTGAAACTAGGGTCCTCACATCCTACCCCCCTTAAAAGAATTTTGTCCTCGAAATTAGAGATGAGATACCTGAATAAAGACGGGTAGTCTCTACGCAGATCTTCTTCTTTCTCCCACGTTGCTTCTCAGACAGGGTGGTTCTTCCACTGCACCTTGCAAAATTTGATAGCTCGATTTCTTAGTTGCTTCCACTCTTCAGCAAGAATCTTGATTGGCTTTTCAGCGTATGACAAATCGTCTTGTAATCCCACCTCTACGTGCTCCACCTTCTCGGTTGGTTCCTTTAAGCACTTTCTAAGCTGCGAAATGTGGAATACATCGTGTACCTTTGACAGCGATGCTGGTAGCTTCAACTAATATGCTACTTCTCCCTTCCGGTCTAGGATTTGAAATGGTCCAATATATCTGGGACTCAATTTTCCTTTCATGCCGAACATTTTCACACCTTTGGTAGGACTTACCTTTAAATATACTAAGTCTCCTACTTCAAACTTGATCTGCCGTCTCTTTTTATCCGCATAACTCTTTTGCCGACTCTGAGCTGTCTTCAATCGTTCTCGGATAATTGATATTGCATCATGCTTCTCCTTAATGATATCTGGTCCGATGAGATTCTTTTCTCCAGTTTCATACCAACATATTGGCGATCTACACTTCCAACCATATAGGGCTTCAAATGGAGCCATCTGTATACTACTCTGATAACTATTGTTGTATGCGAACTCCGCCAAAGCGAGATGTTCGTCCCATGAGCCTCCAAAATCAAAAACACAGGCTCTTAACATATCTTCAAGAATCGGGTTTGTTCTTTCGGTTTGACCACCGGTCTGAGGATGATAAGCTGTACTGAAGTCCAGCTGAGTGCCTAAAGCTTGCTGTAGCTGTTGCCAAAACGCAGACGTGAATACCGATCCTCGGTCAGACACTATTCTTTTGGGAACTCCGTGTTTGCTGACGATCTCTTGAACATAGATCTTAGCAAGTCTTTCACACGAGTAATTCTGATTTATGGCGATAAAGTTTGCAGTCTTGGTTAATCGATCAATGATAACTCAGATAGCATCTTTACGCCTTTGAGTTCTTGGTAAACTGGTAATGAAGTCCATACCGATTTCCTCCCACTTCCACTGGGGTATCGGTAATGGCTGCATCAATCCTGCTGGATTCTGATGTTCTGCCTTAATTCTTGAGCATGTGTCGTATTCTGACACAAACTTAGCAACCTCCCGCTTCATATTATTCCACCAAAATGTTCCGTTCAAATCCATGTACATCTTCATACTTCCGGGATGAATACTATACCGAGTTTGATGAGCTTCTTCTAGGATCACCTTCTTAATTTCTGGAATGTTAGGAACACATATCCGGTTCTTGTACCAGAGTGATCTGTCTTCCGCTAGGGTAAATTTTGATGGTTGCTTTGCCTTAATCCGTTTCATCTCCTTCACGATGAATTTATCCTCCGGTTGGTGTTTCTTGATCTCTTCTTGTAGACTCGGTTGAATTACTAAAGCTGCAATGCTGGCTTCACCTTTGTTGATTACAACCTCGATTCTATCTTTGTCTAAGTCATGAAGAATTTGCTTTGGTATATCTTCGATCTTCTTTGGCTGAATTTCTGACTTCCTGCTCAGCGCGTCTGCTACAACATTGGCTTTCCCTGGTGTATAGTTGATTTCCAGGTCATAATCCTTGATTAGTTCAAGCCATCTTCGCTATCTCATGTTCAATTCCTTTTGTGTGAAGAAATACTTCAGGCTTTTATGATCCGAGTATAGCTCACACTTGGATCCATAGAGGTAATGTCGCCATTGTTTCAGTGCAAACACTACTGCTGCCAACTCTAAATCATGTGTCGAGTAGTTGATTTCATGTGGTCTGAGATGTCTTGAGGCATAAACAATGACTCTTCGGTCTTGCATTAACACACATCCTAACCCTGACTTGGATGCGTCACAATAAACACTGAAATTCTTGCCACTTTTCGGTAAAATTAACACTGGAGCGGTTGTAAGTTTCCACTTTAGCTCCTAAAAACTGTTCTCGCATGCTTCTGTCCACTGAAACTTGGTGTCTTTTCTCAGCAACTTGGTCATAGGTCCGGAAATTCTGGAGAATCCATCAATGAATCTCCTGTAATATCCAGCTAATCCCAGAAAACTCCTGACTTCTATGACAGATGTTGGAGATTTCTAATCTACAACAGCCTCAATTTTCTTCGGATCAACTGCAATCCCCTCTTTTGTAATGATATGGCCTAGAAAAGAAACTTGATTTAGCCAAAATTCACACTTACTGAACTTGGCATACAACTGATGCTCCCTTAAGGTCTGCAATACTATCCGAAGATGTTCTGCATGCTCTTCTTCATTCTGAGAATAGATGAGAATATCGTCGATAGACACGATTTTGAATTTATCAAGATACTTCATGAATATCTTATTCATCAAGTTCATGAACACTGCTGGTGCATTTGTCACTCCGAATGGTACCACAAGGTATTCGTGGTGCCCATATCGAGAGACAAATCCCGTCTTCGGAATATCTTCCGGCTTGATCTTGATCTGATGGTAACCTGACCGCAGGTCTATTTTGGAGAAAACTCCAGCACCTCTAACTTGGTCAAACAAGTCATCGATTCTTGGCAATGGGTATTTGTTCTTGATGGTGACATTGTTAAGATTTCTGTAGTCGACACACATCCGAATGCTACCATCCTTCTTATCAACAAAGAGGACTGGTGCTCCCCAAGGTGACGTACTTTCTCGGATAAATCCTTTTTGTAACAACTTATCCAACTGCTTCTTCAACTCTTCTAGCTCTACTGGTCCCATCCTATATGGCCTTTGAGCTATTGGTGATGTGCCTAGTACTAGATCAATGGTGAACTCCACCTCCCTATCTAGTGGCATACCCGGCAATTCATCTGGAAATACATCCGGAAATTTCTTGACAATTGGCAATTGGCACTTGCTCGATATTCTTCTCTTCCAAGGAGTTTAACTGAAATCCTAGGCTAGTTTCTCGATTCCTCTGGCCTTGAAATATAACTCTCCCGCCTACCCAGTGGTTAAGTGCTACAGTCTGGCTGGCGCAGCCAATCTGAGCTTTATGACGTGCTAACCAATCCATACCTAGTATGACTTCTAGGCCTTGGAGTGGTATCATCAAGAGATGAGCGAAGAATGCATAGTCACTAATCTCTATGACTAGCCATTCTATCTTCTTATCAACTATTATACGTCCTCCAGGTGATTGCACCTGTAGACGTTTCTCTAAGGAACTAGATTCCCATGGTATACCCTTCATGAGTTCTTCAGAAATGAAAGAATGCGTTGCTCCAGAATCAAAGAGTATGGTACCAATACGGGATGAGATAGGTAGCGTACCTATCACCACGTCACTGGCTGATCTGATTTCTTCAGCGGTCACATGGTTCACTCTTCCGTGAACTTTGCCCTTGCCACGGACCTAGGTACCTTTTCCTCCTCGAGTTGCCGCTCCCGGAGCTGGTGCTGCTGGTCTCGGTACTTGTGGTCGTGGCTGTTGAGTTTTTGGATTTGGGCAATCCTTGACTTTATGTCTCGGCTGACCACATCCATAACAATTTTACTTTTTCGGACATTGCGGTGCACAGTGACTTCCACCACAATTGTAGCATGTGCCCGGAGGTATCGGTGCTTGGCTTGTTGCTCCAGTAGCTGGTCCTCCGGCTTGATTCCTCTGGACATAAACTACTCGTCGCGGCTTTTTCTGCTAATACTGTTGTCGCTTCGGCTCGAACTTCCTTTTCCGGTCCTCTTGCACTTTGCGATAGTCGTTCTCCAGGGTAATTGCACGGTCGACCAGGTCTTGAAACTCAGTGACCCGAACGAGTCTCAGTTGCATTAACAGAAACAGATGAAGTCCCTCCAAGAACTTTTGCTGTCTCTTGTCCTCCGTGTTCACATCGTCTGGTGCATATCGTGACAGTCGGTTGAATTCATGAACATACTTGGTAACTGGCATGTTACCTTGTTCCAGGTCTATGAATTCCTTCCTCTTCAGTGCCATTATGCTAGATGGCACATGAGCTTCGCGAAACTTCGTCTTGAAAACGTCCCATGTGATCACCCTTCCAGTTGGTTGAACTGTCTTGAGGTTAACCCACCATGCTGCTGCGGGTCTAGTGAGTTGATGTGCAGCATAGCAAACCTTCTCTTCGTCGTTGCATCCGACCGTTTCCAGCTTCCACTCGGTGTCTAGCAGCCAATCTTCCGCATCCATTGGTTCAACTGATGTTGAAAAGACCACAGGTCTGGTCTGCTGAAAATCGCCCAGACTAACGCCTCCTTTAGTTGGAGCATGGGTATCACGAGCTCGTCCTCCCATCCTATTCAACAACTCGGCGAAGAATTTGTTCTGGTTCTCCTGGGCTTCACGCCTTTCTCGCCTTTCTTCTTCCATCTGACGAATATACTGCATGAACATTTCCTCGGTGCTGAACCTTGGTGGTGGTGGTGGAGGTATACCGCTGCCTCTACTTCCGCTAGCTGCGTCTTCTTTCGCCTTCTGCTCCGCTTCCATTCTGGCCTTCTCTTCGGCCTCCTTCTGAGTTCGCTCGTCCATCAACCTACGGCTTTCCTCACTTGGGCTAACCATTCCTTATATTGTGATATGAAGCCAACTTAATAATATGATCTTAAATACATACATTAAGCTTTTTATCTTCATACACCACTAAGCACTCACACAGAAATCTATAAAGATCCATAATTCCCATAAGGCACACAATTTTATAAAACGTGATAAACCTACGTGTTCTTTATCTACAGTGTCCAGAACAAAAGCAAAAACAAGAGTTTATCTTCCGATATTTAGGGTTCTATCCTTATGACCGTTCTTCCTACAACTATATCCTTACCCTGTTTATTTCTTTTGCAAATTAAATTTTGAATCTCAAGAGGATAAGTGATAAGGAAAATATTCTTGAAGAATTTGAATTTAACCCATATTCTTAGGTAATTCTATAGATAGTGATAGGAAAACTGTTAGAAATGGTATGGATATTTTTATCAAAAGAAGGCTATAGATGAGAATAGCCCTTATAGCGATTCCAACTTCATTCCTAGGGTTCACAGGTCTCCTAACTAGACTTTTATGCCTAGGGGTCTTGATAATGCTCTGATACCACCTGCGGCGACCCACATACTACCCACCTGGATAATATGTCGATCTTTGACATATCACAGACAAAGTGCCTTCTCGTCTACCACACATCACACAGAGTAGCACATTGGAAGCATCGCAGTGGTCCATATATTACAAACTGAAGTTACAAACCGAGAATAAAACATGAAGTCTTACAAAATGATTCCCAAAAATACAGGGAATTTAAAATCGTTTATCATCTGGCTACAGCAAAAGTCTTTCCTACAACTCTCAACTCACCTATCCTATTATTCTATTCAGCATTCTCGCCTCTCACCGGTGGTGTGGTGGGGTCGTCGCCGTCGTCCTCTACGGTAAGTCCCCGACTTCCTCTCCTTTACTTGCCGATTGATTTCGGATTTGAGGTTGATGGTGATTATCTAAGGTCCATTGGTTGCGGCTAATGTTCGATTTTAAGGATCAAATTCTGCTGCTATATACTCTACTTTAATACTTTGGCAATCGGAAGTGCACGGTTGCCTATTGAAATTTATGCTCATCCCTTTGTATGTATTTCTGCCACAATCTGGTTTTGACAAGAATAGATGCTGCACTTGAGTTCATCCGTATATACATGTGTTAGGCTGCTGTTTTGAGAAAGAACAGATTTTAAACCTAGTTCATAGCTCGGTTCTGCGATATGTTGTTTTTCTGAGGAAAAAGGGGTTAGAAAAAGGTATCCTTTAGGTGAGAACAGATGTTGTTCTGATTTTAAGAACAGATTCTGCACCTGTTGTCTAGGAATTTCTTTGATATGTTTTTGAGAGGAATTTGAGAATGGATTGTACGAATCTGATAAGAACAGTTAATACCTGATCTCTAGCTTTTTGTTTTCTGCACACATACATATATATGTATATATGTCGGTTATCAGACTGAGAGCAGATACTACATGTGTTGCCTATTTGGTTGTTTCGGTTGGTGCAGCTATTGGTTATGCCTCCTCCTGTGCATTAGCTCATTTAATACAATGGAACAGGTGCTCTACATTTGATCCTAGTCTCTCTCTATTTTCTATTCCTACACATATGCATGTCAACTTCCTCAAACTGACGGAACAAATGCTTCATTTGGTTTAGACCCATTCTATAGTGGCTTTAACTAAGAAGGATTTAGAGGAAAGTATGGTTCTGTTAAGAACAGATAGATGCCTAATCGGTTGCCTTGATATACCCTATGATGATTTCTAGAATTTGAGAGACGGTATCACTAAGATAAGAACAGATACTATGCTAAGTTGGCTAGTTGCCTTGCCTTAATGTGATGATACTCTCTCTAAGAGAGTCTGGGAATGGCATAAGACAAAAATCTGATAAGAACAGATTTGCTACCCATTGCTACCTATTGAAAACCCTATGATGAATCTATAACCTGAGGCTTTTTGTTTGAGACATTTAGGGTGCCAAAAATAATAAGAACAGATACTACCAGGTCTCCTACAAAATTTTCGTGATGAAAATTAGATTCTGAGGGTCCCTTCATCATGCTATCCCCTTATGCATGTAATATCTATGGATTTATATGCTTCCAAGGATGTTTACCTTGTCTCAACTTGGACAATGGTAAGCCGGCTCCTTAGGTTGCTGTTCCCCCTTGCTATCCTGGTCCTGCTAGTGGCCTGCCCTCTTCTTCACCTTGGCTGGTCCTCCTCTTTAACTTGATGGCCTGCTCCTCAACTGGTCTCCTGCTGATCCCTTGTTCTTGCCGCCTTAAGCTCCTGGGCTTGAGCTCTTGACTGCTCTCACTGGTGGCCTCTATGAATGTTATGGTGATGCTAGTTGCTGCTATGGTTCCTGCGAGTGGTGGTTTCTTTCCTTGCTACCCTCTGTTCTCTGAGAGAATGGTGCTTTTGGGAGTGGTTAGCACTGTGGTACTAGTGCTGTCCGATTGCTGTATTATTATGTTGGCTGAGCCTCCCTAGGCTTCTCCGATGAAATTCCTTTTTGCCACATAATGCTACCTTGCTACCACGTGGCTGCTTTGCTCTGAATTCAGCTTATGACTAAGCATCCTTGAGCTGAATATATTAGCTGATGAATAAAATCCTTCGGTGGGTTTTTGCCTTATCCAATATGTTGCCTTATTTGGTAAGGAATTGACTTTGGTCAAACATGTGTGGTTGTTGGATAAACTTGGATGGATGGTTGCCTTATTTGATTAATTTGGTTTATAAATCATTTCTTCTTTAAAAGCAAAACTCATGGAGGTAATTAGAATAAGGAAAATAAAATTATTTTCTATTACCTCTCACCCCTTTTATCCCTAATATATATAAGATATTAGATTTGTCCAACGAGAGTCTTAGCCACGTGGCCCTCGGACATTTTCAAAAACAAAAATGCTTTCAAAACTATTTTTCAAAACTAAGAACTATTAGGTCACCGGCACTATTTTGCCCCCGCAGTTAAATCTACGTATGTCGGTGTCGAACCCCAGAATTCATAACAGAGAGGCTTAAGAGAAACCACCCGCTAAGTCGAAACGTCAACCCCGACCTCAACTCCTGGGTGTCAATTCCAAGAGGAGTGGAGTGATATGGCTCCGAATAGCCCGAGACGGCAACCCTGAAGCTTACCCTGGCGAGAGCACAGAGTAGTAGGGTGATATGGTCTCCTCACTCTGTTCCTACTGAGCCGGAACATCAACCCCGAACTCGTCCCGGCAAATTAATGCACGGCTGGAGTAGGGTGATATAGTTCCCAATCTCTCAGTAGTAGAGTCGCTTCACAGGGGTGATTAAACTTAATGACTCTATGATATAAACTCTAAAGTCCTACCCGCAACATGCGCTTCATCACATACACGCACGGCACATGAGCAGGCGAAAACAACCAGATCTCATAGCAGTGACTCTACGACAGAAACTGCAATATTATAAGTTTGAAACTTAACAACATATATACACACAGGGATCCGAAGATCTAAACACACAGCGGAAGAGTATTAGTGGCTACTAAGCCAAACAGTAGAGCCAGATATGGCAGCGAAAATAAACCAAAATACCAACCCCAGAGGCAGGATCACTGCCTGGGATTCCCAGCGTCTAGGCGTCGTCGGTATCGATCTCTAAATAGAAACCACCCTCTGAAGGGGTAGCTTCCTCTGCAACAAAACAACAACAATAGCAGGATGAGTACAAAATTGTACTCCGCAAGACTTACAGTGCGGAAATAATAGTGATTGTGCCAGGTATCAACAAAAGGGTAATTGTGGACTAATTTGCGGAAAGCCAAGTTTACCTTTTTAATAACAATAGGTAGATTGAAATTCGACTACTAGAATACCTTTTCAACGGGATGAGTCGACACTTCTCGGATATTCCTTACTGCAGATCACCACACCTGAAAAACCCCTCGACCCATCCTCGACCACCCTGGGAGGAAGCTGTCGCTAACCACGTCCTTAAGGTTGGCAAGTTTTAGAGTTGGTTATAGTTGTCTAATTCGATGCGGATTCTTACCAAGCTGTCCATAACCGCGGACACAGCTGTTCAAACAGTTTTAACCCTGCAGGGGTGTACAGCTTTCCCTACACGTATCGATCGTCTCCTAGTGCCAATGCAATTTCACACACTTTCACGAGGTGTGCTGGCGGAGGGTGATCGAACACGACCTTTACAATGCCTTCGACCTAGGTATGAGCCACCCGTACGGGCTAGTCCATGTGCATCAGTCCGGCCGTAACTGCGACATGGTCCCATGCGTTGTGAATCGAGGTACATCCCCGGTCTCCCAGACCGTGTGTCCACCCCACCCTTATATGAAACCACACACCACATCCCCTTTTTCACGCACACGTAAATGGAAACGGCAAACTAATGCAGCTCATACACTAAGTCTAAGCAAATTAGTGAGTCGTGGGTGGTCCATTATCCCACCCGTGTAGAAGTACGCAAATCTTGGTTCGAAAGGACACCAGGAACCGGTCCTTGCGGGAAAACGAGACAACCCACCATGCTCCCAGCCATGGCCTCTCGTCTAGCCCAGATAAGATTATTAGTCAAGTTCATTAAACATTCCCGGTGAACACCCACCTATCACGTAACCCATTCCCAGTGTTGATTCATCTGCTATCCCAGGAATTACGACTTCTACAAGTCTAAGCATGTCTAAGCATAAATAGCATAATAACATTCGACAATGGATGCTAGACTACGCTAGATGGGTTAGGTTAGTGGTGGAGCTGTTTAAGCGACAAGGCGAGTCTTATTCATCGGACTAGGGCTTTTCTTAGCGGAAAAATAGCAGTTGAACGTAGGTAATAATGAATTTGAAAACAACTAATACTTTGCAAATAGTAGGAGATTTGCAACGTGACCAAAGGGGCTGCTTGCCTGGTTGCTCTGCAACGGAACCCTGCTCTTGATCGAGACTATCGCTCTGCGGATCTTCCGGCTCTATCGAGGAAAAACGGAAACACCGGAAACAAAGGGCATAATCGTAAATATCAAAATGCACAATATCAGCATGAGATGCAATGCATGCCATGACGTAGAGGACGCAAAATAAAGACTAATGCAAGTGGAATCAATTTAATCGGAGTTCGGACGCATAAAATGTCGCGATCCAAAAATCCTCCGGCTAATCGGAAACCCTAATTTGAGTTTTTAGCAAATTGTATTATTCCTAGCATGCAAACATGGATGGAAATGATGTTTTTGAATAGATCTCCTTTTTCTGAACATTTCGATATATTATTTGCATTTTTCTGATTTAAAATGGATTTTCTATGAATTTTATAAGATTTAATCTATTTTAAATACTTTGTTGTATTTTTCTCAGTAAAAATAATCTTTAAAAAAATTCAAAATTAACAGAGACTGACATGTGGGCCCTACTGGTCAAATCTAGTCAACATTGACTTAGGTCAATGACAGGTGGGGCCCACTGTCATATAGACCCATTTTCTTTAATCTTTATTTTAATTTACTTACATGTGGGGCCCCTATGTCAGAATTTCCTTTTAATTTATTCTTCTTTTTCTTTGAATCCTGACATGCGGGGTCCACATGTCATAGAGATAACTTTAATAAGCACATTTAATGCACTGATTAGTTATTACTCCGGTCATTAACAGCCGGTTAGCATTTATTGAACTGTTCAAGCATTAATCACACTGTTGGTTATTAATAGAGATCATTAATGTTTCTGTTAACAGTAATTGCCCATGATTAACAATTAACAAAGCCATTAATGCACCGATATAAGCATTTAGTGTACTGCTTAGGGCTTTTATTCTTAATTGACACACTTAATAGGGTGATTAAGCCCTAACCGCATCCGGTCGGGATGCCGTTCGGTTCGGTTGGGGATTAGAGGTGAGGCCGACGGCGAGCGACGGCTTACCGGAGCTCCGGCGAGGTGGGATAGGGGAGCACCGGGACGGCTCGGGCTTGGCACTTGGGGGCGGCCCGATTGGTGATGGAGGGGAGGGGCCGGCGACAAGGGCGGGATGGGGACGGCGGCGAGGACTCCGGGATGGAGGGGCTCGGTGTAGAGGCAAACCGGGGCGGCGACCGGCGGCGTGGGTTGGCTCCGGTGGTGGCGGGACGCGGTGGCGCGTGGAGGTGGAGCGGAGCAAGGGGCGGCGTGGGGTGCAGCGGGGAGAGGCCGGGTGGAGGCGGTGGCGTGGAGTGGGGCTCGCGGCGGTGGGGGCTTGGGGTGGGCGGAGCCGGGGCAAGGTGGTGATGAGCTCCGGCTCGAGCGGGGCGGGGGTGGCCGAGGCGCGGCGACCGGGAGGAGGATGGGGGGGGGGCGGAAGCGGCCGAGCAGCGGGATGGGGAGCTCCGGCGAGCGGGAGGTGCTAGGGGGGCGGCGAAGTGCTAGGCGGCGGGGAAGGAGCTCCGCGGTAGTGGAGAGAGAAAGAGGGAGGCGTCGGCCGGATAGGATAAGGGAGAGAGAGAGGATAAGGGGGGGCGGCGGGGTGGCTTAGCAGAGAAGGAAGCAACCGCGAGCGGGCCGACGGGCCGGGGTAGAGGAAGGTGGGCCAGGGCAGGGAAACCTAGGTTTAGGGTTTTTTATTATTTCTTTACTTTTCTAATACTCCAATTCAGACCTTTTCAAACAATTTCAAACCAATATTAAAACCCCTTAGCACGAATTCTAGCTCAAACTTTTCCCAACAAATTCACAGAACCCCTTTTAGATTATAATGTTCCAAATTTATTTAGAGCATGAGCAAAACATTAGCAACTTCAAATCAATCTAAAGGTTTTTCATCAATATTGCCCAAGGCCATACTTAACCTTAAGAAAAATTTAAAATTTTCTCATTTTTGAGTTTATGGATGGATGACATGATGCACATTACAAAGTTACGAAACTAGGGACGTTACAGTCGGCGAAACTGTGCCAGTGACCACTTATGTTTTAAAATCGTTTTCGAAAACCTGCCTCCTACAGCAACAGCGAAAATCCAACGGTCTCGAGTGCATATACTCGACGACCTCGGATGTCGCCTATATTTCCGAAGATCTTCCCCCCTCCGACTCTCGGCGCTTCTCTTCAGCTCCAGACTCGAAGACTCGGAAGGTCGGGGATGAGGGTTAGATTTTGTATAGGTAGAATTGCAATATGTAATTTTTATTTCTTCTTTTTATCCATTTTGTTATAATGTTGGGTTATGACATTTGTTATATTTGTTTAATTAATAAAGTTTCAATTTCAATTTTTAATTTAACGTGTATGAATGATGAATGCTATGAATGATGCAACATGCACAACAAAAATCCCCCATCTCTTTCGACTTAATCTGCGACGCTCCTCGGTAGAATTAGGTCAACTCAGCAGCGCGAGTTGATCTGACCTTTACCTCACGCCTCTTTACGACTATTCCGAAACTAGGGTCCTCACAAAACGATCACAAAGATCATTAATATGGTGGATCTTTATATCGCATACAAACAATCACCGGTTTGTGATCTGAATTTTAGTTACGCCTACTGATCTGATATGAAGCACAACCACCGTGTCGGCTTAGTACAAATGACCAAATAGCCAGCTCGCAATCTGAACTTTAATGTCAGGTACTGATCAAATGTCACGTACAAATGACCTAGATAGGCTTGCGTCCAAACTTCAATTCTGCTTACTAGTCTAAGATCACGTACAAACAAAACGTTTGGTTGTTAATTTGGTGTTCCTATGAATAGGACAATATATGAATAGGACAATATACATACCTATTGGGTACAAAAAATTAAAGATGATTAAACATGTTTCTCGTGCAATTACGCAATCGCAATCACTTTGCTAATTATATAAAAGGTGGATAATTACATGGCGAGGCGGTTACATGGCCGTAAGGCCAAATGACAGTTTACACAATCGTTAGCACTAGATTACAAATGATATACAATATCTTGTTCACGGTTACAAAATCACAATGATAGAAAATTATTTTTAATCATGAATTAAATAATATCATTTTTGTGTCATGTAGCTCACAAATTGAACTAATTATTGGTCACAGTTCAACTTAAGACGGCTACACCCTATAAAAATCAACGGAGAGAAGTATATTTTTTCGATACAAGAAATCTTGAATCTACAAATACTTAGCAACCATCACCATCGGTTTTCCTGTCTAAACATGGTTGAATTTGCTTATCGGATTGGCTTGGAGCATACAGTATGAACTTCTAGATACAATATTCATGCAATGTGTCAAAGTGTCAGGACCCTGAATTCATAACCAACTCCCACTGTGGTACGAGGTCCGAATACCCGAGAAATCGCCCAGCACACCATACGCTTACCGAACGTCGTATGCCTTCACTGCTGGACGATCCGACACCTAACCAATCCATCATACGCTTACCAGGCGTCGTATACACTCACGATTGGTTAAACCAGACAATGACACACTTATCAAATCAAAGTCCGGTAAAGACTTGACGCTGCTCTTAAACTCACTGAGCAAAATGAGATCAGAGGAGCCCGACAGTCGCACCCACATCCTAACCTAGCCCGTAGGCTAGTGGGTCGCTCGAAAGCTCGGTACAATTATCCACACCCTGCCTAGCCGGCACTGCATCTCAGCTAGCGGGTCACTCAACCGAAAACACTTCACGGAGTGAATACTAAGAGAGGCATCACTTCTTTATGATCAATTTCATATACTTCAATCATACACGCACTGTATATGGAACGATCACAATTAACAACTTTATATCACAGGTCAAACTCTAAAAGACAGGAGTTATTCGGAAGTATATAAATCACCTCTTACCCGAGAGAGGTTTCACATCACATAAATAACGACTCGAAGGTCATTTACAACTTTTAACCTGGGAAACAGCAGCGGAAAGAAATCAAAAAGCCCTTGAGATGGCAACCCAACCATCTTCCTGAGAAACACGCAACTCACACGTGTGACAGCGAAGGACAACTGGCAAAAGAACATCGCTTCTTGATAAAATCAGCAACGTGAAAATCTTCTATTTTAGTCTCACCTGCAATGGTTTAGGAATTGAATTCCTTAAGTAGTTTCGTACTTGCAAGATGCTTTGTAGGCTCATCCTAATTATCTTAAGCATGGCATTGAACAAGAATTGAATGCTACACATGTAATCAGCATTAACACATGATAACATGGTATAATCATGAACGATAAGGCAATATCATCAAGATGTATACCAACCATTCAGTCTAAGATTTATAGCAATAAATCTCAAATTATCAAACTATGGAAATCAACCACGATTCATCCATATTGATAGCATTAAGTCTAACAAGACTTAATTCAGTTCTCAGATTAGTCGACCAAGACCAGGTGATTTAAAGGTAGTCAAACCAGACTATATCAAGCATTCAGAATAAACCAAACAAAGCCGATTTAGTTATGGTTGCTCCAATCAAGGCTCAACCGAAGGTGTGGTCAGGCGAGGACGACCAGACCTTGCTCGACGCGAGAGAAGAATTAAGAATGGGTAAGTTCAGGATTGGCCCACCGTAACTTTTCACCAATCTCAATTCAACTCCGCCATAAGTGACGGGGAAAAGCCCTACGACACCGGCATCGATCAGGTTTGCACCATGTCGATCCATCAGTAGGTAACAGTACCCCGGCCCTCGCATCTCACCATTAAGGTTCCATAGTTGATTTGTCCAATTAAGAGATCACCGAGGATCAACAACACAACGGAACCTACCCATGCTAGTGATTACGTCCATCACAATAGCAATACAGCCAATTTGCAATCAAGCAAACATCTCATTTAAAACCACAACATAAGTAAGTAGGAATCTTATCGAGCTTTGCAGAGCTTACCTTATTGCTAGGAGAAATATAAGACGTCGGTGATCATTTGCAAGAATTCCAGAACATTTGAAATGCCGGTAAGAAGCAAATAACCTCCACAAGAGAAAAAAGCAAACATACGAAACTATTAAAAATGGCATGGGATGCAATTATGATGAGGGAAGTAAAGAGCTAGCGTAAGCAGATTAATACTCCTACATTCCAGTTCAGTCTTACTTGTATTAGAACCTCAACATGAATGAGCTTTCTAACATGAATGAAATTTTATTGTGAAAACATGGGTGTTAGGTGAGATGTAGCTAAGGAGAAGGGCTTTAAGTCCGTAATTAGGATTAGGGCTCATTCGATTGGTTCATACTAGTAAAATGCAAAGAAGGGTGATAATGGCATGCAAGCTGCATAAGATAGTTAGTCGATGTAAATTAGGATCTTTATATTATGACAAGGTGCACCATCAACGAGATAAGGTTTAAAAGTTGGCATTCATGTGGTATTGTTGTGCAGGTTCATGTCAAGTTTAATCATATACCTTGGATCCCCAGGCTTATACAACATGTATGCGCAGTTTTAATACCAAGTCGAAGGTCTAATTACCACACTAAGGTCGCTATTCTCATTGACCAATGTTGAATACTTTTAATTTAACAAATTCTGGACAGCTGAACTATTATAGCTATACTCTCCATTGGCTTATCGAAATTGGGCAAACGAGTACTCCAAATGGAGCTTTTGGCAAGGGCTACAATTCTTATTTTGGTATCAAAACATATGATCAGATGAAAGGTCACTAAATTGTGCCCAGAAGGTTTCGGCTTTAATAAAAGACTTACTCAGTATAAACTTAAATCGCTTAAGCCAGTTTTAGTAGATTAGCTCGGAATTGCACTTGTGGTATGATCCAGACTTAGTCAAGTGAGATAACTATCAGTCTATCAGGCATTAGTGCAATTAGGGCATTAACTAGTCCACTGGTTGAGTAATCATCACAGGTATTAAGATTTTGCTAAATTGAATCCTACTCGAGCTCGTAAGCAAAAGGGGTATCAGAGAACTATATACATCCTCTAGCTAACGAACGTTAATCGGTACCAATTACCTATCGGTTTAAATGCTGTTCAGCTCGGATAGGACCAGTGATCAAGGAATTGCTCAGTTCACTTATTAGGTGATAATTATCACTCGTTAATTAGCTGTTAACCCATTAGCTAATATGTACTGTGCTGTGGTCACCGGTGTAACAGATCTGAACCTTATTGCTAGTCAATGATCACAATCTCCAAATATACTTTTAATGGCAACGCCTAGTGATCCAGCTATCCTATATTCAAATAATATCTTGGCTTGCTTAACTGTTACCAGTATTAGCACATTGGTTAACGACTATCCGGCCAACGTAACCATTTCTTGTATATGGAATATGACTTGATCGCACTCATTAGCATATCACATGCAACTGCCGTTTATACAACTAGCCTCAATTAATTAACTGACTGCTGAAGGGGGTCCAAAACATCATTAGCGATTACTCTTAACAGTGATTATTGAATGGTTAATCAATTCATTGATTCCTAGTCAACCATCGATGCCATGGTTATGGCTTAGACTGAACTTACATTTGATACATCAAAAATTGGCCGGATCAGTATACCTACCACTAGATTAGTACTGCCTGGTTCGTAAGTTAACCGTGCAGTCATTGGCTTATCCAATGTATATTAGATACAACTCAAATGGATTAATGGGCAGATTATTAGATGTACTGGTATCGGTTGATTTACATGGACAATTATTAGCGCAAGTGTAGTAATCTCTGCAATCACCAAACGAACACATTCACAGAACAGCATGGGCAACTAGATCAGCTAGTAAGGAGAAGAGGGGTTCTAGGAAAGATTACCTGGGAAGGAGGGGGAAAACACCGTGGTTACAGTGGCGGTGAACTCCACCACTATCCACCAGCGATGACCCGGGCGAAGTGACGGCCGGGAGCGGGGCGAGCCAAGCAGGAGCGTCGGTGATGAGGGGTGGTATCCCGAGCCCTAGGCTCGCGGCGGCGCCAGCAGACCAAGGGGGGCAAGGCGGCGTTCCGACCGCAGGTTGCTGTGTGCGCGTGAGGAAGAGGAGGAACCGGATGTTGGTGCGGAGGAGGAAGATCCGGGCCAGCTGCAACTCGGCATCGTTGAAGGAGCCGCTGAGGTCGACGACAATGGTGGGGGTGGCGAGGAAGCGGCGATGTGCTGGTGACGAAGAAACGGAGGCCGGCGGTTGAGCTCGTCCTAGAGGGCCTCGGGCTCGCCGGAGCTGTGGCTGAGCTCGGGGAGACTCGTGGGGGTGACGGCGGTGCGGCCTAGCACCGGCGCGGGGAAGAAACCGGTGGGGGCGGCATAGTTGGTGAAGAGCAGCGGCGAGGCTTCAATGGCGACCAGCGGCGGGGTCGGAGCAACCGATGGCGGCGATTTTGGGGCTGGCAGCGCTCGGTTTGGAGCAGAGCAAGGCGGCGATGCGGCGGCGAGCAAGGGTGGGGGAGAGGTGACGCCCGAAAGAGAGGGAGCGGGAGGCGTGGGGGAGGATCCGCCGGCTGGCGCACCTCCCGCTGGCTCCCGCTCCTCGGGCGGCGACGACGCGGACGCCGACGGCCCCGTCGCTCCCAACGCCCCGCCGCCAGCGCCGACGCCGACTCCATCCTCTGGCCTCCCCCACAGCCGCCGCAACGCAAGGGCGCTGCCGCCCGCGCACCCGCGAAGGGGACGACCCGGAAGAAGAAGCCGGCGGCGACCGGCCCATCCCACACGTCGCTTCCTTCTCCCCCTGCCCCTGCTTCCTTCGCCCCTCCGTCCGGCCCGATGCCCCTGCTCCCGATGAGCAGCCTCGACCACCAGGTGTTCGGCGAAATGCCGATTAGGTAAAAAAAAATGCCGATCAGTGTGCTGGCTATTTCTCCCAATTTTTTGTTCTTACTTCTTAGAATCCAGATAGTTTTATCCCTTGATTTTCATTACTGCTTGGCTAAAGTTGTGATTGTTTCTTTAGAATCAATTATTTGGTTGTCGTTTGCATCAATTCGTACATGCCCTTGCGCTTGCGCTCGAAGGAGTGCGATTTAGGCGGTTGATTCGGGTAGCTCTTCTGTTTCTGCTTTTGGCTCGTGCGAATGCCGATTTGGTTGCATGCTTTGTGTGTCAATGCTTAATGAGAGAGACGTCTGTGTTGGTTCTGGTACAGGTTGGATTCGTTGCGGAACCTGTGAGTGGCACGTTCGAGTGGCAGATTGATTTGATTTTGATCTGGGTTGTTGTCTTCATGGTGAGGTGCACGTTTTGGGAGACGGATTGATTCTATTTTGGTTTATTTGTCCTTATGGTGAGGAGGGTGATTCCGCTCCTTGAGTGGTTTTGCTTGTTGCAAGAAGCATTTCTCAGTGAGAGAAGTTGGTTTTAGCTCGGATTTAATTGGCTCTGTTCACCCAGGAGGTTGTGCTTGTGTTAAAGAATGCGAATGAAGCAATGGATTTGCCTTGTTTGATGCGATGTGCTGTGTTGATTCAAATGACGTTTTGCCTTTGAGTAGAGAAACGTGATTTGTCACCATACTTCAATCAATATCTGATTCATGGAAGGGAGTGATGTGATTCCTGCGTTTGAATTGTTTGGTTTTTCTTCTGATTTTCTTTGCTTGGCTGTGTTTGATTCTGCATGAACTAGCTCTTCTGGATGAGGTGGAACTGCATGCATGTGCAACCATTTTCATGTGGTCCAGTCAGTAATTTCAATGCACAATTGAAATTCGCACGACAGACATAGCAAATAAGATGTCTGAATAGTTCATTGTGTCCTGAATTTTGAAGCAATTATACTGTGAAAATCCTATACTGTGAAAATCCTTTGAAGCAATTATACAATTCGATGTGAGCTAAGCTTCAGTTATAATTATACAATTCAATTCCTGCTAACTTTGATCTTTACGCTTTATAAGAAGTAAATAAATAGAAAAATGTGAGCTAAGCTTGTGACATTTGCTTTGTTTGATTCGAACTGTCTGTCCTTGACTCCTTGATGATTTGTTAGATCAGTGGCACCGCATGCTTCTCGAGTACACATATATTGGCTATGTGATTTTTTGGGTTCAATTATAGCTGTAGCAATGTGAATGTGGTCGAATTCGACCAAAGTTGGTAATTGACCATTCATTTCGTGTAGTGATGGGGATATCAATTTTCCAAGTTCGCCGATGCCTGCGCCTTCATTCATGAGCATGATGGATGAGTCGGTTGGACTTGGAGATAAGGCAGAAATGGTGGAATTGGAGGAATTCTATGCTTCCCAAGCGTCGAAGAAGAGATCAAGGCAAGCAAATTACACGAACGATGAAGACGAAGCTTTGGTTTTGGCATGGGAGACTGTCACACTCGATGCGGTCACCGGGAATGATCAATCCGGTGCAAAGTATTGGAAGCGCATCGAGCAAAGCTATCATCAAAATGTGAAGACACCGTCCGAACGGTCACTCAAGTCACTCACAAATCGTTGGAGCACGATTCTTGAGTCTTGCAACCGGTGGGCGGGTTGTTTGGAGCAAGTGAAGAACACGCCTCCTAGCGGTGCCACCATTGATGAATATGTGAGTACTCTTGTCATCTTTTTGAATAACATGTTTAGCACATTTTTGCATCTATCTTTGCTCATGAAACCATTTTGTAGGACAAGTACGCTCAAGAGAGGTACAAGCAAATCGCCAAGTCAAAGGGCAAACCGTTTGTCCTACAACATTGTTGGACATTGCTCGAGAACAATGAGAAGTGGAAGATGAGGAATGATGAGGCACCACCGAAGAAACCGAGGTCAAGTACCTCGTCCTCTCCGGAGATTGAAGATGATGATGATGATTGTGATGAAGATGAGAGGAGGCCTAGGAGTCCTACGACGGGGTCAAGCAAGGGGCGGCCCGACGGGAGGAAGAGGGCGAAGGAGATGCTCATGAGAGATGGAGAGATAGCGAGAGTGAGAGACAAGATTGATGAGTTGATCACGGCAAAGAAAGAGATGGCGGCTCAGGCTATGCAAGCGAAGTTGGACTTGGCGGAGAAGAAGCAACAAGAGAAGTTGGCGAGGTGGCGAGAGATGAACGAGAATGAGAGGCACAAGGCCGACATCGAGGAACGTAGGCTTCTTCTCGAGGAGAAACCGGTTGAGGCAAGAAATGGTGGCCGAGGAGAATCGGCTCATGATGATGGATCCAAATGGGATGGATGAAAAGGCTAGAGCATTTTGGGAGATGAGGCAGTCGGAGATCTTGCAATCTAGGATGGCATGGAGCGGCGCACACTTGGGAGGAGGGAGTGGAACCGGCGACATGTGATGATCTTTGTGTTGGAGATATGTGCATGATATTGCTTTTGGTTGAACTTCGGTTTTGGATGATGGTTATCATGTTTGTTTGTGCATTTGGAGCTTATGTGATATTTCAATTTAATTTCAAAATTTCAAATTATTGATTTGAAATGTTGTTGAAGTGTGTGATGTTGAAACGCGAAAAGTTTGGTTTATATCTATGCGAAATTGAAGTTCAATTAGAGTGTATATGCACAAACATAGGAGAAATAGGAGAGGCAAAATTATAAAGGCTATAGTTTTTAGGGAGTCTGACTTTGCACACTTGCTCTAGAGTTTTTATAAAATTTTAAAGGGCCCTTTATAACAGTTTTAAAGGCTCCCTTTTTAGGGAATCTGCTAGAGTTGCTCTAAGTCTGTTTGTAGTTCAAAATTGGTGAGAGGCAAGGATTCAGATAAAACTTTCAAAACTTGAAAAGCTTGCACAAGATCTTTAGTACATCGGCCACTCCTCTAAATTTTATAAGTTGAAATAATCATATTTGGGCTAACATTTTAACATTAGAGCGATATAACTAAAAGAAATTTTAGCCTAAGATTAACATCATTAGTTTTCAACTTCTTGTCCAAATATTCATACGCGAATCAGGTTACACCAGTAGTTCTTTTATAAGATATTCCAATTAGTTGTAGGGAAGAAAATTGACTCAATTTGGTAGATTTTAATCTGTCCGAAAAGTCGGAGTTTCAAAAACTATTTAATTTGAGGGGTGCAATTCAATCCCCCTTGAACCTCGTGTATTAAGAATAAGGTCATTACACAGAGTAGTTTTTTCACACGTACATGGGCATAGCCATACTATTTAGACATCTACTATGCTCCGAGATTTGAGTTGACCACTTTACAAGATATTTTTCATTTTTAACCTCTAACTTTAGCATTCATTCAGCTCCACCTATAGAGCCCCACTTGCTCCTAGAACATTTCAACACCATTGGCCACCACTCATCCCCTCCCTTGATCCTCACAAATTCTCTCTCCCCCCCTCTCTACAACAGGAGAACCCTCCTGGGATGCTACCTCCTCCGTCACTAGCACTTCAACCACCGGCACCTCCATCCCCTATGTCCGCGATTGGAGCCACCTCCGTCACAGAGCACCTCCACCTCCATCACCAACATCCCTACCACTGCCTCCGTTGGACCAGCCACCATAAGCTCTACCTCCGCCATGCACTATCTCCAGCAAGACCCAGCATGTCCATGGCGTATCCACTAGCATGGCTTTCTACAAACAAATTTATTCATTATTTTTTGTATTTTTTATTCATTTTCATGAGTTCTCTTTTGGTTTGTGATTTCATGTCTTGTATGTTTTTCTTGTGTTTCTTGTGATTTTTCATAAAAATTTGTTTTGTCTTGACCATTTCTTGGATCCAGACAATTTGTTTGATGCTTTGATCATGAATTTGGTTCTTGGTTTCTTGGATCTAGATCATTTCATGGATTTTCTACAAATTTAGTTTTCTTCCTTCATCTTCATGAGAGAGAGAGAGAAAGAGAGAGAGAGAGATCATGTTCGAACTGATTTTGAATTATAGATAGGTAGGATTTTGATGGTGAAGCATGAACCAAATTAATGAACGTGACAACTGCTTCATCTTGATGGTTCATATTTTGTTCATAAATGGTGTGTGAAGAATCAGTATATAATTTTATGTCGGAGCCAAATATGTGAAGAATGATGGTGAAATATTTTTAGTTAGTGAAACTTGGTTCATGTATGTGTTGATTAAAATTTTTGGTTCATGAAGTTTTTTCATATAGTTGTTCACAGAATTTTTGGTTCATGAAATTTGGCTCATGTATGTGTTCATTGAATAATGTTCAAAAACTAAAATCTATGTGTTCACCCGGGCGAGAGAATGAGATAGAGGGTGGGGAATGGGGTGGAGAATAAGACGAGGAAGGACTGAGGTGTGTTTTGCACAATGAGAGGATCTCAATGCGGAGTACACGAACTGGCTTTGAAGTTTTGTGTTCCTTTTACTTTTTGTTGAAGCCCTAAATTTCTTTAGTTATGTTAATGCTATTAAACATGAGAAGGAAAAATGGAATGTCAAGGTGACAGTGCCCTCAATAACAATGAACTTATTAGCCTTGGCATGGTACTTCTTGATGAAGAGATAGTAAATTGGAAATATTAATTTTATGAATTGAATATTTTTATTGGTTATAATAGTTATATATATCTATTCACTATCTTATTTGTGGCAAGGCACCAATGCACCGTTATACATGGCTTTGTAAATAGAAATATCAAGCTAAGAATTTTAGGCTATTGATCCATAAGTATCGGTCTCATGAGGACAAATTTTAAGCTTTCATCGGTAGCAAATCATCGCTCTATCGAGGGCGAGAAGACATTTATTTTCACACAAAAAATAGTTCAAGAGATGAAAAATTCTTAAAGATATTGCACGGTCCAAAAGAAGCTTCAGATCTGTGCACATTCTTTTACTCTACATTTATTACAATCATGTGCTCATATCTCCTTGTTCTATTCAGGGTTGGGAAAGTGCGTTACTTACCTTTTAGAGCATATATATAGGCTTTTTCCTCAAATTAATCGATGATAATAATCAATATTATGTTGTTTATATAATTGTTTTCTTAGAACCATGTGAAAAATGTTGAACATGCATATGCTACTCCATTTTTACTTTTTTATTTAGGAAAAGCTATTTTTGTACTTTCATGCTATTTGTTCTTTTTATTCTCGATATGGAATGCTATGCTTCATTTTTTTACCACGATTCATTATTCTGTCACTAGGGAAGATAAGACAAAGTAAGATCTATACTACGTAAGATCTGTACAACATTTGGAGAAGGTGTCAAAGAAACTGGAAAAGGGATGATGAACTTTTTAGAAAAGGATGATGATTGATGCACTTTTGTACAACATGTTCTATTGCATCATGATGTGGAATCTACTTACTAGGAAGACCCAACATCACTATCAACAAATGATGAACATGCAAGTATTTTGTATTATGTATTAAATTTTCTTGCCATAACATTTATCTTTACATCTCTCTTAATTTAACAATTTCTATATTTAATTTAATGGATACATAATGCTAACACATTTGTATATGTTTCTGTCGCGATCCATATGAGGTACCAAAACTCCTAATTACAAATAAATAATAATGTGTAAATTGAGCCGCAGGTACAACGATGCATTTTGACATCAATTAGATGCCCCTCGACGTCAATTAGCCTAGTCTGTTTACAACATGACAATGTTATTGTAAAGAGAAAATTGCATTGGAATTCCCTAAACCATCACAACCTTTTTACTCTTCTCCCTCAACTAGTTTCTTTGGAGCCACGAGGCTTAAACTATCATAACTTTCTTACATTGAATCCTTTTTGTGTTAGACTAATAGACTTTGCTGAGGTGGATGTTGATGTGACAATTTTGCTTACGTGGATGCTGAGATGAACGTTGATGTGGCAAAAAAAATGATGCAGGCTCATATTCATAAAGCAATATTGTTCGGATACTGGTTAATTTATGAGCACATAACTTATCCCAAACAACCTAAAAGTAATTACTGAGAAAAATAGGTATCACAGACTACCAAAAGTAACTACCAATGACACCACAAAGTATCTCAAAGATTAACATAGGTGAACAACATAGGTGGCTACTACCCAATGCTTGCTTGATTGACCTTCTTCATGACCATGAACATGACTAATCAATTAGTTTTGACACTCTACTAAGGTTGTACAACTTGACTCATAAGATGTGATTTGTCCCTTTTATCGGTACTCACTTTGGTGTACCAATAAGGAATCACAACATGGATTTTATAAATACCTTCTTGTGATACCATAAACAACTTGACAAATTCTCGCGAAGTCTAGCTCTTATCAAATTAGTCAAAAGACACCATCACTGGGCAAAAGCAACATCATCCCTTCGATGCTTTAAAATTAAAGTTGTTAAACCAAGTAACGATTAGCAGCCCTTTGATGCACCGTATCCATGAAATAAAGCACAACTAAGGTTGATTAGACACAACTGGCGTGATCGTCATTCGCACTAGCACGAGGTAACGATCTACAAAGGTTTACCATCCTAGGTTTTAGGTATGTAAGTAACAGGGCAATGGTTGCATATGGGTGGAGGCAATAATAACATGGCATTAGGCTTACTACCCCACTAATACTTTCTGCACTAACGTGCATGCATGAGTTGGCAACCAAAATCTTAGTTTGAAAATATTAGGTTCAACATGATCAAAGGTGATTTGCCTTACTCAATGCTTTCCGAGTACCCTCCCTCCTGGTGCTCTTGGTTCTCTTCCGACACGTTCGAATCTACACGTTAACGTATGCGATAACTCATAATAACACCCAATAAGAAGTATTAAATCCAAATAAATATCAGATAAAATGAAAGCTATGTAAGAATATCATAGAAAAGTATAGATAGAAGTGGTGGGGATGGTGGAAGAGGAATATGTGGATTAGGAATAACAGGAAATGAATTAGGGTTCTAGAAAGATTAGAGCTTGAGGTGGAAAAATGTAGGTAGAACTAGGGTTTAGCTACACTTTGATAGTTGGTACTGTAGGTAGGTGTTAAACTCCTCTACACGACATGCCGAGGTGGCATGAGTTGATGGAATTAGGTCTGGATCAACAAAAGAAAAGATAAAGACAAAACAGTCTTGTCGTGGGCTTGTTGCGGCAGAGTTTTTGCTCCTGTTTTGTCACAGCAAAGATGCTGCAACATGGATCTGCCACGAGTGCTGCGCCGACAGGCTTGCAGCAGCATGTGGCAGTGGTGTAGTGGGTGTGGCAGCAGCAAAAGAGGAGCGGTAAGGGCGGGCGGCGTAACTAGGCGACGGTGAGGGAGAGGATGACTAGGGGGTCCTCGGGAGGCGGTCGCTAGTGATGGTGAGGTGATGGCGACGCGCAGTGATGGGGCTAGACGCACGACGTCTTGGGGTAGACGCACAGTGTCTAGGGGTTGATGCACGCGTCTAGGGTAGACAGCGAGCAGGCAAGGGAGAGAGAGAAGGAAGAGAGGAGAGGGGTGCAACCCGAAGACTCACCAGCGATTACCGTGGATGGTAGGCGATGGCGACGTTGGCATGTGCGTGGAGGTGGTGGTGTGCAGGCGAGGGCGAGGGCAAGCGCGCGGGGTGGAGATGAAAAGAGGGGGCTCGCCCCCTTTTAGATGCCAGGGAGGCCAGGGTTCGGTCCCCCTTTGCTTGAGACGCAAGCAAGCGGCAGTGGCGGGGCATGGTGGTGTGCATGGCTGGGCCTCGGTTGAGAGGGGAAGGAGGAGGAGGTTGGGCCAAGGGGGAGAGGGCAGGGCTTGGGCCCAAAAAGGAGAAGAGGAGACATGGCAGGAAAATATCATGGCAGGGAAAGGCCGAGCATGGCAGGCTCGGCAGGGAGGAAAGGGAAGAAGGAAATAAGAAAAAGGAAGGAATGAAGAAGAAGAAAAAGAAGGAAAGAAAGAAAAAGAAAAGAGAAGGGAAAGGGATAGGAAGAAAAGTGAGAAAAGAAAAGGTGGGCTTGGACCCAAACCCAAATAAAATAAAAAACCAAAGTTAAACCAAAATTTAGTTTGAGTAGAATTAGAGCCTCCAAATTTATGAAAAGTCATATTAATCTTATTATCTCATATAAAAGCATGATTTTCTCTCTTAATTAAAGATAATTAAGAGGTTTTAAAATATTGAGAAAATTAAGCTATTACATTCAAAATAGTTCGATATAAAGCTATTCTCAATGGTATGTGAACCATGTAGGGGATAGAGCGACGTCAGCAACAATCTCAGTGTTCACCTCTCCCCCCTCCCCTATTTTTTCACCATACTAGTTTCCATCTCACATATTTTGTTAGAAAATGGCACATTGTTGCAAATTGAGAAATTCGTTTAGGAATTGTGGCTACAGAGAAACTAGTTGAGGGAGTCAAGTGAGAAAGTCATGACAGTTCAGAAAGTTCTACTGCAATTTTCTCTTCTAAAAAATATTGTAAACCAATCTCCTACTCTATTTGAGAGATACTCAAAACAAAAACAAAGCTAGGCCTTTCCCACGATTGATTAGCTAGTTGTTATATCATAAGTCGATATATCCTACCTGCTACTTGTTGGTGATATGTTCCATTGTTACACGTAGAGAACAAGCTTTCGGGTGATAGTATACCCTTTTTGAAAAATGGAATCATTATAGTATATGTTTCTTTTTATTTGCGAGGACAATAGTAAAAGTTAACACTTAGCAACATTTTATTTGCATCTATTGTGAAATTATACTTTCATCACATCCTGCCACAGCTAACTTCCACGACTACCGTGGCTGCATAGTTCCACTAGTCACAATACCAACGTCGTGTAGGGTAAGGTCTACTGAGGTTGCATGCAAGAAAGAAGACGACACCGATGTTTGTTGATGAGGTTCAGTCAAAGCCTACATCCCTGGGAGCCCTTCTTTGGGCGCTCTACCCCACATGTATTAATCATATATGTCCATCACCGCCAGCCTCCAGGTGCCACCAGTCAGACTGAGCACCCTCCGACATTGATCCACCAATCCACCGTGTATCCACAACGATTCCGGGGTATCCATCGATTTATCTTGGGTTCACAGTTAGACCACCCTTTGAAAGTGCATCTATGCCCCTAGACTTGTGATTTATGGTTTTGGTGATTATGACAACCAGGTTTGTGGACTAACCAGTTTCTTGAGTCTGGAAAGTGTGTCTATGGGTTTGGAACTACTCCGGAGGTTGCATCAAGAGGATGAGTTTATGAGCCCGTGAAGCTCATGATTGATGGTATTGAGGCGTGCGTCACGTATGGAGGAACTTCAAGTGAAGATTCCATTTGGTAGAGATGGACAACCGAAGAGTGGGTTCATGGTGTGAACCAATGTGAGGATTAAAAGAAGATGAAGTTTGACCAAGATGAGATTCATTAATGAATTCAAGGTTGTCAACATCGACTGTGAAAGATATGCCGCTTGTGTTCTATGATCAAGTGAATTTTCTAATAGATCGTGAATTGCATTTTGTGGACTAACCCATTTGCTATTATGAGAAAGGAGTGTCAGTTAGGTTCCATTTAGTGAGACGGCATCAAGAGGATGTTGAGAAGGGCAACTCAAGGTAACTGCCAAGCATGGAAATATGTTTGAAGCTTGTGATCCATAAAGTGTTGATGAATATGTGAAGATGGCTTCAAGAGAGCATGATAGATCTTGAAGGACGAAGGACAAGTGATCAAGTGTTTTGGTGAGTAATGTCAATCTTGGTTGTGAACTAATCATGTTCCATGTGTTTGGAAAGTGTGAGGTTAGGTTCACTTCATGATGCTACATCGAGATGATGATCTCAACAAAGCTCAAGGCAAGATGACATCAAGTGTTGATGGTCATCAAGGTACACTACGTGTCTTCCTAAGCTTTGGAGGGTACTTCATATGAGGGTGATACTCAAAAAGGTTGACATAGTCATTGTGGGAGAATGGACCTCAAGCAAAGCTTCAATGTTGGTAAGCACCAAGAAATGACGATATCAAGGTGTGCAAGTTCAAGTTGAGAATTATGTGAGATATATACTTGAAGCTTGTGGTCTACCAAGTTATGGTGGACAAGCTAGTGAATATGTCATCAAGAGAAGACTTCTCATGTTGATTTATGGGGGAGCATATTGAAAGACTTCATCAAGCAAAGAAAATTGAAAAAAATATTTTGACTTGGAACGAGGATGATCGCCTTCATTAAGCTCAAGTGGAATACTCAAGGAAAAGGTATGCTTAGCTAGGTGTTCCTAATTTTACTGATCTCCATGTGTTGGAGAAAGACCAGGTTATAGGACAGATAGTCATTCTATTAAAAGGTGTTGTCGGATAAGTAACTTGAACGAGTCATGTGTCAAGTGCTCAAACCTTTGCATAAGTTGCATCCTCCACTTTGTTGATCTCGGTTTGAATCTTATCTGATCTAACCATTCCTCTGTTGGTCTTTGATGACTCAGTTGCACTGTTACATCAAGGAGAAGAAATTTCTCAGTTCGGATCAACCGTTTGCCTTCTAGGTAGTTTTTTGCAATGCTAAAATCTACAATCTCGGAACCTCTGAGATTCAACTCAAAATCTCCAAAATTAGGTGCTAAACTCACTCTCGATTAATAGCCTCTAAGGCATGTGTTGCTCTTTGTGAGGTGTGAGAAGAGTTTGTACATTGTGTTGCACTTGACAATACATAGGTAGCATCGGTTTGAGCTCTCTGTGTTGATTGTGTTAGAGTGGAAGTCCGACGGCTTGTTACTCTTGGAGGCCACTGCCTCCTAGATAGTATGGTTGAGTCGACCTAGATGATATCTTCAAGAAGATTCGGAAGACGCCCGGACTTTTGAGTAGTTGTAGAGCTCAGCATCTCCGGGATAGAGGAGGAGTTATCCATAGTGAGTGGTTCTTACTAAAGGCAAGGACCTTGAGGAAGAATTTGATTCAGAGCTAGCTTGTTTGTCAGGACAAGCTTCCTCAACGCAGACGTAGGATATCGATGGGACATCCGAACGTCGAGAACAAACACTCCTTGTGTCCTTTATCTCCTTTAATTTTTTGTAATACATATATTGCTATTCATAGTTATGCAATTATCTTACATAGAACTTGCTTTGCTTGCTTGCCATCTTAGACTTGTCAGTGCACTTAGTTGAAGCTAGTTGTTTAGATTTTGAGCTTGTGCAAAATGAATTAGTTAATTTCCACATTAGGTTTGGTCTAGATTGTAATCTTTTTTAAAACACCTATTTAGCCCTCCCCCTTCGGTGATATCGAAGGTCCTTCATGCTTAGACTGACCCTCCACTATACCTAGATTTTAGCTTCGTTACAACGTGTGGTGCACCCGTCCTTATATAGGAGGCCTACAATATAGTCTGAATCCTATTCTATCCGTAGCCTATTTGGACACCTTGTAGTAACCTATCATAATACTATAATTTCTCTAAGTCCAACTCTTAACCTACTCATATGCATATTTGACATAAACTAAACAAACTCCACCTTAGAAAATATGTCCTTCACCACCTTGAAGCCATCTTAAACCTCCGTCTACCTTGGACTCAAGATTTCACCTTTGCAGCTCAATGACCTGAACCGCCCAATAAACATGAACTGCCCTCAGATTTGTTGCCTTCATGAGTTCCCAAAGCTACTCCCTGAGTCTTCCATGACTCAACCTACAATACTAATTCCTTCTTTTCATCACAATCAATGATCCGGCGAAATTATATTCCTCTTGCATCTCTGTTATGTGTCCAACTTCTTGGAGTATCCGTTCAACGCCGTCATATGTCCGTCTTCAAGTCAGCATGTCCTGACAGCAATATGGACTGTATCATCACTTTGGTAGCCTCTTGCCAGACCTATATGAAAGTAAACCACTCACTGTTAGGTGCCACATAAAGAGTTACTTGCATCCAACATCCTTACTCATGTTGACCACCTGTCTAAAACTAAAGGAACCTCACAGCCATGCCGTGAGTCATTTCCCCGAGTCAAATTTGCAGTTTCCTCATTAACCTTTCGTAGATTCCCTTCGTTGATCACGTGGTTCTCACTATTTCCAATAGACAAAGTCGTATCGTCCTGACCGCCTTGATCTTCAATCCTTCCAATCTTTGGTTCAGCTTATCTGGCTTGACATCCCACAAAGTCTACCAACTCTGACCCATCAAGTTATCGCCACTCAAATCTAGAAAGCATCGACTTTCATCGACCCCCAGTCAAACCACTCTGCCAGGCTAGCCAAACCACTCTGCCAGGCTAGCCAAACCATCCCTCTGGCCAGTCAGACCGCCTGTGCACCTCCGTGCACCTGCAGCTGCATGCCTTACTACAATATGCCTGTGTTGGGCCTCCACAGTCCTGGCCGAAGTAACCTAGGGTAGCAACCCCACACCTCCTCAGCCTCCACTACTTTTCCACAATTTGTTTGTCCTAATTGATGCCGAGTCCTACACCTCACCTCCAGACCACCGTGCACTCTTCTCTTTGCTTCTTGCCTTTGCTAAACTAGGCTTCGATTCTCCAAGATTTTATAGCACGGCCTCTCCCTCAACCCATGTCATTAGACACTCTCGAAGTACTCTCCTCCAATTCGACCACTCGAACTGAAACCAACTCCGAACCAATCAGGATTATGGTCCGTCCCGATCTAGGGTAGAATCCCTCCACGGGCTCCAACTCCACCTTCAATAAGACTACTCATTGCTTAATCACATGATACAAGATACCCACGCCATCAGACTCAGTCTCCTTGTTCCCGCCATGCACACAAACTGAGTCGATCTAGGCCCTCGTCAAATTGAAGTCATATGATCCCTCCCGGTGCCACTGCACCCTCGGGTCATGCACACGCATTGCCTCTCACTAGAGGCCCGACACTGCGAATTGCACCAGCTTGCAGCTTTACACATCACCACCTCTACTACAAGGTTGGTCTAACTAGTTGAACAGGTTGGTCTGACCGCGGACCTGTCGACTTGGAATTCCTCCCTGATTCACAATTGAGCCCGCTTCTAGTCTGACCAGTGATGCCCCTGGTTTGATCGGTCGTGTGATCATCGCTACAATCCTCCAATTGACTTCCCATGATCTGCTTCTACATGGTCTGACCACCGTGCAAGCGGTCTAACCTTCTCCCATCATGTCTGTGCCGTTGCGCCATCTGAAGCCCATTACGCCGAGCCCTATGCCACTAGTCTCACACCCTCATCATCAGTCTAACCGACCTTTGATCAAATTTGAGTTGCCTGCTCGGGTAACTAGCTCGTCTACGCTGGTTTGACCACCACAATTGCTAGAGCAATGCCACATATCCACAACGTGTGTGATGTGTCTACACCTTCAGTCACGGCCTGACCGAGCACTCCATCGGCCATGAGACCGATCTGATCAGCCTTGCACCGATCCAAGGCTCCCGACCTCCCATCAGATAAGGATGTCTCCACCTTGATCGGACTATCCCGGGCCACCTAACTAGAGTTTTCGATCTCGATTGAGCTGTTCGAGACGCCCACTCTGATCGCTCGATCGCTGTGCTCCATCTTGGGCCATGTCCACCCCACACATCTGTGCATTGCTACTTCTTGTAAATGCACAATCTTGAACGACATGCTCCGGGCTCCTCCAAACCTTATGCACACGCTTTCACCCTCGTTGCACACGCTTAGAACCCCTTGACTAGGCTATATATACACGCCATCGAGCATCCTTGGTCTCCTCAAGATCTTCTGCATGGCCTCTAGATCCAATTTGAATCTTGTGCTTTGATACCATTTGTTGCACAATTCTAGGCACGCTAAACCACTAGCATTCCAGTACCCTTTACTCCCTAGCCCAACATAGAGCAACACGGTCATATATAGTTCTTGAGCCATCTCTCCCTATAAGACTAGCCTAATAAGAGGGGCTACCCTCACTTTTATAAGTCATGCTCTGCCTCCTCCCACAACCGATCTAGGACTAAACCTAACAAATCTTCCCCTCACACATCGGTCATATCCGGGCCCACTTACACCAGTTGTTTGTGAAATCAGTAAACAAAGACAAAGGCTGGAATATGAGAATTCTCTATTTTATTGATATATGCATTGTACAAATACAAGGTACATGCTCCAGCAGGAGTTTATCTTTGTCTTCTATGTCTGGTTAAGGAGTATCTGACCGGTTGCGTAATTCGCTGGTTCCCGACGCGTTTGCAAGCGACTGGTTAATTAGATCTGCAGGTGAACCGAAATAATACCTCTAATTAAGCTATATTGTGGTCGTCATCATGTTTCGATTGCTCGTCCATATACATTTATGGTATTAATGTAGATATAGTGCGAGTACCTTTGCATTGTCGATACCTAGTCACATATACTATCGCCATGTTGGTTTTGCCAATAGCATATATCAATGAAGAGGATGACTTTCACTTCGTCGGTGCCCAGTCCGTGTATGTGTTGCTTTTGCCTCGTTGGTGCCCAGCAACGGAATGTCCGATCCCGTAGGTTTTGGACATGTTGATAGTGTAGTGACCTGGCCACGTCAGCAATTGGTCATGGTTTCACCTAGCCTCATCAGCACTAGATGATGATAATGTAGCCTTTATCCCGTCAACACTCAGCCAAGATGTCACCGTGTAATAATCATAGATGCATTGGACGATGCTTGCCAATAATATATTTATTAATCTTGCCTCCTTGTGACATTAATATAGTATCTATTAATCTCGCCTTCTTGTAAAGGATAAAATTATTGTATTTATTAATCTTACCTCCTCATAAAGGATAAAATTAATATAGTATTTATTAATCTCGCCTCCTCGTGAGGAAAAATATAATGTAATAATCGACTTCCTTACATCCGGATTAACTGAATACGCTCGTCATGACTTAGTCGACTATTCAAACTAGGATCGTTTTGATCTATAGTTTGTCTCGCTTCAAGGGGGAATTTGTGCTCATATGTATGATTTTTTTCTTCTTCATCGGACAAGATCAAGCGACGTGATCCGATCATATAACATGTTGGCGATGATGTTGGCGCGATACTTGCACCTTTTTGCGTTGACTTCTTCTATCGAAATATTTGTGGCGATTGGTTTTCTGATGTTCCTCACAGGATTGGCCTATGGTTTCTTTGAGGTGCGGTGCCTTTTGGTGTGCTCGATCTCGTTACCGTGAAGTGGCATGGCTTCCGTCTCCCTCACATGCTATTTTGGAGATTGGTTTTTTGGCATTCCTCTCTAAAGTCTGATATTCCTCACTGGGTTGGCCTATGGTTTCATTGGTGTGCATTGACACTCATTTCTTGGGGTTTTCGAAACTATAAGCTTTCAAAAATTCTCAAAAAGACTATATGATAGATGACCATTGTGTCCAGTACTGATAAATGATACTCTTTCCGTCCAAAAATGTTAGGCGTATTTTGATTGGCTAAGACAAGACTTTGACCAATAATTTCTCTATTAATATGCGCTTTATGTGATGCAAAATCATAATCATAAGTAAGTACTTTTGAATATGAAACTGATGATATCAATTTTATGTCACACTAATCACATATTAATAGAGTAATTATTGGTCAAAACTTTGTCTTAAACAATCAAAATATGCCTTACATTTCTGGACAGAGGGAGTAGTACTGTATTACTAAAAATGAGTACTATCATTTATCTGTTTTGTGGAAGACATAAATGGTCATATATGAGGAAACTATGTTGGTTCATGCAAGCTAAACACAGACGCTCGGTTAGCATTAGAAAACTAAGTACATACTACCAAACACGAAACATAGCAATGATATGCAAATTATGCCCTGTATTGCACCAAAGTTATTGCCATATACCCAGAGACGTCTGGGGTCAAAACTTTGGATACTCAAATTTCCTAGTACCTAGAGATGTCTAGGGAAAAGTGATGAGAGAAGAATAAAGCTTTGCCTATCTACAATTGAAAAATCCAATAAAAAATTGGGATGCTTTGAAAGATTGCCTAAACCAAAAAAATAGTGCACCACAGAACTCTTTTGGTTAAGGCATTGGAAAACCTACTCATCTCTGATATGAAAATATGAGAAGAGTGGAGAGGATATTAGTATGACTATAAAGGGAAAGACATAAGTCTACCGACGTCACCTATAGCATTTTGCCTATTGCCAAATACTGAAGCATCTAGTTGGGTCATATTTGAAGGCAATATGGGCATCAATGCTCCCCACTAACATGAAGAAGTATGAATGTGGAATTATGGGAGAAGCAACATAATGCCAATGAAAGAAAGCACCTGCCTGTAAGTGAATATTCTTTCCAAAGAAGCAATGTTAGTAACTAAATTAAAATAAGAAATAAAATGTTGTGACTCTATTCTCATATACAGTTCATTGGATACAAGGTATTTGAAACCTTAAAGCATTCAAAAATTTAGGAGGAAACTTTATGAACCTCTTATAGGCTGCAAGAATTACAGAGTTATCTTCCATGCAGAAGAAAGCTTGGTAACACATGCAGTTACACAATAGAGGAACATTCTTATATTATCCACGCACATAGAAATGTGGCACTAGTAGTGTAGTACATGGATAATGTAGGCACTAGCCTTTGTCCTAAAATGGAGTAGCTTATGGTTTCAAACAGATAGTTCAAAGATTACTTGTAGTGATATGGAGGAATCCAACTTGAAGCATATGAGTGGTCTACTTATACCTGTAGTATAACTAAATGTCCAAGAATTTATATGGACTCGATGGATACACAGTTCCAGAAGTTGACATGGATCCAACATACATCAACAAGAATGTTGAAAAACACTTAACTCGTTTTGAATAGAACTCAAATGGAATCCATTGGCAGGAAATGTTCAAAGGTAGTAGCATATCCCATGACCAGCTCATGAGTTTTATAGGGAAGCACTACGAAACACCTTTATGCCTGGCAAACCGAAGTACAAGCCATATAGCTCATGAAGAATGCAAACTCGGTTATTAAGCAGGTATCATATGAAGATACCGTATTTGTGTCCAAATGACCGGTAGGATAGCATCCACATCACATTGAATCATTCAAGAAACCTATGGTTCATGGGTAGTTGATTGGCCTAGGCAAGAGCATGAAGCCTATTTCGCACTCATTTATTTTAACCCCTAAAATTATCCAAGCAGAGAATGAAGCTCATGTTATGCAACTGAGTATGGTTATAATTGCACATTGATGATGTATATTGCTCTAGGATATGTCTACTCACATTATTCATGAATGAATTTAACAAAGTGAGATAGATATTCCAGAACAACAAGATACAACACAATTTCTAGAAATAATTGTGGAGGGCATTAATGAAGTTGGATGTTGTGTTTGACCAAGATGTTATGCACACATTATTTCCCATGGTGTTTCTTTCGAAAACATAAAAGTAAAAAAAATGAAAGTTCTAATGAAGATTATCTTGAGGGGGAGCAAATATATATGGATATTAATTATCACGCTTTTAAATTAAGCAAGTTCGTTGATTCACTCAGAAGAATCAAGTGTTGATAATTATAGTGGTCAAATCCTTTCTAGTCCCATTCTTGAAAGAATGTGGGTTAAAACATCAACTCCTGAAGAATTAACTTGAAATGAATTTCAACTCTATATGTACAGTATTCAGGGGGAGCAAATCCCTGATTAGAAGCATAACTAGAATGATGCACCTTACAGAAGCATCATTCACAATTTATCGAGAATAGATTAATTGACTCAATAGTTGTACTCTTTTTCCCTTCAATGAGTTTTTCTGAAGTTTCTCATTTATAAGGTTTTGAATGAGATAACTAGTGCAATACGAAGCTATGTATGTGATGCACTCTTTCTCTAATTTTTCCCACTAGATTTTTCAGATTTTTGATGAGGCATTTATATCTCACGATAAGCACCCATGGTGAGTGTTGAGAAACCCCCTAGTCAAAGCCACCAAGTAGTGCACCCTTTTAGGGGAGAGGTTACCAATTACTTGGACTTAGTGTACACTACTATAAAAACCATTTAGCGGGACGCCCCTCTACAGACCGTTCGGTGGAACGGTCTGTGGAAATAGTATCACAGACGGTTCCATTTAAGCGGGACGTTATGGTATCACCAGTGCTACCCATTAAGCGGGACGCTATAGTGCAGATGGTTCATTACAAGAACCATCTGTAAAAATAGTACAGGCGATTACTCAAATGAACCGTCTGTACTATGGACGGTATCACAGACGGTTTATTTGTGGAGCCGCCTATACAAATATCACAGACGGTTCCCTACTGGAGCTGTCTATACAGAGAGCACTATAAATGCGCTCCCCAGCCTCCATCCACCTTGAGCTCGGGCTTTCGCTGTCTGAAACCGAGTAGTGTGTGGCAGTGACGCTGCTTGGAGAAGTGGCCGGCCATTTAGGCCAAAATGGTGCAATTTTTCTGTGAAAACTCATAGATTCAATGGCATTTGTTAGTCCAAGGTGAGAGTTATATTTTAATTTGATTTTAATATATAAATTTGTTGTATTTTGGATCTTGACCTAGCTAGATCTAGATTTTGTTCATGATGGATATAGAATTGTTTTAATTAAGCTAGACATGAGGCTTGTTTTAGATTAATTACATACGTCATTTAGTACATGAATTTTGTTACAATTAGCTCCGAAGTTGAAGAAATTTTGCATAGTTGGATAATGAAATCCAAAATTGGATAATGCATAATTACATAAATAGGTAGCTTAAATGTAGTATTTTAGATAAATCTACACATAACTAGGTTAATTTATGCGTTACCATAAATCGATCTAGGGTTTTAGAATAATTTACGTCTGTCTTCTTCATCACATGAATTTTGTTATACACATAATTCAACAATAAATAGTATTTAACGATATGTTTTAATTATTTTAGCTTATTTCTACGTACTTGGATATCTTGCTCTTACATATGACATTAATATTGATTTTCATCTAGCTTTATTAGCTAGCTAGGTAGCTCCTTTTTTTGTTGAAAAGCTAGGTGGCTCTATTTTAACATTAATTTTCTTGTTGTGCCGCGTGTATAGCTAAATGGATCGTGGGTGGATATACGGTTCTTGTACGAACCAAGGGTACCTTGATGGTGTGATGAATTTTCTGAGAGTTGCTGAGGAGGATAGGTTGAAGAAGGGTGTTAAATTTATATGTTGTCCTTGTTGTAATTGTAGAAATAAGAGATCATTTGTTAGACATAATTCAGCCATACAGATCCAAGCGCACTTGATTATTAGGGGCTTCAAACCGGACTACACATGTTGGACCAAACATGGTGAAGAGCAGATATGTTACATGAAGAGGCTGGCATCGTTGAAGAACCTGAAGTCAACGAAATGAGAGAAGATGATGACGAAGTATGTGCAAACAGTGATTGTGGTGGTGCAGACAACGATGATAGGTTGGATCAGATACAGCGTGATGCAGACGTGAACTTTAATACTGAGAGAGATTTAAACAAATTCTTGAGCTTGATTAAGGACTCTGAGAAACCTTTGTTCATGAGTTGAAGCTACAATTAATACACAAAGTTGTCATATGTGCTTGAGCTGCTTAAATTGAAAGTAAGCTATGACTGGTCAGACAAGAGTTTCACATCGCTCTTAGGTCTCCTATCCGACATGCTTCCGGATGAAAATGAGATGCCAAAAAACACATGCCAAGCAAAGCAAGTTATTTGTCCATTGGGGATGGAGGTAGAAAGAATACATGCATGTCTAAATGACTGTATCCTCTACCGTAACGATTTAGCAAGCTTGCATTCATGTCCAGTGTGTAAAGCATCTTGTAACAAGTGTAAGAGTCAATCAGAAAATGGCGAGTATTGCATCAAGGTGAAGAAAGGAATTTTCGCTAAGGTGATGTGGTATCTGAAAGAGCATCTAGGCCCCTAAATAGTTTTGATGGTTAATGGCAACCTAAACTGGAATCTAATATTTACAATGAGTGTAAGCAGGATGAGTAGGTTCCAGGAAGAGAATTCATCCAGGAAAGGATGACCACCCAAAAGTACAAAGGTGGTTTTCAGGACAAAGAGATAGCTGCGCTAGGCCGCTGTGCCAAAGCTGTGAAGAATCCGGTGCTGTGTAAGGAGTTGCAAGCAAGGTGATGGTGGCTTGATGCGTCAAGGGCTATGACTACAGCTGGTGTAAGCTGAAGCCTAGGTTTGCTAGTTTTCTTGAGTCCTTAGGAAATACTTGTACTATCAAGAGGGATGAAGTAGCAATGATTTTTGGAGGTTCTTTTGCTCAATGCTCAGAGTGTTGGACAGTGGCACTGATGCTTTGAGGTCAGTGGCCCTGTAACAATAGTTTTGCACAAGTGTGAAACTGGGTTGTGCTAGCACACTGCTGTGCTAGTTGCCTAAAACCCTAGAGCCAAAGTTACCTGTGTGGCACAGCTGTGTCACAGGTGAACAACCGCTCTATGCTCAGGTACATCTCTGTGCCAGGGGAGAGCTTGTAAATGCTAAGGGACTGCATTACAATAGTTTGTCTGCCGAGTCAGAAGACTGTTGGAGGTTCTCTCATAAGTAGGCATCAGAGTTAATGTGTGCGCTGAGGGCATGTAATGTGTCAGGACCGGGCTGAGTAGTGAGGCTATGTCAGTTAGGGTTTCACCTGTGTCAGCCTCCGGTGACACAGGTGTCGGTCTGCCTAAGCTAGTTACTGTTGTGCGTTGTGATTAGCTGTGTCACCGGTGCCTGTCACCGGTGACCCATTTAATCCTACGTGGCATGAGTGTAACGGTCAGGCGCCTGTGGATTCTATATATAGAGGACCAGGGGAGGTCTCAGACCTCAACTTTTGTCAAACCTCTGCAATCTATTTCGACCGTTGCAAACCTCTTTTCTCCTGAACAGAAGCAAACCTTCCTAAGTCTTAGTGCAAGTGAGAGTTAGAGCTTTGAGCAGAGAGCACTGGTTCCTCCAAGAGTTATTGTTGCAGATTCTTTCTTGGAGTGTCTCCTCCTAGATGGGTGTAGGAGTTGCTGTGATCACCCAAGCTTGTGTGGGCTGGTACAGTAGTTTGTGAAGGTGACCTGAGGTCTACCTACTGCAAGGCGAAAGGATTTCTACAAGCAAGAGAAAGAGAACTAAAAACTCAGGTACTCGGAGAACAAGCACGATTCAGTGCTGGCGATCTCTTCGGAGTAGCCTCTCCAACGGAGACGTACCATCTCTGAAAATAGTGGGAACTTCGGTGAAAAATCACTTGTCTCTCTGAATACTTTACATTTAGAACTTACTTGCTCATATGATTTGCATGCTTGTGTGATTTACTGTCATATACAATCCAGTTGTAATCCTTTCTCATTGCCTGTGTTAATCTAGATATGTCACAGTTGCTTTATTGCTTATCACATATCTGTGCCAGTTACCTGTTACATAGCTATTTGTCATATACATCTGTTTAGGGCTTTCTGTTTACCTGTGTTATCCACCTGTGTGACAGCTGTGTGTTAATTTACATATCAAATACTGCCTGAGTAGTTGACCTGTCTCACAGCTAGCTCAACCCTTCAACCTGTTAAGCCTTAATCTTGATAAAGTGAAGTAATTGTTTAAAATTGGTTAGCCTCCTATTCACCCCTCTCTAGTCGGCACCTACGATCCTTTCAGTATTTGCCTGTAACCTCGCATTTGAAGCATTTATTTGCGAATCCAAAAGAGGCCAAATTATTGTGCTGGCACTCGTAGGACCGTAGGGAAAATGGAAAGCTAAGACATCCTGATGATTCTGCCCAGTGGAGAAACATCGACAGGATTTTCAGAGACTTCGGTGCGAAACCAAGGAGTATAAGGTCTGCATTGAGCTTGGACAGGATGAATCCTTTTGGCAACATGAGCAGTCGGCACAGCACTTGATCAGTTACTCTGAGTATGTATCACCTACCTCCTTGGCTGCGTATGAAGTGCAAGTACATCATGATGTCATTGCTTATCCAAGAGCCAAAGCAACCCGAGAATGATATTGATGTGTACCTAAGGCCATTGGTGGAATATCTCGAAACACTGCGAAATGAAGGGGCGCATGTATGGCATGCGTACAAGAAGGAGAATTTCATGCTACGCGCCATGTTGTTCTGCACAATCAACGATTTGCCTGCCCTACGTAACCTTTCGGGCCAGAGTAAAGAAGTAGACAAGGCTTGCCCTCAGTGCTTAGACGGTACTACAAGTATGTGGCTAGCCCACTCATGCAAAACAGGGTTCATGCGCCACCGTAAATTCTTTAACAAGAATCATCCGTACCGCAATATGAAGGAACAATTTCACGGGACGAAGGAGAGTTGTCTATTTCCAAGGCATTACAGCAAGCAAGAGGTGTACAACAAGGTTAAGGATATTGATATTGATATTGTGCTTTGAAAGGGGCTTAAAAAAACAAAGGCCAGTGGCATGTGGAAAAAGAGATCAATATTTTAGGAGTTACAATATTAGCGGCACCTTGAAGTTCACCACTGCATCAACGTGATGCATGTAGAGAAGAATGTGTGCGACAGCCTGACTAGTCTCTTACTTAATATTTCAGGCAAGACGAAGGACGGGCTCAACACACGGCTCAACTTGGTTGAGATCAGACCCGAGCTGGCACTTGAGCCCTCCCAAAAATGTAGAACAAGGCTTCCTCTGGCCTACTATAATCTGAAAAAGGCCGAGAGAACTGGATTATGCCGGTGCTTGCATGGTGTGAAAGCTCCGTCTAGGTACTTCGCTAACATCTCAAAATTTGTTTCGATGGAAGATTTAAAACTAGTTGGCATGAAGTCCCATGATTGCCATGTGTTGATGACACAGATACTTCCTGTTGCAATCCAAAATATCCAGCCGAGCTATCTCTGAGACACAATTTCTCAGAAGGTCATCGATCCCGAAGTACTAGATGTGTTGCAGACTGATGTGGTGAAGACAAAATGTCATCTTGTGATGCATTTTTCTCCGTTGTTTTTCAATATCATGGTCCATATCATCGTTCACCTCGTGAGAGAGATAAAGATCTGGGAACCGGTCTTCCTATGTCAAATGTACCCATTGGAGATGTAGATGGGAATTTTGAAGTACTATGTATGGAACCGATCTCGTCCGGAGGACAGCATCGTCGAAGGTTACACAACCGAAGAGGTAGTCGAGTTCTGCATCGATTACATGAATCAACTCAAATCAATAGGTGTGCTAATGTCTCGCCACGAGGGGAGACTTCATGGGAAAGGGACCATAGGGAGAAAATCACTAATTCTTGACTATGCCGTGTTGTCTCAAGCTCATTTCACGGTCTTGCAACACATGACAGAAGTATCTCCGCATATCGAAATGCATAAGGACGAGCTACGCCAAGAGAATCCAAGCCGCACAGCAAAACCACAGCTTCAGCAATTGGTTGCAGGTGCGAATCACTAATAGTTCAATCGAGGACAATATTTCCTAGTTGGCAAGATGGCCAAGTCAGACAATCATGAAGTTCGAAGCATACGATATAAATGGGTACACATTGTATACCAGAGCACATGATAGAAAGAGCACGGTACAGAACATAGGTGTGTGCATAGATGTCTTTCAGGACAAACGTGGGGTGTGTGCATACTACGAATTCATAGAGGAGATCTGGGAACTCAACTATGTACGTTTCAAGATCCCCCTCTTTCGGTGCTGTTGAGTCGCACTCTCAAGTGTTAAGGTTGACAAGTACGGCATGACTACACTAGACCTCGATCGTGCCATATACAAAGACAACCATTTATATTCGCTAAGCAAGTTGTTCATGTAGTCCTTTAGGGAAAAAGAATGATCGTCGGAGTTGAGAATGTCGTGGACGAAAAAGATTATAATCAATTTGATGAGTTCCTCTCGGAGATTTGATTTAGAGTCCTTTATCCATTCATGGTTGCTTTCTATCTTGTATTTGTGGAATCAACATCATTGATTCTTCCATATGCATTCTTGTTCCTTAGATTTGCAGCTCCTTGCCTTCTTTGTTGATCCTGGTTGTTTAAATCAGTGGACGGTATATAAGGAGTGCCAAGGAGGCTATTAACATGAATGAGACTTACACCTTGTGATAGTACAGACTAAGCCATAAACTTACAAAAAAGATCATCTCGTTTGGAGTTTGTATATTTAGTTATGAATTTTTCAAATATTAATGCAATAAAAAATTTAATCAGAGGGACAACAACGTGATTCAATTATTTCTTTGCAAATATTAATGCAATAAAAAATTTAATCAAAGGGACAACAACTTGATTCAATTATTTCTTGCAAGAACCAAGTTTTGAACCCTAAAGCACCTGATTATAAGTTTCCATACCCAACCAATTCAACCATCATGTTGAATTGACAAAGAAAGGTAAATAAATACATGTAACCTATCAAGTCATTAGTACAAACGGGTCGCATATTAGTACCTTTTCGGCCCCCAGCCTGCGCCGCCTTTCATTCTAAATCCTAGCTTCCCGCTCTTTCTCCAGAGCTGCCATCACCGCCACTCCTTCCCGTCGCTCCTCGCCGACGCCGTCGCCCGGCCTCCACTGCTCCTCTCCGACATTGCCGTCTGGCCTCCCCGAGGTTCTTTTTTTCCTTTTCTTTCTTTATTTATCTGGATTGATGTATGAATGTGGTCCTGAAGCATGGTTTAATTCTGCTAAGCTTTGATCCATCAACATTATGAGGCTTTAAGCTTTTCTTGTTTATGTGAAAACATACTTCAATCCACATTGTAGTTGATTCGGTAGATGCATATTTGAGATAATTATTATTTAGCACAACTCGTGTAATATAATATTTTTCTTGTGTAGCAATGCTAAACTTTTAAGTAGAGGTTTGCTAAGTATGGACCACGTACCTTCAATTGTTATTTTTGGAGTTTTTATGTTGATTTGGTGCTAAGCCGTAATGATCTTCAAGTCTAGCTGAATCTAGAAAAATGGCTTAGTCTTTGTGAAAATAACGGTTGTAGTAGATAAGCCCTCACTTCATTATGATCTCCTTGGCATATCGTGGTTAAATATACAAATGCAACGGAGCTAGCTCATGCTTGCTAGATTAGCCTCTCCTTTTTAAAGATTTGTTAAATGAGCCTTATCTGGCCTTAAACTAATCATGTATAAAAATATTGGGTTTGTTAAATCAGCCTTGTCTTATCAGAACCCATTAAATATGCATGAATGAATGGTATAGAATGATGGTCCTGCCCCCAATAGTTTGGCTCCCTAATGTTTGCCTCCGTAACTTTGCTATCCTTTGGTGACATGGTGCTAGAGTAAAGAAACCTTCAATTATTAATATGCTTTTGAACAAGCAAGGATGTTTGACCAAAGAAGGGTTCACATGAACTTTCACAATGGTCTCGCACCTAAGTCACCAAACCTAGATCCTAACCGCATGAAACCCTAGTTGCACTTCCTATGTCCTTCGTGACAAGCCAACAACGACCTCACTGCTACATGTGGACCATGCCTCCAACCCTCCAAGTCTATACCACGAGACCAGGGAAAGGAGATGAACCGAACCCCTTTGAGTATGAGCCCTTTGACTCTTCAACACAAGAATTCTCCGATGTATAGGCATTGCACTCAAGGCTTTGAAGAGTAGTTGCGTGTTAAATAGTTGTCAATTTCTTAAAGTAGCATATGAAATTTTCCTATTTTGAAGATGGCATCTGGAGATGAACGTGAAGTGCCTCAGGATGAGCTGGACTCGTCTCCCCAACCAGCTCAACTGCTTCCTGAATAAGCTGCAGAGGCATCATCTCATGAGCAAGCAGATGAAACGAGGGTGCAAAAGCGAAAGCGAGGTGGCCGAGGCAAAAGCCAAATACTCACGGGTCACTACACCATAACTCACGTCAATGAGGAGGGCGTGCCCATATTGCCTCTGAACTCTCAATTGGTATTCCGTAGAGCATGCGCAGCACTTGGGAGGACAAAGGTTCGGATAACGTACACCAACTGGAAGACAATGCCACAGAGCGAAAAAGCATTCATATGGGACACAATCAAAAATTTATTCAACTTCCCCGAAGGTACCTTGGAGGCCATGGAAAGATAGGCAATAGCCAAGATGGGCAAGGCGTGGAAGACCTTCAAGAGCGAGCTTTACAGCGGATACGTGAAGCATGATCTTATACCCTACCGGTAGGACCCGAAGGCTTATGAGTACTTACAGGATCAATGGACAGAGTTTGTGGAGAGGTGCCACTCGGAGGAGTTTGTGCAACAAAGTCAGGCTAACAAGGCGCACCAGGCATGCAACACTCACCCCCACAAGCTCGGCACCGGTGGGTACACACGGAAATAGTTGGGCTAGGACAGAGAGGACAAGCAAGTAGCTCAAGAGAATCGCTCCACGCCGTTTTACTAGATCCCAGAGAGGCGGGTTTGGAATTAGTACCGAGGGAGGGCAAACATCTCGGCCGATGGCACCGTCGCCTTCAAGAAGTCCAAAACCGAGCAAGTGGCTGGAATGATCATGTGTCTTTCAGAAGAATCCTCTCAAGGAACATTCTAGCCATCTAGGGAAAAAGATATACTAACCTTAGCTCTGAAAAACAAAGAGCACCCCGGTCGCACGCATGGCACAGGGACTACAGTTCCATGGAAGTTGAGATTCCCTGACAATGTCAATTCGTACAGGTGCCGAGCGAGAACCAAAGCTGAGCGCGACGCAGCCGAGCGTGAACGGATGAAAAGGGAGCTCATTGTTAAAACCTATCCAGATTTCAAAGAAAGGATTGATGCAAGGGTCGAAGAGCAGGTACGACAGATCAAACAGCAAGAAGTAGCCGTCGGTGACTTACGCAACCCCGCGGGCTCATCCGCAGGGGCTCGGCACTGGAGTAGTGTCGGGTCTGTGCAACAAGACTCTCATGATGGCGGACCTAATGAAAGAGTACCTGTCAAAGACTTTCTAGCTAACGTCCACCCCGGCGGCAATGACTTCCTAGCTAACGTCCACCCAGGTGGCAACGACTTTCCACATGACGTCCCTAGCGACAGATTTTCTATGGACAACATAGATGTGGCCACCAAGTGCAAGCTTCTCGTGCCAAGTGCTTTTGGTTCCACTCACATTCTTGAGGCTGGCACAGGGTTGGCATTTCCATGCGGCGGAGAATAGACGGTGCATGGAGTCCCGCTATCGACAAGCAACACCAATACGCGATGGGAAGGCCTTCTCACTTCGTGCTGCTCCACCAAAGATGAAATCCGCTTCCATACAATCTCAGTAGGAATTGTCCAGTAAATCTGCAAAGCAGGCCTCCAAATCGGCACCTCTGGCCAAGGGCAAGGGCAGAAGTACAAAAAAGTCGACCAAGGGCAAGGGCCAAGGGCAAAAAAGTCCAGAAGAAGCACCCTAAATAATAAGATATGAGAAGGCGCAGCCGTTAGTGACACAATCAGAATTAGAGCGACTTGGTTGGGCATCTCAGATTGTGCACGATTTTTACATGAAGAGGATCAATGAGGACAAGCATCTTTCGGACAATATTAGCACCAGGTTCAAGCGGCAACATTTCCTCCATTCAGGTGGAACCTTCATCGTGCCCTTCGATGAGTCATCCCTCCTCTTCTGTCACAACGTCCTTGATATCAACCTACTAAGATGCTGGACACTGTAAGTGTTCTGAACAAGGATATATGCTAAATGAACTGTCTGCCTCATTGATACGCTCTTTCAATAACATTACTTTTATGTGTAGACATATGATCCAAAAAGCCAGGAAAGACAATCTGAATATCGGATTCCTTGATCCACAAGTGGTTGTATGCACGCTAGCCAAATACCAGCCTAAAGAGGTCGAGCAGTACCTTACACAGGTCATGCTCCTTCTCTGTACTAAACGCCTCATTCTTATGCCCTACAACTATTGATTCCACTGGATGCTCGTTTGTATCGATCCACAACGTCAACATATCATGTACTTTGACTTCAAGAACAACCCACCAAATAATTACCTTACACATGTCATGCTCCTTCTCTGTACTAAACGCCTCATTCTTATGCCCTACAACTATTGATTCCACTGGATACTCGTTTGTATCGATCCACAACGTCAACATATCATGTACTTTGACTCCAAGAACTACCCACCAGATAATTATGCAGATATGATGAAGGTGATCAATGGGGCGTTAGTGAAGTACGTTTCAAAGGGGGGATAGTACAAACAGAAAAGCCCAAACCGACCCTCCGATTTTATTTTCCGATAATAATTCCTCCGTCACCCATGAATAATTCTCTCACACGTTGTAATATGTATTCCGTACAACTAAATTTATCGTGCAAGTAAACATACTTCTGCAGTGCCACAAGCAGCCGTTGGCAACAACCAATGTGGGTACTATGTGGCACAATATATGTTACAAATCGTTGGCTCTAGTGCAGTAGATCCGGAGTTTAGTGTCATTATAGTATATTCAAATACATTTTTTATCATTGTGACATTGTGCCTAACCTTTTTAATTTCCTTCTACGGACATTTAAGTTTCCTACAACTTCACTCGACATTGAGATTTTCGAGTATATCCAAAGACGGCTCATAGGGTTCATACATTCGTAGATCATAAAGGAGACCGGAGAATTGTATGATCCCAAGAACTTTGTACCTCGACCAGTTAATCAAACTAGTTGATGTGAATGACTTGTACTTTAATTCAGTTAGTCAAAACAATAAATTACTTATTGCTTCATATATCTACCTTATGGTTGAGAATGGTAATTACAAATGCGTGCGTGCTGTGATCAATTACTATATATAGTGCTTGTATGCTGATGTATGAATTATGTGTTGTAGTGTCATTTTACTTTGCATATTTCAAGGTAGGCCAGAATATGGGATTTACAGGGGTGTGGTATTAACAATACAGACAGTTCTAGAAAAAAATCGTCTGTAAAAAGGATTTGTAGTACCTGGTGTTCTCTTAGTACAGACGGTTCCAAATATGCACTGTCTGTGAAAAGGTTTTGTGCAGACGGTCCCAGTAATTAACCGTCTGTGATAAGGCTTTTGTGCAAACGGGTCCAGTTCTGAACCATCTGTGATAGACTCTAACTTCAGACAGTTACAGTTATGAACCGTCTATAGTAAGGCTTTTGTACAGACGGTTCGTTAATCGTTTGTATAAATATGATTTGTACAGACGCTTAAATACAGTTGATAACTGTCTGTAAAAATGATTTCTGTAACAGTGGTAGGCTCTTATCTAAACACTATTAGTATATAAATAGAGGTTCCAACTATTACCTGTATGACTTGATGAGATGAGTAATAAAAAAAAAGAGTGCATGCCCTTATATCTTTATGTCTCCTTTACATATCTTATTGTATATGTGTGTGATTATTTATCTTCATTCATCAGGATTATCGGACTACACTTGGTAGCGGGGGTTTCCTAACAATAACCAGTGAAGCCTTTTGTTTGTTTGGAGCCGAGGGAGGGTGTGGGCTGCGTGCGTTGTATATGGGCCGTGCATTCTTTTCTTTGACGGTCCAGTCCGTTCTCGCCGAGCTGGTGTACTTGGTGATGAGCACGGGGTCGAGAGGCCATCCTACTCCCTATTCAAGGTCGACGCTTCTGTTGGGTCGGTTCAACAGCATCATCGAGCGCCATCATCCGAGTCCGCCACAACTTGAAGTGTGCCCAGATTACGTTGACCAGATTGAGATGGAGAACCTTGAGGATAAGGATTTCTCAGCTTCTTCAGCTTCTCTGAAGAAGCAACAGACGCTGACAGACAAGTTCTTCAATCGTGTTCGTCTTCTGGCTTGTGCGATGCCTGCGGTTGCTGGCATGTCCATGTAAACATCTGTCTCAGATCTTTCTATACAATTCAACATAATCCGTGGTTGTATTGTACCCATGTTATTGCACTGCAATGCTACCGGCGGGCTAATAGTTGGATGGCACCTTGTACGTACTATCCTTGTTTTTTAACGACATTATCTTTGTATTTGAGAGTCCATAGAATTAGCTAGAAGTCATACCGGTGATCCATGACATTTAGCAGTGATATGGACTTTTGTCCTTCCCTTCCCTTAGCGTAATAGGTGTCTTGATAATGACATTTCTAGGTCCATCATGACTCCCATATAGAAGAAGATAGCAAACATAGCGGATACGTAACTACAGAATAGTTGAAGAATTTCGTCATGCTATTTTTGTTGGCGCTTTCTATGAACTGCACCAAGACAGTACTTTTGTTCTTACCTACATAATCATTGTTGATGTAAGCATGTAAAACATGTGCCTGTGACTCAACATTAAGCACTAGCTGGCCACTCCCATTTGATCTATAATCTTAATCTCTCAACATTAAGCACTAGCTGGCCACTCCCATTTGATCTATAATCTTAATCTTATCTGCATGATTTTCATTATTTCATACCAAATGTGTGGGCAGGAGGAGGTATTTAAAACTGACATTGATGGTAAATATTAAACAATATAAGCGAGCTGAGAAGCTCATCTTACCCAGCCATGTGCCCGATCGATATAATCTGGTTCATCTTTTGTAGTTGAGAGATTCTCAAGAAGCCGCTTTCCAATGTGTGTTGCGTTGCTTATTGCCAGAGGAATCAATTCTTCGAGTATTTTCCAGCTATCCACATCATTCAAAGGCTGGACCACTTGTGCTGTTTTTAAACCATGCTGAGCATTTATCTGCCAAAAGCAAAATTGATAAATGAAGCACTTCCTTCAAGTCTTTAATGACCGAAGACTTGAAATGAAGCTGGCTAACCTTGGCTGTTTCAAATACTACTCTCCTGCAATTTGAGAGGATACTGGTCGATTTAGGAGCTAGCTGGAATGATGCTCAGACAAATTGGATGTTTGATGTTTTATGCTTGTGAAAGTTTACCAGGAAAGCCACGCAGTTGGACTCAGTTTCAAAAGTATACCCCTGGCTAGCTAGTATGCCAGCAATTAGCCGCTTAGATTATTGGAAAATTTAGTGAAAGTATACCTAGTTTCATTCTCCCGCAATTTCACCTCAAATGAATAATTAGAATATGCTCAATTTCATTCTCCCGCAATTTCACCTCAAACGAATAATTAGAATATGCTCCCGAAAGTAGTAGTTGGTGAGATTGCTTTACAGTTATCTGAGATGAGCCTATGTCGGTTGCCATATATTAATACCGGATGTATACTTGTTAGTTCAACATAAAAAAACACAAATGTCACATATCAATCTCACCGAAACGCCTTATGTGTGCCTTGCCTATTTCTCAAAAATATGTGTTTGTGCGTGTATTTACGAAACTTTGCTTTGTGTTGGATTGGACTAGATACCCAGTCGTCTCACAATGAATCTCCTCATGAATCATGCAAGCATGTCCTCCCTCCTCTGAGATGTGCAGTGCACTACACCATGTAACAATGCAAGTCAATCAAAAGACATGATATTAACAAGATTTCCTCAATTTCTAATTTCTAAAATATTTTGTCTCTCGAACCGTTTACCAGATTGATGATTTCGTTTTCACCGTCGAATTCGTTACGACAAGACATTTAAAACTAGATCACATGGGTGGAATGTTCTGATGAATCTTTTTTGGTGTCAGTAGTTACTAGGTAGTAAGGAACAAACTATCAGATTATAGTCAGCGTGTTACCACGTTATTGAAGATCGCTCTCACACCCCTAGGGACTTATGTAATAGTGCTACGATGGTTTGATACCGTCAATTACTACTTATAATACTCTACCTGATAATACCCCACTACTTCCTCTTTGGACTTACATAACAGTGATGATGCCTAATAACATATCATTTACTACCTAGTAACCATTTACTACTAACATGATGATTGTTCACTACTAACCTTATAACTAGTGATGACAAAAAATGAAACTACGTGGCAGTGTTGGTCACAGTGCAGATGTTGTGTTGGCTGCATTACGCGGAGCAAAGGCTGAAGGCCAGGGTTGCGATGCAAAGGTAAGATGAGGAGCTAGTGGAGGCTGAGGAGGTGGAGAAAAAGGTGAGGCCAGTGATGGAGTCCAAGGAAGGGGAGAAGCTCAGGGAGAGGCACGCATTGGCAAAGGAGAAGGCTACGGCGGCGTTGGCAACAGTGACATGTGAGCTCCACTCAGAAACGTGGCTAAACGAACGATTTAGGCTTGATGAAAATAATTACCTCAATAGTTATGGTTAAGTGAAAAAATTCAAAAGTTGTGGTTTCGTGTAATCACTACCTCACTTGTTGTGGCTTTCTTATGTTTACTCGTCCAATAATTATTATAGACACTACTACAAAAAACGTCATCCTGGACCCTACCATCACTGACGGGTAAGAAATATTCGTCAGTGATGAAAACCATCAGTGACGGGTTTTGATGAAAACATCATCACAGACGGGCAAAATAAATACCCGTCAGTGATGTCAAGCATATCACTGATGGGTAATAAAAAGACCCGTCCGTGATGTGAGTCCTGCCAACTCCGAAATTTCAAAACCCAAAATTTTGTCATCACAGACGGGTAGTTTTCTGACCCCTCAGTGATGTGTGGAACTCATCATTGACGGGTTAAAAAGAGACCCGTCCGTGATGTGAATCCCGCCAACTCTGAAATTTCAAAACTCGAAATTTTGTTATCACGGATGGGTAGTTTTCTGACCCATCAGTGATGAGTTACTCATCACTGACGGTTAAAAAGAGACCCGTCCGTGATGTGAATCCCGCCAACTCCGAAATTTTAAAACCCGAAATTTTAGAATCCCGCGGAGTATATAATTCACCTCAGTGCCCCTCAATGCAGATCCAGATCCAGATTTTTTTCCTTCTCCCTTTCACCCTCCTCTCCTTCCTTCCACCCTTCTCCTCCTCTCCTCCTCTCCTCTCATCCTAACTTCCTGTCCAAATCGGCCACAAGGGAGCATATCCTCTTCACGTCACCATCCCCGTAGGAACATGGTGGAGCTTACACGGGAGTTTCAGTTGGATTCGAGATAAGAAAGATCCTCCCGAGTCTTAATTTCTACTAGTGCCTAAATTTTTTATTTTTAAAATTTTTTCTCGTATTTTTTTGTAGCAGCTCTACTCCCTCACGGTTCGGAATCCACAAAAATTTCTACATTTGGAGCTCGGGAAGAAGTTCAACGGAGGGTCGGTAGCGACGATTATTCGTTCGGGGCAAAAGTCAGTTTTAGAGGCCGAATTTGGAGTGAATTTTTTTAAAAAAAATATCTTGTATTTTTTTCTAGTAGCTCTACTCCCTCACGGTTCAGAATCCGCAAAGATTACTGCATTTGGAGCTCGGGAAGAAATTCAACGAAGGGTCGGAAGAGGCGATGTTTCGTTCGAAGGAGAAAAAGTCAGTCTTAGAGGCCGAATTTGGAGGTGAAAAATTGTACAGGTCTAGGGACCAGCAGATTTTTTTAGATGCGCCTCGTCGATACGGTCATTTTGAGTGGTCGTGGACCCAAACGGACACCGTATGCAAAAGTTATAGTTGTTTTAGTGAAACCCTACCTGGTAGTGCCCAGGTAGGGCTTTTTTGGCGTCTCTGAAAACGTCATCACTAACGGGTTAAATATTTACCCGTCCGTGATGACACTCATCACTGACGAGTAAATTTTCTACCCCTCCATGATGACTTTTCGTCACCTGTGAAAACATCATATACCCGTCAGTGATGACTCTACCATCACGACGGGTAAATATTTAAACCGTCAGTGATGACCTTTATCAGTGACGGGTAAATACCCGTCACTGATAATACGAGTCATTACTGACCTTTAGTTGCTGACGGGCCAAAAACCCGTTACTGATGTGGGTTTTTGGGCCGTCAGTATTGACATGTTCTGTAGTAGTGAGATTTGCTTCATGCATGGAACAACCATCCAAACTCACCCATTGCACAAATAAAAGGATTATTATTACTTCTCATAGACATAAATAAGCTATATACTCCCTCCGTCCACAAATATAAGACGTGTACAGAATTTAAAGTTCAACTTTGACTAACAATTAAACCAATAATATTGAATTATATAATAAAAAAGTGATTTGAAAATATGTTTGAATACAGATCTAATGATACCACTTTTATGTCTTATAACTAAAAATTTATTAATTATTGACTAAAATTAAATCTCAAATTCCGTACACATCTTACATTTGTAGACAGAGCGAGTACAATACAAGCTGTAGGTGTATGCTTATAAGGCGTATTTACCATGGTGCTTTGGACACTGGTCCAAAAAAAAATCTCTTAACATGGCCCATATGTGTATAGTGTGTGATATCCTAACTCAACATAAAATATATGTGTGATTTATATGTGGACTCAGATAATTTTTATTCCAGATCCGCCACTGCTTACAGGCCAGAGATACTTCTTTGAGAAAAAACAACCAATGGCGATTTGATTTTGCTAGCTAACATATATTCACATATATCGGATGTGTTTATGTGAGAACATCAGCACATGTATTGAAAGAATATCATACATGTACAACCTGTGCGGTCTTGAAAAGAGTACAGGCTCCACTTTCTGTATACAAATTTAATGGTGGGTCAAATCATACCAACTCCAAAAGGGAGCGAAAGAATAGGACATAATAGGTGAGCTTGTTGCTGTGCTAATCCTTCCAAACTCCAACTTAAGGCCTTCGGTGTACCGCATGATCATTCCTGATCTAATTCACTGTACTTTCTCGAGGAACTCTATGGAGACCAGATAGTAGATCCACTTGCAGTACCCAGCTATTCTAATCTGTACACGGCAGCAAATTTGTCATCATCAGAAAGCAATTTTTTTTAAATAAGTAAGGAAGCATCTTGGGGGCTAATCAAATTCATTGCAGAACTTTTGAAACCAGAAATTGCGGAGAAAGTGAGCGCATGGATGGGATCACATATTTTTCTCCTGCTCGGTCACGCATTGCCAGCTAAACTAATTGATTATTTGGCCCGTTGCAAAAGACACTTTGAGCTGGAGACAGATTCCCAAAGCAACTGAAAACAACCGATGGTTTCTGTTAACAATTGGCTCATGAGTCCTTACAGGGCGAATAACAATAAGGCGTTGTGGTTTTGCGGTGCTGGCATAAAAACAAGATTGTTCTAAGAGCAAGTGCATTCGATCGCCTAGTAGGATTCAGGATTACTAAAAAGCTACGAGAGAAGAAATTGATCAAGTCCTAACATAGGCCTCATACACAGGCAATGGGAGCATAGTGATTTGACTCATTTCTGAATGCATTTGTCGCACAAACAGAAAAGAAACAGTTTGCACGCTCGCTCACGAGCTATCCTGGATAAAATTGCCATCCCATGATCGGATTCAGATGTAAACCTATAGATCCCCGGGTCGCAGCGCGCTGGGATCGATCACCTCTGCACTCTTGGCTGATTTTAGGCGCGTCGCGAAGTTGCAAATTACAACACACGGCGTCGGCACAGAAATGGGAGGTTCTGGTCTTCTCGAAGATTCTTTTTTTTTCCTCGGGACACGCGCGGACAGGGACAAGGAAAGCGGCAAATGAATCTGAGAAGGAGGGTTGGCAGAATTCTTACCGAGGTGGACCGGGGAGGTGGCGGCGGAGAGCCAGAGCACGAGGGCGCAGAGGAGGAGCACCAGCGGGATGCAGTGCACGGCGCGCCCCAGCGCCCGCGTCCGCGCCGCTTCCCGCCGCCCCGCCGCCGACAGCGGGTCGTACGTCGGCAGCGCCGCGTCGCCCCCGCCATGGTGGCCCGCCGCCGAAGACGAGGCTGCGTCGCCCTCCGACACGCGCGCCCCACTCGATGACCGCCGCATCTCTGCCTCGACCGCGCGCCCGCCGGGGGAGATGGAGTTGGGAGTCGGAAGTGATCGGCGAAGCGCCGGTGCGGGTGGCCTCCACGCTGGGAGGTGCGGTTGCTTCGAAGGCGCGCTCCGACGCGGTGTTTTGGTGCCGTGTCGGTGTTTGCACTTTGCTTCGTGGTGCTGGTTGGAATTGGATTTTGACTTGTTTGGTAGGTTCGTTCCCTCCAGCACGCGTCCACGCCTCGACTTCAAACGGTGGGCATTCGACTTTAACCGAAAATCCGGTTTCGGCTTTTTGGTTTTTAAAGATTTCGGGTTTTCAAAAATACTAACCAAAATATGGTATAAAATTACGTAAACCAAAAATTCGGTTTAAACCGAAATATAATGAACATCACAAAATTCAGAAATGCACCATCAATTCTGTAGAAATTTTAACAACATAACATGTCTACTGAAATAATTTTCGGTTTATTCTGGTAACATATCCATGAAAATTTGATTTATTCGATTAACCGAAGACTAAAACTGATTGCACCATATTAAATTAGGTTTTTCCAAACATGTCCACCAAAATAATTTTGGTGAACCAAAATTACGGTTAACTAGGTTTTTTTAGTTTTGGTTTCTTGATTTTATGCCAGGGCCTAGACAATGGCATGCATGTTTGCCGTGGTGCATTTTTTTTCAAAAAAAGAAGCTTGAAAATTTGAGTACTCTTAACGTGAGAAAACACTCATATGTCTATTAGCAATTTCCAAAAAACACATCAGAAATATGAGTAATATGTAAAATTACAAAGGAAACAAAATGGAACTACAAAATAAGTGCAAAAACTTGAATTTTCTATACAGTACATATATTATCATATTTTTGCAAAAAAGTAAATCAAAGTGCACATATTTTTAAGTTTTTCCTGAGAAGTTTTTTGAAGTGCACGATTTGAGTAATGAGTGTACATAGGATCATGAAAGTAGATTTGGTTTTCCATGTTTTCCAAACTACATTGGACGAAAGAAAGGACAAGGAAATCAAGTTAGGGTGATGCATAATAATAATAATAAATGTATAATAATGCAAGTAACTCACATCAGAATACCGAGAGGAAGCCACATGGGGATAGACACATGTACACTTTTCAGGTTTTTCCCACAGCAGACGTGAGTATTTCTTATCGAAATCCGACACGCCAGTGGTGCACAGAACTGCCACGTGCAGCGAGAAAAGTAAAGTGTACAACATCTGCACCAAAGCACGCTATTAGCAGCTCAGAACTAATAAAGGGAGTATGTGCCCCAGTAGCAGAGAGAGATATCTGCTTTTCTCATTTTGGAAGAGAGATATCTGCTAGTGACGTGGCGCGGCAGTCTGGGACAGGGGCACCTGTAATTTGCGGGTGACCGTGCCCACGGTCAATTTCCGACAGCTACAGTAAGGCTGTCGGAAATTGTCAGGTTTCTACTTTAACACAGTCAGGTTTCTACTTATAGGTTTCAACTACAACATAACTAACTTTTAACTTATGAAATTCCAGCTTTCAACTTCTGACAGTTTTACTGTAGCTGTACTGTAGCGGTCGGAATTGACCACTAGGAGCGGTCGACTGCGGAGTATGATTTGCGCTGGGACAGACCTACGTTCCAGAGACATTTGCTTCTGCTCTCCTCAAGGCCTCATTGGCCCAAACTAGGAGGGCCTCACGTTAGGCTAAGGCCCGAATACCATTTTGGCCCACGAAGAATGCGATGATCCATTTGAGCCCATGTCAAGTAGAAGGGCCTATTTGGGTTCCGCAGAAACCAAAACCCACAGAAGAGGGTAGAAGAGCGAGGAGACGGCGAAATATACGAAACGAGCTGGCGGAAATGGCGACGACGGTGATGCCGCTCGCCGCGGCCATGGCCGCGGCCCCCGCTCCAAGGGCCCGCGCGCCGGGCGCTCCGGGCACCATCCCGTTTCTCGGGGTCTGCCCACGCCTCCGCAGCTCCCCGCGGCGCGTCGCCTGCGCCCTGCGCCGGAGGCCTTCCAAGTACAAGGTAATGGGTACCTCGCAAGCAACTCCCTCTCCCCGCTGTTTTGGTGCGCGTGTGTCGATGTGTTTGGTTGTATGGTAGGCAGGCTTAGCTCGGGAGCAGGTAGGTAGGTACGTACAATCTAGGTAAAGCTGTTCGAACTTGATGAGACCTTGTTCATGTCAAACCTAGAATTATGTGGTCAACTTATCTTATTTGCCTCTATTGGAATGATTATTCCAGCATGTGTTCTACTGGCTGTGTGGGAGTGAGTTTTGTTTTATGTATGTGCCCATATGTAGCCGTAAATTGTGACTGAAATGCTTGTTAACAAAATCTTCTGTATACCAGACTAAAATTCAGAATGAGGAAGCGGTAGCAGAGGATGGCATTGACGGTGGTGGCGGTAATGATGATGATGAAGATGGTGGGTTGGAAGAACTTTTCAAGCAGCTGGAAGAAGATCTCAAGAACGATGATTTATCTGTTGAGGATGATGATGATGAAATATCTGAGGAGGATATGGCCAGGTTTGAACAGGTATTGGCAGAACCATTGGGGATATTGGTGGAGATGAGGAATCTGTTGGGGATTCGGTGTCAGTCTCTAACGCTGATGGTAATGATGAGGAAACAGATGCAACCGAGCAACCAGAGCTGAAAAACTGGCAACTCCGGAGATTGGCTCGTGCACTGAAAATAGGTCGCCGTAAAACTAGTGTAAGAAGATAAATATCCACTTTGAGTTCTGATTAACTACCACCTTTTTAATTAAAAAACCAGCATGGTTTCTGTCTAGGAACCACTCCTTTACATGAATAGGTAAATATCTACAATTCAAATTATTGAAGTTTTTTCCTTTGCGTTCCATGAATTGAATTTCTTGCAGATGAAGAATCTTGCAGGGGAGTTAGGCCTAGATAGGGGTTTGGTCATTGAATTGCTCCGCAATCCACCTCCAAAACTTCTACTCATGTGTGATTCTTTGCCTGATGAAGCCCCTTCTGAACCTGAAATCAAGGAAATAGAGCCTTCTCCAGTAGTTGATGAGGTTGATGCCACTGAAACCAAGCCACAGATAGACCTTCCTATTCATGTCATGAGCACGGAATGGTCTGCGCAGAAAAGGCTAAAAAAGGTGCAACTGGAGACATTAGAAAGAGTCTACCTCAGATCCAAACGCCCCACTGTAAGTACTTTTTACATGAAGATCATCTATTTCATACAATGAAGTACAGTCCACTGTACTTTTGCTCATTGCTTACATTTTCTGCTTGGTTTTTGTAATGTATGATCACTTACATTATACTTGCACTTAATACAGAATACAATGATCAGTAGCATAGTTCAAGTGACGAGCCTTCCACGAAAGACCATTGTTAAGTGGTTTGAGGATAGAAGGGAGCAAGATGGTGTACCGGACCGTCGTGCCGCATACAAGAGATCCCTATCTGAGACCACAGCAGTTGATTACATCGTCAGATAAGCTTGTGTCACAGTGTTCTCGTTGAAGTTTGAACTACCTACAAAATGTAAATTCGAACAGTGATGTACCACAAGTTTCACAATCCCAACATGGAGTATCTTTTATTTTATATTTAGACTCTGAGATCAGCCAATGTGACAGGTACAACTCCTAACTGTCTCCTTGCCATTTTTATTAGCTTCACTCTGGAGCACTGTTTTGACTATTGGCTTCAGTGGCAATTGGTTTAAGGTCAGTTGACCGGATCTTGATTTGCTGAATGGTAAAGATATCATAGATCCTATCACTTTCTTGTTTGGATGAACTTTCTAGTGTGGAAGCAAGGCATTTCACATGATCATTGTCCTAGTCTGGTCTGTGCAGGACATGTGACCAGTAATTTTTTATTATGCACTTTGATGCAAGATTTTCAACAATATTCAGTATTTTGGTGTAGTGCTTTAAGATGAAGCTGCCTGTCATTTAATTTCATATGTTTGGAAAAGGCAACAACATCGTAGCTGGCACTTGTGCATAAGGAGCTTGAATTATTTGATGTTCACATATGGACCTGAATCTTTGTAGTCTGGCATGTCAGTTGTAGTACTGTATCAGCTAGGTCAAAAACATGCATCTTTGCACCTTAACTGTAATCAGAATGTGTTGCTATCTTCAATGTAAGATTTTTGGACTGATGAGTCAGCTCAGCTGTCTGCACTGGTTATTGAATCATCAGAGGCTCCAATGACATAGGTGACTAGATCTATCTACAGAGCAGACCTCTTGACACAACCTTCAAGACTATGTTTATTCCATCATTTGATCTTTCTAACTCAATGATGAGTTTTATTCTGGAGTTTTCACTATTCATAGCAGGTGTGCTTGGCACACCAAGCTTGCACCACACATTGTGCGAGGGTTGGCAGATGGAGAAAAATCATGTGGAAAGAGAGAAGGGGGAGGTAACATCTGGGGATAATGAGGTATTTTCCTGAGAGGCTGAGAGTACAACAGAGATAATGGAACTGGAAAGGAAGGGGAAAGTTCTGTGGGCCTTGTGTGATAGAGATATACTACCAGGCAGAGACATGAGAGGATAGAGAGGAGAGAAAGAGAGAAATAAATGTTGGTGGTTTATATGTTAAACCTCTATGGTTAAACTAAAGTTCTCTGATCATCATAAATATATTAAAGCTGTCTAAAATTAAACTTTTGATTTTTTGTACTATAAATACCATTTTTGTTTAAAAACTATACTAGTGATCGTGCACATCTCTTTTTGACTATCTTCCAGCCTTTTCCGCTCTGCCCTGTGTAATGATGATTGGTTGTTTGCTGATGTTGACTAAAGCTGAATACAATTTTGATTTGCCTTTGCTTGCTTCCTCTGGGCCCTGAGGACGTTTTCTTCCGATATACTGTTCCTTCATTAACCAAATTCTGATAGAGATGGTCCATATCAAAGGTTTGTACCCAATTTTGTCAGTTATGTTTATCATTTTATGTCGATGCATATCATACACCTTATCTTTTTCTGCATCATGTTGTATTGACATATCATTGACACCCTTTTCACCAAACTTTACATTAGGGCGAAAATATTTTTAAGAACGCACGCATATTTCCTGGTCGCTCTCAGCGAATTGTCTTTGTTCTGTAGTGGATTGGGTAGCGTCTAGTTGCTACTGTGCACTTGGATTCTCCTTCTTCACATGGTTGTGATGGAAAAGTAAAACCAGAGGCATGTGGGTGAAAATAGAAAAGCATATAATTTAATCTGACAGTTCTTGTACTGTTCTACCTGTACATAGACTAATCCCTGCACAAGCTGGTCAATTAGTTATTGGAAGACAGGCCTGGTAGCTTTCAATGGCACCGGCTGTTAACTGTTCCTCTGTCTGTATATTAGTGGATGTCTCTTTCTGTTTACATATATACACACTTGGAGTCTGCAGAGGCAAGCACCAACCTCAAGAGACACACCCTTCAGTTCATCCTTGCCTCTTGTGTTCTCCATACCTTGTAGATAAGCTGGTTCCTTTTGCAGACAGGAGAGGTGGATAGGTGCAGATGGAAGGGTTACAAAGATCATCGTCGACTTTCAGAAGGTCCGGTTCATCAGGCCTGGTCTGGGACGAGCGGTTCCTGACAGAGGATGCCGAGGCAAAGGCCGGTGATGGTGCGGAGGAGCCCCAACCAGAGCTGCGGCATTCCCGGAGTGTCGGGAGCCTCGGGATGCTGCGCCGTGGCGGTGGCGACGACAAGAAGCAGAAGAAGAAACAAGGACAGAAGGAGGAACGCAATCACCAGGTATTCCGGACCAAGGATGTGGCCCCGGACCTGGACCCACCGTCACCAAGGGTGTCTGGCTGCATCCTCTGCGCCATCTTCCGGGGCTCTGGCTCCAGCTCAGCGGCGCACCGAGCCCGAGCCAAGCCCAGGAAGAAGCAACGGTGAAGCAATTCTGGTGCAGTTGTCGTTGTAAAGTTTGTGCCATGGATGTGAGCATGTTTATACTTCAGTTATATGGGTTTATCCTCTATAATCTATACATGCCAGGTTAGTTCCCCCTTTGGTCAGTTTCTGGAACCAGATCCATGCTTGAAACCATAGTTAGAACCAGTAAGCAGCAGCTATTGAGATCTGGGATGTTCATGATTTGGGGCATTCTTTTTTTCTCAGCTGGGGTGTTGAATCTCTATGATTGCTTGCATGTGAGTGTGAGGTGTTTGTACTATTGCATGTATTGAGAGTGTCTGGGAGTTGCAACCATAAAAAATTGGTATTATTCAGCTGGCATCAGGGCATGGGCATGTGGGTTTTGAGTTGGCGGTGTGATTTGTGAGGCGGTTTTGTTGGAGAGGATGGATGAATTGGTCCTGTGGTGTTGTGGGGGATGCACATGATTGGTGAGGGAGGCTATAGTGAATTTCCTCGTCCTTAGCTGATCCTGTCCTGTTTGAATGCGGAATTTATGTAACCCTAGAAAATAAAGTATAATACTATTTCGTATGGACTTCTTCAAACTCATGTGTTCCAAACAAGATCTTAGGGTTGGTCAGCTGACCTGAGAAGAAATTCATCCTCATGATGACATTACTACGCATCACTGCCTTTGGTGACCTTCAGTGACTCCTCTCGGATCCGCCACTGCTTGGATATCACATGATGGTTTTCAAGACACAAAACCTCTCTTTTCCCAGCAGAGAGCAAGGAACAAGAATCACGGAAAGAACGCAACAACGTGCTTCCTCGCAAAGACGGACTGATCCAATATTCCGACGCATCATGGCGCGTCAGAGGCAAGACAGGCACATGTCGGTGTACTTAACTAACAGCCAGCAGATAACAGAAACTTCACATGGCTTACATGATGATCTCAGTATCATCATTCTGTCACTGGGTCCCCGCCATGCTCGTCGAGCTAGACTGACTGGGACCGTCATCCGTGCCGACATTGACATGGATATATATTTCGAGTCTCGTATTCATGCATACGGCCGACCTAATTACTGTCAGTAACATCACGACGTTTTTTGCGTAAGGGCTCGTCGAGCCTGTCTGTGACCGCCCGTCTCTTTCTCTAGCCATTGCGTTCTTGCGCCATTATCTTATTCTCGAGACTTCGAGTTTTGGTTTGAAAGCCACTCGAGTTCTCGCTGGATTGGTAACATTTGGCCTCGCAAAGAAAAGAGGTTCGTGCTATTTTACAGGTCAGGACGACCTCTGCTGACCTGTGTCTTCATGATTTGATCGTCCAACGGTAAACGGGGACGGCCATTCTGGTCCAGGCGTGTTTGTACCTAATCTCGTTGTTTTGCACCTAGTACTGTCGATCAAGGACATATGTGATTGTCTAATGTCCTTTTTTAAAAACTTCATTGTCTAATGTCTGTTTGACAGTCAAACTACTTTTTCTCTTTACACATGATGATGGTAACGATGTAGATATGTAGATTGATTACGGTCTGGACCGTTCACCTAATTTGGTTTTGCAATTAGGCACCAAATGGACCAAGTGACGAACTTGTTACTAATCTGTGTTTATGAGCACTTTCGAGCTGTCTCAGAAAGCCTGATTTTATGTGCAACCCTGCGGGTGCTCGAGAAGAACAGGAGAAAAGATCTGGTAGGTAAGAAGGGTTCAAGTTTTTTTCATTTTTCCCTTTCTTTTTGTTAAGGTAGACCTCGAGATGAGGTCAGGCATGTGCATTGTTCGTCTTACCATATGGGAGGGCTTTGATCTTTTATGCATCCATGGGCCTTTGTCTAGCTATCACGCTCGTCCAGGCACAGGATCTAAGTATGTAACTTTCGTTAGCCCGTGGCGAAGTGGGCTCCGTATTTCAGAATAGGCAACTTACAAATGCTTTGCCCGTTAAGACTTTAACCATAGAATCACACCAAGGGCTTGGTTGGTGTAGACAAATCTTGCCAAACGATAATTTGGCAAGCCGAAGGAGGGCACTACCAAACTCTGTCAATAAATGACACGTTGCATTTTTGTTACCAATTGTCGAGCCAGTGGTAATGTAGCAAGTTTGCTTCGTTTACTACTGGTATAAGATAGATAAACTTTTGCCAAGATCCCATGGACTTTGCCAAATTTTTGTAACAAACCAAATAAATGGCAAATTATTTCGGTTGAAGACTTGTATGGCTAACCAGCTCAACACTAGACCTCCTCGACGCCATCCATCTCTACCTCTGTCACAGCCAAGCCCTCCCTCTCACTTTGCGTGCCTCCCCCTATCTCCTCACCAGCTATCTTGGGCATTAGTGAACCTCCACCCCGGCATTGCCAACCTCCTTCCCTTCGCCACCACTAGGGGGCCTCATATGTGAGCGATGCAATCGGACAATTAGAAACCAACTCAGTCCTATAAAATTCTAGTGTCTGTCACTCCACATTTGATGCTACCAGGCACATGGAGGGGGTGAGTGGTCACGTACAATAGATCTAGCTAACGCATGGTTTTAACGTGGTTTTAATGCTCTAGTACTATATCAACGTTGCCAAGTTGTTCTTGTTATAGTATTTACTTACGTGTCGCTGACAAACTGATCTTATTTTTTCGAGGAACTGATAAAAGAATTGTCTTTCATTAGAAAATAGAGTAATAATTAAACGTGTCATGTTTTAAGGAGAACAGAACCGAAATCCCACCAATCTTCATCTGGAGTATCCAGAGCCTTTCAGAGCTTTTGTCCAGTTGAGTTCTCATTGTCCGGATCTTTCGAGTAAAATCCACGCGGACAATCTGAGTGGAGATAGAACTTTTGTCCAAATATCCTTAGTCATCCAGACTATCCGAAATCCGTCCAGTAGCTTTATACAGAGTGCTTTAGGTTGTTCCGAACTTCTGAGTGAGATTTTCCTAGAAACTCCGAGTGATGACAAAGCTTCTGTACCAAAGCCTTCGCTTCGTCCGGACCTTCCGAGGGAAGTTCATTCGGAACCTCCGAGCTAAAACTTAGCCTCAATCCTAATGCTTTCTTTTATCCAAACCTTCATGGTCTGGCACCTTCGATGAAATCTAGTTGGCTCTGTTTTGCATGTCTAGAGCCTTTGAGTAAGGATCTTCTGGAACCTCCGAGTGTCATCGGTCTAGATCCTTCGGGTTTTGAATTTTTCTGAGGTTTTAAACTATCCAGTATGTCCAGATTGCATCTTCCAAGCAGTGCCTTTTCTCCCAAACTAGTCATTGTGTTTGAATTTCGGAACCTCCTAACAAGGTTGTCCAGAACCTTTGGGTGAGGCTTCTTTGTAAGTAATGGCTAGATTTTTTTAGGACAACCTATATAAGCCACCAGCCCTCTTGGGTGGAGGCCATTCTTTACGACCCAAATCCCAGAGCTGCTCATTTGTCCCTCTCTCGTACCTTCATGTGAGAATCTTCAAGAACGGAGAAATCTTGATGATTTGGATTAGATTTCCATTGATTATTCAAGCAAGGGATCACCTCTAAGCCGAGACCAAGTTCCTATTACTCTGGAGGGTGATGCCTTTTAGATGGTTAGGCATCGCTAGGAAGTTTTCAAGCTTATGAAGAAGCTGAGGAGTTTGTGAAAGTTGGAGTTCGCCTACCGCAAGGTAAAGAGTTACCAAGAAGAGAGGGAGGCTTCACATTGACAAGCCTCTTGAAGAATGTCACGCCCTGATTTTCAAAATCCACATGCCAGCACGATACCACTCTTAGTAGGGCATGTTCAACCATGCATGGAACCATTATACACAAACCCGCCACACACGCACTGTATACACGCATAAACTCTAATGCGGAAACACTCCTTAACTCGACACCTACACCATATACGCTGGTACGCCAGTGGCACCCTGTGATCGAGTAACCTCTAGCCAAGGTGGATGGATCCCGGTGAGCCCACATGTGCCCTCCATACCTTGCCGCACCCCGAAACCCTAGATCTACGCCTGATCCCTTATTCCCTATTAAATCCAATTTCGACCGAAACCCTAACCGCGTGACCTAACGCTCTTCGGCCTCTCTAAAAATTCCGGGAAAAATTCGTGGAACAACTTAATAGTATTTCCAACCCAAATATTACATAATATGGGGGAGACCGGTACAAGAATATTACATATGGAATTAATAAACTCTAGGATAGAAATACGCGTTGAACTACAACCTATAGAAATAACCTCGAAAAATTTCGATAAAATTTCCACAACGATCCTCACATTTCCAGGAGTCCAAATATACAAAAATATGGGCGAGTCATGTTCAAAGTTTAGGAATGGACAACATCGAACACCTTCGCCCTAAATGGTGTCTTGCATGAAATGATAAGCAGGCCAATGGGGTAAGCACAAAATCACAGTTGTGGGGCCCCTCCTCAGTCTTCCCAGCATACCTAAGTCCATAAATTCCACCGACAGCCTTCCCTTGTCCTTTACACTTTAACGCTAGTTCTTGACACGACACGACACGACATTTCATGGCATTCAACGGGATTCCCTCCTGACTCCACAATTAGGTGCCCAACTTTCCTATTTGCCGTGAGCACGTGTCCTAGAGTCTCAATGACATGGACATGCGTGGCCATTCCCACTTGGCTGCCTTGTGGCATCACCATGCCGCTCCGGGCGCATCCAGGTCATGCACCAGCATGCCACAGTGCGCGTCCACTGTGGCATCGCCGCGCCGCTCGCCATTTGAGGCCCCGCGGCACGCTGCATCGTGCCACGGCCTTTCCTCACCCCTGTCCAGCTCAGTGTTCACCTACCGCTCCTTGGGAACGCCCTCGCCATGAGCTCCGGTACCGTACCCGCACCGACCGTCGCTCCACCGCACCGCACGTCGCTTGGCTCGCCGCCCACCCCATCTACACGCGCCACGATCGTCCTCGCACTCCCCTGCAGCCACAGCATCATCCCATTTACCCCGGCGATGTCCCATCCCCGAGCCCAAGCCTGAATAGCGGCAGCATTGTAGCTCCCTCGCCACTCTAGCTATAAGTAGCATCCCTAGCTCTAGCTTCTCCTCCCAAGCTCTCCATCCCTTCTTCTCAAACTTCAGCATCGGTCATTTCCCGCGCTAGTTTTCTTCCTTCCCAAAAATTTCGCACTCCCATCCTGCCTCGGACCCGAGCCATACGCGCGGTAGGAAGCTCCGCTGGCCACCCCAACGTCACTACCAAGTCCAGCTCTCCTTCCCGAACCCGAGCCTTCTCTCAATTTGGTAAACCGAGCCTCACCGCGAAAAGCCCCAAATCTCCTAAGACCAGCCGCCCTAACCCTCCCTCGCCGTCGGCCGAGCAGAGGAGTAAAGGCGCTGCCTCCACTGACACAGCGGGCCCTCGCCAGCGGTTGTAACCGAGCCAGGTAAAGCGGACGCCACTGACACGTGGGCCAACCTCCTTGGGTGAGGCCACGGACAGGTGAGTGGTCAGCGCCCGACCGGATTGCCGCCTCCCCTGCATAATAGCGCTTTTTACCTGTCTGAACTCGGGTTCCCGCGTCCGGTGTTTAAAAACGCACTAACTCAGTCCCGTCTCCAGTACATTGAAAGCGTATTAATGCTGTCGGGAAGCGCATTTAACCCTTTTTTCCTATTTTAATTATTTCCAACCGGGCTATTACCAGTTCGACCGGTTCAATGTGATTCTGACCGGTTTTTCACCCTCTGGTTCCGGTTCTGGAATCTCTGAAATAGGTTTAAACTTTTTCTTCAAAATAAATTCAAGTTTTAGAAGTATTTAAATCAGAAATAGTGAAGACTAGAGAAGGGGTATTTCTTTCCTTTTCTTTAAAATAGCATATACGTTGTATGTGTCAATTTTTTTTGGGGCAGCCAAAATCTTTCATACCATTCAATATACCCAACATGTCTATAGCACTCAATAGTTCAATAGGACCAATGATTTTGAATTATATCTTAAGAAATCTAAGACCCTACCAATCGATCAGGTCTTCATTATATGCAAAACAAATACACGGAGTTTTCTTTTCTTTAACCTAAGGTCCAGTACCCTCTAGAACCCTAATGATCTTAGTAACATCTACGGCACATCCCTAGACTCTGTCAGGATGTGCTCGTAACCTAAAAACTGGGCAATGCACATGGGAAATCCAACCTTTCCGAAACCCTAAACCCTAACTCAATTTTCTTAACAACCAAAACCCTTATTACCTCACCCTAATAGCATCATCCTCTTTTGAACATGCATATCATCTGGATTTGCTAAAGTTGTTTTGATTACTTCTTATTCGACGCTTTGTCAACGTGTAGTCGACGGAGTGAGGTACGTACGCCGGGAGGATTCGGAGTCACCCCCACGGCAGGAACAAGAACAAGAACTGCCAGGCAAGCATTCCCACCTTGATCATGTTGAATCCTATATGTGTGAAACTTAATTATTTTGTTTGCGAACTTTGCATGCTATGTGAGTATCAACGATATTTTATGCTAGACCTAGCTATACCCAGTAGATGCATATGACTTAGGACCGAACATCCGACCATTGTGCCCCTAGACATAATTAGTTGGTTGTCATACGACCAACAAAATTAATAAGGGTATAGGCACTAGCCGTGCTTAGACCTGCTATAGTAAAAAAAACCAAATTTTTGTTCGGTTACACAAACTCCTTCGGACATGGGATTAAAACCCTCGGATTGTAAGTGCTTTCCGAGGAGACCGTTTGAAAGAAATGTTTGCTAAAACTCCAAATAAAATGAAGGATGATTTTGATTCGGGTGAGAATGGTAAGGGTAGTTCGGGGATGCTAGAGTAACAGGTGGTAGCGTGGTTGTCGAGAACGAATATGGAGTCTTGCTCGAATCAACTAAGGACCGAGCCTTAGTGTCGCTAAACCAGTTTCCCCACCGTACGTCCACATGGCCTTTATGGGAAGGACTTGGCTTATTATCCCGGCAAGTATTAGAGCCTGGACCCGTGGGCAGTAGGAAGTATGTGACTAGACAGTTAAAGACCTAGAGAGCCACTACCGCTTGGCGTAGGGTGTTGTTCAACACAAAGGTGGAGAGTCCCATTTTTGGTCTACGGGACGCAAAAGTTGGGTCACCCATCTAGCGGGTCCGGCGCTAGTATGGAAGTAGGTGAAAGGTCTCGTTGTAATGACCCTACCGATACACCTCGAGAAGTGTATTTGTTAGCGCTCGGCAATAAGGGAGATTTACATCTTGTGGGTAAAGCCGTACAACCTCTGTAGAGTGTTAAAAACTATTCGAATAGCCGCGTCCTCGGTTATGGACATGAATTGACAAGGCCACACATTGGTTAGACTGAGTTCTGTTTACAAAAACCTGGGAAAGGGACTAAGGACGTGGGCATGATGTGTCCACAGAGTGCAATTTACGCTACAGGGCTGGTAGCAAGGAATTGCAGAAGAAAAGGGCTAGCTGCACTTCCAAGGGTAGTGCGGGCTGGAGCCACGAGCTAAGCAGTGATAGGCAGAGCTATCACACTGAGAAGAGAAAAGAAGGTAGTGGAGTCTACCTCGAGTGGTGTTTTGTTACTTTGAATTGTTCTAGTTTTCAAAACTGTTTTGAAATCTACTATTCTTGTATTTAAACTGAAAACTTATATTTTCGCACAACTTGCAACTTAGGGTAGAGCTGTTTCCTTTGAATCACACCCTGCATGCAATATTTTTGTATTATTCTCATGTGGGAATTGCTTGCGAGTACATTCAAAGTACTCACCTGGCTTGTTGATATGGCCAGGCGAAGAAGAATACTGCGCCGATGACGATGACAGCGATTTCGAGGGCTAGGACGCTTCCCCCGTCAGTTGCCCGTGGTTCGGCATATTGATGGGCGAACTACCACGTATTTTACTTCCGCTGCTATTTCAATTCGGCCAATAGGCCCGGTTTGTATGAATTAAAACCATAATGGCTATTTGTGTAATAAAGACCTCGGTATTGTATGACGATGTTAACAAGTGTTTGTGTGTACTAGCCACTGATCATGGGACTAGTATGATTAAACACAAGGGTTTATCCGGCCTCAAAACCAGGTACGTCACAAGGAAAGACCACAATTTGGTGCTGGCTTAACGATCACGGGAACAAGGTTCCTCAACATAGACATAGGACCTCGCCAAGAGTCCAAACTTTGACAATAAACCCTTCTGTCACCGTGTTTGCATCCTCTCTGACTTTCCTTTCTAGTACCTTTACTTGTGGTGTTTTAGGTTGCTAGAAGTTGTTTCATTTTCTATCTTCCATACTAGCATTTTTATGTTAAATTTTTTAAATTGCCTATTCACCCCCTCCTCTCTAGACGACAACTTTGATCATTCACTTCCTTTGTCCCGAGGTCGTCCTAACCTAGCGTAGCAACCACCACCCAGCTCGGCAAGCGCGATGGCCACTGCCTAGCTCAACCCTCCATCGGCCACGGGCAATGTGACCATGATGTCTACAACGTGATATCTCAATTGAGGAGGCTGATCTACATCACTGAGTGGTTGTTGTTCTATATGTCCACCTGGTACGTGACAATAATGCTAGAAGTGACACTCGCTAGGTGATCTATTCAAGAGGAAATCGCAGGAAGGGGTGATGGTGCTGCTGCTCATGTGTGACAACCCGACGTCTAGGGGCTTCATTGGTATCTAGATGGTATGCATTGCATGCTTAACTAGTTTTGTCTGATAGCTAACTAGTTTTATGCCCAAATTTATGTTTACGCCATGTATTTACTTTCTACTTCCTGTTTTGTTGTTGTGTCCATGGTAGTCGGCCCGATGGAGATTAAAAGCTATATGCTAAGATTTCATATATTCAAGCATCGGTTAATGTTGTGATGCAGTGATATGTAACAATTAAGTTCATCACCATCCTTTGAATCCACATCCACTGAAATACTGCAATCAGATATTGTGAGGAGTGTCCGTCCCGATATGAATCGTGTTAAGGTTCTCTTCATTACTTTATGTAATGAGTTGTTGTTATATGTGAAGAAAAAAAGGTGTCCGGCCACACATGGCTGGGGTGTCCGCTGGCTGCAATAACAGACCTACTACTCCGCCACCACCATCGTCGTCTTTGTCGTGCTTTTTGTCAGTTGGGGTGTGGATGCCCTCATCCATGCTTGGTAGTTGGAAGCTAAGTCTTTACAACACATCCTATTTATGTTGTTTATTTTTGAGGAGTTGGTTCAACTATAAGTACCCACAATCATCATCTAGTTAAAAGAGGGTGTAATCAATCATCCATAACATTGTATAAGGTGCATTAAAGAGATAACTATGGGAAAATATTCAAGAACTTGTCGTCAATTTATCTATGTCTAGCTATCAGGTTATTTAGCAAGCAATTACCACCATAGTCTCCTATAGTAACCAGACTATTTAGTAAATAGTCACCATCATAGTGCATTAAGCATAGTTATTAGGTTGTTTAGTAAATAATTACAACCATAGTAGTGATGTAATTATCATGTTCTTGAATAAGCAGTCACCACATGAGTAGTGGTGTAATATTCAGTGCACAAGTAGCAAATGAATGGAGTTATCCCCTTTACTGAGAGAAAATGATATGTTTTCTTTATGGTGTGCTAAGTTATTTTTCCTGTTGATAAAGTAGTTTTCTTATATACTTTTTCGGCCTTGTAACATTAGTACAGGAACAACACAATCCAATAAAACCTTAAAACACGGATAAAAGCTGTCGGTAGTTATGTGCATGGTTGGCTAAAGCACTTTTTTCATAAAATGTCCAATAGTTTATGTCTTCTTGTCTATGATGCATGTATATTCAATTCATGGTAAGTTGTGTCAAAATTATATAATAATCTTAATCTAAGAACCTGATTACTTGTACCTATGCCTAAAAGTTTAGTTCTCTCATGCCTTACTGAATGCTAGTATTTTAGTCTATAAATTAAATTCATAGTAACTGTGTAAGAATTCTATGGTAAACTTGATCAATAATATGATACTGAAATATCAAACATAGAGAACGATGATGCCATACATAGAGAGGAATACTTTTAACTTTCACATGGCTATATGGTAACAAGTGCACAAATACGTGATAACTATCAACATATGTAATGGTCACGACAATCTATACATGCGGCGACCCACATACTACCCTCTTGGATAATATGCCGGTCTTTGACATATTGTAGACACAATGTCTTCTCATCCACAATATATCATATAGAATAGCACATCAGAAATATTGCAGCGGTCCATATATTACAAACTTAATTTACAAACTTGAAATATAACATAAAGTCCAACAAACTTATTCCCAAAAGTATGAAAAATTTAAAACCGTTATCACTTGGTTACAGCAAAAGCCTTAACTATAAATCTCAACTCACCCAACCTATACTTCTACTCGGTGGCATTCTCGTCGCGGAACTCCACGTAGTAGTCGACATCCTCGTCCTCTTTCGTCGACGCCTGCTCTTCGGGAACTTCCTCGTCGACTTCGATGTACACTACCTCCGTCTCCGCCATCGGCTCACAGTCTAATCAAAGGAATTAGAGTAAAAGGATGAGTACAAAAGGTACTCAACAAGTCTAGGAATAGCAAAGAGGTATTTGATGCACTATCTACTGAGAACAGTAATGCTCTCCAAAAGTAATGCAATTTTGTAAGGTAAGAGAGTCAAGTTTTACTTTAAGAGACTATGATCTCATGCCTTACAGGCTACTAGGATCCTCGATGGATCCCTTTCCTACTGCATTTGCAGTTCCAACCAGGAACATGGAGTGACTCAGCCACACTTCTTTACACTCTGCAGATGTGCGCAACTGTACCCACAAATGACCAATAGTCGCGGTGTTTACGTTGTCACATGCAAAACCAAACCGTAAAGTCACAGAGCCGTTTCACCGCCCGCTCAGTCATACCTCGCGTCGTAGTCCAGCACAACAGGCCATATACTACCGATCTCACGTTGATACTACAAATCCAACGCATTGTGGTTAGCCAACGGCTAACACCACCTTCCCAACAGTTGATACTCCAGATCCAACTATTGAGATCTTCCTTTCCCGGGGGTGTATGACATATGGCAAAGGTACTTTGGCTCAGCCCCGCCCATACAAGGTATGTGGTATGCGCGATCACTACGACGCTTAAGCACAATCGATCATTTATTGTCTTAACCTTATATGAACAAAGCTGTGTGATGAAATCCACCTTCCGATGTGTCCCAGACACCTTTCCAGGATTTCACCACACACCATGATAACGCCCAAAAACCGGCGATCAAATAAAACAGCAACTGATTCATCTTTAGAAAATAGATTTTCATTTTGTGCATGTTATAGACGAGAAGGAAATGTTGTAAAACGTTCTCAACGGATATGAACAATAAATTGGAGTTGTCTAGTGACGGATAGGTAGTGGAGTTTGACTGGTCTGCTAACTGAACTCCAGTTTCTGAAGAAAGAAAAAAATATAGTCCGATAAGGACTAATCTAAAAGATTCCAATTATGAATGCAATGACATGGCATGAGGTGACACGTGTATTAAAATTATCATCAAGGATTTTAAACTTAAACCTTTTGAACATCCTCTTAAAGATTTAGAATTTTCTAACAATAATTCGAGTGTTAGATATTTTAAATCTCATGTTAATTTTTCACATGATAGCATTAATCAATTTAATCTTTGATTACTTTACTCAAAATTTAACATTTCTATTTAATCCATTGACCTTAATTTAAGAAATTAGTTAAGATCTTAAGAAAATTAACTTAGGGTTCAACCTCTTTTAAAGAATAATACATAATACTCAATTTATAATAATTTATAGTTTAAATAGTCTTAAATTCTTTTCTAAGGAGAAGAAATTATTTTAAAGTTAAACAATTTGTTTCGATTTTTTTAATTCACTCCCTAAACCACACATATATATATCTACTATTTTTTTCCATTTCCTTTCATTTCTGTTTTAAAGATAACAGTGAAAATTCACTTATTCATCTTATACTTCTTCTCTCTCTCTCTTTTTTTTATAACTAAACTTCCGACCGGCCCATTAGGCCCAAAAACCTCTAATCTATCCTAACCCTAACTCACCCGCACCTCTAACTCTCTCTCTCTCTCCCCTGGTCATCCCCGACCTCTCTTCTCTTCGTCCTGGCACACGCCGCCGCCTATGCTACCTTCGCCTCGGGTCCGGCCCTTGGCCTCCTCCGCCGGTGTGAGGTCTCCTATCCCGCCGCCGGTTCTTCCCGAGCTCTCCTTTGTTTCTTCGCACACTCCGCCGCCTCGCCCCAGACGCCTCACCTCAACCCCGTCCGATACCGGCGCCGCCCCGATTGCTCCTCTTGGTGTCGCTCTGGTCGCGAGCCTGGGGCTCGGGCTTAGCCCCGCCAGCCCCTCGGGTCGCCGCCTCCCAAATGCCACGTCGCCACTTCCCCTTGGTCGCACTCGCCGTGCCACCTGAGGTGGCTTGAGGCCCGGTGTCGAAGTCTGCCACCGGCGGCGCTCCAATGGGCCCGCCCCTTGCCGGAGGTGCGGTGGGGTCGCCTTGCCGTCGGCCCATCTTTCTCCGGTGAGTATTTCCCCCGATTCTCCTTGTCTATTCCCCAATTTCTCTAATTCTAGGGTTTCACCATTTTGGCCCGATTAATACTTGTGAATTTGTGGATGGCATGATTTGATTCAATTGATGCCTCGGTAGTTTGGTTCATGTGCGACCGTTGCTAAATCTTTGTAATTAAAGTCTATTATGCTCAATTTGTGATAAGAACATATTACCACCTTGATTCTAGCTTATCTTACTGTTTCACTTGAGCTTTTATTCTTTATGCACTTGACAAATTCGAGAACAGATGCAACACTTGATCAAGTTTACTCTATGACGAGGCTCTAGTTGAAATTCTAGTTTTGCTATTTTGAATTTTAATTTGAGAAGAATAGATGCTAGACTTAATCTCAGTTGTTTTCTGTTGTTTCCCATATATGGTTATGCCTACATCAGCTCATCGAGCTGAAAAACAAATGCTATATCTTGATTCTTTAGCTGAGATTGTGATGGTGCCATGAATCTAAACATATGTTGGTAGAACTGATAAGAATAGATTCAATCTTGATCTTAGCTTCTTTTACCTTCTGTACATATATTGATATCAGTTGTTACTTTGAAAGAACAAGTTGCTACACTAATATTTTCTTTGAAATCTGAGGTGACAATCTGGGAGTTTGGTTTGAAAAGGGTATTAATTTAGATAAGAACAGATATGTAACACTGCTGCCTATTCGATGCCTTAGTAAACTGTGATGTTTTTCTGAGAAAAGAACTTGAGAAATGGTATATGAAATCTGATAAAAACAGATTATTACCAAGTTGCCTAAAGGAAAACCTTATGATGATTCTTAATCTGAAGGTCCCTATACTCATGCTAAAAATTTTATGCATGTGTACTTGGGCTTGCGCTTCCAAGGATCTTACCTTGTCTCAACCTAGACAATGGTAAGTTGGCTCCTTCGGTCTGCTGGGTTTGCTCCTAAGCCTGTTGAGGTCTTCTCTTCCTCTTCTCTAGTTCTTGGTGACCTTCTCCTCCTAAGCACGCCTTGCTATCCCTGATGTTCTTGATGTGTTGGTGGTCTTGTTTCCTACAATCCACCTCCTGATTGCTCGAATGGCTGAATTGGTAGTGACTACTACTATTGTGGTGCTAGTCTTCGATAGATTTGTGGCAATAGCGACTGTTGTTCAGAGTATATATATATATATGGTCACTCTCCATCTATGGGACATTGGCCACCTCCTGCTTGTTTTATAACGAGCTGTTGAGCTTACCACTGTTTATCTTGGATAACTATAAGAGATATTCTCTTCATCTTTGGCTGCCTTATTTGCTAAGGAACTTGACCTTGGTCAAAGGCTAAGGCTTCTTGGATAAGTTTTTCGATGGATTTTTGCTGTCTTATCTAAACCCTTTGATTTTTTATAAAAAGAAACAAAATTAATTATTTTCAAAACAGAAAGTACGGAGGCAATGTAGTATAAGATAAAAAAATTATTTTCATAATCTCACCTCTTTTCTCCATATATATATATATATGTACATATATATATACTTTATATATATATATTTAATCGTCCGATGAGGGTCTTAGCCACGTGGCCTTCGGATATTTTCAGAAACAAAAACATTTCGCAAAACTATTTTTAGAACTAAAATTATTTAGGTTCACTCGGCACTATTTTGCCCCCGCAACTAAACTTGCGGATGTTGGTGGAGCTGTGCCGGTGAGACCACCTGTATTTCAAAATACTTGTTTTCAAAAATCTTTGCCTCCTACAGCAACGGCGTAATTCCAACGGTCTCGAGTGCACATACTTGACGACCTCGGATGCCGCCAACATTTTTGAAAACTTCCCCCCTCCAACTCTCGGTGTTCTTCTACATCTCAAGACTCGAAGATTAGGTTTAAATATTTGTATAGGTAGACATTTCATCATGTAATTTTTTATTTTCTTCTTTTTTACTCAATTATGTAATCATCAATTATTGTACCAAGATAATTGTATCTCCTGTTTAATCTAATAAAGTTGCAATGTCAATTGTATTTGAATGTGTATAGGTGATGAATGCCATGATCACACATATGATGCGAATGCACAACAAATTCCCCTCTCAACCTAACTCTCGACGTTCCTCGGTAGAATCAGATCAACTCAACAACGCGAGTTGATTTATTTCCACCTCACGCCTCTCACGACTAACTCAAAAACTAGGGTTCTCACAATACAACCTGATAACGTTACTATTTGATGTTCCTTTGTTGTTCTTGCCTCTCTTATTTGTTATACCATGTTGAGTTCATGCATGGACTATTTAAATATTCACCATCTTATAGTGCTAACTTTATTGAAGTTGTTCAACACAACTTTTACCATTCTTCTGTGTGAATTTTTAGGGGATCACTGATTTTATTGTGGATTCATGCTGTGAAGATCTCAAGAAATATGTCCATATAGAATATGGCTCATGGTTGTTAGGTTGTCTAGTTAATTGTGAACAAATATTGCTAGGAACCAAATTAGCCTTGTGCATACAGGTGGGAATTAGTTACATGTTCTTGCATGTGTAGCTCAAACCTGATTGTTTTGCTATGTTCTTCATATTATCATATACATTATGTGTTGATTCGGCGCATCATGGTGAAGGGGATACATGCTACACGAATAGATCTAGGAGGATACAAAATATGAATATAATGGTTGTAGTAGTATTATTTGGCAGGCAGATTGTTGCTTCCGTATTTGCTGGTTGGGGAGGGGGGATTTTGAGGTTGAAATCTGGCATTTATTGCTACTTTTTCTAAAAGTGTGAAATCTGCTCAAAAGCGGCGCTTTTGGAGTTGGAAAGGAAGGTCTCGTTTTGTTTGGGGCCATCAGATTAGCAAAGAAGCCCATGGAAAAGGTTGCTGCGGCCCAGTATAGTGTGCAGTCAGCCCAGCTCGTGGGGTGGGACACGTGAACGAACATGATGAAAAAATTTCGTCTCGCGCGGAGGCGTGCTTGCGCTCGGCCATCACAGGGTGTGTGGAAAAACACGCCTCAGCGCGTTTGGGGGTTTGACAGGCTAGATACGTTTGGCTTTGTCGGGACGTTCGTATGCTAAGATTATGTAACGAAAGTCGCGCGCTCGTCAGGTCCTAGGGAAAAGTCCATCAACTCTCGTGCGTAGTTAATTTTTCGTCCTCCGCGCGCTGTCAAATCTAATCACCATCGTCTCGTCGCTCCATCCGGCCGACGCCGACAATGCGCGAGAACCACCACGGAGACAAAGCGCACAATCCACCGTCCACTCGCGTGGCTCCAGTCCCCCCTTCGCGTGGCGCACGACGAGCCACCGGTGCTTCGCCCAAAAGCCCGCAATAAAACCGCGCGCGCGCAGTCTCCCACCCGCCTACGCGCTCTCCCCTCGCCTCCGTCCTTACCGGCCCTGCCGCGCCGTTCCCCGCCCACCCACGTCGCTGACGCGCGGGGCCCGGGACACCAACGGCCCGCGTGTCGGTGGGGCGAGCCTGGGGTGGAGGGCCGGGAGCGCGGCCACGCAGCGCGGCTAGCCACCTTTGGATGCCCGCGGGCAACGCGTGGCCTCGTGGGCCGAGACGTGGGCGGGTTAGTGGCCGTCCGATCGGGCAGGAGTGGACGGAGTAGACGGCTGAGGGTGAACCCCGAAGCCCCACGGCTGAACTGCAGTCCCCCTCGGCATCAAAACGGCAAGCTGGATCTCGACAGGGAAAAGGCGCTGTATTTTTGCATACAGGCCTACCTTGTCCTGTGAAATGTTGTACATCACCCATCCTGTTTCTTGTTATATTTACATGGAGGTCCATCCATCTCTCCATGAGAGCTGGCACAGTTTAGTTGGCAAGGGTTGCCAATGGATTATAGATGCATATTAAGTATAAATTAGCTTGTATAATGCATTTACGTGGAACCATGAAAACGACCCCATGTTTGAAGCAAATGATTTTTTGAAGAAGTTACCAGGATTACAAGTTTACAACTCTATAGATCGTATGAGGCCTTTTCGATATAGGTTTGGCTTTGGAAATTTTTATTGGAGTTCTTCCTTTTCTCTAACTCTAGAGGATTCCAAACATTTGCTCAAATCTTACATTTTCATTTGATTTGAGAAGCCAATACAACACGTCTCTTTTTCTCTCATCTTCTCTCTAATCAAAGAACAATTTGCTTCAATATTCGCGTGGATTATCCAAATGGCTAAGTTGTATAATTTTTGTGTTCCCAATTACCTCTAAGAATACACTACATGTGAAATCCAATTCCCGAAAATTTTATATCTTAAGTTTTTCTATCTTGCGTCCGAAAGGGATAAACTGGTAGCCATACCAAGAAATTTTGATGTGTAGGCCAGCAAGTGACATTTGCCTAGGAGTCATTAATTTGTACGTCTTCGACTCTGGCGGCTACATAAACAATCTCAATTGCAGCTCCCTGGCGAGCTCGGGCACGTAGATGCCCACCCTGCCGGAACGATGGTACCGCCACTGCTACTAATTAAGGTATAACATGACATATTCAATAATCGAAAAAAAAGTACTGGGGTTGGGAATAATAACTAGAGGGCTAATATGAGAACAATAAAATATGTGTTATATATGTGCGTATCCATGGGGATTAATTTGCAATAAGACCTTGTGCCGTTTTGGAACAAAATGGTTGCCCATGTCTTGCAATACTTCCAAGCAAGCCAGGGAAGGAAGAGCCAATCATAAAGCAATCAGAGAGGAGACAGAGAAACGTGCACACAATTAATAAGATCTCTGCCGGACAAGTGCAGGAGAGGCAAGAATGCAAGATCAGACGACGACGACGACGAGCTCGCCGCCTTCCAGCAGCGAGAGGTCGTCCAGCTCCGCGCGACAGACGGAGTCCAAGGAAGGCACGTACACATGCACAACCTAGTTATAGATTTTCGCCGTGATCTTAGTTTTTCGGTTTTTTTTTCCATGCATCTGGTTTGATCTGTATCGAGCTCGGCTAGCTCTTCAGGCATTACATAGTTTGCTCCGTTTTTGTTCAGTCGTATGTTTTCTTTCTTCTTTGTGTCGTGCATGCATGCTTGGTTTGTATGTCCGAGGCTCTGAACCGCGCGCGCGCATGCAGGGATGGACAGCGACGAGGATATAGGGAGAGTGCCAGAGTTCGCGCTGGAGCAGGGAGGCCCATCCACGTCGGGAAGGGAGCAGCCGGCCACCGGGACGTCCTCGGAGCGCGCTCAGTCGTCGTCCGCGGCGCAGGCCAGCACGCGCCGCCGCGGCCGCAGCCCAGCCGACAAGGAGCACCGGCGCCTCAAAAGGTGTAGTAGCCCTTCAACTCCACTGCGTGCGTAGAACTCGCAGTAGTACAGTCGTACGTACGCTAATGTTGCTGGGTGCTAGCCGCCTAGCGGGTGAGTAATATTCTATGGAAGTTTATTGTTTTTAGAAATTGAAGTAGCACTGTTTTTTTATTAAGAAGAAATATGATATAGTAAAAATTTACAAATAGCTAGTAGTTTTTTGTCGAGCGGATCCACACCAAGGAAACTGCTATCTATCACATGCGAATTACTCCCCTACCGTAGGTGTACTAAGCGTGGTCGGCAGCCCCCATTGCTTGATATCTTCAAACGCGAGAGATGCCACTTCCCTGAACTTGAGTCGTTTAAGGGTGAAGATGCGATGGTTTCTCTCTTTCTAGATATTCCTCATGACATATAAGAGGATTCTGCTGGGATATCTGTGCTCCTCCTTGGTTGCGCTTGCAATTATGGCGTTCCAACAATCGTTGGTTGAGTTGAATTGCAGCAGTGGCACTAAGAGTTGAACACCGACTCAAGTTGCGGTGAGGCCCCACACGACATGAGTGAAGTTGCAGTCCTTGCAGAGATGAGAGGGCATCTCGGGCAACAACCGGCATAGTTGACAGTACAGCTCGTGGGGCCAGCCCCTAACTGCGAGTAGCTCCGCGGTAAGGATCCGGTTTTTGGAGGACAAGCCAGGTGAAGAGGTGACATTTAGGCTTAGCATGTGCACGCCAAATTTTGTTTGCCTTTAACCTATGGATGGAGCCCTGAAACTAAGCCTTGTACGACGAGCTAGCTGAGTATTCGCCCGAGGTGGACCACTTCCAACTGATAGTGTCTGGGATGGGGAGGTTGAGGTGTGTCCCGCTGAGCAATATTGCAATGTTAATGAAATCCCCCAGTTGCACGAGGTTGCTGAGCCTGGAAACAAGTTTGATCTAGCTGTCGTTGTGCAGCTCTTTGCTAACCATTTGTCCCTTGCAAGTTGCAATCTTGAATAATTCAGAGGCCCTATTGCAAAAGGCTGTGTTCCCTTTCCAGACATTGTGCTAGAAGAGCGTGTTGGTTCCATCCTCAATGGTGATGACAGTGGGGGCGTAGAATAGGGACATATTTGCATCATTGCAGGGCAACTTTGTCCAAGCCCAAGGCCTTTTCGAGTTGGTCCAATAGTACCAGGGCCAGCAAGTCACTGTGCGTGTCCGAACCGTTCAAGGTCCAAGTGCCCAAGCCTCCCAGTTGCTTAGGCCTACATACCATCTTCCAATTTACAAGGGCATGGCCGCGGCCAGCAAGCTCGGCGTCATCCCCCTTCTAGACGAACCCACGAGAGATCTGGCCAAGCTTTGACCGCACCCACTTAAGCACGGGAATACCGATAAGTGATAGGTCATGGAAGCCAAAAGCATAGATTTGGTCAGCACCACCCTTCCCGCCCGAGTGAGGTTTTTCTCCTTCCATCCCGGAAGCCTGCCCCTGACTTTGTCAATTAGCATCTGGAAGTCAATTTTTTGCAGGCGTGTGTAGTGGAGGTACAGACCCAGATATTTGCCATGGAAATTTGCCAAAATGGCCGGAAAGGATGTGAGTAGGTTGTCGAGGTTAATGCCATCGCATTTGACCTGGAATACCTCCATCTTCTGAAGGTTGGTCTTGAGGCCACTAGCCCTGCCAAAGGTAGAAAGGATTTCCATGCAGGCCTGTAGCTCAGCCTTGTTTGGGTTTGCGAAGATGCTAGCATCGTCAGCATAAAGGGAGATCTTGAAGCGCGTCGACGTAGTGCAAATAGGCTTCATCTCGGCTTCCGTGGCAAGGTGAAGAATTCGTTGAAAGGGATTGGTTGCTAGGATGAAAAGCATAAACGACAGGGGGTCTCCTTGCCTAAGGCCCCTAGTGTGATGAAACAAGGCGCCTGGAGATCCGTTGAGGAAAACCCTAGATGAGGAGGATGCAAGGGAGAGGCAAATCCAGTCACACCAGTGCTACCCAAAGCTAAGGTGCCATAAGACCTCAATGAGGTATGCCCAGTTGACGGAGTCAAAGGTCTTAGAGATATGCAACTTGAGGAATAAACTTGGTGTTCATGACCTATGGAGCTCTTTTAGCATGTTTTGCATGTGGAGGAAGTTTTCATGAATGCAACATTTCTAGATGAATGCACTTTGGTTCTTGGAAATCAGCGGCGGAAAAAACAGGCACCAGTCTATTTGCCAAGACCTTGGAGAAGATCTTGGAGACGTTGTGGATCACACTAATGGGGCGGTGATCCCCCACACGCGTGGCGTCCACCTTCTTTGGCAGGAGAATGATATTGGTAGAGTTTATGAGCCCGGCGTAGTTGCCCCTTAGATTTTCCAATTGGAGGATGGCAGCCACTAAGTCATCTTTGATCATTCCCCTGGAGTGTTTGAAAAAGACAAAAATGAAGCCGTCGGGGCCCGGCAACTTGATTGGCAGGAGGAAAGAGATAGCGTCCTTAATTTCTTGCTCAGTCATAGGCTCATCGAGGTCCACTAAATCATTCGACTGATAACTGAGGTTCTCCTAGTCCAAGTAGAGCTGCCTAGGTTCTTAAGGCCCCAGGTGACCGTGGAAGTGGGAGTAGAGCTCTATTTCTTTGTCCTCTTTGGAAATAGCAATTCGGGAGGTGGTTTGCAAGACTTGGATAAAGTTTTTACAATGTCTACTGTTGGCCCTAATGTGGAAGATTTTGGTATTCACATCACCCTCACGAATCCAAGAGAGCTTGGCACGCTGTCTCATTTTGGTCTTCTGGATGGCAATGAGACTGAGGAAACAACTCTTTAGGGCGCGCCCCTCTTGGGCGAGGTCAAGCTAGCAATGATTTCCTTTTCGGCCATGATCTGAAGTTTGATGTTCCCCACATTTTGTCTGTTCCACCAGTGGAGCGCTTTTTCCATGCAAAAAAGCTTGATATGTAATCTTCTAATGGGGTTAGTGGCTAACATGTTCTTTCCCTATGCATCCACGACCACATCATCGTATCCTAGAAGCCGCAACTAGGAGGCCTCAAATCTGAATGCCAGCTTTGGCGACTCTTGTGTGCATCCTTGAATGAAGAGCTGGCAATGGTCAGAGCACAGGGTAGGAAGAGCATGCAAATGGGCAAATGGGAAGAGCATCTCCCAGCCATCCAAGCAAAACACATGGTCAACTTAGACAAAGTCGGGCCGTCTTGCTCATTAGACCAAGTGCACCGGCATCCGCTAAGCCGCATCTTTTTGAGCAGCAGGAAATCTAAGGCGAAGCGGAATCTAGTAACCAGGAGTCGATTGACCCTATCATTATTTTTTGGCAGCTTTGGTAATCAATTTGAAATATCCTGATAGAATCCATTCATATTTTACCAAGGATTGCAGAAGTTTCAGCTCCTTTATGAATGCTAGCTTGTCATACTCGCTCTGCGGCCCATAGATGTGTCTGATTGACCAAGAAGTCAAATCATTCTTCATAGTGATCGTAGCGGAGATGGTGTTGAGAGAGAGCGAGACTTTGGAGAGCAAGAAGAAATCCCCAAAAGCCACAAGAATGATCCCCCTTAGTGCCAACCGCTGGGAGGAAGGCATAGTTTGAGAGGGGCCTAGAATTTGACGAATCAACGGGTCGTCGACAAACTCCAGCTTTGTTTCTTGGATGCACGCAATCATATAGTGGGAGTCCCATACTAAGTCCCTTATGGCATCACGATGCACATTGTAGTTGAGGCCACACACATCCCAACAGATAATCTTACCATTCTCCTGAGCCATGGTAGATTAGAAGCTTTGCACGGTGGAGCAAAGAGTGGGAGTCAGGTTGCAAAGATGGGGGGCTACACAGTGCCGAGGCAGCATCGTTGAGGAGGGTTGATGAGAGGGCCATGTGCATGGCGATGAAACGTCGATGATCAGAAGACACAGCAAGGAGCAAAGTCAAAGAGACGATGCAAAGCGGTGATGAACTGGACTCAATCACGCACAATAGTGATTATGAAGGAGCGCCGCATATGCCTACAAGCACACATGCACCAACACACTCGGGTTGACATGGTCAAGTAGCACAGATGACAGGGTTCCTCTATCCTAGAGGAAACACAACACATACAGGAGCTAAGACACAACATCACATAGGAGCTAAGACACAACATCATAGAGAGGCACACAAACGGGTAGCCAGAGGAAACCATCTAAACCACTACTTGTTTTGGGCTCCTCTGCCTTTGTTCTTCTTTGAAATCTCAACGTGTTTTACCAACTTGTTGATAGCTTCAATGGCTGCAGCCGCCAAAGGGCCCTGGAACATCTTGAGGCAAGCATCACGCGCCTTGTCGTCGAACTTGTCAGTGGGTTGCAGTAGGCCACACACGCGTGTGATTAGTTCCTACAACTCGCGTGCAGCGTTGTCGAAGCAAAACCTTTTCTTGGCTGCAATGCACCTGCTATGGCGCTAGGTTCCAGCGGTAGTGGGGGTAGTGTGCTAGTCATCAAGGTGTTCAACACCAGTAGCGGAGGAGGCTTAGTGATCCTCTACAGGAACCTGGTGATGGTACAGGAATCCTTGATCTCGAGGCCAATTGGCGCCTCCGTCGGCAACTATACTGACGCTAACCCCACGATGACAAGTGGCACGTCTGCAGCAAGAGGCCCGTCCGGGGCTACGTCGAGTAGCTTATTATTAGGGGCGCCTAATAGGGGCGTGCATAGTGTTTCCACCGCAGGGGCCACGAGAGTGCATTGTTGGAGTGGAGTTGCGAGATGGAGACAGCCTCGGCCATGTCCAACTCGTTGTTCCAGGCTTCAATCCTTCCATCCCCCACGGTGAATGAGAGTGCTAGGGGCACACTGGGTGAGGCTGCGGCAGTGCCAAGGCCAACGTCCTCAAGCAGGGTATGCACATCACCAACGATGATAGGAGCATCGGGAGAGGCATGCACCGCAGGCATCGAAGTGGCGTGAACCTCACCGTCGGGGGCGTGAGCTCCAGACGAGGTGTGTACTACGGCCATCGTCCCCGCCCTGGGTGCCGCATCTTCAAAGGAAAGATTGATCTCCCCGGAGAAAGATGGGCAGGTGAAAGCACGCGTGTAGGGGCAAACGAATGGCACTCCCTAGCCTAAACTATGAAGCTCCATGGCGTGAGGCTGATGCCAACTTTGTTTAGTGTTGACACTATGTGTCTCATATAGCACACAACCCTCTTGATCCACAAGTCCCCACGAGGCACGACTTTGGCCGGGGAGCAACAATATCGTGGACCCAGTCCACCATCAATATCTGCATCTCAGCATGCATGGAGATGGCGTAAGAGGCGAAGAGACCCTAGAGCATGGTGTTGGCTAAAGCCTTACACAACTTTAGAGAGCCAAAGCCACCTTCTGGACGACCATGACATGGGAGCGCTGCCATGGTCGGGTCCCTTGTCCCACCTACAAGGGGAGAGAGTCTAATCCCAGCAGATGCTATCCAAACTAGGATTAGAGCTGTAGCAGCGGATGTTGCGGCCATGATGGCCGCTCTTGCCGCCATGATGGCCCCAGCCTCATTGTCCTTGTCACGCCGGTAAGAGAGGTGGTGGGGGTGCTCGCCATGGCCGTTGTGCTGCTCACCGTGGTGTGAAGGTTTCTTGGCCTTAGCACGCTTGGCATTTGCCACTGCAGGCTGGCGGTCCACATGGACACCGTCAGCAAAGCCTGAGGTCCAACCGGAGTCCGTGACGACTGGCTTGAAGAGCGGTGCATTGTTTGCCGAAGCCGAGTAATTGACTATCACCCTCTCGTGTAGTCCTAAATGCAATCGAGGTGGACGAGCACTCGAAACTTGGCGTCGCGCTTCCAACACTCCACCGTCTCCCTGGTTGCCACACGGGCATCAAGCACCGCCGTGTGTGCACCAGTAGTCCTAGTGGTGAACTCGAAACAAAGCATCTTTGGGATTGTGCTCGGGTTCGAGGTCCAGACCCAGAGGCCCAGCTTGGAGATGTCAGACATGGTGGTTGAATGGTCATCTAGGTGCTAAAGGGAGTATTTACGCCCAATGATGTGCTCTGCCACTAGCAGGTTCCACGCATAGGCCAGGATGCCCTCGAGGCTAAGGTGGATGCAGAAGAATATCGCCAGACCAATGGCATGCGCAAGCGGCCTCCCTGGCAGCACGTGGATGTTGAGTTCATGGTGCTTGAAGCCCTTAGTGCTGATCACTCCTCGGGATGGTGCTTCGTGACCATGATGTCAAAGCGGCGAAGGCAAAACTGGCTACAGAAGACTTGGTTCATGTCATCGACAGAGGCACCGCACGGATTGCTAACGATCCATGCCATAGCCATCATGCTCTCTAGCTTGTGCATCTCATGCTCCAAGTTGATGGACATGGGGATGACCATTGAATCCTCCTCCAGCCACATGTCCAGGGCCTCTATACAAGCGGGGGCCATGGCAACCACCGGGTGGGCCATGGCACCCCACGGGAGGGGGTGGTGGCAGGAGTTGTTGGTCAATGGAGATGTAGGACGACGCATGCGCCTGATGGAGAGGCAAGGTGGGCACGAGCAGCCGGGGGATGACAGGTAGGTGAAGGTGCACAAGCGACTAGGTGGGCAGGGGCTATGGGGGCAAGTAGTGCAAAGAAGGCCTCGGGCCCGTCGTGGGAGGCGGAATGCTGGGAGGCGAGGAGGACCGCAGCCCATACAACCACTCAATGTGGCCCAAGTGGCGACAGTGGAGGCAGCGCACGGGATCACAGCACGACACAACGAAGTGGTCATTGGCGAGGCACCGGAAGCACCTGCCCTTCCACCTTTTTGAGGAGGGCTAAAGGCAAGGACGGTCGAGTTGGAGGAGGCCTTGAAGTTGACCTTGAGAGCATGACCTGTCGAGCAATGCGCCACGACGGCTCTATGTGCCACCCCTGGTCACGCTCATCCTCCACATCTTGGCTAGCTATAGTAGGTGCGGGGGGCTCAAGTACATCGCGATGGGACGTGCTGCTTGGCAGATGGAGATGTATAATCGCAGGGATTATGACCAGTGAATGCTTCCCACCAGCACGATGTCGCCCAACCCGGCTGGCACAACCACCGGCGTTGGGGGCGTGCAACAGTGATTGTAACCCAGGCAAGGAGGAGCATGGGTGAAGATGGTTGTTGGGGTAGGTAGTTTTCATCAAGAGGCCGGTGGGTAGGCGGGCAGCCAGCTTGGCGCCTTGCTGCACCCCGACAACCGAGAGGAGCGAGCTGGCGAGGAGGATGGGGGTCGGGATGAGGTGGACCAGATCTTGATAGGGGGAGGTGGCCTTACCTAGGCAACCGAGCATGAGGATTGGTGGAATCGAGCGAGGGGGAGGACGCAGTTGGAAGGGGCACAGGCTCAGACACATGAAGGTGGATAGGTGGCTGATGGAGGGCGCCGCCGGCCGGGAAAGGCGTAACGACGTGCGGTCGCCATGGGAGCACTTGCCTCCCTCCGGCGACGGTCATCCTGTGGATTGATAATTTAAGGAAGTTTTAACTAACAAAACAATCATGTAGTCAAACTCTTTTTAATTGACGGAATATGATAGTTTTTTCAACATTTCAACTATTTCAAGCAAGTTTTGGTCGATGCTTGTGGATATAATTTAGAGCTGGGGGGTGCAAATCTATGTTCTGCGGCTACTGTTTTAAACATGCAACGTAAATGAATAGATTATTATGTGGGTCTACACCTATTATATATTTAATTAGATTCAGAAAATGCCCCAAATTTGACCCATAAACACTCCGGGGCATGTAGAATGCTACCCAGGGGTGGAGGATAATGGAGCCTAAAATGGGCAATGGTCTCTGCCCCCAATAATTTTTTTGTTAGATTACCTCTAAGTATGTTATACATTTGACCATAATTTCTATTAGATAGCCACCCTGGACCTTTCTAAAATCATTAAGCTTAGCTACACCTTGAGATTTGCTCAAGCTCCACCACCGATGCTACCAATATGGAGTTAACATTCACTAGTTAGCTAACTAGCGGATACTTCTGTTTTCTATATTGGAGAATGGGAAGTTAGAAATTTTAAATAATGAGCATAGTTTAAAGTTTAGAAAACTAATTTCAAGCATGAAATTGACATGGTTATCCATAGGACAAGCGAAAAACATCTTCAATCCTTTAAGGACTGGTTGAACAATTTGATTGGAACTTTTTTTTTCATGCTTGTACATAACTATTTTTAATATATTGGTGTAGTAGGACACTCTTCTACTGTTTTTCCCTTAAACAGAGTTAGAGATTTTGAGTTCGAAATTTGCATTTCCGAGTTAAAAGCATGGATCTTCAAGTTGCATGTATTAAACTGGTTGGTTGATAATCCCTTCTTTCGAGTAAAAAAGTTTCACTAGTTAAATGATGTCCGCTAATTCGAATTACTGAGATCAATGTCCAAATTTCCAAGTTAGAGTTTGAATCTTCAAGTTTAAATTTTAAAGTTCGTCTTGGTAGTTCAATATTTTCATTTGATAGTTTCACTTGGTAGAAAGTATTAAGTGTCGGCTAGTAAGTTAACTACTCAATGTTCGTTGCATAGAGGTTCCCGAGTACCCACTAGACTAGGTCATAGTCATGAATTATCCAAAATGAACTTAATTGCCAAAAAGTGTCAACTTCCATTAATTCGCGCTGATAGTTTTTGTGGCCCCTGCAAACTAATCTAGGTTATTGAGGAACCGGGTGTCAGCGCAGCAGGCACGGGAAAGGAAGAAGGCGTATATGAGTGAGCTGGAGGTGAAGGTGAAGGACCTCGAGAAGAGGAACTCAGAGCTAGACGAGAGAGTCTCCACACTGCAGAACGAGAACCAGATGCTTAGACAGGTATATATATATAAATCATATCAATGGAAAATAATCATATAGGATACAGGTTTTATGGATATAAAGTTGGACCCTGTTCACATAGGACACATCGCACCACAAAATCATGTATACCCCGTCTGTGTTAGCGAGGAAATTACTGATATCAGCACGAATGACTAATGGTGTCCAACCTAACGTGCATGTGACCGGCCTGGGCAAGGGCCTATAGTAATATAGGACCTAGGATTATTTTCCCATACTAAGTACCTGTACACATTACGTTTGCATACATGCAAGTTCTCATCATGCATGTACCACCACTAAAAAAGTCACAGAAATTTTGGCACCACAAAAAGAATTCTCATGCATGTGCGTGCATGCATGGAAGACTTCAGTACTATGTATGTGCAGATTAAAATATTCAAGTAGTAAAAATTTTATTGTCGAGTTTCATCCCTATTATATGTATATATGGAGTTACGAACATGCATAGACATATAGTTAACGGGAGATGCCTTCATAGTCTGATTTCCTGTTTGCAGATACTGAAGAACACAACCGTAAACAGACGAGGACCAGGTAGCGGTGCCGGCGGAGACGGCCAACATTAGTACAGAAATCAATATCCGAGACGGTTAAAATAGCACATCCGAGACGGTTATAGCACCCGCCTCCACGAAGTGATTGCGGATATGAGGGCATGCATCGGAGGCGGTTACGCAAGCGCCTCGGATAAGAGCTCATCCGAGGCGGTTAAAACGCGTTAACCGCCTCGGATAAGCTCTTATCGGAGGCGGTTATATTTCCTCAACCGTCTCAGATAAGGACTTATCGGAGGCGGTTATTCTTCCTTAACCGCCTCGGATAATGTCTTATCGGAGGCGGTCAGGATAATGTAACCGCGTCCGATAAGTCCTTATCCGAGGCTGTTGAAGTATATATCCTAGGCGGTTGTTTATTTGCAACCGCCTCGGATATGTTTTTAAACAGGCATTATTTTGCCTGATTTACTAGCCTCCCTGAAAAAGCAGACAATTCATATATATGACATATCACAGCGCGCACAACAGATTTATATAGCACACTTCAATCATTCATTATCGCATCGACCACAAGACATAAACTACAAACATTCACATATATACGCATACGAATAAATATTACAAAACTTGTTCACTTGAGTCACATACTTAATTCACAGCGAAGATATTGATCAAATTCAAAAAACTAGACCTCTCTTAAGTTCTTCACATGAATAGAACCACTCGCCGAAGCCTCCATACACGATATCTGTTGATAAAGAAGTCTCATCTGTAAACAGTGACGTTAGCAGTGAGAGGAAAAATGAACAAGACATTTAAAAACATCAAATGCACTTATCATTTGAAACCACAAGTTGGATAGATAACTACAAAGTTTGATTGTAGACGTTAATGAAGTAACTAATGACCTAACTAGAAACCTAAGTAATGATCTAACTAATCGCAATCCTAAGTTCCTAGCTTGCCGCCGGGAAACTGAAGCGTCCTTCGGGACTAATGACATTATTGTTTAGGAAGCTAGCGATGTGCAATCGGATCTGGGCGAGGTCCATATCTTCCAACTGTTTGATTGCCATGGTTTTCGCCCCTACCTGAAAACATGAGGCTTACACTCATGGCGAATAGTATGATTAAACACTAGACATTAGTAGTGGCGATGGTTTCGTACCACTAGATCACCGTACTTTGGGTTGCTGCAAAGGGCTAGCATGTGAAAACACACGTAATACCCACAGAGGTCGGTCCCTTCAGGTTGTTGCCGGCACTACAAAAGGGATATCGATTAGATATAGAGGGCAGAAGTATGATGGCATTAGTTCAAGGAGTCAAGGACATTACGGAATACCTTAAACTTGGGGTCATGCCGTAACTCGACGGGCACTCCTTCCTTGACTTCCTTGTGCCTCCCTCCTTGTTTGACGTATGTGTCAAACGCTCTAGGTGATTCAAAACAATTAGCATCGAACTGTCTTTTTCTTTGTGAAGAAGAAAGAATAGGCATGGACGAAGTCAAAAGTTTTGGTACTCACTCGTCGAGTAGACGCATGATGTCCACATACCCTTGCTTGCGCTCGTCAATGCTACGCCTCATGGAGTCAAGGGAATATACCTTATTCTATTTCGGCACGATCACGAGGAAGATCTAATGGCCCCTGGTTATACGATACGAAATTATTACATGTTTAGCCGTCGAACCATGAGAATTTGCAAAGGATATGGCTTACCCGATGTTATAGGCAACCTGGATGTGATCTCGTGCGGAGTATTCATGGAGTAAATGCACGACGTAATCTCGCATCATGCTCCTATTCGCCGCGATGCTTTGGGCCAAGATCAAATGTGGGTCGCCGAACCCCACGGAGTTCTTCATCTTTCTTTTTTCACTCAGATCAAGCATGTATCTGAGTATAGGAGAAGAACAAGTTATATTGTAGACACTTAGCGGTGATAAAACAAAACGGTGTTGTGTTGTAAGGACTTACAGTATGAAGCACCTCATGAGACTGGCGTCCAGCTCACGGAAGTGCATCGTGTTGAAGATGTCCATGAATTCCATAGGAAACATATATGCGGTACGGTGCTTGAAATGCTCCTCCTTGAAGAAGACCATGAGGCCGACTCTTGTATCTGGGAATGGCCTGTTCGACATCTTGAGGTAATGATCATGGAGCTTCCGGTAGGCTATGCCCAAGTTCACGTCAGCGTCCACCATAGGTTGTCCCGCCACATGCTGACAAGCTAGCTCCGCTAAAGGATATTCAACATCATCAGCCAGTTTTGAAGCAGACTTCTTGGCTCTGTATACTTTTAGCTTGGATGTGGCCCCTTGACTCTTCGTTGGAACACGGCTTGGCCGTGAGCTCTCCACTGCTGGTACTGCCGGGAGTTGAGGAAGGGCCTCCACATGTGGCACTGTTGGCACTAGCTGAGGAAGGGCGAGCTGCCTCGAAACCTCCGGCGGAGATGGAGCAAGCACCAGTGAAAACCTCAGCATCCCTTGATCCGGCGAGCATGGAGGAACGGATGGTGCGCTCGGTGCTGATTCGAGGACTATGTCCTTCTTCGGCCACTGGACGAACGATCCGACCGCGTCGCTTAATGTCTGCATCTCATCAGATTCTCGCGCGTTCGGCAAGGGACAATTAGCTAAGGTTGGGTTGATTGACTCGACCTGCACTCGCACAAAGCCTGGCGTTAACGGGGCACCGTGTATCACCATTCCAGGAGTAGATGGCCACACCTGACCGTACGCGGCGTCCATTGAGAAGTTCGTCGTAGCGAACTGTATCTGCATTTTGCACCGCGTCGGACCCCCAATTTGGTCGACGGGAGAACAATCCTCTGCACCTGAGGCGCAGCTACTGCGGCGGGCACCCGGGCTAATTGTGACTGGCGCCCTGTCTTGCAGGTACTGTGCTGAAAGCCTCTCCTCCATCACCCTCATTCTTTCCTCAAATTGCACCTCAAGGGATGACTGTATCTATGCTTTCATCTGCTCGGCTCTTGCTCTCTTCCTCTGCCGACGTGCCTCCTGCGTGTCCCCAGTGAAGGCTTTGCTCCATGTTGCCAGATTACCGAAACCCCTGGTGCGTCCATAGGGCTCCCTGGTGCCGATGGCCTCGGAGAGTATGTCTTTCTCCCAACTTGGCACAAACGAGCCTTGAGATGCCTGCTCGTTCAGCCCCACCATTCTCTGATAGACCTCCTCATCCTCAGGGTTTCTCCACACATGTTGACCACGAGGATCCGCCTTCGTCCTCGCCTTGCACCAGTCCCGAATGCGGCTGTCGCTGAAATCCGAGAACACCGGCTGCTGTCCGTGCTTCTCCGCTTCCTCGTCCTCCTTTGCCCACTTCTTCTTAGCACCGACGTACCCTAAGGTGCCGAGGTAATGCGGGTGCTTGTTCCTCCTGGCTAGCTCTTGTCCCTTCTGGCTATCTGCCTGGAACTCTTCGGACGACTTTAAGGCGTAGAACTCCGCCCAATCTTCTTCGGAGACATCCGGGTATGCCTGGCAAGGCGACTTCTCTTGCTTGAGATAGTCCCTCACTAGTCTGTGCTTGAAATTCCTCTAGCACTTCTCAGCCGTCAATATAGTCGCTCGGAAGAAATCGGCCTCGACCTCTTCCGGGTACATGAAGGAGCCCTTCACTTCGTCAAACAGGGACCTCCGCTCCTCCCGTGTCAGCTCACCCCAATCGGCGAGGGTGATCCTAACCCTAGAACGGGCGACCACCCCACATAACGTTCTCCACTTCTTCCGGGTTTCTTCCGGTTCAGGAAATCCGGTCACCGGATCCAATCTCTCAACTACCCATCTGCCCTTCGGCCTCCCCGATGGTTTCCTTGGTTTGCGAGAACCCTTTCCTGACGATGTCAATGGTCTTGGCGACCCTGATGGTGATATCGTAGGGGACGGCGGCAGGGAGTTCGTCTCCATTCTAATAAGGATGAAAACATAGTGGATTTGCAGTTGAGTAAATCAAAATGAACATACTTAACGAAATTAGCACAAACTCTTTGTAATTAGCAAACTCTTTCTAAGTTGCTTCCGCATTCAACTTGTTCCACAGTTGGTATGGTTTATATTGATCATATGTTAGAAATACACTTCTGGCATCACGCAAACATCTCCAATTAGCAAGTGGTCTATCTTTGCAAATAAACACGAATAAGATAAACATCTATCATCCAAGATTTTGACTACCATATGTGGACATGCAACATCCAGACTAATATGTTCAATACAATGGATTTGAGAGCTATCATAAACATGGACGCTGCTGAAATTTGAAAGACAATTGCACGTACGATCCAGTACAGACTTCTGTTTAAAGCAAGCATCATTCTGAACCTTCCATAATAAAGACCAAAATAAAGCAGCCAAATCAAACCTATAAGAACAATACTTGGCTATCCTTGGCTAACACATACTTGGCTAACACATAATTGTCAAATCTATAAGCACATATGACTACACACATACTTGGCTAACACACTTCGAATGAACAAGTGATCAGTACAGTCACCAAATCCTAAGCTAACACACATACTTGGCTATTAGAAACCCTAAGCCCTAAGCAAAAGCAAGGGAGGCACCAAATCAAACCGTAATGTACCCTAGGCCGGTGCTTGGGGAGGAGGCCGGTCCAGGGAGGCGCCAGTGCTTGGGGAGGCGCCGCCGCTAGGGGAGGCGCACCAGAGCTTGGGGAGGAGGGCGCCGGTTTGGGGAGGAGGGCGCCGGTTCGGGGAGGCGCTGCCGCTAGGGGAGGCGCATCAGAGCTTGGGGAGGAGGGCGCCGGTTTGGGGAGGACGCGGTGGCCGGCACTCGGCAATGCGGCGAGGAGGTGCTCCGGCGACGGGCTCCGGCTGCGGATGAGGGAGGTTCTTGTGAAGGGGATGCGCGGGTGGTTGTGCCGGTTTGAGTTATATACGGTAAGTTGTCCGAGGCGGTTAACCGGATCTGACCGCCTCCGATATCCTTTAAAGGAGGCGGTTTGCTGGATCTGACCGCCTCGAATATTACTTAAAGGAGGCGGTTGCTTTTTAGTAACTGCCTCGGATATTACTTAAAGGAGGCGGTTTATTTGGCATAACTGCCTCGGATGTACTTTAAAGGAGGTGGTTACGTGGTTATAACCGCCTCGGATATCTGAATTTCACATCACCACTATCTCAGAAGTACTCACATCAGCACTAACTCACAAGTATTAACATCAACCAACAAAATCAACACTTCTCAAATCATTTCATTGCCTCCGCTTCCTCGTCCTTTTCTTCTTGCGAGACATTTCCTCTTCGAACTCTAGCCCTTCTTGATGATCTTCACGTACGTAGCATGGTTCGTTAGGTTCATCGGTAATCGCATCTCTAATGCTATGTTGCATCGGAGGAGCATCTTCAAAGATCTTGTATTCATCCTCATCCACCACACCCTAAACTCCGACAATCTTCCTTTTACCCTGTAGGGCAATATGAAGATTCTTCTTCGCCAGGTCGGTCACATAAAACACTTGGTGAGCTTAATTGGCTAGAATGAATGGGTCATCTTTGAATCCAACACGTTTAAGGTCTACTGTTGTGAAGCCGTGGAGATCGATCTTCGTAGATTGCAAATTGACCCAACGGCACCAGAATAATGGAAACTTGAAGTACACATAGTCCAATTCCCAAATATCCTCGATGAACCCATAGTACCAGCTCCATTTACCGCTCATGTCAGAAGCCTCTATGCGGACCCTACTATTTTGAAAAGTGCTTTTTTTATCTTGATCTCTCGTGTAGAATGTGTATCCGTTAATGTCATATCCTTGCCAAGTAACGACTTCGAATGTTGGGCCCTTCCCATACCAGGTTAGCATGTCGCTAGAGGCACCTAAACGAAGACGCTCCTTGAATCACTTGTTGAATTCTTTGTTATCCTCTCTTGTTCTCCACGCATCGGTTCTATTTGGATGCTCTTGCCTTAACTTTGCCCTATGCTTGTCCATGTACAGGGCAACGGCGGTCGTGTGTTGCAGCACCGTGAAATGGGCGAGAGCGTGACCAGCTGGATCGGCCGTTATTGATTTCTTTCCGATGGTCCCAACACCATCAAGCCTGCCTTCGTGCCGAGAGCGTGGCAGGCCAATTGGTTAGTTCGACTCCATGTAGTCAACACAGAACTCGACAACCTCCTCCGCAGCGTAACCTTCGACAATACTTTCCTCCGGTCGATACCTGTTTCGCACGTAGTGCTTCAAGATTCCCATGAATCTTTCGAACGGGTACATGCTCTGAAGGAAGACGGGCCCGCACTGATGGGATTCGTAGCATAGAAAACAAAAATTTTCCTACGACATGCAAACGAAAACCTAGATCCAATCTAGAAAACCAAGATCCAATCTAGAAGAAGCTTGCAACGAGAGACAGATCATATTTACATACCCTCGACGAACACGTCAACGCAACAGAGAATTTGACCGTTGTCGATGAAGCCCGCAGCCTCCCACAGCTAGGTTATACCTCCCAGCCGCGAGAGGGATCTTCTCGTGTTCCAATCCGATCAAGCACCGCAACGAGCGGCACCTCCGAGATGTGCACACGTACGGCTCGATGACGTCTCCTCCTTCTTGATCCAGCAAGGTGAGGTGGAGAGGTAGATGAGATCTCCAGCAGCACGACGGTGTGGTGGTGGATGTGGTGGAGAAATTCCTGCAGGGCTTCGCCTAAGCAGCTGTGGGAGAGGAGTAGATGGGAGAGAGGGAGGGGCTGGCGGCCAGGGTTCAAGGGGGGCTGCGCCCAGCCCTCCCCCCCTTTATATAGGCTCGGTACTGTTCACGTGAACAGTACGTGAACAGTAACTTGCCTCCCAAGTTCCCCCTTTTTCCTTTATCTTATCTCTCCTATTTTTAAGGGATATCGATCTTATCCATCTAGGAAGGGGGGTTACTGTTCATGTGATACTATTCACGTGTGTACTGTTCATGCAGTACCCTTGGTCCATGTGGACCCCTCCGGGATAAGTGGGCCCTACTCTAGAACCCTCCGGAACCTTCTAGAACTTCTCCGGAACTCTGCCGGAAAAATCCCGAACCTTTCCGAAACCCTAAAAATACTTTCCCATATATGAAATTGTATCTCCGGACCATTCTAGAGCTCCTCGTGACGTCCTGGATCCCATCCGAGACTCCGAACAAAATTTCGGTCTCACCATATTAATATCTCATTCTCTACCCTGGCATCAACGAACCTTAAGTGTGTGACCCTACGGGTTCGGGAATATGCGGACATGATCGAGACACCTCTCCGATCAATAATCAATAGCGGGACCATGGATGTCCATATTGATTCCCACATATTCGACGAATATCATTTATCGGTTGAACCACGATGTCGAATGTTCCATTCCTTTGTCTCACGATATTTTACTTGCCCGAGATTTGATCGTCGGTATCACCATACCTAGTTCAATCTCCTTTCCTGGTAAGTACTCTTTACTTGTTCCGTAATTCAACATCCTCTGTGACTAACTCCTTAGTCCCTTGCTTGCAAGCGATATCGAATGTGCATTACCGAGTGGGCCCAGAGAATATCTCTCCGTCACGTGGATGGACAAATCCCACTCTTGATACATGCAACCCAACAAGTACTTTCCGAGATACCTGAAAGACACCTTTATGATCACCCTGTTACGGCGTGATGGTTGATGCCCTCAAAGCATTCTTCCGGTACTAGGGAGTGGCATTATCTCATGGTCGAAGGACTAGAACATTTAACATATGATAGCTGAAGCAAATAAAACTTAGTGACACGATCAAATTGCTACGCTCAACTTGGGTCTATCCATCACATCATTCTTCTAATGATATGACCTTGTTATTAATTAACAACTCATGTTCATGGTTAGGAAACCTTAACCATCAATTAATCAACAAGCTAGTGTTAGAGGATCACTAGGGACACGGTGTTGTTTATATAACCACACAAGTAATAATGTTTCCAATTAATACAATTATAGCATGGAGAATAAACTTTATCATGAACTTAAAATATGACAAATAACAACTTTATTTATTGCCTCTAGGGCATATTTCCAACAGTTTTCCACTTGCACTAGAGTCAATAATCTAGTTTACATTGGTAAAGGTCTAACACCCATGGACTCCTGGTGCTGATCATGTTTTGCTCGTGGAAGAGGTTTAGTCAACGGGTCCGCCACATTCAGATCCGTATGTACTTTGCAAATCTTTATGTCACCTTCTTTGACATACTCACGAATGGTGTGAAAGCGGCGCTTGATGTGCTTGGAATTCTTGTGAGACCTTGGCTCTTTGGCGTTCGCTATGGCACCAGTGTTGTCACAGTAGATAGCCATAGGGTCTAACGCGCTAGGAACCACACCAAGTTCAATCATGAACTCTCTCATCCAGACACCTTCCTGTGCTGCTTCAGCAGCAGCCACATACTCCGCTTCAGTTGTAGATGCCGCGATGACGCTCTGCTTCGAGCTTCTCCAGCTCACTGCTGCACCATTCAAAATGAATACATATCCTGATTGAGATTTAGAGTCATCTATGTCTGTGTTGAAGCTAGCATCGACGTAACCCTTTACGACAAGCTCTTCATCACCACCATAGACTAGAAACATGTCCTTAGTCTCTTCAGGTACTTAAGGATATTCTTAACTGCTGTCCAGTGTTCCACTCCTGGATCACTTTGGTATCTGCTCGTCAAACTAAGAGCATGGGACACATCCGGTCTAGTACACAGCATGGCATACATGATAGAGCCTATGACCGAGGCATAGGGATATTGCTCATCTTTTCTCTATCTTCTGCCGTAGCCGGACACTGAGCCTTGCTCAATATCTTACCTTGCAACATGGGCAAGAACCCTTTCTTTGACTCATCCATTCTGAACTTCTTCAGAACCTTGTCAAGGTATGTGCTTTGATTAAGTGCTATCAGGCATTTTGACCTATCTCTATAGATCTTAATGCCTAATATGTAAGCAGCTTCACCAAGGTCTTTCATTGAAAAATTCTTATTCAAATGACCTTTTACACTTTCAAGAAGTTCTATATCATTTCCAATCAATAATATGTCATCCACATATAATACCAGAAATGCTACAGAGCTCCCACTCACTTTCTTGTAAATACAAGCCTCCTTGTAATTTTGGACAAATCCAAACCTTTGATCACCTCATCAAATCGAAGGTTCCAACTCCGGGATGCTTGCTTCAGTCCATAGATGGAACGCTGAAGTTTGCATACTTTACCAGCATCCTTAGGATCGACAAAACCTTCGGGTTGCACCATGTACAACTCTTCCTCAATGTTACCATTAAGGAACGCAGTTTTGACATCCATCTGCCAAATTTCATAATCGAAAAATGCAGCAATTGCTAGTAGAATCCGAACAGACTTTAGCATCGCTACCGGTGAGAAGGTCTCATCGTAGTCAACTCCTTGAATTTGTCGAAACCCTTTTGCGACAAGTCGAGCTTTATAGACGGTCACATTACCATCAGCGTCTGTTTTCTTCTTAAAGATCCATTTGTTCTCAACGGCCTTCCGACCATCAGGGAGGTCAACCAAAGTCCATACTTGGTTATCATACATGGATCCCATTTCGGATTTCATGGCGTCTAGCCATTTCTTGGAGTCTGGGCCCATCATCGCTTCCTCATAGTTCGCGGGTTCGTCGTTGTCCAACAACAAGACATTCATGACAGGATTACCGTACCATTCAGGAGCGGTACTTGTCCTAGTCGACCTGCGAAGTTCAGTAGCAGTCTCGTTTGAAGTTTCATGATCATCATCATTAGCTTCCTCTCTAGGTGGTGAAGGCTGCACAGGAACATCTTCCGTCGCTGTGCCACTCTCCAATTCGAGAGAAGGTTCATCAACCTCGTTCAGCTCTACTTTCCTCCCACTCACTTCTTTCGAGAGAAACTCCTTCTCAAGAAAGGATCCATTCTTGGCAACAAATACTTTGCCCTCGGATCTGTGATAGAAGGTATACCCAATTGTTTCTTTAGGGTATCCTATGAAGACACATTTTTCCGCTTTGGTTTCGAGCTTATCAGGCTGTAACTTCTTTACATAAGCATCGCATCCCCAACTTTAAGAAACGATATCTTAGGCTTTTTACCATACCATAACTCATATGGAGTCGTTTCAACGGATTTTGATGGAGCCCTATTTAAAGTGAATGCGGCTGTCTCTAATGCATAACCCCAAAACGATAGTGGCAGATCGGTAAGAGACATCATAGACCGCACCATATCCAATAGAGTGCGATTACGACGTTCGGACACACCATTGCGCTGTGGTGTTCCTGCTGGCGTGAGTTGTTGAACAATTCCACACTTCTTCAAATGCATACCAAACTCGTAACTCAAATATTCACCTCCACGATCAGATCGTAGAAACTTAATTTTCTTGTTACGATGATTTTCTACTTCACTCTGAAATTCTTTGAACTTTTCAAACGTTTCAGACTTGTGTTTCATTAAGTAAATATACCCATATCTACTTAAATCATCCGTGAAGGTTAGGAAATAACGATATCCATCGCGCGTAGAAGAACTCATTGGTCCACACACATCAGTATGTATGATTTCCAACAATTCACTTGCCCGCTCCATTGTTCCAGAGAACGGGGTTCTAGTCATCTTGCCCATAAGGCATGGTTCACATGTATCAAATGATTCAAAGTCAAGTGATTCCAGAAGTCCATTAGAATGAAGCTTCTTCATGCGATCTACACCAATATGACCTAAACGGCAGTGCCACAAGTATGTGGTATTATCACTATTTACTTTGCATCTTTTGGCATCAATATTATGAACATGTGTGTCACTACAATCGAGATTTAACAAGAATAAACCATTCACAATGGGTGCATGACCATAAAAGATATTACTCATATAAATAGAACAACCATTATTCTCAGACTTAAATGATAACCGTCTCGCAATAAACAAGATCCAGATATAATGTTCATGCTTAACGCAGGCACCAAATAACAATTATTGAGGTTTAAAACTAATCCTGAAGGTAGACGTAGAGGGAGCGTGCCGATGGCGATCACATCAACCTTGGAGCCATTTCCAACGCGCATCGTCACCTCATCCCTTGCTAGTCTTCGTTTATTCTGCAGCTCCTGTTTCGAGTTACAAATATTAGCAACCGAACCAGTATCAAATACCCAGGCACTACTACGAGTACTAGTAAGGTAAACATCAATAACATGTATATCAAATATACCTTTCTTCTTGATGTTGCCAGCCTTCAAATCTGCCAAGTACTTGGGGCAGTTACGCTTCCAGTGGCCACTCTCCTTGCAATGGAAGCACTCAGTGTCAGGTTTAGGGCCAGCCTTGGGTTTCTTCGCGGGAGTGGCAACTTTCTTGCCACCCTTCTTGAAGTTTCCCTTCTTGCCCTTCTTCTTTAAACTGGTGGTCTTATTGACCATCAACAATTGATGTTCCTTCTTGATTTCCACCTCAGCAGCTTTCAGCATCGCGAACAGTTCGGGAAGCGTCTTCTGCATGCCTTGCATATTATAGTTCATCACAAAGCTCTTGTAGCTTGGTGGCAGTGACTGGAGAACCCTGTCAATCCCCAACTGATTGGGAATGACTACACCCAACTGTCTTAGGTGATCGGCGTACCCAGACATTTTGAGTACGTGCTCACTGACGGAGCTATTCTCCTCCATCTTGCAGTTAAAGAACTTCTCAGAGGCTTCATAGCTCTCCACACGGGCATGAGTCTGAAATATCACTTTCAGTTCCTCAATCATCTCATATGCCCCGTGTTTCTCAAAACATTTTGGAGATCAGGTTCTAAACCGTACAGAATGGCGCACTGAACTATCGTGTGGTCATCTTTGCGAGATTGATAGACATTCCTGACATCCTCAGGAGCGTCATTAGCAGGGGCCTGACCCAGCGTTGCATCAAGGACATAAGCCTTCTGTGCAGCAGTGAGGATGATCCTCAGATTGCGGTACCAGTCCGCGAAGTTGCTTCCATTGGATTTCAGTTTCTCTTTCTCTAAGAACGCATTAAAATTGAGCGACGGAGCTACGGGGCGAGCCATTGATCTACAACATATTTGCAAAGGCATTTAGACTATGTTCATGATAATTAGTTCAAATTAATCAAATTACTAATGAACTCCCACTAAACTCAACATCCCTCAAGTTGTTTAGTGATACATGATCCAAATCCACTATCCCAAGTCCGATCATCACGTGAGATGGGGTAATTTCAATGGTGAACATCAACATGTTGATCATATCATCCATATGACTCATGTTTAACCTTTCGGTTCGATGTGTTCCGAGGCCATGTCTGTACATGCTAGGCTCGTCAAGCTAACCAAAGTATTTCCGCATGTGTAAAACTGGCTTACACCCGTTGTATGTGAGCGTAGAGTTTATCACACCCGATCATCACGAGGTGCTTCAAAACGATGAACTTTCGCAACGGTGCATACTAAGGGAGAACACATTTTATCTTGATATTAGTGTGAGGGATCATCTTATAATGCTACCGCCGTACTAAGCAAAATAAGATGCATAAAAAGGATAAACATCACATGCAAGAATAATGTGACATGGTATAGCCTTTTCTTCTTTTGCGCCTTTGATCTCCATCTCCAACGCACCGGCACGATCTCCATCATTACCAGCATGACGCCTAACTCCTTGGGCGTCGCACATGATAGTCACCACCACGTGTTGCAACTACAACTATTGCTACCACTAGCGATAAAGTAATGCAATTACATGGCGTTTGGAGTTGACACGCAGGTCATACAATAAATATTAAAGACAACCATGTGGCTCCTGCCGGTTGCCGTACTCATCGACATGCAAGCTGTGAAATATTACAAAACATGATCATCTCATACATCACATATATCACATCACATCTTGGCTATACCACATCACATGCCCCCTGCAAAAACAAGTTAGACGCCTCTACTTATTGTTTGCAAGTTTTACGTGGCTTCTAGGGGTTGTATACAAGAACCGTTCTTACCTACGCAAAGCCACAACGTGGATTCAATTATTGCTATAAACTTTTTCAAGCCTCCCGTTGCAAATTAGATTTTACTATAGCAAGAGAGACAGACACCCGCCAGCTGCTTATGCAATACAAGTTGCATGTCGAGCGCAGAACCGGTCTCATGTGCGAGGACATGTAAAGTTGGTCCGGGCCGCTTCATCTTGCTATCCCGCAAAATCCAAAGTGCACGAAAAGAGGTAGCAACAAGAGAATCAACGTCCACAATCCAATTGTGTTCTACTCGTACAAAGCATCTACGCATAGATCTAGCTCTGATACCACTGATGAGATTCGTAGCATAGAAAACAAAAATTTTCCTACGAGATGCAAACGAAAACCTAGATCCAATCTAGAAAACCAAGATCCAATCTAGAAGAAGCTTGCAACGAGAGACAGATCATATTTACATACCCTCGACGAACACGTCAACGCAGCGGAGAATTTGACCGTTGTCGATGAAGCCCGCAGCCTCCCGCAGCTAGGTTATACCTCCCAGCCGCGAGAGGGATCTTCTCGTGTTCCAATCCGATCAAGCACCGCAACGAGCGGCACCTCCGAGATGTGCACACGTACGGCTCGATGACGTCTCCTCCTTCTTGATCCAGCAAGGTGAGGTGGAGAGGTAGATGAGATCTCCAGCAGCACGACGGTGTGGTGGTGGATGTGGTGGAGAAATTCCTGCAGGGCTTCGCCTAAGCAGCTGCGGGAGAGGAGTAGATGGGAGAGAGGGAGGGGCTGGCGGCCAGGGTTCAAGGGGGGCTGCGCCCAGCCCTCCCCCCCTTTATATAGGCTCGGTACTGTTCACGTGAACAGTACGTGAACAGTAACTTGCCTCCCAAGTTCGCCCTTTTTTCTTTATCTTATCTCTCCTATTTTTAAGGGATATCGATCTTATCCATCTAGGAAGGGGGGTTACTGTTCACGCGATACTATTCACGTGTGTACTGTTCATGCAGTACCCTTGGTCCATGTGGACCCCTCCGGGATAAGTGGGCCCTACTCTAGAACCCTCCGGAACCTTCTAGAACTTCTCCGGAACTCTGCCGGAAAAATCCCGAACCTTTCCGAAACCCTAAAAATACTTTTCCATATATGAAATTGTATCTCCGGACCATTCCGGAGCTCCTCGTGACGTCCTGGATCCCATCCGAGACTCCGAACAAAATTTCGGTCTCACCATATTAATATCTCATTCTCTACCCTAGCATCAACGAACCTTAAGTGTGTGACCCTACGGGTTCGGGGAATATGCGGACATGATCGAGACACCTCTCCGATCAATAATCAATAGCGGGACCATGGATGTCCATATGATTCCCACATATTCAACGAATATCATTTATCGGTTGAACCACGATGTCGAATGTTCCATTCCTTTGTCTCACGATATTTTACTTGCCCGAGATTTGATCGTCGGTATCACCATACCTAGTTCAATCTCGTTTCCTGGTAAGTACTCTTTACTCGTTCCGTAATACAACATCCTCTATGACTAACTCCTTAGTCCCTTGCTTGCAAGCGATATCGAATGTGCATTACCGAGTGGGCCCAGAGAATATCTCTCCGTCACGTGGATGGACAAATCCCACTCTTGATACATGCAACCCAACAAGTACTTTCCGAGATACCTGAAAGACACCTTTATGATCACCCTGTTACGGCGTGATGGTTGATGCTCTCAAAGCATTCTTCCGGTACTAGGGAGTGGCATTATCTCATGGTCGAAGGACTAGAACATTTAACATATGATAGCTGAAGCAAATAAAACTTAGTGACACGATCAAATTGCTACGCTCAACTTGGGTCTATCCATCACATCATTCTCCTAATGATATGACCTTGTTATTAATTAACAACTCATGTTCATGGTTAGGAAACCTTAACCATCAATTAATCAACAAGCTAGTGTTAGAGGATCACTAGGGACACGGTGTTGTTTATATAACCACACAAGTAATAATGTTTCCAATTAATACAATTATAGCATGGAGAATAAACTTTATCATGAACTTGAAATATGACAAATAACAACTTTATTTATTGCCTCTAGGGCATATTTCCAACACGCACATCTTGATTTCGTGCACGATGTGGACGATGAGATGCACCATTATATCGAAGAAAGACGGGGGAAATACATCTCTAGCTGACAAACAATCTCCGCCGCTGCTAACTCTAGATCATCTAGTTCAAACACATCCATCACCTTCTGTGAAATCTTGTTGAAGAAGAAGCAGAGGTTGCTGATTGATTCTCGGATGTTAGGCGGCAGAATATTTCTGATTGCAATTGGGAGCATCTGTGTTATCATAACATGGCAGTCATGAGACTTCATGCCGATTAGTTTCAAGTCCTGCATCGAGACGAGCCTCTTGATGTTGGCGGAGTAGCCTGACGGAACCTTCACGTCATGCAAGAACTTGCAAAACTCAGTTCTCTCGGCCTTAGATAAAGTGTAACAGGCAGGGGGATGTATGCCTTCCCGTTAGGCAGAAGTACAGGCGCTAGCTCTGGCCTGATTCCCATATCAACCATGTCAAGTCGGGCCTTGACGCCATCGTTCGTCTTGTCCTTCATGTTTAGCAGTAGACCCAGCACGTTGTCACAAACATTCTTCTCTATGTGCATCACATCGATGCAGTGCCGGACGTCTAGATCCTTCTAGTATGGTAGGTCCCAGAACACCGATCGCTTCTTCCAGTATGGGGACTCATCAGCGGCCTTCTTTTTCCGACCCTTTCCGAGCACGACATTCACATCGCTAACCTTCTCGAATATCTCTGCACCGCTTAATGGCATTGGTTTGCACCGTTCTGCGTTCTCCCATTGAACTGTGACTTTCACCTCCGGTAACGGTGCCTTATAGGCAGGAACTGCCGGTGACCCATGTACATGACTTTCCCGTAATTCTTGAGACTTACGCTCACGGTATTTTCCATGCATATGACACAACCTTTGTGTCCTTTAACCGTCTGACCAGAGGTGTTGCCGAGAGCGGGAAAGTCTTGGATTGTGCAGAACAGCATGACCCATAGAGTAAAGTATTCTCTTTTGTCCGCATCCCATACTTGCACTCCTGTGTTCCACAATGTTTGTAGATCATCCATCAATGGTTGGAAATACATGTCGATGTCATTACGAGGTTGCTTAGGCCCTTCGATAAGTATGGACATCATAACGTACTTCCGTTTTATACAAAGCCAGGGAGGTAGGTTGTACATACTGAGAAGTACGTGCCAGGTGCTGTGTCGGCTGCTCACGTTGCCAAATAGATTCATTCCATCCGTACTCAGCGCAAACCTTACGTTCCTATTTGCCGCAGCGAATCCGGGATATTCCTATCGATGTTTCTCCACTGGATAGCATCGGCAGGGTGTCTCAGCTTTTCATCGGATGTCTTCCGCTCGTCCGCATGCCAACAAAACAGTTTTGCTTCCTTCAGGTTTGCATCACAAACGCTTCAGGCGCGGGATTACAGGCAGGTACCAAGCAACCTTCGCAGGAGTCCCCTTCGTCACCTCGACGAATTCCTCAGCTCCTTCTACTCCAATCTTACCCTTGTACCGAGAAGCCTTGCACACAGGGCATGAATGTAGCTTCGTAAACTCTTTCCGGTATAGGATACAGTCGTTCCGACATGCATGTATCTTTTCAACTTCCAGTCCCAAGGGACAAAGCACCTTCTTGGCTCTGTATGTGTTTATGGGTAACTCATTCCCCTCCGGAAGCATGTCACCTAGGAGGCCCAACAACTCGTTGAAGCTCTTGTCAGACCAGCTGTTGCTCGCCTTCAGCTTCAATAGTTCAAGCACGGCATATAACAAAGTGAACTTAGCCTTGCATCCTGCGAATAGAGGTTTCTCCGATGCTCCCATCAAGCCTAGGAATGTTGGTACTCTCTATCGGTTTTGTGCCCTTCGAAATCACGCAACATCTGTTCTAACTCAGGCATCGAGTCGGGATCATCGGACATCTCATGGTGTGAATCACAACAGATATCAAATGGCATATCGGTTGCTTCTTCATCGGCGAAAATATCATCATCTGATACTACGGCTTGATCTTCGCCGTGCTTGGTCCAAATTGAATACCCTTCCGTAAAACCTCTCTTGAAGATGTGGTACTCAATATGATGGAGCTCAAAAATCCTTACGTTACCACAGTCTAAGCATGGACAATATGTGTCACCTCTCCCCTCTCTCAACATGTCCGCATCGGCAGTTGGCAGAAATGCTCTCACTATATCTCTATACGCCTCTGTGTTGCGAGCTCCGTACATCCACGATCGATCCATCTAAGCCGTGCATATGGAAAGTTGAAATTTTAGTTAAAAATATGAAGTGCATCGACTTCGTGACATGAGTTTAACACATTTCTTCAATTACTAACATAACCGAATTCTAAAAACAATTACTAACCTAACTAACTAGTATAATTAAATAGCCATACTAATTGACTAATATAACTAACCTATACGTGTCGACTCTCTTCAATTACTAACCTATAACTAACCAAATTACCACTTCTTGCATATAAAAATTAAATACTCCACAAAACTAAATCCATCATTATTTTTTTCCTTTTTACCCACAAATTTTAAAATTCCTTCAAAATTTGCATACCTTAACAACAAATATCTATGCATTCAACCATACGATAAGTCAAACATCTCCATCGATCTAATTATGATCATATAATTGAATATTCTCAATGTCCAAGAAACAAAGCAAAATCAACAAATTATGGATAAAATGATTCAAAAACTAAACACTAACCTTTGGTAATGAACAAGGAAGTATTATCTCCAACTTCTCTTCTAAATGTAGCTTCTCCACCAAAAAATCGCCAGCAAATCGCTCAAAAAATCGCCAGCATATCACCACATTTAAGACATATCATCCTCTGGTCGTATGTCTGCTCGCGTAGCACAATTAATACTGTGAATAATATTAGAGGTAGTTAGATCCACATAACCGCCTCGGATATCACTTATATGGAGGCGGTTATATATCAGCAACCGCTTCTGATATGTATTATCATATCTGAGGCGGTTAACGATATATAACCGCCTCGTATAACGTCCATATCCGAGGCGGTCAGAAATAATTAACCGCCTCGGATAACATTGGAGACGGTTGCTTATTTCTAACCGCTTCGGATGTGGTCGTTATTTGTGGCGCTTTTACTTAACCACCTTGGATATGGCGCCTCGGATAGATGATTCTGTAGTAGTGCAAGGAAACAACGGAATGACTCTGAAGTGCCAGTTCAGTCGAAAATGACTAATAAGTGTGGGCCGCGCGCTTGATTAATTTAGCGTGTTCTTTAATCAGATGAAGTCGAATGAGTATTGCTCTATGTATATCAAATGTACGTATGGCATGAAGTACTAATGAAGTTGGAGTAGTATCTGTATATGTACCATGCATGTAGTAGTAGGAATGTGAATTGTCATTCAAGCTGCAAATGCAATTGATTCTAGAACGATCATCCGAGTTTATTTATCTCAATTATCTGTTATATGTGTATATATACGCGTGCAGTAAAGAATACATGTTGCTTTATTAACCACGTAAGTACTGGTACTTGCTAATAAGGGTTTTTACCGGAAAGAGTTCAATTGCAGCTTGACTGCTTCTGATTCCTCAACTCATGATGAGTTCATCCTTCGTAGATATGCACTTGTCCGTACTTGCCACAAGCTCCAGCAGCTACTACACGAAACTAGTTCGGCTTATCGTGTTGTTTGTTTCAACTAGACTGCCTCGCGATCATCGTAGGAAGTACGGCATCTTGTCGCTTCCAACTAGATACGTGGAGTGGAACGTGTAGGATTGGATTCGACGAGAACGACAAAAAGAATCAACTGAAACTATGCTACTTCAGTTGTTTTATAAATAGTTCTCTTCGTGTTAGCATCTAAAACTATGGTAGTGAGACGATTTCTTGCACATCGATTAATGGAAAGTTTAGGTGCAGTAGCTTCGCGTGCGGCTGCTGGGCGCATGTGGCGTAGTGTGCTTTTGAGTTGGCCTGGTGGCGTGTAATGGGGGTTTGGGAACTGAGTTCGTATGGTGGAGTATCCTTGGCTGTGTTTGCAAGCGTGTCTCTATCACCTCGTGGCAGGAGCGGAATTTGTTCTTCCATGTCGACTCATAATGTCTCGGTTTTTTTGTTGGGAGTTAACGTCCGCGGGCTAAATGCTCCAGCCCGTCGCACAGTTGTGTGCAAGATTGTTTGTGCTTCGAGGGCGGCCATCGTGTGCCTGCAAGAAACGAAGCTTCAAGACCGATTGCTCCGTCGTGCTAGACAGTTTGGGCCCCCTTTTCACCGATTTTTTCTTCTTTCTCCCGGCGGCTGGCACTAGGATGGGCATCTTTTTGGCTTGCTCTTGCGATTATTTTGAGTTGTCATCCATGCCCGCCACCCTAAACACAATATCCGCTATAATCAAGATGAAGGAGGGAGGTACTTCTTGGAGCATCACGGGGGTGCATGGACCACAAAGTGACGACACAAAAAACGCTCTTCATTGACGAACTTCGTGGTCTCGGTTCGGTTCCCAGGGCTTGGCGACTTCAACCTCGTTTACCGGGCATCCTATAAAAATAATTCTAACCTTAACAGGCGGCTCATGGGGGGTTCAAGGCGGTGTTGGATGCCCTGGAGCTTAAAGAGCTTTGCTTGTCGGGGCGCAGGTTCAATTGGACAAATGAGCAGGACGATCTTATTATGATGAAGATTGATTGTTGCTTCTATTCCGTAGAATGGGACATACTTTTCCTGGCCTCCCACCTCTTGGCCCTTCCGGCGGCAATTTCGGATCACTATCCGTTGCTCCTCCACAGGGATGTTGGGTATCAACCTCTAGGGCTTTCTGTTTTCTATCGTTGTGGCCGTAGATGTCAGGACTCTTTGAGGTAATTGGGGAGGCTTCGGGGAAGCCGATCCGAGCGACTGATTGTTTCAGAAGGCTACACATTAAGCTCCCTTACCCTGCAAAGGCTTTAAAGAGATGGCATAAAGAGAATTTTGGCAATTCAAGCTATAGATGGCTGTGGCTTTGGAGGTTATTGGCCGGCTTGACACTGCCCAGGAGTCCTGCCTCTTGAGCACTGACGAGCTTGACCTGTGTAGAGAGCTCAACCTCCAATTCCAGGGCTTGGCGGTCATTCATAAAGCTCACCTGCGGTAGCACTACCACCTCATATGGATTCGGGAAGGGGATGCCATTCTAGATTCTTCCACCTCTAGGCTAACGGGCGGCAGTGAAAAATTTCATCATTCTCTTCAAACAAATGATGGCTTTGCCGTCGCAAAGATAAAGAGCGCATCATTTTTTACCACTTTCATTTGCACTTGGGCACCTCCAGGCATAGGGAGTTCGGCCTAGACTAGGGTGGTCTAGGTTACACCCTCTTGGACCTCTCGTCCTTGGATGAGGTTTTCTCAGAGAAGAAGATCAAGGAGGCCATTTTCTCCATGCCGCCTGAGAAGGCTTCGGGGCCAGATGGTTTTGTTGGCGTCTTTTTCATGCACTACTGGGAGATCATCAAGGGCGACATCATCACTGCCGTCAATTAGTTCACTCAGCTTCGTACCTCTTGCTTCCACTTTCTCAACTCGGCCAACATTGTCCTCCTCCTTAAGAAGCACGATGCCTCCCGAGTTGAGCACCTCAGGCCCATCATCTTGATCCACAATTTTGACAAGATCCTTTCAAAGCTTCTCTCTCTGTGGATTGCCTCGACCCTTCTAGACATTGTCTCTCTCTGTGAGAACCTTCAGCACCCTAAGCTGCCAGGGTTGTTCATCAAGCTTGATATTTCCAAGGCTTTTGACTCGGTGTCCTGGTCGTACATGCTCGAGGTCTTGACGGTGTTGGGCTTACACATTCTCCTCACCTCCTCCTCCTCCCGGGTTTTGCTCAATGGCCGACCTGAGAAGATTTTTTTGCACGCTTAAGGTCTTCGGCGGGGGGGCCTCTCTCCCCCATGCTCTTCATCCTAGCTATTGACCCGCTGCAAAGGATGCTCTTGCGTGCTGTGGAGACAGGTCTTCTCATGCCTATTCGTGTGAAGAATGGCTTTTTCCGAGTGTCCCTATATGTGGATGACGCAGCAATTTTTGCCAACCCCGTCGCAGCAGAACTGCTTGCTTTCGCCAGAATTTTGAGTTGCTTCGGTAAGGCCAGTGGCCTACTGTCCAATCTAAACAAGATAGAAGTATTCCTATGAGATTTGATGGCATTGACATCGATGAGCTCCTCCTCTCTTTCCCGGCCAAGAGGGCTAACTTCCCGTGCAAGTATTTGGGGCTGCCCCTGCACAAGCGCAAACTAAAAATACTCGACTTTCTCAATCGGGCAAGAAGGCTTACCCTTGTCAAGTCTATCTTGTCGGTTATTAGTATTAACCACAAGACTATCTTTCCACTTCCCAAGTGGGCTCGTAAAAATATTGACAAGATCAGGAGGGGTTTCTTTTGGAAGGGTGATGAGCGGATGCATTCAGGTGGGTATTCTCTTGTCTGCTAGGATATGGTGTGTAGACCTAAGAAGCTTGGAGTTTTGGGGGTCCTAGAACTAGAGAAATTGGGGTGGGCGAAACTCCTCTGGTGGGGCTTGGTTGTAATGGATCTCCCCAAATAGGCTGCGGCTTGGCTCGGCACTTCCTCGCGACGCCACAGACATGGCCCTTTTCAGGGCTGTGACCTTCGTCACCCTCGGGGATAGCAAGACGACCTATTTTTGGCAAAACTAATAGTTGGATGGCCTTGCCCCCTGTGAGTTGGCCCCCATAGTCTGCTCCCATACTTGCAAGAAATGTCGTTGCATCCAATATGAGCTCTCAAACGATTGTTGGATGCGGTCCATCTGTCGAATCACCTCCACGATCTAGATTAGGGAATCTGTCACGCTTTGGGACAAGTTGCAGAATGTTCACCTGCGTCCAGATGTCCCTGGCTCCATTGCTTGGATATGGACGGCTTCAAGGGTTTATTCAGTTGGGTCAGCGTACCACATGCAGTTTGGTGTTGTGGCCTCTTTCTGCTCCGATAGAATTTGGAAGGCCAAGGTAGAGCCGAAGTGCAAGCTTTCTGCCTGGCATCTCTTGCATGGGTAGGCCCTCATGGCCAACAACCTCGTGGTGCATGGCTGGCCCCATGAGGAGGTGTGTAGGCTTTGTGACACCGAGCTAGAGACCAATGAGCATTTAGCAAAAGACAATATCTTCTCTAGAAGCGTGAGTGGCATGGTTTTCCATTGGCAATCTACTGACATTAGCCCTTTGCTGAAGCATTTGGCGCTTGATGAATGGTGGGAAAGGAACATTGCAAGTCTTTAAGTAGAAAAGTTTATTTGAAGACATGTTACTTTACACCTTTTAAAATATTTGAAAAGAGAGGAACCGCAGGATTTTCCAGGGGCATACCCTTTGAATCGTGGATACGGTCTTCAAGGTCATGGAGGACCTTGCTCAGCGTGCACTTGCTCTAAGGGCATTGCCAGCGGTGTCAATCTAGACGTATGTAGCTTTAATCTGGTGATCAAACTAGCTCCGTAAATAACTCTACTTTTTATGTCTCCTATTTTAATGAAATGGGCTGAGCGCCTATCTTTAATTTTTTTTTAAAGATTATTGTGGAGATGGACAATGGGAGCCTGCAGACAGTGCCTCCAGACACCCCGGAGCCGGAGCTAGCATCTTCAGAAAGGAAGGAACAGCTGGCGACTCCTGCCGACTCCGTTCAGTACGTAATCGGTAATTTTCCTAGATTCCGGCAGAAATTGGGCTGTTCCTTCCCGTGAAATTTCTGCACCGGAACCGAAAAATAATACTCCAGTTCTGTCTCTCGTATGAGTTCCAAGATATCTTCACATCATTTCCATGTTCGTACGTTATGATCGAGCGGCACGACGCACGAACGCATGATTAACGGCCATCACCTTGGTGCAAAATCACTCTGCAGGATCATGTTTTTCCCTTATGTTTTGCAGTGGCGATGATGACGACCGTCCTGAGCCTCTCAGCAGCAAGGTGCCCATACCGTCCGCTTAGCTCAAACCTGTACCACGCGGCCGTCGCGCTCCGGGTTCTCCTCCTCGCGCTCTTCATCCGGTACCGCGTCACCCGCCCGGTGCGCGACGCCTACGGGCTGTGCCCTCTCATGGCTCGCCGGCCAGCTCCCGAAGCTCTCCTCGACCAACCGAGCCACACCCCTCCACAGGCTAGCATCCACGCACGACAAGGACGACGAGCGGCCGTCGCGGCAGCTGGCTAGCGTGGACGTTTTCGTGAGCGCGGCGGACGCGGCCAGGGAGCCGTCCCTGCAGGCAACGGCGAACACCGTGCCGTCGGCGCTCGCAGCCGACTACCCCGCGGGCATGCTCGCCTGCTACGTATTCGACGACGACGCGGACGTGCTGGTCTTCGAGGCGCTCTCCGAGGCGCCTCCGAGGCCGTGAGGCTCGCGCGGAGGTGGGTCCCGTTCTGCCGGCGGTACGACGTCGAGCCGAGGGCCCCCAAGGTCAACTTCGCGCGGAGTGTGGACTACCTCCTGGACAAGGTCGCGCCCTCGTTCGTCAGGAACGTCGCGCCATGAAGGTGATTGTAAATCTGTCGAACACGTACGCGATCGCCCATTGTTTTTTATGTTAGCGCACGATTGTGCATGCTTAGGCTTAGTCAAGGCACGTTGTGTATTTCCTATTTTTGTGCCCCCTTTAGCTGAGTGTGTGGAGTTAGTTGGGCACCTTTATGCATGTATATATTAGTATAAGTATCATACCCGGATGAATACAACAAATGTGTTGCATCGCAATTAATCCTCTCTCAATGTTCTACACGGTATCAGATTTTGAGTTCTCTTCCTAAATATCCTTCTCGCTTCCGCCACCAATCATCATGCCTAGCTCGTCGGCGACCTCTTCCACCAATCCCTTCAGCACGGCGGACAAAGTGTCCCTTCCTCCATTGTCATCCAAATGTTTAACATTTGCACTCACGTTGATAAGATCCTCGACCTCATCGACTCCAACTACACCTCCTGGAGCACCATGTTATGGTTATGTTCCGAAATTCGGCTTGTGCGATCACATCGATGGCACCACCGATGCGCTTCTTCGCTTTCACGATGCCGAGTGGTCGCAAAACGAGCAAAGCATTGTGTCGTGGCTCTACACCATCATGTCCCAGGGACCATCCGCGACATTATCATCAAGCCCTCCGACACCCACCCATAACTGCTGGCTTGCACTCTACAATCTTTTCCTTAATAATCGCATGCAGAGCCCGGTGTACGCCCAACCACGGCCTGTTTCAGGGCGATCTCTCCGTGACGGATTACTGTCGTCGCCTCAAGACATTGGTTGACACACTGTGCGACGTCGGTTCGCCGGTCTCTAACCTGGCGCTCATTGTCAACCTGCTGCGCTGGCTGAACTTGGAATTCAGCCACGCCATCTCCATCCTCACGTATTAGATGCCTCCGTCACCCTTCCTCGGTGTGTGCTCATACCTGCTTCAGGAGGAGAAGCACTTGGCGCACACCATGGCCACGAGCCAGTTCAGTGCGCGCCCACCCGCACCGGTGCCTTCCCCGGCTCTGTCCGCGAGCAATGACCGGGGCAAGAAGAAGAAGAAGCCGCAACAGTCTGATGGCCGCTCTAAGTCACCTGCTACCGCCCTCGCGGCCTGCCCTCCCGGACTACAACCTGTGGACCGGCCTCGTTCAAGCGTGGCCCATGCCGTCCCCGCATGCTCCGGGCAGCGGCATGCTCTGGCCTCGTCCAGGTGCGGCTCCTCCTCAGGCGTTGGTGGCCGTGTACCCGCCAGCTGGCTACCACCATGCTCCGATGACACCACCTCCTGCCTCATCGACTAGTATCTGGGATCCGATGCTGTTAGCTGTCCTTCCTGGTGTACCGCACCCCGTGTCGTACATTGGTGGCGGTGTTTGGTTCCTCAACACCGGCGCCATGTCTCACATGTCCTCCAACTCGGGTAGCCTTTCTTCCTCATCCCTCTTCTATTCACCTCGTGGCATCATCGTTTGTAACGGTGCTAACCTTCCTATAATCCATACTGGTCATGTATCTTTTTCCACTTCTGATTCTCCTCTCCATCTTAACAATGTTCTCGTTTGACCTGCACTTATTAAGAATCTTGTTTTTGTTCATGCACTAACCAAGGACAACAATCTTTCGGTTGAGTTTGACCCTTTTGGTTTCTCTATTTAGGATCTTCGCATACGGATGGTTCTACTCCGATGTGATAGCTCCGATGACCTATATCCCTTCTCAAGCACCTCCTCCGTAGATCCTCACCAGTCTCTACATGTTACCACGCCCGCCGATCTTTTGCATGCCCGCCTCAGCCACCCGGGACGTGATCAACTCCCTCGCATTTTAGCTTTTTTTTTCTTACACCTGTAATAGATCAGCTAGCTACTCATAATTGTTATGTGTGTCGTCTTGGCAAAAATGTACGTCTCCCTTTTTCTAGTTCAGAACATATATATTGCCAACTTTTCTTTTCAGCTCTCGCATTGTGATGTGTGGACGTCTCCCATGCTAAGCAATTCCGGGTTTCAATTTTACTTAGTACTCCTTGATGATCACACTCCTATGCATGGACTTTCCCTCTTAAATGCAAGTCTGACATTTTCTCCACTCTTGTTTCTTTTCATAATTTGTTTGCACGCAGTTTTGCTGCCCCATTCTTAGCTTGCAGACCGACAATTGACGAGAATTTGATAACTAAGCCGAGTGCACCTTCTTCGCTTCTTACGGCATCGTCCTTTGCTTGACCTGCCCTACACGTCCCAGCAGAACGGGCGGGCTGAACGGGTTCTACGACAGTGTTCGTTCGCTCTTGTTTCACGCGTTCATGCCACCGATCTTCTGGCCCGACGCTCTGGCCACTGCAATGCACCTTCTAAACCATTGTCCATGTCGTGCACGGCAGCCCCCTATCAACTTCTCTTCGGCTTACTACCTTCCTACGACAATCTACGAATTTTCGGTTCTATATTATCCGAACACCACGGCCACTGCACCACACAAACTCACACCTCGTTCCCTTCCCTGTGCTTTTCTCGGCTATCGGTCCAACTCAAAGTGGATCTTACGGTACGTGCGTGGCACCATTGATCTTGGCCTTCATCTCCACGCCTCAACGTCCACTGACATCGTCACCTACTCGGATGTCGATTGTGCTGGATGCCCGAAAACATGGTGATCCACATTTGGCTACCACGTGTACATCATCTTCTGGTCGTCCAAGCAACAGCCAACCGTCTTATTTGAGTGCGGAGGCCGAATACCTGGCTAATGCTGTTGTTGAATGTTGTTGGCTGCGGTAACTACTCGTCGAGCTGCATTGTGCGGTGAAGAAGGTGACTCGTGTATCGTGACAATGTCTAACCTAGTGCATCATCAGCGCAAAAAGCATATCGAACTAGACATCCACTTCCTTCATGAAAAGGTGGCGCTCGGTTAGCTGCGTGTCCTCCAAGTTCCAACCAGCTAGCAATTCACCAACGTGCTGACAAAGGGCCTTCTGACGTCTACTTTTGAGGAGTTTTGGTCCAGTTTTTGCGTCGTCTCTGGTGCCATCACGACTGTGGGAGGTGTCAACGTGTGATGTGCATGCTTAGAGGATGTTTGGTTTGGCTTTTCAACAGCTTTCCACTGGAAAAAGCTGTAGTCCAACCAAGCGGCCAGCTTTTCAACAGATTTTGCTAACGGTAGTTGTGGGCTTTGTAGTGCAAATTCAGCTGTTTGGAAAGATGCCTTCTGCTGGCTTTTTGTAATGTGCTGATGCTTCTGTACTCATGTTCCAAAATGTTGTAGATTGTTTGGATAAACCAAAAGCCATATGTTCACTTTTCCACAGCCACAGTAACTTTTCCAGACAGCCAGTCAACAGCAGCTTTGTCAACAGTCACAGTCCAAACAAACAGGCCCTTAGGCTTAGTCAAGGCACATTGTGCATTCCTTTTTTGTGTGCTGCCTCTAGCTGAGCTCGTGGAGTTGTTGGACACCTCTGTGCATGTATATACTTGTATAAGTATCATACCCGGACGAATACAATAATTGTGTTGCATCTCAATCCTCTCTCAATGTTCTACATTTTAGGCGATCGGATTGTGAAGTGCCTTGATCGTCGCGTGCGTGCATGCAGAGGGAGTACGAGGAGTTCAAGGTGAGAACTATCTGGCTGCCAAGGCGCGTAAGGTGCTGGAGAAAGGGTGGGTCATGTCAGACGGCGCGCCGTGGCCCGGGAACAGCCCGAGAGATCATCCTGCCATGATACAGGTCCTGCACAACTTCGTGCCTCGAATTCTGAAGATCTGATGATCTTTTGATCCATGTTTTTTACTTTTTGAGCTGATTATCGAACAGGTTTTTCTGGGGCACTCGGACGATCGTGATGCCGAGGGTAAACGAGTTCCCTTGGCTCTTCTACGTGTCGCGGGAGAAGAAGCCGGTACGATGAACGCATTGGTTCGTGTCGTGCACATTGCCTTCTAGCTAGTCAAAAACGCGTTTCTACCGTGCTGGCGATGTCATGGTGTCTCTCCCACCATTCACGTGTTGCCAGCGCTACACGTATCTCTGTACTCCAACGCGTATTTCCTTGTATTGGATTCCTTTCTCTTCTTTTGTGCATTTCGTATTGTAATCCTTTCTCTTCTTTACATCTGCGCAGACTGCGCCCTTGGAGTGAGACGCCATGGCAGCAATTCCCGGCGTCCTCGTGCGCGGTGGACTCCCTCACCGGCGTTGCCTTCGTCCCCCTTGCGTGCGGCGTTCGGGCCTTCCCAACTGTCGCTGCCTTGGTCCCCCTCGCGTGCGGCGTTACCCCTTGTCCTCGACCTCGCCGGCTACGGAGAGCTCGGATCCAGTGAAAATTGAGACGGCGTCGTAGGCTCTGGTGGCCCCAGGGCCAACCGTATCCATCCCCGGCTTATCAGGTTGCCTCCATCCTCGCCCACCCCGTCCCGCGTAGTGACGTCGAGCTGCACCTCTCCAGGAGGTGGAGCTACACCTCTGCAGGATCCCTACGTATACCGCTCCAGCGACGAAGAGGACAGCTTTCCTCCTTGATATATGTCCAGATCCGAATGGAAGTGTTAGAATTTGGTTTATTTTGTCCACAAGTTTTGTTTCATGTGTTCATATTCTCGAAGTAAGAATGTTGTACAAATGTACTTTTTCTTTATCTGAATGGTGAGCAGGAATTCGTGATGTTCATGTTCTGAAGAAATGCGGTACCCTCCTCAATGAACAGCGTGAGCCAAATACCTGGAATAATGAGCAAGATGCCGGCATTTACTGTTCCGTTGGATTCAAAGCTAGCTAGTTATCTACTCCCTTGTGTTAATTTGGTAAATTTCCTTGTGCTTTCAACTGCGGCAATGATCTACTGTCTAGTGCTGTGCAAATTGTTTTGTCTTTTAGTAGTTATCTGAAACATTTCTGCTATATTTAATAACAATTGTGTAAGATTTGTCTTTTGATAATTTTTCTCGATATTCTGCTATACTTTTGTTTCAGACGCTTCATTTTTGAATTACATTGAAAGAGAAATTGTTGGCTCACTATGCTAGTAATAAAGATCCTGGACATGTGAAGCAAATTCTTGTTAGGCAGCCCTTTCTATGCAGGTGAAATTAAGAGAAACAGCAGATTACATGACGAAATGATATGTGTCTCAAGTGTAAATCTCTCCCGGCCTTCGAGCATGTTGTAGCATCCTGTTTATTTTGGACAATATGTTCAGGATTAATATATAAAAGACGAAGATGTTAAGATGGTTCAATCCAAAAATGTTCTAAGCTATTGTGTACAAGAACGCAATGACCACTATACTTCACAAATGGCTAATAGAAGTCTCACAAAGACTAAAAATCCAATTAACACATAATTAAAAAATTGGGCATCAAAATGAACATAAAAATCTTTTAAACCCTCTAAAAATTGCTGGAACCTTGGTTAATTTGTCTACATTTCCCTTGATAATGTATATGATTTTAAAAGATAACCAAATATTTGTTGATCGGATAGCCACAAAGAAAACAATTAAAGTTGCTATGCACACGACACACTTTTGCGACAGTCGTATGGGAACTTCTCCCATGAAGTTATCCAACCATGCAAAAGATATTTTTCGAAACATATGTATTTTGAAAAGAGAACCAGGGATTTGTTCATCGGATAGCTACCAAGAAAAAGGGACCAAAGGACTTTTGATCTGACTCATGCTCATGCTCATGCACGTTCATGGAGTATCAAACTTACCTTTTAAGGCTTGTTGCATCTATTATCTATTGTGCATTTGTAGTAGTCCTCTACTAAGGGTATTTGGTTAGACTTTTCAGCAGTCTTTTATTGAAAAAGCTGTAGCCCAACCAAACGGCCAACTTTTCAGCAGTTTTTGCCAATACTAACTATGGGTTTTGCAGTGTAAATTCAGTTGTTTGGAAAAGTTCCCTTCTATCAGCTTTTTGCAATGTGCTGAAGCTTCAGTGCTCATTTTCCAAAATGTTGTAGATGGTTTGAATCAACCAAAAGACATACGTTCACTTTCCCACAGCCACAACAGCTTTTCCAGACAGCCAGCCACAACAGCTTTGTCAACAGCCACAGCCCAACCCAACAAGCTCTAATTATTGTCACGACATCACGTCAGATAGTGTACACTGATTGTGGATCCACGCCTAATTGACCAAATTTCGACAAGGAATTTTTTAATTAAAATGAAACATGCATGGAACATATGATTTCATCGTGGAATTAGTGTTGGACGCTATGAAACTTGATTAAAAGTGATGAAATATGATTGATACAAGTGTTAGACACACTAAAACACATAGGAACCGAAGGTAACCAATAAGTTTAGTATTTCATCAAGAATCCACAACTTCAACAAAGGTTCCATAAAAGTTCTAACGTGTTGTGTGACTCACATGTGTCTCATTCGTATTTCATTCATGTTTCATAAAGATAAATAGATGCATTGTAGCCAAGTGTTTTTTCATCTATGTTTTATTCTTGTTTCATTCGTGTTTCATGTTGTTGTTGAAGTTGTGTTCGGTACATATTGGTTTCATCCAATTTTTATCTATGTTAAATATTTTATTATATTTTCTATGTTGAATATTTTATTATATTTCATTTTCCCAAATGTTTTTCAAAATATGATTAATGCATGTTTCTCATATGTGACATATTTGTTTCATACAAGTTTAAATTATGTTGCTATTTTATTATATGAAATAAAAAAACTCTTGAAAAGTTTCTTTTGTAACGTAAGTTATGTCAAAGTATTATGCGTATTTCATATAATTTTTAGGGTTTAGGGTTTTAAGGGTTTTAGATTATTTTTTAGGGTTTAGGGTTTTAGAGTAAAGACCATGGTCATGATGATCATGCGGGCTTTAGGTGCACCCGTGAACTTACGTTCTAGTGCACCACTCAAAAAGTTAGGAAAAAATCTAAAATAATTTGATGACATTCGCACAACATGCATGTTGTAGGACCTTAGATGTCTCCTAGAAGGAGGTTAAAAATTATTATGATCTAGGACACACCTAATGCAGAAATTAACTAATCGGTTTTGTACAAGTTCAAAATCTAAAGCAACTAGGTTCAACTAAGTGCACAAACAAGTCTAAATCAAGATATGCAATCCTAGGATGGCAAGCTAGCAAAGCAATTTCTACACAAGATAATTGCATAAATACGAATAGAAAGATATGGACTGCAAGGAAGTAAAGGAGACAAGAGACGCGAACGATGTTTGTTTTCAAAGTTTGAATATCCACCAATATCCTACATCTCTGTTGAGAAAGCTTATCTCGACGAACAAGCCGGCTCTGAATTGAGCTCTTCCCTAAGGGTCCTTGCCTGTAGCAAGAACTGCTCACTATAGATAGCTCCTTCCTCCTGCACAAAGATGGTGAGCTTCATAATCACTCACAAGTCCTTGGACCTCTTCACAATTTTCTTAAAGAGATCACCGAGCTCAACTCCACTAAATCATCTAGGAGGCAGTAGCCTCTAAGAGTAACAAGCTCTTGGACTTCTACTCGAACACAATCGATGTGGAGAGCTCAAACCGATAAGACCAATGCAATCGCCAAGTGCAACATAATGCACAAACTCCTCTGACATCTCACCAAGAGCAACACATGCCTTAGAGGCAATTAAGTGGGAGGGAGTAACAGGAAGGACTCAAGGAATGATCTTCAAGGGAAGCTACACACTCCTCAAGCTAGCCAAGGTGGTTACTTATAGTCCACCCTCAAAACATAGTCGTTACACACTTTTTGCACAAAGTCGAAGGTTCTGGAACCAAACTCGGAGGTTCTGAGATTTGAACCAATGGCTATATCAACATAGATAGAGAGGAAACTCACAGGTTCTAAGACCAATCTCGAAACTTCTGAGATTCCAACTTGGAGAGTCCAGAACCATTCTTAGAGGTTCTGACTTCAAACTCGAAGGTTCCGAACACTATGGAAATACAATCCTTATGACTATGAGAGGGATGCTGCAAGCTCCCATTGTCCATTGATCAGCAAGACTACTATGAGTCTATCATCCATTACAGAAAGGACACAGTCATCCCTCAATGATAAGTCAATTTCCAGTATCTTCGATAGCATGCTTGCTTTAGTCAAGTGACTAAAGCATGTGAAGCACATGGGTTGATCAATGTCATGGAGCTATAGCAAGATTGGAATGAGGAGGTGATCATGCAGCTGTATACCACATTCCTTGTTGAAAGAAAATCCCTAACGAGTTGATGCACTGGATGACCCACAACCGCCACTTCAACTGCACCTTCAATGACTTTGCTAAGGCACTTGGTCTTGAAGGAGATGAGTAGGCCTCTAGGGATAAACTAGCTTGAGCCGTCGTATGAGCTTGAGACAGTTTTCCACCTTGGGCAAACAACCAATTTGACATTCTTTGCCAAAATGATGAACAAGATGTTCCACCACACCATTGCTCCATCAGGAGCTTTGAGCATGACCTTCTCATGCATATGGTCAAAGGAAAAAACTATCTCATATTCGATTACATCTTTCAATTCATGAGGATAGCTAAGCAAATCACACTCGCTCTTTGTCGTTTGTGACATACATTCAGACTTTGATCAATCAAATGGTGGAAAAAATATTTCACTATGAGGATTGAAGTCAAGCATCTTGACTGCAATCTTGAAAACGCAAAGGCTGATTCCTCCTCTCAAGTAAAGGAAAGAAGAAGATTGCCGAGAATATAGGCACCTCTAAGAAAAGGAAAAGGTTGAAGCCCAAGAAGGAGAACAAGCAAAAGAGGAAGAAGAGAGTCACATTGAGAGTGTCCGTGTATAGAAGCACCAAAAGGCCTATGATGAAGCTCAACTAAAGAAGTTGTTTGAAGAGGGTTCCACTGTGTTGAATCCTATCACTGAAATCAAGGACGGTCTTGGAGTCATCTTTGACATTCTTCATCTGCAAAAGAAGGAGATCATTTATCTCAAAGCCGAGTTAAAGATCGTGAAGTGTTGTCACAAGAAAAGCCTGCACAATAAACATTACATGCATGAGAGGATCTTCGATGTGAGGAGTTGTCCTAGCAGGGTTCAGAGTTTGCTCTAGATGTGGACACCTCAATCTCTTCACCGATTCCATCTGGTTCACCTTGAGGCTATGGTTCTCCGCTACGCGCTTCGTCACCCTAAGGATCTACTCCAGCTAAACCACTTGCTCCTGTAGCTACCTTGGCTGCCATGACAGCACCTTCGGCTACACCGACTCAATCTGCCCCGACGATAGCTCCACCACCAACCGTCAACCCTTCGGTGCCTTTTTCGTAGATCAAGTAGGGTCCGCTAGCTTAGAGCTCCATTTGTTAGCATCCTTTCATTTTCGGTGTCTTGATGCCAAAGGGGGAGTGATCTTAGAGCTTGCTTTTGGGAGTTTTGGGTAGCTAGTTGTGCTTGAGTTACAAGACTTGGTTCTTATTGATGATTCTTGTATTTCTTGAAAACTCTAATATTCGATGACATGGATGTTTATCTCTTGCTACACTTGATATGGTTGTATGCTCTTTATCATAATATTCACATGCCATGACATGCTTATGCCATGATCACCTTGTGGTACATAGTTCTTTACCTTACATACAAATCATACAGTAAGCACGTTCATGGATCCTAAGATATAGCGGGAACTCTGCACACTTTCACCTCGGTATGTGCACTAACATTCAAACGCAATTTCAAATAATGCACATCTTTAGCGGGAGCTCACTCTATATCTTATGAACCAAGACTACACATTTTATATCCAAATTCAAAGCTTTAATTGGGCTGTCATCAATCACACAAAAAAAGAGATCAAGAGTACATTTTGGCGTCTAAGTGAGTTTTGATGATTAATGACAAAACTATTAAGGGATTAATGTGCACATCAAGTATGATTAGGTTTTTAGTCCCAAAAGCAGTGTTAAAACCAGTGTTGACAACCCCTAAAAAGTTTTGAAGAAGCACGACATGAAGAAACAAAGGTTAAAGACAATTTTCTAGCTCTTTTGGTGTTTAAAGAAATCACGTTGAGTTTAGAGAAAGCCATACTATTAATGGGGGTTGAAATTTGGAACCTGGTAAGAGTGTCTTGCTAATACTTAGCTAGGAATCAATTTTCATATCCAAAGAGGCCTTTAAAATCTCTTCATACACACATTTTCTGGAAATGTCAAAGTATCCAAGATCTATATGGGAATATTCGAGTTTCACTTATGTGTGAAGAGTTAGGGAACTCGGAAGCTCCGAGTTGCCCTTCCTATCTGATCTTCTGGATGTCGAAACATTCAAGATTTTCCGGAGCCTCCGGTTTCGGTTATATACATGGCTAAGTCCTCATACTTTGAAAGTCAGAGCTGCTAGATTTTTTCGGTGTCTTCGAATATGTTTCTAGACTTATCTTTTGAAATATCTAAATGTTCGAGTCCATAGTCAGAACTTCCGAGAATGAGCAATGTCCGTCCTCTGTTGAGGATCCTCGAAACCTTGGAAGGTCCGAAGTACAATGTTGGAACCTTTGGAAATCCGTTCTGACCACGCTTTTTCAAGTCCATTCATAATCTCGGAGGGTCTAATTTCAAGTCGGAACCTCCGAGTTCTTGCCCGAAGTTTCGAGATCTATTTCTAGATAGAAGTTGTTGCTTTCAAATGTTGGAATCTCTGAGTTCTCCAGCTTTTGCACTAACGGCTTAGTTTTTCAGGGGTTGGCTATATATATATACCCCTAAGCCTCTTTGCACAGCTAACTCTTTGCAAAACCATTCATCTGCTTTCCTGAGTGCTACTCCATTTTTTTTCAATCCCAAGTTGTGATTCTTGTGAGGAAATGTTTGAAGACAAAGATTGAGCCATCTTTGATAATCAAGTAAGAGTTTATCTCCAAGTCAAACTAAATGAAGCTTGTTATTCTTGGAGATCGGCATCTCCTAGATGGTTAGAAGTCTCTTGAGAGCCTTCAAGCAGATTGTGAAGGAATCTACGAAATTTTTGAGGGTTTGAAGCTCACCTACCGCAAGGTGAAGAGTTGCCACAAGAGAATGGAAGCTTCGCATTGGCAAGTTTCTTGAGGAAAGGGCACGATTCAATGCAGGCTTCAGTCATTGAGTCAAGCTTCTTCAACGAAGACGTAGAGCCGTGCTAAAGGCTTGAACTTTGATAACAAATCTTGTGTCTTCCGTGTGGTTGTTTCCTTGCACTTCTTCATACTTGTTTTCTTACTCGTTTTGATCACTAAGATGCTAGATTTTTCTTAGAACTGCTTAGTGTTATAGAGATACTCATGTAGAAAGTAATTTTGGGTCATATTTTTGTTAATCTCCTATTCACCCCTCTCTAATCTATACCATAGATCCTTTCACACTCAGAACTTCTGGACAAAACCTGCTCGGAACTTCTAGATGAAAATTTGCTTGTGGCCCAGAGGTTTCGGATGAACATCCTGCAGTTTTTGCTAAGTGTTCACTCGGAACCTTCAGACAATCTTCCCTTAGACATTTTAGATGGTAAGAAATTGTTTATCATTTAAGAGAGCGCGTGGCTAGGGTTAATCTAAACTCGCCGCTCAGACCTCAAATCCACCGTTCACTACCATCATCGCCTCCTCCATCGCCCTGCAACCTCGCCACGTCTCTTCTCCGACTGACTGCCTAGCCGGAGTCCCATCGTTGCCGACGCATCTACTCCGCCGCATGCTGCAATAGAGTCACTCCACCGAGTTAGGGCAAGCAGTCTCTACGTGATATCCTCATCAAATTTGTCACATTAGACATCCTACTTTTCTATATACTATCGATTCCCGCTCAAATCCATCTCGAATTTGTTCAAAATCCGTAGACATGGGATTTGTTGTCGAAGTTCAAGCCTTTGGCGAGGCTATATGTCTCCTTTGAGGAAGCTTGATCGAAGCTAGAACTGAATCATGCTCTTTTCGCAAGAAACTTGCCAATGCGAAGCTCCCCTTCTCTTATGGTAGTTCTTCACCTTGCGGTACGCGAATTCCAATATTCACAAACTTCTCAGTTTCTTCACAACCTTGAAAACTTCCGAGCGACGCCTAACCATCCAGGGGTCACCAACGTCCAAGAATAATAAGAACTTGGTCTGATCTCTTGCTTGGATGCTCAACGAAAATTTTATCCAAATCCTCAAGATTTCTCCCTCTCAAAGATTCACACAAGAAGACAAGAGATAGAAGAGCAAATGTGCAGCTCAGTATTTGGGACGCAAGGAGATACCTCCACCCAGGAAGGGTGGTGGCTTATATAGGATGCCCTAAAAAAATCTAGCCTTTACTCACAAAGAAACATTGCTTGGAGGTTTGGGACAACCTCGCTCAAAGGTTCCGGGGTTCAAACACAATGGCTAGTTTGGGAGAAAAACACTGCTAGGAGGGTGCATCTTAGACATACCAACAGTTCAAAACCTCAGGAAAATTGAAGATCCAGGGGGTTCGGATTGATGACACTCGGAGGTTCCAAACGAAAACAACCCTTCTGTCCCGAAACACAAATTGACTCGGAGGTTCCTAAAAGTGCGTCTAGGCCCCTAAACGTATTTTGGTGGTTAATGACAAATGATTAGAGGACTAATAATGTGTTATAAGCAAGTGAACAGGTTTAGCCCTAAGCGAATCCAAAAAGGTAAGCATCGACGACCCCTCAAAAGAAAAAGAAGAAAAGAAGACGGTATATCGCCAAGTTGTAGATTTCCAAATTTCAGTGCGCAAGTCACATTGAGTTTAGGAACACTGTACTATTAAGAGGGGCTTGATGAAAATTATTGAGAAGTATCTTTGCCAAACAAAACCCCTTTTGTCGCCAAAAGTCTCAACAGAAAAACCCTAACCCTAATTGTCCAGCTGGGGGTCCGGCCAGTCCAGAGGAGATCTGAACCTCAGTCCAAACAGTCTGGCTGGGGGTCCAGATCTGTACTGGACTGCCCGGACCCTAGGCCCGGACAGTCCGGCCCCGTGTCTGGATCTGTACTGGAATGTCCGGACACTGGCCCAGAGTGTCCGGCCACCCGAAGGGTCCGGGTGCAATTTGGAGGGTTAGGGTAAGACTTCTCTTGGCCCGACTAGAGAATTTCCCTCTGCTACCTCAGCTGATAGCCGTTTGATTTGAAATTCCGGAGAGTCCAGCCCAAATCCAGACAGTCCGGATTTTGGCAGATTCCCTCAAATGGCTAGTTTTTGAGGGAGCCTCTATATAAACCCCCTTGCACCTAGTAAGGGGAACTCTTTGCCCATTCTCTTTCCTGCCTACTCAAGAACATTTCTCCATTCCTTCAAGCACCAAGAGAAACTTTTTGAGGAAGAGAAAATTTGAGCGATTTGAAAATCAATCCGAGCGAAGAATTGAGTTCAACTCCAAGTGTTCATCAAGCTCATTTCTCTTGGAAATTGGGGTCTCCTAGACGGTTAGGAGTTCTTAAGAGGTCTCATCTTTGTGGTGAGCCTCAAGAAGTTTATGAAGGCCGGATTCGCCTCCGCGAGGAAAGAATCATCAAGAAGAAGTCGAGGAGACGCAAGAGCGTCCTCGAGGGAGAAAGGCTTGAGACGAAGCCGACTCTTGATCACATGTGATCGAGCTTCCCAAACGGAGACGTATGATCCCCCCAAGGATTTGAACTTTGGCAATAAATCCCTTATCTCCTTGTCATTTACTTTCCGCATTTACTTTGCAAGTATTACTCATATTGCTTGTATTGATCTTGCTAGTATATTTGCCTTCATATCATACCACTTGCTATTCTTGCTAGTTAATAGGACCTAATTCCGCAAAATTGTAAGATTGCTTAAAATTGATTAAAATTGTTTAGTCATCTATTCACCTCTCCCCTCTAGGCCGACATCTTGATCCTTTAGTTTTGAATAGGCAAAAATGAAGCTAACTTGGTTTCCTTATAAGTGTTGGGCCACGAACGTCCAGACAAAAGAAATTATTGGTATAGAAGTAAGTCCCGAATCAGAGGTTTCGAATGAACTTCTCTCAGAAGGTTCGGATGAAACTAGAGCTTGGGTACAAAAACTTTTTGGTCACTAAAGTGTCTGGACAAACTTCACTCGAAAGTTCTGGACAACACGAAACACACTGGACAAGTTATTGTGTAGACTTCAAATAGTCTAGATGAACTTCAGTCGAAAGGTCTGGGTGAAAATAATATTTGGATAAAAGATTTGCCTTCTCTTGGAGTGTTCGGATAGACTTCACTTAGAAGGTCCAGACAATAGGAACTCAACTAGACAAAAGTTCTGAAAGATTCTAGATACTTTAACGAACCTCACTCGGAGAGTCCGGGTCAACATTTAGCGCACTGGAACCTACTCTCACACACACTTGAGCATTCTGGCCGACTGATCCAGATATTCCGGATGAACACTCAAGTTCGGTGTAGAGAGTTTTCCAAAGATTTTACAAAGGATTTTCATTAAACACTTAACAAGTTATCTTTTTTTATGTTGTCGACAAGCTCTCTTTATAGTACGGTTGTTATATACTCGATGTGATTATTTGATCACAAAGAAGACTAGAAAATGTTCTTAATCTTCTTGATTCCATGCTATTTGTTTTTTAAGCTTTTTAGGGGTCATCGGCGTCTGTTCGAATTTGCCTTAGGGACGGAACACCTGATCAACATCTTATGCAAACATTAGTCTCTTAATTATCTTGTTATTAATCATCGAAACTCACTTAGACGGCCAACATGCACTTTAACTCATGTGTCTATTATTTTTCAAAAATTATTTACATTTTCTACTCTCTACTTGCTTTGAAATATTTGCAACTCAAAACCCTAATAACCACCTTCTTTATCTCACAGCCGCCACCATGCTTCATTCTTACCATTATTAAGAGACAGTAAAGCCGCGTGCCCTCGGCGCCCTCTCAGGCCCTCAGCGCCTAATCTCCGTCCTATACGCCGTCGACGGCCCAGATCGCGCGTGTCTCCGCGCGGGCGCGCGTGCCCTCATGCCCTGCCCCGTGGGGCCTGTTGCTGGTGCCCTCCCCTTCGGAGACAAAATGCGTGTCATCTGGTTGCTTGGGCTCCGGTCATGCGTGCGTGGGCCGCTTGCGGGCCTCACTGCCTCTTTTCCTATGCCCTTGGTCCCTTTCTCTCTTTGTCGGCAGTCTCTCTCTTCCTCTCTTTCGGTGTCGTGGAGCTCTACAGGGCGGTGCTGCCTCCGGTCCTCAGCGTGCGGTGCTGGCCGTGTGGCCCTGTGGGCTTGTCGACGATGGATGTCCTGCGTCGGTTCCACTGCCTGCCGGGGCTACCTCCGCATCATCGGGTCGCCGGTGCGTGCGTTCTTGCCCGTCCCATGTGGCGCTCTCGCTGGTGGATAGGAGGGTTCCTTCTGGTTACATGGGGCAGGTTACACGATTCTCTTTGCCCCTGTCTTCTCTTAATTAATTGCCTACTGCGATCGTTCGTGTGGTGCGCACCTGCTCAGTCTTGCTCTTCCTGTTGTCCAGTGCGTGTTGCAATCGTTGGTTCTGTTGGATTTGGAGTTCTATCTTCTTGTTATTTTCCATTTTTGTGCATTTCCTTGTGGGGCAGTCAAGCTACGCATTTTTGTGCTTTTCGTGTCTTCAATTTGGTTGCTTTTTCTGGTTCTCACATCTAGGATTTTGGAGTATTATTGCAGTCATTAAATTGGGTGTCCTACGTGCATTGTTGTGTTGTGAGCTGTTTTGGCTGGCCTGGTTACACAGCATGGGATCGATGTCTGCGTGCTCGTGCTCAATGCGCTCTACGTTTTGTTGTCCATGGTACTGGGGAGTTGGCCGTTGACGGTGTTCCTTCCTCGGGAAGCCCCGAGTTGCCGCTCTGTTGCTTGTTTCGTAAGGTGCGCTGTATGTGTTCGCTGTTCTATGCACAGGTCCAGCCGAGGCTTGCATCATACTACGCGTCATTCTCATTTTCTGCGTAGGGATCTCCTTGCCCTTTGAGTCGTTTGGAGGTCACGGTGTTCTGTTCGCCGTCGAGGCGTGTGCTTGCGCCGTTACTGTCCTGTTCCTATTGAAGGCGCTGGATTTCGACGCAGCTCTGTCTTTGTGCCTCTTCATTTCCCTTCTGCTCACCGTTTTCTTCCTGTTTCTTACTATTTTTATTGAGGGCGCTGGATTTCGATGCAATTCTGCCTGCGTGCCTCTTGGTTTTCCTCGTGTCTATATAAGGTATGTGAGGTCTGCGCTGGCTCTTCTCCTTTGTTCTGTTCGCCGCCTGCTTTTTCCCTTTGGTCATTGGGTCTCTTGCTAGAGCGGCCATGGTTGCTTGTTAGGTGAGGGGCTCTGGGTGCCTGCTCTATCCGAAACAAAGTCATTCTTTCTGTTTCCTTGCTCAGGTTGTTCTTTTTTTGCCGGCAGGGTTATTGCTTGTGGTCCGCTGTTGCGTTCGCGCTAGTGTGGTCTGGACGAGGTTGGACTATCCGGTTTGTTGGTTGATGCGCTCTTCACTGCTTTTCTTACATGGCCGTGTGTCGTTGCCTTCGCTTACCTGTTTGTTGGTTTTCTTGCAGCTCCGGTTGTGCTCCTTCCACAATTTGTTTCGTCTTCGTCTCACACGTTGCTCAGGGTACGTGCTCTTTCTTGTTTCGTATCTACCTACATGCTGTCCTTCCCGCCTGGAAGGATTTTGCATGCGTTGTCGTTTACTGGTCTTTTCTGCTGCTATGTTCCTGACTATTGAAAGGAGTCTACTTCCATGTGGCTTGCGTGTTGCTGTCTCGTTTGCTTGCTGCTGAGGATGGACGTTGCTAAGGTTTTTTTCTGACCCTCTTTTGTTTCCTTTGTTGCTGGCTATTGTCTTCCTTATTGTTATATTCCGTGCTGTTGGGTGCTTCGTTGTTGCGTGTATGTATCTGTTTCGATTACACCCTGGTTTCCTCTGTTGTCTTGCCTGTTCCATGGTTAGATTATTATGTTAGAATATATGAAATAAAGATGCCAAGGCACTCTCATTTGGCAGCTGCGTGGGATGTTGCTTCTTCTGTGGGTTCAGGGCCGTCCATTGATCGTGCCAACTTTCTTTTGGGATCGAAATGCCCAAGGATTGATGGAACCTCCCTTCCGTCTATTGGGCTGCTTAGTGCTGTTTCTCAGGCACCGAAGAGACCCAGTATGTCCCTATGTGCCTGCTTTGGTTTGTCTTCTTTAATTGTTGCTCATGGTTGTGCTGCATCTCCCTGGTTGACTTAGATTATTATCTTTGTTAATTAGGGGATGATTTCTTCCCTTTGCTCACGGCATAGCATAGTAAGCAGAATAGGGAGGCTTGTGTGAGGCGTAGAAAGATGAAAGGATTGGTAGGCAGGGGTGTGCCTTCTAATGAGCATGGTCAGGCACGCTTGCCATTCCCCCTTGAGTATGTGGACGCTCTGAAAGGTGTTTGTGTTCTCGGGTACTGCTGTTTTGCCCCTGCTTTCTATATTTGTTTGCATGACCTTCCAGCAACTTATCCCCAGCGGTCCCATCTTGGAGGTCCATGCTATCGCTATCAACATTGTGCCGCTTCTTTCTGGTACGATAAACGAGTGCAGCGAGAATCCAGTTGGACAAAACGACGTGTAGTTTACAATGCCTGTTATCGTGGTGGCAGTATCTGTATTCCTCCATTTCTGCCTCCTCCATCAACCCTTGCACGCCTCATGCGATTTAATGGTGACCACCACAGCCGTGAATTTATGAAGCACATAAGGCAATATAATTGCCTCTTCAATTTACATCTCTTGGAGCTAATGTAGATAACACTATAAATGATGGTGGTGGACCGTATGTTTTTTGCATTAATGGTCAGTTGCACCGTAGAATCGGTACACTCCTTCTTGTTGATGGTGAAAAGCCTAAATTTGTGCAGCTATACATTTATGAAACTGAGCATGAAATTGAGCGTAGGATACGTGCCTTGGATGACGATGCTGATCTGGATGGTGATCTAGATCGCTCCGTCATTAGACGGCTCTCAGCTATGCTAGACGATGTGACTCCACTTGTCAAGCAATTTCGCATTGCTAGAGATCATTTAAAGGAGTGTCCTCACCAGTGGCTCGCCATCAGGATACTGGCTCCTGAAGACCATGGCGACGTACAATACAATTTGCCAACCTCTGATGATCTCGCGATGCTCATTGTTGGTGATTTCCCGGTAGATGCTTACAAACATGACATCATAGTACATGATAGGGACCATGGACTTCATTTTGTATCAAATCTACATCTAGCTCTTATGTCATTGCAGTATCCTTTGTTGTTTCCGTTTGGTGATCGTAGTTTCTAGTTAGGTATTGAGTATACCGATGCCCATTTACTTCCAGAAAAGGCTCGCAAAACACTGACCATGCTTGATTACTACTCATATTGCTGCCACTATAGACCCGGTCAGTATAACCCATACACATGTTGTGGTAGAGTCACGTCGAGCTGCAGGTTGATTGCTATGCGTGCCTCGAGGAGAATCGCCTTTGGTTTATTCTTAGGAAACAAGAGGAGTTGCGATCTGATCAGTTCCAGAACATAACTGATGCAGTGGGCCAAGGGTGCATAGATGGTGATAAGATAGGTAGAAAAACCATGCTGCCAGCATTACCATGATGCCATGGCCATCTGTCGGGTGTATAGCGGCCCTGATACATTTAGTACCTTTACATGCAATCCTAAATGGCCAGAGTTTGTTGATGCGCTTCGTTACGAGCTAGGGCAGCTTCCCTTGGATAGAGCCGATATCGTAACCAGAGTATACAACATGAAGCAGGAAGAGATTGTCCGTGATATTAAATCTGGAGCAGTTTTTGGTCCTGTCTCTGCAGGTTGTGTTCTCTTATAGGATCGCCTATTTGCATACCCTGTTTCCTTGGTCTTTATGCTCAGTTCTCCTTGCTCTTGCAGTACTGCACAGCACTGAGTTCCAGAAAAGAGGCCTTCCGTATGCCCACATCTTAACATGGTTAAAGGATAGCAGCAAAGCCATGCTATTAGCTCATATTGAGTCCCTGATAAGTGCTGAGATACCTGATGCATTTACTGATCCTTTAGGATATGCACTGGTTGAAGAGTTCATGATGCATGGTCCATGTGGTGATGCAAACAAAAAATGTCCTTGCATGAAAAAAGGTATTTGCTCAAAATACTATCCTAGGCCTTTCCAGGATGAAACCTCCCTTGATGGTCAAGGATTTCTAGTGTAGGGGCGTCATGATGATGGCCGTGTTGTGTATAAGAACGGTGTGAAGCTTGATAATAGATCAGTTGTGCCATATAACATGTTCCTATTAAAGAAGTATCAAGCTCATATTAATGTAGAATGGTGCAACAAAAATAAAATCATCAAGTACCTGTTCAAGTATGTCCATAAAAGGAAAGATAGATCGCGTATCTATTTTGAAGATGCACGTGGCAAACGTGGCAGTAGTGACGTCCACTCAAAAATGGAAATTGATGAGATCCAAGATTATTTGGATTGTAGACATTTAGCGCCTCATGAAGCATTGTGGCGGTTATTTGCCTTCCCTTTGCATTGTAAAATGCCATCTGTAGAACGACTAGATGTCCATTTACCGGGGATGAATACGGTCACTTTTAGATCAAGTACCAATTTGCATAACATTGTGTCAAACACCGAAAACTTCCAGAAAACTATGCTTACTGAATGGTTTGTTGCAAATCAAAAATTCCCACATGGTCATGCTTTGACTTATTGTGAATTCCCAACTGAGTGGAACTGGGAGGCTAATAGGAAATGCTGGAAACGTAGAAGTTGTCGTGACAGAATAGCTCGCATTTACTATGTGCATCCATCTACTGGCGAGCGTTTCTACCTTAGAATGCTCCTTATGATTGTTAGAGGGGCCTGCAGCTTTGATGATTTACGTACATACAACGGTGTTTTTTATGGCACGTTTAAAGAGGCTTGTGAGGCACATGGTCTGTTGGGTAACGATGGTGAGTGGTACACTGTGTTTGAGGAAGCTTCGCTGTGGGCCACTTCATGTCAACTTAGGCATCTTTTTGTGAAGGTCATTTTGTTTTGCAGTGTGAATGATGAGCGAGCTTTTTATGATAGATTTTCAAACTATTTATCGGATGATGTTCAGCACAGATACCGTTCATTAGTCAATGATCCTGGTTTTGTTCTTCCAGCTATGCAGCTGCAGGATCTGCTGATAGATGAATTGAGCGTGTAATGGTTCATCGATTACGCATTTTAACTTGCCACAATAGCGTCCTACATCCAATAGCTCCGGTGCAAATAGGTTTATTTATCATGAGTTGGCTTATGATCTAGGTGATCTTTTAGAAAATGCATCTATGCTATCTTCTCAGCTCAATCCAGACCAGAAAATGTCCTATGATGAGATTGTTGCGTGTGTCATGACTGAGCAGCCTGGGTTTTTTTTTCCTTTCGGGTCATGGCGGTACTGGTAAGACCTTCCTATGGAACACTATAATATCGCACTTACGGTCATAGAGAAAAATTGTTCTTGCTGTTGCACCGGTGTTGCATCTCTTTTGTTGCCTGGTGGTAGAACTGCACATTCACGTTTCAAAATTCCAATCGATATTGATGAAACTACCTTATGTGATGTAAAGAGGGGAACATGCTCTCTGATCTTATCATAGAATTCGCTCTTATAGTCTGGGACGAAGCTCCTATGACACATAGACATTGCTTTGAAACATTGGATAGGACCCTGTGTGACATCTTAGCACCTGTAAATGCTACTGCACATGGCCTCCCGTTTGGTGGGAAACTAGTTGTGTTGGGTGGTGATTTTAGATAGGTTCTGCCTATGATTGAAGGTGGCACACGGGCTCATGTGATTGCTACCACTATAACAAATTCACCATTATGGCGGTCTGTACGTGTCCTCAAGCTACATGTCAATATGCGGTTGTCAAATCCAACTCTATCGCCTGTTGACCCAAAAAAACTCTGCAAATTTAGTAAGTGGGTTTTAAGTGTTGGGGATGGTAGAGTCGATGAAGCAACCTAAGGGACCGATGACATTGGCGCCATAATTAACATACCATCTGATTTGTTGGTCTGCCCAGGTGGTGATAAGATAATTGCCATTATCAATTCTGTTTATACTGATCTTTCTACCAACTATGCTGATCCAGTTTACTTGCAGAACCGAGCAATAGTATGTCGTAACAATGATACGGTTGATGAAATAAATATGCGTGTACTAGGCATGATACCAGGAAAAATGATTGAACATTTAAGCTATGATTCGATTTCTAAAATGAATGACAAATTAGGTGATTTCGATTATGTCTACCCTACTGAGTTCCTCAATTCCATTGTTATTAGCAACTTCCTGCACCATAGACTTGCTCTTAAAATTGGCTCTCCTGTCTTGCTACTTAGGAATATAGATCAGAGTATTGGACTGTGCAATGGTACTAGACTGATCATAACTAAATTAGCACACCGAGTGGTCCAAGCCACTAATGACTGGTTAAAATGTTGGCGATACTGTGTACATTCCAAGGATCACGTTAACATCTAAGAACTCAAGGTGGCCATTCGTCCTAGAAAGGCGACAGTACCCTCTAAGACTTTGTTATGCTATGACTATAAATAAAAGTCGGGGCTAGACCCTTGACCATGTTGGTGTCTATCTGCGCCGACCTGTTTTCACACATGGGCAACTCTATGTTGCAATTTCGAGGGTGACATCACGTTCTGGTCTTAAGATTCTCATCGATAACTAGGATGGATCATCTGGTCACAACACGAGTAATGTTGTGTACCATGAGGTCATTTCTCTTGTATGAAAAGCAACTAACTCTAAAACTATATTGTATTGACTACTATATCTAATTACATATGCTAGGTTTGTAGGTGAGTTTTTTACGTTTCATGACAATTTGCATTTGCCCTCCATTTTGGTTCACCATGGTTCGTGCAAGAGACTAACCATTGTCTCTATTGTACAGGTTCAGTTGCTTTCTCTATCTGATGTTGACCCAACCAAAAAACGTGGCACTATCTGCGTGCGTGTCTCACGCATGTGGGAGTACTATAACAGGGAGCGTAAACTTGCTCATGCTGATCTTGTCCTTATTGATGAAATGGTAGAGGCTTTCTTTCATTGCTATATACCTCTGCTCTATCCCCGTGCTCATTTTTTTGTGCATTTACTGACTTTTGGTTAGGGCAACAAAATGTATGCTGAGATAGGCGCGGCTCATGCACCTAAGCTCATGGAGATTATCAAGGAAGGTCATGTGTACCTGGTCCGAGATTTCCTTGTGCAATTAGCAAAGAATATGTACAAGGCTGTTGACGGAATGTTCATGATCAAGCTAACTAACTGGACAAAGGTCCAAGAGGCCAACGCTATTGCGGAATCGTTTCCTCGTTATGCCTATTCCCTAACGTCCTTTGAAGAATTGCCTAAATTTATTGGCAGGAAAGAAAAATTCTTGGGCAAGTGTATCAAGGCTTATTCTTTGTCATTCTTTCTATTACATCCGCTCGCTGCCTTGTTACATGAACTTATCGTTGTATTGATATGTGTTTGTGCAGATGCTATTGGCATTATAACTGCAATCTTAGACCTGTTACATGTTCAGCTACCAGCCCAGTCTTCTGTTTCTTTGAAAAGGAACTTGTAACTCATGGATATTCAGTAAGTGCTTCTTTAAGTGCTTCCTCTTTTGTTCTATTTCCTATCTGTGTATGTCTACTCGTTTACTGTACTTTCCTCCTGCTATATATGCTATAGTGCCAATTAGTTCGGGTGCCATTCCATTTTTTCCCCTCGAATCTTGTGATTTTTATTATGCTAAAGTGCCTCCATTTGATGATACTTCCCAGTGGAAGGACCATTGATATGGCTTTGTGGGGGCACCATGCATCTACCTTTGGTGCTGAGCAGCTGTACAAGGATGTTCAGTCAACACTTCTTGTCATCCTGTTCGTCGGGACTCTGGTGAAGGACTACGGAGGTATATCTTATCTATAGTCGCTTTCTTTTGCCAAAATAAATACCTATTCCATTAGGTCCCTTTTTGATGTATGTGCTGTGTATAACAAATATAGGCCGTGATACAATAAGCTATGGGGAGGCAGCTAGGTACTACATCAATCCTGATATTCCTGAGACGCATGCCTACTATGACAGGTTTGCATGCCATCATTCTCCTGCTTTTCAGTGAGTTCTCATAAATGTTAGCTAACCAGTTGTATTCCTGATGTTTTCCTGTATATGCAGATTTGGGCAGCAAATACCTACCGTGCAATTGATGGCTGCAGATGATGATCGGTACCAGAAAGCTTACAAGCAATCTGAACCTGCGGAAGTTGATATCAAGACAGTGTTATCAAGAGATCCATATGACTTGCCTGTACGTTTTATCTCATCGTGTGCATATCCATTTATTGCTATTCAATGCTATGCTTATTTCCTTCTATGCATATCGATTTAGTGCTATTAGCTCATCTGTGTTCGTTCTATGGTACATGCATTTTTGGTTTTGCGTGCAGGGAAAGAATATGGTCTCTACCATTATAGTGATGAAGCTCTTGTCAACTGCATATTCGGCGGGTATGGAGTTTGTTTGCAGCGATCCAAAGTGTCTTTGTGTAGCAGCTAGGTTAAGGTAAATGCATTTGTAGAAAAAAAAACATAGTCCACCTCTTGTCTCTTGTTAATTCGAGGTAATCATTTGCTGTTCTATTTCGGTGCGCATAGGTACAAAATATCATTGGTTGGCAACGATGGCACAAGAGATGCTCAGTTTGTGTTGTTTGCTGGAGTGGCTGAGCAGATTATTGGAAAACCGGTTGATGCTGTCCAGCGCACTTCGGCACATAGACCGGGCACGATCCCTGCTGAAATAGCGTCGCTTGTTTCACGGAAATTCACTGTTAATTTCAGTGTCACCGAAAGAAGTTTGGAGTTTGGCGAACTTACGTTTCAGGTCAATAGAGTGGATGCCGTGCATCCAAAATCCAAGGTCTTTGAGTTTGCGATGGTTGCTTCTGGTTCCAGGCAATCAGACTCTGTAGTCACATCATCTCTGGTCTCTCAGCTCATTCCATTACAGACGGAGGTGCATATCCTTTACAAAGCAAAATTTTCCATAAGTTGCTCTCTTTGTGCTGGCAATGTTTTGCCTGTTATTTGGTCGTTTCCTGCCTACTGTTCTTATTGTTTCCCTATTCACGTTATGTATCCTTGCCTTACTCTCGGTTTTCATTTATTTCCTGCCCATTTATAGATTAGACTTTATATCTGAGGGAGATTGCGGTATCCATGTCACACAATTGTTAGTTTCCTGCTTTGTTCTAACTATTTTGTCTGTAGGCTACGTTTGTCTTGCCTACCTCTTCTGCCACAGGACAGACCAGCAAGGTTGCATCTGCTTTTCCTATTTTATTTATACAAAGTTCCATAACATGCAAGGTGCATTGGTTTTCCTTGGACCGGCGTAGGTGTGCACTTATTCATCATTGTTTCCTTTGCCTACCAGCAGTTGCATGGTGATCGCACGGTGGATGCTTTTCGTGATGATCATGGAGCTGAGAAATCGACCACTGCATCCAATGCATCATCACCTTTACCGGTAAAGATCATCTATAAATCCATACGCTTACCTGTTTGTTGCCCAGTTGTTGCACCAAGGTTGATGCTTTCAGATTTCCCCAGCCTGCAGCAACTCCTCCCAATGTCGCAGACCAGCTTGCCATCTGTAAACCTGATGCCTCTTCCGCCACCAAAAAACATGGCGACAAAAGGTCACATATGCTGCTATATACTACAATAGTGATTTGCATCGCACATTATTTGCTATATTTGTCTCCATACAGATGTATCATGAAAATAGCATTTGATTAGTAGAACACTAGACGATGTGAAAAACACCTCCGTAGCTAGGAAGTTGTTCAAAGGAGATATTAATCAATCCTGTCAACCATGGCTGCTTTTGTGTTCCAATGTTCAATGCACTATAAATTTGCCTTGTCACGTCGCTTGCTTATACGTTTACGTGCTGTTCTGCAGACTGATGATGCGGTTGTACTTCGGTCAACGGGTATCGCATAGGCATCCTTACTGGCAATGAAGTGCTCAGTATCTGTGTCCATATTTTGCAATGGTTCTTGCAGTCTTCCTACAGTGGACTTCGTCCTCAAGCATCCTTAGCCTTTATGGTGTTGTTAGCTACCTCTGCGCTCTACCTGTTTGGTGTATGTTATCGGCCAACTAACACTTTTAGTGTTCTATTTTGAACCTGTTGTTGTGCTAAGTTGGTTGTAGTATACGGTCTGTGTGATTGTTCCTATGATGTTATTAAGTTATCATGGTGCTATTAAAGGTCTAGGCAGATCATCGTTGGTTGCCGGTTTAAGCTAGAGTTGCTTATATTTAGTTGCTCAAGTGGCATATTCGGTCAATGTCACGAGCTTCTTGTTTGTGACAATTACTATCAGCATTTGATTATTAACAATATTTCTTGTTTGCAGCAACGTTATGACATCATTGCTTATCCATCCTGTTTGCTCTTTGTTGCCAAGTAGCACCCGTCCGTTAATCTTGCTAACTGCACAGGATTGATGTATATAAGTAGAAAGTATATAACATTACAAGGAAATAGCATACCGAGCTAGGGCAAAAAGATATACTCGAGAAAAACCAATTGTGGAAACAATGAAATAAACGAATACATCAAGAAAGGAAAACTAGAAACAACACAAAACGAGCTTACATGGTCCAGATTGTCTACCTGCCATGGCTTTTACGTTGTCATGCTTCAAGGCCTTAGAGACCAACTGCTCCAATCAGCTTTACAAGACAAGTGTTTGCTCCATAACAGACTGACGTAGAGACAGGATGAAGTGCTTCGAGCAGTGCATTAAATGACCAGTGCTTTTGTTCTCTCTCCTTCCTCATAGTAGCTACTTGTACGCATAAGGTATCTTGCCTCTTGCTCTTCTTGCTCTGCCTTTTTCATTCCTCATGGAAGAGACATGAGACCGATGCACTCTCCCTCATGGTCTACTAGAGGTATTATTCACCGGCGGCTCAGTAAAGCTAGATTGCATTCTGCATACCTGTTGTTTCTTGAGATATAGCAATGATATTCTTGATCTTTGCTTACGAGTCCCTTTTTATCAAATTGTTCTTCGCTCTAGGACGTGCCTCTCTGTGATCGCTGTTCTATGCAACATGTCACTGCTGCTACTCCTACACTCGATTATGGACAGGATCGTTTGCTCTGCTCAGAATCTGTGAAACAGGTCTCCGTTGGCAACCTTAGTACATATCCATTGGCGTAGTGTTCGAGCCGGTGCAGGCTCGTTTTCTGTGATAGTACTGCTGCAATGGACATCGAGCCTGAGCTAGTGCAAGTTCCTGGAGTAAATTTCTTGTTCATTAACAACTTTGCCTTGTTTCCTATATACTTCCTCGGGTCGGTCCTACATGTACCTTTTGTCTTGCATTTTCATTTACCTTCCCACAACGATTTTCATTATGCCTTATATAAATCTAAATACACAGCACATTCATGCTATTACAATGCCACTGTTTCCATTTAGGTGAGTTACACCTATGTATCTTGCATGATTATATAATGTTCTGTATAAGCATAGACACAAATCACACTGATGGTGCTGCACTGTCGCTACCTCAATTTATGTTGGCGCTATGGCTCCATCCTGCATGATCAATCATTTGCTATAAACTGTACACCCGAATCTTCCTCTGTAATAGTTCCAGACCTTATTATCATTTTATACTATCAGTTCGATCATTTGTACGGCTCGTGACCTGACATGTTATGATCTAATTTGCATATTTTTTTAGGCAGCACCAAAGGCTTATATTTCTAGGCAGGTGCTTCTTGATCAAATTGTTTCATCACTGGCCCTCACTATTCGTTCAAGCGGAGTTCTTAATGAGCCTGATTCGCATATTAGAGCCTGGATAGAAATAGATATACCGCCAGGTGCGAATCAGCCAGTTGTTCAGACTAAAACATTCTATGGTGACCTTACAAAAAGCACATACAGTGCAACGGAAAGTGCAGCTCAGGTGGTGATGATACACCTGATGAAGGAGAGGCAGACTCAAATTGATGATGCTAACTATAGTGAGCTTGCTTCATTGAAGAAAATGCTTCAGGCAGCAAAATCTTTTTAGGATATTTACAGAGCGGATGAACAAATCAAGTAGCTTATGTTGCTTCACTCAAGGAAACGAGCCAAGCCCTGCTATCCAAGGTTTGGCGAATCTGCGTCGGCCATGTCGGCCTCCTTCCACTTGAAGTATCTAGCTCACCTGGATCAACAACAGCAAGGCAAGATTCTGATGTCCATTACACTAGACATATGCCTCCAAGAACGCCACAGGAAAGCCTAGCGATGCATTTGGCCGATTTGGCCTTCAATACACATCGTTGCTGGTCTCATTGTGCCTACAGCATAGGATGTGATTGTCCTTTAACCGTACTCTTCAATGCATTCTTGTATCCTTCCATTTACATAGTGTATTGTTATCTTGCCTTTCAGGTAGGGGAGTGATCACGGATGCAGCTATGGTTCTCACGGTGCTCCTAGCTTGGAACAGTTGGTGTTATGTATGCAGCTACTTTGCGGTAAAATAAATCTACCCCTAGGTTGTTAATTATATGGCTTGTATCGATTGGACCATACTTACTATCTCGTTTGTATATGTATGTGTTATGCCCCAGTCAAGATCATTCAAGTCCCTCCGCTACGCGCTAGGAATGATACTCATCCTTCTACTTTATTTCTTTCCCTGTTCCGGTATATTGTAAGACTGTGTATTATGTGTCTTATATTGAATGCCTTTTCTTTATAGACCCAAATATGCAAGGTAAAGATCCAACAATAACATTGGTGCGGTAGCAAACAAGATGGTGAGTGCTTTAGGTATGACTCGGATAACTACGTGTCCTGCAGCAGAGCGCAGAACTTCAATACGCAATTCATTGTTAGGCGTTTGCTGGTCTCTGATCTTTTTAATGAAAGCTCATGTTAATGCACTGTCACATTATTTGTATTTTCAAACGTTTAGAAAAAAGATTGATAATGGGCACTGTTACTAGCCCAGACAAGGGCAACCTACATGAAAGTTACAGGTCTGGTTTACCACCTGTCTATGCCTACTGTTATGGAGGATATGAGCGCGCTATTCACCATACAGTGTACTATTTCTTTGCCTAAGCCATGTCTTGTTACATTGCTATAGAACATTTCATCAAACCCGCAACACTCTGGTTTCCTCTGGAAAATGCGCGTGGCTAGCTGGACTTTGGATGTAAGATGGATCCAGCTAAACCAATTATACATTGGCAATAAAAAGTGCTGATTTAGTTCCATTGCTGACATACAGAACCTGTTTCGGCACATTGATACAGTTCCTAAAATGCAGCATAGACCAACATGACTGCTAAATCGATAGGTTGACCTACTCCATTGCATACATAATAGCTACGATGCTCAGCAAAGTATTGACATATACATATTAAGTAATCATTTATATATAAACATTTAATATTAGCAGTAAACAACTAACATATACCGCTAGACTAGGCATGCATATAATACATTTCGAAAGATGCTACATCACTACGATTGCTTATTGGATTTGTCACTTCCCCCGCTTCATGGTCTCCTTCAGATTTCCAGTGCTCTCGTAGATTTTCTCTTCTGACCACTTAGTGATGTGCCACAGTGTCGTCGCAATTTTTGTTTGAGGCCCACCTACATCATATGTGGGAAGAACGGCCAAGGCAGTGCCACAGACGTCCTCACATACTTCTTGCACAGCTTTCATGTCACCTAATAGCTGATCCCAGCCTTTGCCAAGTTGACAGATTGTTTGGGCTTATTTTTCCTACACAGAGATAGCAGTCTGGATATGCCCTTCAAGCTCTTCTTTCTGTCACTCAGTTCTCACACGTTCCATGAAATTTACATCGTCAATCTCAAATCTGTACGTCTTCTTCAGTAGTCCTAAAAGAGCTGGTAGCAGCAGCTTCTACTGTGTCGGCTAAACACCGCATTACTTGCTCCAGCTTCCCAGATGTATTGACCTCTGTAGTGCTAATAATGGTGCTAACAACAGAATGATACTTATCATGTTGAAACCAACATTTATAGTACGGCTCAGTACCGCCAAGGTTCTTAACTACTTCTGCAAGAATTGCTTTGCAAGGAATTCGAATAATATGCAGGTTATCTATACATCAAAAGAGATTCATTAGACAATTAAAAAAACATACATTCATGTATGATTTAACGAAAGGAAAAAGCAGGCAGACAGTTTCCCCTTTGATGCTTCATACTAATCATAACCGAACAGAATAAACTGCTTCATGCTATCTAAAGCTGATGCTGGTTTCTGCAGGTAAAAATCATACCATGCAGTGCTATTCCGCTTGCTTTCAATTGTTAATACAAAACTACTGTGTTTTATCTTCCATCTGCCTTACAATTTTATCTACCATGTAAACAATTAACGTACAATTAATGTTAACCTAGGTAGCTATCCTATTTATCTAGGTAATTTAGACAGTAAAAAAACAACTTACAGAACTGTGTGAACACCGAAAATCCTATCTAAACACGCCGATGTACAATAGCATCATCTATAGCTAAATTTGTTCTTATATCAATGCAGATCAGATCTTGCTTCTATTATTGCCTCACTTTGTTCACCTGTCATGTTAATAGCATCATACAATCAACAGAACAATTTGTCCAGTTGATTTGCTATACCCAACATGCCTACACATTCAGATCTCTCCAATTGCATGCCCTTTTTTCCCTTGGCACATGTGCAGGTGCTACTTCATGTCTGCTATAGAAATGGTGCTACCCTTTTTCTCGTTTGCCAAATTGGTTCACAAAGCAGACTATTATACAACATAGCAAAACATCATTCACAAAAACAAAAGGATCCCAGTACCAAATTAGGATGCAAATGCTGCTTTGTGTAAATGCAGACTACATAATTGCCTTATCTAGGATTCATTCAAATGATGCTTGTTTTGATTTGACCTGGCAGCAATAACCAACACAACATACGCATACATTGATATAGATTCCTTTACGAAACATTCATGTAATATTCTGTGCAATTAAATCTTTCTATATCACAGAATATGTATTCTAATTGCATACTACATTCATGCTTTTTAGTGTCTTGGATATATATACTGCATGTCAAAACACCGTATCATCAAACTATAGCATCTAGGTACTCGTTGCAATTTATGGTCAAATGCAAAATGCCAATCAATAGAACACTATCTCTTATTAGGTTGTGGTACTCTTAAGAGCATTACCCCTTGCCACAGCGGCCATTAATCTGGCTCTTTTTTCCCTTCTGTTACAGGCAGTCAACAGCCTTTCTTCATGGATAGCAATGCTATCAACCTCCTGCAGTTCAGAACATAGATGTGTAATCAATCGGGTCAGTCGATATTTTGGCGTTGAAGCTGGAGTGTTTATATCTACAGCACAAGATAGTTCCCACCTAATTGCAGAAAGACAACACATTCAGTACATGCATAGAGAGATCAAATAAAAACCAATACAATACACAGCCTATGCATAAATGGTATATGCAATTGAAAAACGTAACCCAATTAGCTCACTATAGAAAGCATAATACTCAGCTCTTTAGGATGCAAGCAAGCAGCTTTCCTCGACCATAACAAAATGACGTTCTAACCTAGAAGAGAAACAGAGCCAGGCAGAAAAATGAGCAGGTGGGGTTTTACCTGGGCAGATCGGAGAAGCAAGAAAGCAAGATGCAGTAACAACTCCTTTTCTACATGACCAGAGTACCAAACCCGCAACCTTTCTATGGAGCAAGTGGAGACAAGAAAAAGGAGCTTCCCTGGCGAAGCTCTCGCCTGCGAGAATGAGGTAGAAGAGGAAGCAGCCACAGTAACCAGACCCTGGGCCTGTTGCAGCCGCTGAAGCAATAAAAGATAGGCCCACCAGGGTATATCTACCCACGTCATCCCAAAGAATCTTCCTACTCCTCCCTTAACACTACAAGACATCGGCGCTTCCTGCCTCTTCCAATAGCCACATCATCTGTGCCGTTTCCTCTCCCTTTCGATGTCCTGTGCAGATCCGGTGACTTGGCCACCGCTGCAACCACCAAAGTATTGTGCCCTCCTCGATTCAGTCTACGGAGTGCGCATGTACTGGTATATAATACTCCGCATTGAACTTTATTTCTTGGTATATCTGGGAATTTAATAAATAAAGTTGACCTAGATCCCCAGTTTCTAGACGCCTGGCAAGCATCTGCATATAATGTACTCAAACACGGTCACATGATACAAATGCCGTTTACCTGCTTGCTTTTAGGTGGGAAACTGTAATGCACCTATCACATTTAGTGCATATATTTTGCTTATTTTCTATGCATCTATCACAGCATGATAGTCAAGCTATGGCTGAACCGAACTTGAGAGTTCAGTTAACAATTAACCTATATCACCATGTATAGACTGTAGCTAGACTCTTGTAAATTGAACAACTCATGTATAGAATCAGTTACATTGTATACCGAGTGCTAAAATTAACGTGTAGTGCTATCTTATTAAGCAAACAAAACATGAATTTATATAGCATTCCTATCAGCATACAACATATCGCCTCTGTTAGAGACATGATGGTATGGAAGTGACGAGGGGAGCCCAACCGGGTAGGCCCAACACCGTGGGTCGGCCCAACAACCTTGCGAAGGCCCACTCGGACGAAGGCCCAAGAAAAGGCCTGCTACAGTGCAACGTCCGGGTGCTATCAATACAGGCGTTACGACTCATCAAGGCATACGTTTCAACTGGCATGAAGACTGGCGTTACTCGGACGGTTACCAGATGTAAATATTAGTTAATTAGGACAGTAACCGTAGCTCAGCCGGGTGACCGAGTCGGCTAATGTACAGGCCTATATAAGGCCGAGCCCTCCATGCAGAAGGGGGGATTCTACATTCTCTGGGAGCTTTAACTTTCAAGCAGTCTTCTTCTTCAACCTCATGTACTCTCTTTTTCACGCAAGATCATCAAATATATTCAGCAGGAGTAGGGTATTATCTCCATCCTTGGAGAGCCTGAACCTGGGTAAAGTTCTTGTGTGCACCGCCTAGATTTTCCATACACGCATTCCCGACAATCCTATTACAAATGGATATTGCCGCGAATTCCCCGCGACAGTTGGCGCGCCAGGTAGGGGGCGCGTGCAATGGAGCCATGATCCAGGTGGGATCTTCTCCGATGGCTGGCGGCAATCTTGTCGCCGGTAAAATGCCGTTCATAGCGCATCCCGAAGGCTCGGAGTACATCTTCGGCAGCCTTCGTTTCGTGGCCGATATCTTCGGCCAACTACGTCTTCAAGATTCCCGCCCTGCGGTGGAAGCGACTCCCGAGCTCAGGCTCGGATCTCCCTTCGCACCGAACAAGAACTCCCAGTTCGTCGCCATGGTGGGCGTCGAATCTCTCCTTCCCCTTCTGGATTCTGAGTCCGAGGGGGATGAGAGTTCACACAGCTACACTACCTCAGCTGAGGTCTACGTGGTCGGAGACGGCGCCACAAACGACGCGGGAACGTCTGCTACAGCGGACAGGGCAACGCACGAGCACTTGCTGACGCCCATCGGCGGACAATCGGAGGCCGAAAGGGCCTTGGAGGCCTCTCGGTGAGCCCTCCTCGCTGAACGAGAGCGCCTCGACCAAGAGAGTGCGGCTCTCGAACAACGGGAAAGGCAGCCGAATGATCCTCATGGTTCGCGCAGTCGAGCGAATCGGCGAACTTCTTCGGCTGCCCGGAGGAGCCGGGCTACTCGGGCCCCTCTTTTCGGGCAAGTTCAGGACGGTGTCCCTATCTATCAGACACCAGCTCAGAATCTCTTCGCGGCTGCCGCGCTGGCCGACTCATTGCCGCCCCCGGCAGATGGCCCCGCGGCAGAAATCCATCGCCGAGTCGTCACCCTGATGAGGACGGCGGTGGAGCAACAACATGAGGCCGGGTCGGTCAGCAACCGACTGGCCTCCCAAGCAACTCGGAGTCAACCTTCTGGAACTCCGAGTCGTCCCGTCACTGTGGGATCGTCTCAGCCGAGTCGGTCCACGAACCGGCCTGACGCTCGCCAGGAGATCAACCGGCTCCAAGCTGAGCGGCGCCAAGCCGGCTCCCTCCGAGCAAATGACGCCCGCGATGCTCGAGACGACATCGAGGGGCGACGAGCGGCTAGATTGCGGGCCGAGCGGCATGCCGGCGAGGTCAACCAGCCGGGTGGATCCGCTTCCACCGGACCGCTTTGCTTCAGCAGGCAGATTCGGTCCGAGCCGTTTCCGGATCGTTTTCGGATCGCTAGCGGTGTGGACAAGTATGACGGCACAGCTAAGCCAGAAACTTGGCTTGCCGACTACTTGGTCGCCTGCAATATAGGAAGAGGCAACGAGCGTGTCGCCCTCCGAAGCCTACCCTTGATGCTGGAAGGGTCGGCTCGGGCGTGGCTTAACAGCTTGCCCGAAGATAGCATCTACGACTGGAGGGACCTCCAAGAGGCCTTCGTCAAGAACTTTGAGGGCACGTACAAGCGCCCTGGGAATGCCCAAGACCTGTGGCTCTGCGTCCAGGAGAAGGGCGAGTCGGTTCGCGACTACATCCAACGCTGGACCCGGCTCCGCAACTCCATTGAAGACGTTACCGAGACGCAGGCCATCCAGGCCTTCTCCCAGGGAGTCAAGTATGAGCTCCACAAGCACAAGTTGGCCCGGTCTAACATTCAGACCATGGGCCGACTCATGGAAGTCGCTAGCAAGTACGCGACGGGTGAAGAAGCGATGCGGTACAAAGATAAAGGCAAGGCAAAAGCCGAGTCTTCAAGCCGGAAGGTGCCAACCGACTCAGGTCGGAAGCACACAGACAGTCGGCCCCCAAAGCGGAAGGCTGGCGGCGGAGATGGAGTCGGTGGAGCCGACTTGGTCGCGGCCGCTGAGCGTCGCCCCCAGCGTGGCGACGACGGCCAAAAGAAAGAGCGCCCCTGGCAACAGCGCAAGGCGCCAAAACTGACCTTCGAGGAAATCCTCGACAGGCCATGCTCATTTCACAGCACCACCAACTACCAGGCGGGACACTCAACCCGGGAGTGCAGCTTCCTGCAGCGTCTCCGGGAGGAAAAGCAGCCTGAGCCGGAAGACGGCGGAGAAGGAGGCCCCGCCGCTGGCGGCGGCGCTGCGCAGTATCCCCCTCAAAGGGGGGTACTCATGATCTTCCAGGGATCCGACTCCAAAAGGGGTCGGAAGCTGCGCTGTCGTGAGGTCAACGCGACGGTGCCAGCTGTCCCTCAGTGGTTGGACTGGTCCGAGGTGCCAGTCGGATTCAGCTGACTCGACCACCCGGACCGGGTCCCTCAACCCGGCAAGCATCCTTTGGTGGTGGATCCCCAGGTTGGCGGGTTCAAGCTCCGCAAGGTCCTAATGGACAGGGGCTCCAGCATCAACATCATCTTCATGGACACCTTGAAGAAGATGCAAATCCCGGAGACTCAGCTTCGCCCCAGCAATACTTCCTTCCATGGAATAGTGCCGGGGAAGTGCGCCAAACCTCTGGGTCAGATCTCCCTGGAAGTTGTGTTCGGCGAGCCGAACAACTTCCGGGTCGAGACGTTGACTTTCGAGGTAGTCGGCTTCAAGAGCGCCTATCATGCGATCTTTGGCCGGCCGGCTTATGCCAAATTCATGGCTAGGCCGTGCTATACGTACCTGAAGCTGAAGATGCCGGGACCTAAAGGCGTCATCACCATCACTGGTGACTTTGAGCGCTCCAACGAGTGCGATCTCGCCAGTGCGGACATAGCCGAGTCCCTGATCGCGGCTCAGGAGCTGGAGAATATCCAGACATCTGTCGACTCGGATCAACCTCCACCTAGCAAGAAGGCGGCAACTGAGTCCACCTTCCAGTCGGCCAAGGACACAAAGCGTGTCCAGGTCTATCCTGAGGACCCGTCCAAGACGGTCCAAATAGGGACTGACCTTAAGGCCAAATAGGAAGGCGCGCTCGTCGACTTCCTTTGTGAGAATTGGAACATCTTCGCATGGAAGCCTTCTGACATGCCGGGTGTCCCAAGGAAGTTCGCCGAGCACTCCCTCAACGTCGCCAAGGATGCAAAGCCGGTGAAACAGTCTCTCCGTCGCTTCGCTGAAGACCGGCGCAGAGCAATCGGAGAAGAGATCGCCCGACTCCTCACAGCCGGGTTCATCAAAGAAGTTTTTCACCCAGACTGGTTGGCAAACCCGGTCCTGGTTCTTAAGAAAAACAAGACTTGGCGCATGTGTGTGGACTACACGTCCTTAAATAAGGCATGCCCCAAGGACCCATTCGCCTTACCCCCGAGTGGATCAAGTCGTCGACTCCACAGCCGGGTGCGAACGTTTATGTTTTCTGGATGCCTATTCAGGCTACCACCAGATCAAAATGAAAGAATCAGATCAAATAAAAACTTCTTTCATCACCCCGTTTGGGGCTTTTTGTTACATCACTATGCCTTTTGGTTTGAAAAATACTGGCGCAACATATCAACGTTGTATGCAAAAATATTTGCATGACCAGATAGGCAGAAATGTCCAAGCGTATGTCGACGACATTGTGATAAAGACAAAAAAGACAGCGGATCTCCTGACCGACTTGGCTGAAACCTTCGCCAATCTCAGGAGGTACGACATGAGGCTTAACCCGGAGAAGTGCGTCTTCGGAGTCCCGGCTGGCAAGCTACTCGGCTTCATCGTTTTCCGAGCGAGGGATCGAAGCGAACCCGGACAAGCTTGATGCCATCATCAAGATGGGCAGGCCGAAGGACTTAAAGGCCATCCAACGCTTAACCGGGTGCCTCGCTGCCTTAAGTCGGTTCATAGCCCGACTCGGTGAGAAGGCTTTGCCTTTTTACCGACTTCTCAAGAAGTCCGACTCCTTCGGGAGGACGAGTGAAGCTCAGCAAGCCTTCGAAGATCTCAAGCGTCTTCTGTCGACACCTCCAGTTCTCGCTGCACCCATGGAGGGAGAACCCATGCTGCTTTACATCGCGGCCACGAATCAAGTGGTTAGCATTGTTCTAGTGGTGGAGCGCGCAGAAGAAGGCCGAGTCCAGAAGGTACAGCGACCCGTCTACTACGTCAGCGAAGTGCTTTCCGAGTCGAAGCAGCGCTACCCGCACTACCAGAAGCTCGTCTATGGCGTGTTCCTGGCGACTCGGAAGTTGGTGCACTATTTCCAAGCCCACTCGGTCACCGTGGTCAGTCACGCCCCATTGTCTGATATCATCAACAATCGGGATGCCACGGGCTGAGTCGCTAAGTGGACGATAGAACTTATGCCGCATGACATCAGCTATGAGCCCCGCAAGGCAATCAAGTCACAAGCTCTTGCAGACTTCGTCGTCGAGTGGACCGAGAGTCAGACCGTTCCGACTCAAGTGCACCTTGAGCACTGGGTCATGTACTTCGACGGTTCGAAGATGCTCGCGGGCACGGGGGCTGGAGTCGTGCTGATCTCCCCCAAAGGCGACAAGTTGCACTACGTCCTGCAGATCCACTTTGCCGCCTCCAACAACGTCGCAGAATACGAGGCGTTACTGCATGGCTTACGCATTGCAGTTTCACTCGGCATTCGCCGAATCCTTTGTCGTGGTGACTCGGATCTCGTGGTGCAGCAAGTAATGAAGATTTGGGACGCCAAAGATCCAACCATGGCAGCATACTGCGCTGCTGTGCGTCGGCTAGAAGGACACTTCGACGGCCTCGAGCTTCACCATGTTCGCCGAGCAGATAACGAAGCCGCCGATTCCCTTGCTAGAATCGGCTCTGCCCGAGAAAAAGTGCCGCCGGGAGTTTTTCTTCAGCAACTCTTTCAGCCGTCTGTCAAGCTTGAGTCGGCTGTCGAGTCATCTGAAGCCGGATCGTCACATCCAGAGCCGGCTCAACCGACTCAGGAAGAAGTCTTGGCGGTCATTCCTCTCTGGACCCAGCCATTCCTCGCGTACCTCTTGCGCAAAGAGCTACCTGAGGATCCGACTGAGGCACGCCGCATCGTATGCCGGGCTCGAGCATACACCATCATCAACGGCGAACTTTACAAGTGCAGCACCACTGGAATTTTCCAGCGCTGCATTTCGCCAGAAGAAGGACGAACTTTGCTTGAGGAAATCCACTCGGGACTCTGCGGTCACCATGCTTCATCAAGAGCCATGGTCGCTAAAGCCTTTAGACACGGATTCTTTTGGCTCAGTGCGCATGCTGATGCTGAAGAACTCGTCCGAACCTGCGAAGGGTGTCAGCGGTATGCGCGTCAGATACACATGCCGGCTACCGCGCTCAAGACCATTCCGATCACATGGCCTTTTGCCGTGTGGGGACTCGACATGGTGGGTCCGCTCAAAACAGCTCGGGGAGGTTTTTACACACTCCTGGTAGCTGTGGACAAGTTCACGAAGTGGATTGAAACTAAGCCAATCATGAGGCTCGATGGTCCGACGGCTGTCAACTTCATGAAGGGAGTCATCTTCCGATTCGGAATCCCTCATAGCATCATCACCGACAACGGCACGAACTTCACTTCTGAAGTTTTCCGCCATTTTTGCCGGGATCATGGGATTCGGATCGATTATGCTTCCGTAGCTCATCCGCAATCAAATGGCCAAGTCGAGCGGTCCAACGCTCTGATTCTCCAAGGCATCAAGCCACGGTTGTTAGTCCCGTTGAAGCGGGCCGCCGGCTCCTGGATCGATGAGCTTCCATCCGTCCTTTGGAGCTTACGGACGACTCCAAACCGGTCGACCGGCTACACGCCGTTCTTCATGGTTTACGGAGCTGAAGCCATCTTGCCGAGTGACATCCTCCATGACTCCCCGCGAGTCGCAGCATATGTTGAAAAGGATGCCGAGTCGGCACGACAAGACGACCTAGATCTCTTAGAAGAAGCTCGGGAACTTGCCCTCTCTCGCGTTCGGCAATATATCAACAGAACCTGCGCCGATACCACAGTCGGCAAGTTCGGGGCCGAGTCCTCAACAAAGGCGATCTGGTCCTCCGACTGATCCAAGACAAGGCAGGCATGCACAAACTGTCTTCGCCTTGGGAAGGTCCTTTCGTCGTCAACCAGGTGCTCCACAACGGCGCGTACCGACTGGAGGACCCGGCAACCGGCGCGGTCACCGAGCGCACTTGGAATATTGCACAGCTGCGTCCTTTCTACACTTAAACTTTGTACTTCAAACAATTCATTGTTTCATCATGAATAAATATTTGTTTCCTTCGAGCGGCACTCGGGAAGCATTTTTTGTTCATTCGATTTTTACTTTCCGGCTATATTCATTTGGGCAATCCCCGGGGGCTGCGTCTAATAAAACCGAGTGGCTTCCCTTCGGGCAACACCCGGAAGCCACTAGAAACCCACTGGGTGATTCATCACCCGGCGTAAGTTATTTTGACTCTCATAACTTTGTTTTTACACGAGCATCTAAGTAAACGTGTACGGTACCGAAGGCCCACTCTTCGTCCCCAACTACAGTCGCAACCCGGCTGTCCGGTTAGCAAGAGCAAAAGCTGAAGGTCTGCCTGCGCGCGAAGGATCCGACTCGGCGTAAAAAAACAAATGTGGACGATTCAAGTAACTTGTGCAAAACATTAAATGGACCAAAGACATTTTCATTTCATAGCAAAAGTCTTTACAATTTTCCTACTCGGCATACCGAGTGATATTACATTAGAATTTTTTTTATTCCTCTAGAGTTGCTTCTATGCGCTCCTCCAGGTCGGTGAAGCCGGCGATCCGGCTGGCGGCAGCGCGGACTCGAGGAAGGAGCTCTAGGGGGTCGACTGGATTCCCTTCTGCGTCGAGCGGGGCTCCGGCAGAGATATTGTCGACGTCTGCGTCCGGATGATGCGCCAACACCATCGCTAGCGCCATGCCGGCTCCCGAGCGGGCGGCCGACTCCTTCCACTCCTCGACTTCCGCCGGGCCCGTTGAGAGCTTGTCGACGAGGGCGAAGACGCTGGAACTCGGCTCTTCTCCGGGCCAGAGCTTGGCACAGAGGCCTTGGGCAGCCGATTTATAGTTCTGCACCAAGCTCTTGACTTGGAGGAGTCGGTCCTCCATCGTCACGACGCACTCGGACATCAGCTCGGGTGTCCAAAGTGCGTCGAGTGCCGATCTTGCTGGCTCGGAGAGTGCGCGGAGTCGGAGCGCCGCCTGCTTCGCTCGCTCCTCCAACTCTGGGCAAGCATCTGAGTACAGATTATTGCTAAGGAAATGGACGAGGAAGCGTGCAAAAAGAAAGAAGCAAAAGGACTCGGGGGCTTACCGAGTAAAGTCTCATTGGCTTTTTTGAGTTCGCCAATGAGATCCCTCTCACGCTTTTCCCAGTCGACGACGGCCGCGTCGTGTCGCTTCTGCGACTCGTCCATTAGCCGGGAAAAGTTGTTGACCTGACCCTGCAACTCGGAGTTTGATGCCTGCGCCTTCTCGTACTGCGCCGACAGCTTTTCATGCTCCTTTTGCAGCAAGGTGGCAGTCTTCATTGAGTTGCGAGCCTCCCGCAACTCGGTCTCCAACTCCGCCGCCTTGGCGTCAAGCATGTCTTTGACTTTAACCGTCGGGATCGCGCCCTTCAACTTTTCCCGAAGCTGGGCATTCTCGGCTTCGACGTCTGCCAACTCGAAGGTCAGAAAAGGGCAGAAGATTTAAAGTCAAAAGAGTTGAAGACTCGGACGCTTACTCCCGAGGGCGGCGAGCTTTCCTTCGAGTTGCCGACTCCTCGCCTTCTCCTCCTCCAATGCCTTCTCCAGGGAGGCATTCCTTTCCATAAGGACCTGGCCATTTCCGCCGAGTCGGATGGCCGCCTGGAAAAGAAGAAACTTCGTCAATTTCACCCGAATTCATAAGTCTCAAGCCGACTCAATCAGTCGGCTAGAGACTCGGGGGCTACACCCACTGGGTGCACTGAACGTGCTCCCAGTGTTGGAAAATAAACAAAACTTGAAGACAACTTACCCCGACGGAGGTCTCCAGAACCTCGGCCGAGTCCGCCAAGGACTTAGCCGCGTCGGCAAAATCCCGGAGCTTGGAGCTGAGGGCGGCGACGCGGTTCGTGGCTTCTTCAGCGGTGGCCAAGTCCCCCGTGCTGTAACTCGGCAGCAGCAGCGCTGGGATGAGGCCTCTTGACGACGCCGGCGCCATCTCTTGAGTCGAGGGGGTCGGAGCCGGAGGCTGACGTGACTCGGTCGTTGGAGGTAACTCGATGAAGAGTTGGCCTCCGGCCTCACCCGCCGGCTCGGAGGAGTCGGCTCCGACTACAGCTGCCGGCTCCGTTGTCTCCTCACTGGCAGGAGTTGGCTGGCGCTGTGGATCCTCAACCGAAGCTTCGACAGACCCCGCGCGCACGTCCGGCTCCAGGACCTCCTCCCCAGCTGCGGCAGGCTGGGGCATGGGAGAACTCGGCTGCAGCGCTGTAGCCGGAGGCACGGCTGCAGCCGGAGGTGTGGCAGACCCGGCAGCCGTGGCCGACTCCGTTTCCATGGCGGAAACGGATGGTGCCGCCGCGCTAGGGTCGGTTGTAGCCGGGGCGTTGGACTCGACCGCTGCCGGAGCCGGTGCTGGAGCCGACGCTGGCGGCGGGACTGGAGTCGGAGCCGTTGGTTTGCCGGATGAAGCGTCTCCTTTATCGGAGAGCTTCTTCTGGACTCTGCAAAGCAAACGAAAAACCGACTTCAGCATCTTCTAAACTTGCTGCGATTAGGGCATGAGGCAGGGCTCGTACCTGGTCGTAGTAGGGATTGTTTTCTTCTTCGGTTTCCCCGGGGCGGGCGGGCCTCCGGAGGAACTGACGAGTGCCGTCTGGGGCGCACTCGGCTTGGCGGCAGGGTCTGGAACCTGCGCCACTCGGCTGGGAGGAGCGACTCGGGCAGGAGCCGGAGCCGGCGCTCCCCGACTGGCAGCTGCGGCTCGTACCGGAGCCGGAGCCTGCGTAGTGGGGCCGGCTGCAGCTACTCGGATCCGCTTGGCAGCCGGCTCCGTTCGAGTCGGCTCCGTCCCAGCTTCCGGGGCCTGAGATCCGGATGCGCTGTCGTCGCGGCCCCGCTTGGCGAGTTCGTACGACCCTCCGGACTCGGAATCCGAGTCGATTTGGATGCCGCTCTCGGGGGCTTCCTCGTCTACTTCGGCGTTATCCAGCGCTGCTGGAGCCGAGTCTTGCTCAGGGAGAGGCGGCATGGAATTGAAGTTAAGGTAGTTCTGTAGCGTTGAAAAACTTGGCGTTTAGAAGAAGCAAACAAGTTATAAACTTCAAGAGCCCGACTCGGAATACAAGTTACTTACATCCGGTGCCGGGTTGACACGCAAATATGGAAGCACTTTGGGCGCCCGAGTGAGCCCAGTTCGTTCTTTCGTCAGACTCTTGAAGATCTCCAAGAAGTTGTCGTCTGAAAGGTCCTCGGTTGAAATCCTTGTCGGGTCGTGGTTGCCCGAGTACTCCCACATCGGGTGCGCCCGGGCTTGAAGGGGCTGGACACGCCGAATCAGCCAGGTGGCGATGATGTCAGGGCCTGTGAGTCCTTTCTTCTAGAGTCTTGCGATCCTCTTCAGGAGTCGGTCGACTTCAGGCATTTCTTCGTTCGATGGCTTGGCACTCCAGCGCTTCAGCCAAACAGGAGGACCTTCAACATATGGGGACAGTCCTTCATGGTCAGTCGGCGTACGTTCATCCGGGCAATAGAACCACCCGTCTTGCCATTTCCGAATGGTATCCGGAAATTGCATCTTGAAGTACTTGGAGCCGGCTTTGACCTGAATGCTGACTCCCCCGCAAACGGACAGTCGGTCGCCGGCCTTGATTGGTTGAGCCTTGACCGTGAAGATTTTCTTCCACAATCCCCAATGCAGCCGAGTCCCCAAGTAGCACTCACACAGCGTGATGAAGCACGCTATGTGCAGAATGCCATTGGGGCTCAAATGGTGAAGTTGCAGACCGTAGAAGAATAAAAGACCACGCAGGAAGTCGTGCGGCGGCAGCTTGAATCCTCGCTCCATGAACGGAGCAAGTATCACCCGTTCATGCTCGTGCGGAGCGGGCTTATCCTCCTTATACGGCGCCCGCCAGTTGACGATGGTGCGCGGCGGCAGCAAGCCTTCGCTGGCGAACCCGATGAGAAGCTCGTCGGTGATGACCGAAGGGATCCAATCCCCCTTCTTCCATCCGTCGTGGCGGTGGCGGAGGCGGGGGCAGCAGCCTTCTTGCCCTTGTTGACGGCGCGAGACATGGTCATCGACTGATGGGCGACGGCGGCGAGCGAGTTTTCTTTCTGTCAGGAGCGGGTGCGCGGTGGCGGAGCTTCGGAGGCTAAAGGTTTCGAGCGCGAGGAAGACGAAGGCAAGAGCAGATGAGAATCTCGGCGCCCCCGCGGTCCCCTTTTATAGACGAAGGAGTCCAACCGCCGGCAGTCGTGCGTCCGACGTGGCGGGAAACTACCGGGGCAACCGCCGTCCCGCGCGCTGCGAACCCGCGGGATTCGGGCGCCTTTTTCGCCACGACGCGGCGTCCCAGGCGACGTGACCGGCTGACATTACATCAGCCCTCGTCCCGCGCGCGCTGTTTGCGTGATTCGGGTGCACACATGATGAGCCATCGCCTCGGACGACGCGCGAAATCAGAGCAGTGGCGGGTGTCTCGGGCACGCTTCGTGCGCGACTCGAGAAGAAATCATTGCGCTGCGGGCGCTCTGTCCAACCGGCTGCGCGCATTAAATGCTGGTGCGACATCTCGGACAAGACGATGCCGTGGCACCAGTCGGCTTCAACCGAGTCCGACTCAACCGGAGTCGAATGTTGCTCGGGTGTCGACTCAACAGTCGGCCTGGCCCACTGGGACACGTCACAGATCATTCCAATTTCATCAAATAATTCCGAGGCGCATAAGCCGCCAAACTCGGAAGCAGATTAACTATGCAAAAAGGGTGCTGATGACCAACCCAACAGGGTTTCCAGGTTACTCGGCAACACCCAAGCTAAGGACGAACCCGGCATCCACAGCGGAGCAACAGGATCCCGGAATCAGAGCCGGATGCCACAGCGGCGCAAAGTGGCTCATTGATTTGGGATCCAATGCCGGAGTTCGAGGACTCGGTTTTCGAAACTGAAGAACGAAGGCGTCGAGGGCACAAGATGGCATTGATCCACTCGGATACGCCAGGCGCCATTTCAGATTCACTCGAAATTTGATGATACGCCTCCCGGAAGGCCACAAGCTGATTTCCTCAGTCGGAAAATGCAGGTATCACCGAGTTCGTAATACTTAGCACATGTTTAACCTACTTTTCAGGTGTTACAGGAGTCCATCAAGGTCTCTCTACCGACGACTCGGGCACAAGCAACTAGCTCACCCACTCGGCATCCGTGTCGAGACCTCGAAGCACTCGGGGGCTACTGACGAGGGGAGCCCAACCGAGTAGGCCCAACACCGTGGGTCGGCCCAACAACCTTGCGAAGGCCCACTCGGACGAAGGCCCAAGAAAAGTCCTGCTACAGTGCAACGTCCGGGTGCCATCAATACAGGCGTTACGACTCATCAAGGCATACGTTTCAACCGGCATAAAGACTGGCGTTACTCGGACAGTTACCAGATGTAAATATTAGTTAATTAGGACAGTAACCGTAGCTCAGCCGGGTGACCGAGTCGGCTAATGTACAGGCCTATATAAGGCCGAGCCCTCCATGCAGAAGGGGGGATTCTACATTCTCTAGGAGCTTTAACTTTCAAGCAGTCTTCTTCTTCAACCTCCTGTACTCTCTTTTTCACGCAAGATCATCAAATATATTTAGCAGGAGTAGGGTATTATCTCCATCCTTGGAGAGCCTGAACCTGGGTAAAGTTCTTGTGTGCACCGCCTAGATTTTCCATACACGCATTCCCGACAATCCTATTACAAATGGATATTGCCGCGAATTCCCCGCGACAGGAAGGAAAATAATGAAGGCAATAAGAATCATATATCTATGCATCACAAACTTAAAGGACCTTATCTCTGAGTCAACAGGCTTCCAAGTTGCCTACATTAACTGATAGATTTCTCTGAGGCGCATTTCTCGCTGCATCACACTTATCAAAATTCGACTAATATATTGCATTTATGCATAGTCGCATCCTTGTTTTCATTCTTCAATCCACTATAGATGCACAGCTACTCAGCTTTCACTACTACAAAAAACGTCATCCTGGACCCTACCATCACTGACGGGTAAGAAATATTCGTCAGTGATGAAAACCATCAGTGACGGGTTTTTGATGAAAACATCATCACAGACAGGCAAAATAAATACCCGTCAGTGATGTCGAGCATATCACTGACGGGTAATAAAAAGACCCGTCCATGATGTGAATTCCACCAACTCGAAAATTTTAGAATTCAAAATTTTGTCATCACGGACGGGTTGTTTTCTCACCCGTCACTGATGAGTTCCACTCATCACTGACGGGTTGAAAAGAGACCGTCCGTGATGTGAACTCCACCAACTCAAAAATTTTAGAACCTGAAATTTTGTCATCACGGACGGGTTGTTTCTTACCCGTCAGTGATGATTTCCACTCATCACTGACGGGTTAAAAAGAGACCCGTCCGTGATGTGAATTCCACCAACTCGAAAATTTTAGAATTCAAAATTTTGTCATCACGGACGGGTTGTTTTCTCACCCATCACTGATGAGTTCCACTCATCACTGACAGGTTGAAAAGATACCCGTCCGTGATGTGAATCCCGCTAACTCCAAAATTTCAAAACCCGAAATTCTGTCATCACAGACGGGTCGTTTCCTTGCCCGTCACTCATCAGTGACGGGTTTAAAAAGAGACCCGTCCGTGATGTGAATCCCGCCAACTCTGGAATTTCAAAACCCGAAATTTTAGAACCCCGCCGTGGGTATATAATTTACCTCAGTGCAGTGCACTCCACTCCATTCCACTCAAATCTCAAATCCAGATCCATATTTTTCTCCATCTCCCTTCCACCCTCCTCTCCTTCCTCAAGCACCCTCCTCAAGCATCCCACCGCCAGATCCTCCTCCCCACTGCCGGCCCCTCCTCCTCTCCAACTCCATGGAGTCACGGTGAGCACCCCATCTTCCTTCTCCTTTTCCACCCTCCTCTCCTCCCTTCCACCCTTCTCTTCCTCTCATCCCTTCCCGTCCAAATCCACCACAAGAGTAGTATGTCCTCTTCACGTCACCATCCCTATAGGAAGATGGTGGGAGGGTACACAGGAGTTTCGCTTTGATTCGAGGTAAGGAAGGTCCTCCCAAGTCAATTTTTGTGTCTTTTTTGGCTCGTTTCCGAAGGATTCTACTAGTGCCTAAATGTTTTATTTTTAAAATGTTTTCTCGTATTTTTTTTGTAGCAGCTCTACTCCCTCACGGTTCGGATCCATAAAAATTACTGTATTTGGAGCTCGGGAAGAAGTTCAACAGAGGGTTCGGTAGCGGCAATTATTCGTTCGGGGCAAAAGTGAGTCTTAGAGGCCGAATTTGGAGTGAATTTTTTTAAAAAAATTTATATTTTTTCTAGCAGCTCTACTCCCACATAGTTCAGAATCAGCAAAGAATACTGCATTTGGAGCTCGGGAAGAAGTTCAACAGAGGGTCGGAAGAGGCGATGTTTCATTCGGAGGGGAAAGTCAGTCTTAGAGGCCGAATTTAGAGGTGAAAAATTGTACAGGTCTAAGGACGAGTAGATTTTTTAGATGCGCCTCATCGATACGGTCATTTGATTGGTCGTGGACCCAAAACGGAAACCGTATGCAAAAGTTATAGCTGTTTTAGTGAAACCCTACCTGGTAGTGCCCGGGTAGGGCTTTTTTTTGCGCCTCTGAAAACATCATCACTGACGGTTAAATATTTAACCCGTCAGTGATGACCTTTATCAGTGACGGATAATTACCCGTCACTGATAATACGAGTCATTACTGACCTTTAGGTGCTGACGGGTCAAAAACCCGTCACTGATGTGGGTTTTTCGCCCGTCAATATTGACATGTTCTGTAGTAGTGTTTAGTAAGATTATCATCGCACTCCTTGCTGCCATGCTCTGATCCAATGTCTCAGATGTACAAAAAATAACACGCAGAATTTAATTTTGGCACATGGATATTGCAGCTATACGTTGGCAAAAGAGATAGACATGGAATTTAGCATTATCAAACATTATCACAGAGATAGCTAACTAATAAGTGGTTCCATTCAAACAAAATTACAGTGTAAATTAGATTGGCATAATCAGCAAACATTATAACGCAACAAATGTTTCTCTAATTATGAATGGACCATGTTCAATTCTACCGATCATTATTAGAAAAAAACGCATCAAGTCCAACGCGATACATTCATTGTAGAGATCACAGACATGATGAAGTATACTGCCCACCATTTTGCCTACCTCCTCATAACGGTATACCAAATGTAGATTATACAAATTCGGCTTTTGTACGTTCTGCCAGTTAAATTTATTTTATGATAGTATTTTTAGATTCAAATACCTACATCTTCCAAGGACCAGTAATATGCTAACTCTTATATTAGCTATGCTCTTTTTTATTAATGGAAGCTTACATAACTATTGTACTTTTAGAAATAGCCAATCAATCGCCAAAATTATGTTCATGCTAGACACAGAGTAGGACCAATCTCTTTCCATATCAATTAAACCGGCGGTTATTTCATATTTCTGCAACATGAGAGCATTTACATTCCAATGCACCTGCAGCAATACGTTTTCTCTTCTCTTGCCAACCTATCATAGTGAACTTATTTCACAGAATATCAGTTAAATGAGCATCAATAGGAAGCAAGCTGATTCTAACGGATACGGTACATAACATGCAATGTTCTACATGTTCTTTAATGTTTATATATGATCTAAAACAGCAACATGCAATTCCTCAGAAAGCGGTACCTCTTCTGATGAGGTCACAATGTACCTTCATGCCTTTCATCATGCCAACCACAATGGAAAAATCATTGCCTCACACAATATCATCGATATTAGCGATGACGATGGTATTTGCTACATGTGACCTGTGCCTTCCAGTGTTTTTTATTTAGATACACATTAGTGCTTAACTTGTCATTTAATTGTCTCTTATGTAGCCACTGACCTCTGCAACGATACCCGTAATTTAGTCCCTTCTCGTGCAGATAAAAAAACCAAGACTATCAGAGAAGACTATTAAACGAGATACTATCATGATATTATTTCATCGACCCACCATTACTATAGTATAACAAATTTATCTTGTTCTGTATAGGTCCCTATGGTGCCCAGTATATTGGAGGATACAATAGTCTCTGCGTATTTGGCAATGACGTCAAAATGACAAAGAAAGGTGTAAAACATCTAAGACAGACAGTTGGTGCTAGAAAACTACCCATACCACACTATGTTTGCACGATGAATAAAACTTTCACTGGTTCGAACAAAAAGATGGTAAATTTATACCTTCCCTGTTGCATTCTATGAGCATATATATTGCATACAGTATTGTTGCAACACTTTTCGTTTTGTATTTACAGTACTTTTCAGTGCCTTTCACAGCTACATACCTCAAGAAGTTCCTGCATGAGCTAATTGACTGCCTCGACATCATAAATACGCACAACAACATTAAGCACCAAGTTCGGCTCATCATCGGAAAAAATAAGTGCGCAATGATAACAACCAATTGGGCTCGATTTGTGCAAGCTGCCAATCTCAAAAAAGACAATATATGTGTCTTCACATATAGCAATAAAAGAAACTCTCTGGTGCTAGCTGTGCACGTTCTTTCACAAGGTCAGGTTTTTCCTCTTCTACAGTTGTTAAATTGTATATCGCTTGTAAAAATAAAGCATCCAATGCACTTTAAATGCAGCCATTTTGCTGTTCTCTGATATGTTCAGTTTTTCCATTGCTATTTGTTTTATGATTCCTTTGACACTGCATTGTCCAGATCCACAATTGATAATCATTTTTATGTGCTATCATATTGCTCCCATGTTGTGCTAAATTTTAAAATAGTAATCCCATTAAGAAAAATCGAAAAGTGCAATTGGCTATTCAATTCAATATGCATGTTTCCATGCTGCAACACTTACGAGATTAGTGCCAAAATAATAAGTATTTTTTTGTCCAATTGCTGCCTACAGTGCATATGATATATAGCATATTTCCTAAAACCTAGACCTAACATGGAATGGATAACATATTTCTCCATCTATGCCTTTCTCTCGCAACAATAGCAGTCATGATTGTTGTACACATATATGTTCGATGTGGTATATACATCATCATTTTTTGGCTCCAAGCTCCTGCTTGTGCTAAACATTTTCTTAGATTTCCTCACTAAAACGCACACCTAACATGGAACAGATAGCATATTAGTCAATCTATATATGTTCGATATTGTTTCTGCTTGTTGATTACCATGTTGTCCCAAATACGCTTTCATTTAAGAACAACCTTTTCTTCACAGGTACATTTTGAACCGCTTCGTCCAAGACAATTCAGTGTGCTCTGCCCGATCAACAGCAATCAACAACTTCAAGATTTCCTTGTGCCAATTGCCTTGCCGCCCTATTCTACCTATTAAATACTGCCAATGTTCTAGGCACCTTTCTCTTGAACTCGGTAGCCTTTGCAGTTAATAAATACCCAAAGCATAATGCAGTCTATCTTAACTTATAAGCTTAAAGTTAATGATGTATAAGACTCCTTTTAACACTATAGCACGTTGCCTCCAGTTCTTCTCCCAGTCACTTACGTTTACTTGTTCTGTCCTTCCATTGCGATATTTGCAGCACCAAATTTTCCTTCGTGTTACCAAAAATAGTATTTTGTGTTCTTTCCTAATTCAAAATATGCTATCCAATCTCAGATACATAGCCTGACAAGTCCAAGCAATATCCATTCAATCAAAACTTTTCTCTATTTTAGAAACTATTTATATATATATCTTCTATGCTTCTTCAATTATTATCTATTTAACAACGGGCGCCATAACGCGCGCCTTCACGATCTAGTACACCTTGTAGTCTTGCACCTTCTCACGTCGGTACAGACATAGCCCGCTAGCATGATATGGTCGCCTCCACACTTATTCATCTTAGACAAGTATGAGCTATCAAATCAGTTAGAGCGTGCGACGTCATCCTATAGTTAGATTCCGTTTGCGGAAGAAGGCGACATATATAGTTTGTGGTGTGCTCACCAACAGATGGACAAAGGCCAGGGGCGGCGTTCGATTCCGGGGAATTTCATATGAAGTTCGCATGAATTTCCCGAGAAACATAAAAACTCCTATGAATCAACGACACGCTGAGAGTCTAGCAAGTTTTGTTTTTGAAATTTGGAACAGGGTTGGTTCACCTTTTCGGTACCAAAGTGTTTTGTTCCGTGATGAAGGCACACCCAAGGTTCGGACGGGGTCACGGGTCAAGCACGCCTCTGGGACTGGACCTAGCACGGCAACCGTGGCTTCCCCGGAACAGATTGAAACAGTAGGGTACGACCAGCTCGGCACACTTGCCGGGGCTAGCACCATTCTGGGCACGAGCAATTGATCCGTTTTCCCCAAATAGAGCACAATAATTCACCGCGCGCGGGACGCAAAGTGCAAGCTGCACCGCATCAGAGTCTGCTCACGGTGCTTTCCACGAAACTACTCGTCGGGCCTACAGGCCTCGGACCGGATTAGCCTCGGACGCAGGTCGATCGCCGGCCGCCGTCGATCGGTCGGGCCGTGCGCGCGTGCAGTGCACGCCGGTGCCTGCTCGCGCCCCCGTGGCCAACTAGCCTGTCCGCGGCGCCGTACGTCGAGAGCTCTCACGCATGCAGCAACGTCCAAAGAGCCCCCGCCTGATCACCGACAAGAGACATGCATGTCCTGATCGTGTCCACGTACGTTAACGAGCTGAATGACGGATGCATCAATCGAAACTCCATAGGGGATACATAAAACACAATATTTATGTGGATTTTCCAAGGTAACTCGTGGCAAAAAATAATATCCAAGATAACGGATTCAGCCTCTGACATGGACGTGTATGCGAGTCTCGAGTATACGGGTAAAGTTAGAAGAAAATCCAGCTTCCGCCGAGCAACTCCGAAAATTCAATATGTACATACTCATCTACCTCCTCTTGGTGGCTGATGAAGTAAAAGAACCCCCGCTTTCACCGAGCAACTGCAAAAATGTAAATAAATCCACATACTGAGATTTAAAACTCATGTACCACCCCATGCAACACCTCACGTTCTCTGACTGGACTGGTAAAAACCTCCAATCTAGCAACTTCAGAAATTTCAGCCATCTAAATACTCATTTACCAACTCATGCATCTCTCTAGTCTCTAGCTCTTAAGAAGTACTAGAACAAAACCCATGTCCAACGAAAAAGAACATCTACCTGTTCATCTACCACCTTGTGTAGCTCTACCTCAAATCGCAGGCTCTGATTGGATGGGTACACAACTTCCATGTACCCATAGCTCTCGATCTGTGGTGTCAGAAAAAGCAGTGGTGGGCTCCACACCACGCCCCGCGCGGGAAACCCCTCCGTCGCGTCCACCAAAACCCCGTACACCGCCACCCCTCCACAATCACATGCCTCCATCCCAAATCGGACGGGTAGGAGTACGCTCCAGCCCATACGCCAAGTCTACCTAACCCTCCCACCTTCTCTCCGCATCTCACATCTCAACCATCTGGACACGATCCTACGGTTCCTATCTCCAGCCGGTCCATAGACCCGGTGCAGCGAGCCATCCAACTACTCTCCCCAGTCGCATCCCACGCCACCACACCCAACACATACACAGAGAGGCGCATACAAATTCCCCGCACCGGCCTCTTCGCCTTCCTCCTCTTGATCCCTTCCCCTCCCCTCTCCCCTTCTCCATAGAGACGTAGGGTTTAGTGGTAGTAGGAGAGGTCGCGAGATGGCGGCGGCGTCCAAGCCGTGGGGCGGCGACCGGGCCGCCGGGGAGTGGATCACCGTCTCACGCTCTGGCCGCTCCACCTACAACGCGCCGGTGGGCCGCTTCCCCAACACCACGTCGGCCGCGGCGGGGCCCCGCCGCGGTGGAGATCCGAGGCCGGCGGCGCCGACGGTGGATGAGGTCGGCGAGGGGTTGGCGGGGCTGGAGATCGAGGCCGGGAACCGGAGGCTGGACAAGTACGACATCCCGGTGGAGGTGAGCGGCGAGGGCGCGCCCGCGCCGGCGGATGGGTTCGAGGAGGCGGGGCTGGGGGAGTCCGTGCTCCGGAACGTGGCGAGGTGCGGGTACGAGAGCCCGACGCCGGTGCAGCGCTACTCGATGCCGATCGTGCTGGCCGGTAGGGACCTGATGGCGTGCGCGCAGACGGGATCCGGGAAGACGGCCGCGTTCTGCCTCCCGGTGGTGAGCGGGCTGGCGGCGGCGGCGGCGGCAGGAGGGCGAGGAGGAGGAGGGGGTCGCGGGGACAGGGAGGCGTACGGCCGCGCAGCAAGGCCACGCGCGCTCGTGCTCGCGCCCACTAGAGAGCTTGCATCACAGGTAAGGGGCTCGCCGTCTCTCCCTCTATCTCTCTCTGTCTGTGCATTGTCTCGCTGAATCGCCGTTTAGCAGATGTATTTTCTCGTGCGCGCGTGCGTGAAATCGCGTTCGAGTTAGCATAGATGTCACCTTTTCGGTGTTGGCTATTGTGTTGTCTTGCCAGTGCGTGCGCTGTAGACGTGGGCGTCGCATGCATGCCTCTGTTCGTGGTTTGCTTATGCGAGTGTGCGCACACGAGGCAGGTGCGTTCCCTTGTTCATGTCGATGTGCACGCATTGTGCGGGCTTTGGGGGTATGCCTGTCTATGTTTCGGTGTGCGACGGCGCGTCGAACGCGCATGTACGGTGCATGTGTGAGATCGAGTTGGCACCTTCACCATAGGTTCTAGCATCTCAAGTCCAACTCATTTTCATTCCATGGTTGGCGGGACAAAGTTTGTCAGGTCACTCACGAAACATGCCACAGTAGTAACCCTGTTACATGTCAGCCAAATTAGTACTAACAACCGCTGTACAACAAACTTAAATCTCTTCAAGCACAGTGCCTGCGGTCACGAGTTATGAATCTCAAAGGTTAATCGAAGGGCGATCGGTGGGGTGGTATAGAACCAGGGGTGCAACAAATCCACTCATGCCCATTTATCAATTTCTGTAGGGGTGTTCAAAAACGGGTTGGCACAAACCTGTCCAACCTGGCAGCTCGAAATTGCAGTAGCAGCGCAAGCCCCCGATACACTTGGGGTGTTTGCTTAGTTCAAAAATAAGCACTGGAGCAGTAACTGGTTTAGCACGGTTTGAGGAAACCGCTTTTGGACACCCCTAAATTCAGTATGCTTAGTGTGCTAGTACTGTCGTCAAATAATGTCGATTTCATTTGCACTCGTCTTCAAATAATGTCGATTTCATTTGCACTTGTGACCGAACTTTTATACTTTGTTGGGTTTCTTCCGATATTGCATCGGCATGTTGCACATGGACAAAATTTGGCAATTAATCTCAGTGCATTGCGCTTCATTGTTCATGGTTGTGTGGGTGGATTAGGGTTGATCTGATTTGTAGAGGATATCGCATATTTGTTGACAACTTCAACTTTGTGCTTGCCTTCATGTATGTACTTTATGTGTCATCAGGTAGCTACCCAGTTCTTACATTTTCCTTGAACAGTTTGATTTTCACAGTTAAGGATATGAATAAAGGTATGTGGGCGGGCGTCATATTCCAATGGAAAGTAAAACTTGCATATCTGCATTCTTTGCTACCGATGTAGAATTTTAAAGCAAGTTAGCAGCTGTTTTGTTTTGTTTTCTATCCTAGCTGACGAACGTATGCAAACAGTTGGTATATCGTAGCATTATTATCCATTAGTTGGACCTCACAGAAAAAGTATCCAGTAGTTGCAAAGGTTTGATGTATTCTATGTCTTCCTGGGACGGGCCTCTTGTTCCTCCCTAATGCAGCATTTTTGTGTGAAGCAAATATGTTTATGTCAAATCCCTTCTGTGTTTCTGTGGGCCTTTTTGCCTTTAAAACAATTTTCAATCAACAGTGTTCTGTACTTCTGTGAAAATAGCAAATAACTGGTGGCATTTTTTTTTGAGTCAGGTTTGAGGGATAGTTAGTACTGAACCGCTTTACTATTGTTCATCATATTACTCTGAAATACTAGTGGAATTTTTTACTAGTACTAATACTTCTCTGCAATGTTGAATGTGTTACTTATGAAATTGTCTTTGTAAGGGTGTGAGAGGTGAAGGGATATCGATTCTTGTATGTTACGGTTATCTTTGGATTTTGATTCTTGTATGTTGCGATTACGTTTGGATTTCGATTCTTGTATGTTACGGTTAACTTCATTGCTAATGCTGTTGTATTTTAGATTTTTGAGGAGGCCAAGAAGTTCTCTAACGAAACTGGACTCAGAGTTGTGGTGGCCTATGGAGGAACTCCAATGTATAACCAGGTGATTGCCGCTTGCATGCTTGTCTTTTTCTGCTCTGCCTTTTGTTTCTTACCTCGTGTGATATGGCTTATTGAACTTAAAGTAGCTCAGATGTGCAGAAATGAGTTTAAATGTCACAGTAAAAAGGATTTTGGGGGAAATTGACTTGCAAAATTTTATATGTACGTAATGCTACTGCAAATACTACATGCAGCAGCCAAAGGTAGTGATATGGGGCTTCTATTGCTACAACATGCAGTATAGCATTAATGGATGTTTATCTCATGTCTATGTTGTCTGTCTTCTTGCATTGCCCATCTGACTTGCTTTTTTTTTGTGCTTGCTTGTTTTGCAGCTGCGTGATCTAGAGAGGGGCGCTGATATTCTTGTTGCTACACCTGGACGCCTCGTGGACATTGTTGAAAGATCAAGAGCCTCTCTTGAGGCAATCAAGTACCTGGTAATGGATGAGGCCGACAGGATGCTGGATATGGGGTTTGAGCCTCAGATAAGAAGGATAGTTGATGGGATGGGTATGCCACGAAAGTCTGTGAGGCAAACTATGCTTTTCAGTGCAACCTTCCCACTAGAAATACAGGTAAAGAAAGATGTTTATTTATTACCTATGTATCATATAAAGTATGATTAAGAATGGAACAGCTCCTCTAAAGAAAAAGAATAGACCAGCTGAATGTATTCGTGTTTTTGTTTTCTGCAATAGCAGGATGCCATCTCCTAACTTCCTCTAACATACATTGCCAATAAAATACTAGCAAGTGGATAGCACATGGATTTTTACTGCACAAAGTATGCAATTCTTTGATATACTATACCTCTCCAATGGACCAATGCATGTTTTATTAGCTTCGTGCTATTTAGCATCATACGGTTTGAATGATTAAACTGATATATACCTGATCATATCTGCTTAGATACATTTGACTAATATCCAACCTGCTTTACTTTGATCTTGTTTCCAGAGACTGGCTTCTGACTTTTTGTCAGATTACATATTTATCGCCGTTGGGAGGGTGGGGTCAAGTACTGACCTAATTATGCAGAAAGTTGAGTTTATCTCTGACGGGGAGAAAAGAGGCTTCCTGCTGGATCTTTTACAGAAGCAATCTGTCGGTTTGTCTAACAGCAAGGTATTATTTGTTGCCACCTTATATATAACAATTCGATTGCTTTGCTATTTCTTCCTTATGAATTCTTCTCATCTTACCTTGCATGTTTGTTTAGCTGCGGCAGCCTCTAACATTGGTTTTCGTGGAGACAAAACGGGAAGCTGATTCATTGAGTTATTGGCTATACAACAAAGGTTTCCCTGCGTCAGCGATCCATGGTGACAGAACACAACGGGTAAAACATATTTGTCTGAACTCTTTAAGTAATTGCCTAGCTTGTTTTGTAGCAGCAGTGTAGAACTGCAGTGACCACATTATATAGCCAAAATTTTAGTAGGAAATATCTGTCATGCTGGTTTCATACTTCCTGTGGGCTCAGGCCACAGCCCCCAGCTTCTACTGGACCACATGCTTTCAGATTCAAGATTCAGCTTGAGAATAAGACTACATTTTCATGAGCATGCTGGATTCTTGCTTGAGTGACAAATTTCGTCCTGCCTCTAGTCATGCATGTATGACCTTAAGTATTTACTGCTTTGCACGTAGGTTAATAGCGATAACTTAAGGTTCTGCTTGGAGTATGTATGCTAATGCTTCAGCTATTCTTTCTTCTACCTCGTGTTCGCTTGTTTCTTTTAACTGAGTAAGCGAATAGATAGTGTGTAGTCATCATTAGATTATTGACTACGACCAGGCATGTACCTTCCCAGAATGCTACTAGTCAATGCCTTATTACCATGCAAATAGATTATGAGTTACATTTTCACAGTTATTTGATCGGTTGGGACCAGTAAATATTGTAAGCATTTCATTTATGCCTTTTAACTACAGACTGATTTGTATATGCATGTTTTTTTGAAGGAGAGGGAGAGCGCATTGAAATCCTTCAAGACTGGCCTCACTCCTATCCTGGTCGCCACTGATGTAGCCTCACGGGGGCTGGATGTCCCGAATGTTGGTCATGTGATCAACTACGATCTTCCCAAGAACATAGAGGACTATGTCCACAGGATTGGCAGAACTGGGAGAGCTGGAAAGGCCGGGTGCGCCACTGCCTTCTTCACTGAATCCAACCACCCCCTAGCGAAGGGCTTGCTGGAACTGATGACCGAGGGCAAACAGAATGTTCCTGACTGGCTAGAGGAGTATGCGGCAAGGCCATGCTATGGAGGGTCAAGCTATGCTAGAAGAAGCCGAGGGTCCAGTGGAGGTGGTGGCAGCGGCTTTGGTGGCAGAGATTACCGCCGTGCTGGGGACAATTCTGGCTATTTTGGTGGTGGCGGCTACGCTAGTGGTGGTGGACAGCAGCTACTCCGGTGGTGGGGGCTCCTCCAGGTCAAGTGCTCCACCTCCGCGGTACTACCCTTCCTACCCCATGGGCACGTCGGACATCAACGCCTCTGGCTGGGACTAGCCGGCATGCACCCTCACTCCTTGGTGCACGTACCGTATATATTACTACGCTAAATTAAATACGTAGTGGAACCTAATTGCCTGATCTAAGCTCGGCCTCTGCTTGTCCTTTTGCCTTGTGGATTGTCGTTTTAGTGGTGCACAGAGGTAGGCGACAACTGATATTTAGCTGGGAAATTGGGATTTCTCATGGATGTGGTAGTGAAATTGTGATGATCAAACTCCGCTTGGTGCTTAAAACTTGCTGGTTATATTTTTGTAAGCGGCAAATGACGATGCTGCATTTACTGTTCACGGATATTTAAGAACGACCCCCCTTTTAGTAGTTGCTGGTGCTTGCTGTTTTGCATCTGGAGTCTGGACGGGCTCACTGGCAATTCATATGGTATGAATGCCTTCATATTGTGTGGTGTGGTTGTCTCGGAATTTCAAACGGGCCTCTTGTGTGAGCTTTGGATCCCTCCCTCTGTTGAAGGGCGCACCTTGCTGCAGGTTGCTGTTTGTTTCTTGACATCTACTGCGTCCCAGCCGTAGATAATGTTCCGTAATTCAGATTCTACTGTTGGTGCATCTGTTTCTGGGGTGCCACTCCATAAACTTTGAGCCGAGCTCTGTTATCATCAAATTCAGTTAGTAGGGCTGGGTTGGCTTCCTTTGATGAGGTTGATTTTGGTTGAGACGCTGCCTGGTACCACCGAGAGTTTCTGTGACGAGTATTCGTATGTCCGATCTCAACATGCAGCAACCGGTTTGGCATTTCCTTACCCAAGTAGAGCATTTTCAACCGGTTCTTTATCCCTCTCCCTTTCCAAATTTGAGCAAAAGCGAGCAAAACCCTCTTCCAACCGACTCTTCATCTCCTTCCCTATCCTATCCTGTTCCCCATCCAATTGACCTCGCACCCCATCACTAGGGAGTCGAACCTCGCTCTCCATCTCACAGAGAACCCCAACCATTGTTCCCTCCTGCCACCTAAAGGGTGCTCGGGGACCCTTCCGTAGGTGTCGGTGACCTACCCAGGCCACTCGTGCAGAGTCTCTGTGCAAATCCCGCAAGCGTCGCCTCCTAGCTTGTCATCGACCGAATCCCAGCCGCGTCGCCTCGCAGCTCGTCGTGGTTGGATCCTAGCCGTGTTGCCCACGTCACCGAGGTCTGCCACGATACCTTCTGCCACCTCTTTGGTTCGCGAGATATCCCCATGCTTTTTGCCTTCCCTGAACTCGTCTTAAGCTTAGATCTATGTTTCACGATTGTTAAGAGTAGTAATAGCGACAACGTTTTGACAGGAAAATGAGAGAATAATTGATTCTTTATTGCACTGTGATGTACATGTTTATACACTCTTAAGGGATGACAGTTTGTCTGATGGAAATGACATGTCTCTTAGAAAAGACATTAGCAACTGCTAATGGCAGATATTTAGATTTGATCACAAGATGTTTTGGCAAAACTCCCCTTGATCAATTTTTCTTATCCATATAGTGCATCTGAAAAACTCCTCTAAAATCCATGTCGGGAAAATATGAGGAGAAATGTAATGATTATATGCCATGGAAAACTCCTTTAAAACCTAGTGGAAAAATGATATGGCATATATGAATACTTGTATTAATATTGCCTCATTAAAAGCCTTTTATGAGAAACTAGATTGGCAAAACTCATAAAGGAAAAGAGGACAATATATAAGATCTGATGATCATTAGCAAGTTGTACCTTAGGAGTTTACTCCCCCTGAACCTTACAAATCTTAAATACGTCTCATACCAATTCCATGAACATATTTCTAGAATGTAGATGTTTGTATGGACTTTGTGAATAAACCTGCTGGATTTTCGCAAGATTTTGTTTGCAAGATCTTTATTTCTAATTCCGTCTTTTAGATGATTATTTGCCTCTTGTATGTATTCCATTTGAGGATATTGAGATGATCGATATACACTGAGTTGATACAAAATCCATTTGATGATTTCTTTATAAACACACATGGGCAATCATCATTATTTAAGTAACCTTTCTGAAGAAGGAACTCACTCAATCGGTTATACCACATTCTTCCATATTGTTAAGCCATAGAGTATCTTTTGAAGTTTTACACAGTACATGTTGCGATTTGCTTTTTGGATTCAGAATTTTAAGTCTCTCAGGAACTTTCATATAGTTATCCGAATCTAGTGATCCAGGTCTCCATGTAAACCCTTATGCTACAAATCTTGCTTTATCTCAACACATCATTGTCTCATTCCTTTTTGGAACGAAAACTCATTTTGCTTCCGTAGGGAACACATTATGAGGAGTAGGTATTACTACGATAGATACCTCTCTTTTGTTGAGCGAGCGCAATTCTACCTCAATTGTCACCATCTATTTGAACCAATTTGAGCAATGATGCACTCTGCCTAGGACTTTGGTTCTGGATCCAGTTGAAGGTCTTTTGGCAATCTTCGAGGACAAATATATGTCGACAATAATTGTATTCTTTATATTATATGGTTCTAATGAATTGATATAATTTATGGAAATTTGATTTATGCCTTCTAACTCCTCTTGATTTTCCACAACAATGGAGTCAAGGTGTTTTGATGACCTAGCACCTAAATTTCTGCTCAAATTTGTGCTGGGCTCTGGATGTTGAGCATCTATCAAATGCCTTTCAACTTGAGGTTCAATAACATTTACTGAGTGAGAAATTAATTACTTTATTTTCGTGAACACTTTTTGAGAAGCAATATCCTTTGCGACCAGATTTCTCCCCCTCTTCTTCTCATTACGGAGATGAGTGGTTTTATTAGGTACCTCCACTCTTTCTGGTACATTTACTACAGGGATATGCAATGACACCTTTGTAATAAGTAAATACATCTGGCAGATTATTTGCAATATGTTGCAAATTTATGATCCTTTGAACTTCTAGTTCAAAATTTTTAGTACGTGGATCTAAGGACTAAATGCATGTGACATTCCAATTTATTTTCTGGCATTTTTTGTGGTATGATCTCCCCCTAATGCCAAAAAAGCATTCTTATTGAAAATACAATCAGCATACTGGGTTGGGAATAAGTCCCTTGTTAGGGGGCTCGAGGTATTTTATGATTGACAAAGAATTATACCCCACATAGATCCTCAATTTCCTGTGGGGGCCATTGATATACTCTGGGATTGTGATATCGGTACGTACATAGCGTAATCGAATTTTCGCAGATGAGAAATACTTGGTTGATGCCTGATTTCCACGTACTAACTACAACAGGGAAGCCGTATAATATACAGTTGGAACAAATTTGGATTAATATTGCAGTGTGTACGGCCTCATGTTCCCAATAAGATGTTGGTAAATTATAATTCTGTAGAATTGGTCATGCATTAGTTTAGCAAAGAAATGAATCCTTTTGGATGAGAGAAACACAAAGGACCACATATATATATATATATATATATATATATATATATATCAACACCATAACGTACTTAAATGGCCCAGATAGTGGTTCATCAGATCACAAATATCCCCTTAAATTTGTTCAAGAAAATTGAGAGGCTCATTTTTAATTTTAGGGTGAGAAGACCTCAAAAATTAATTTTCTTGTGACACATGCGGTGCACACAAAATCTGATGATTTTTGAAATTTTTGCAACTGGCAAGTTATGACCAACATAATTGTCAATAATTTTTCCATCATGCCAAACCTTGAATTTTTATCAAGATTTTGAAAAATTATTTTGTACGTAACACGTGATTTTGGTTTGATGTATGTACATTCTAAGATAAAATTCAGTATGAATTTAACTCATATAGAATACATACATCATAGATATAGTCGATATTATGTCTGAGGTACATAATTTTGGAAAATAAAGGACATTATAATACGTCGAGTCATACAATAATAGGCTTCTTTTGTTCTCTTTTTGAGGAAAATTTTGAGAACAAACCACCACCAGATTATTTTCTGGTTGTTCATTGAAGTTAGCTCCAGATTTATCTCCTTGAACTCATTTGCCTTTTCCAATGGATTGGAGGTATCATTCTACCAAATGCTTGGGAGTTCGACATTATTTGGCACGATGATTCTTGCATCCACACCTCTGATAAATTTGAGAGTTGTCTTTATGGTTATTTTTCTGAAAGTGACCATTTGCCTTTGTCTGATCTGCTATCACTTTCCTTCCAAATTCTTGTGATTCCTCTTGCGAACGCTCAATTTATCCTGAGTGTTCGCATGCACTTCAGGGAGTGGCATAGCGCCCATTGGGCGATTTTGATGATTCTTCATGAGGAGTTTATCATGATTTTCTATCTAAAGTAGGGGTAAATTAACTTAGAATATTTTGTGTACTTCTATTGGCGGTATTGCTATTGCAATATATGCATAGAAGGTTGGAAAATGCACAAGGTTTTCTCAAACAAATCTGCATCCCAAATGACCTTGTCACAAAATCTCAACTTTGAGTTAATTTTGTGAACGCCAAAATTATATGTCGCCACGGACTTGAAGTTTTGAAAACGAATGTTTGACCATTCGTGTTGTGCTTCGGGCAACATGATGACTCTTTGTTGGTCATAATGCTCCTTGAGGGAGGTCCATAGAGCCAATGGGTCTTCCTCTATTAGATATTCAGTCTTGAGACCTGGGTGGAGGTGATGTCAGATAAAATGCAAAGTTACATATTTTTCCATTTCTGGGACATTCGGGGCATCTTCTTGAGGTGGAGTAATGGCAATGCCAAGGCCACGACCTAATAAATTGATTTTGATGTCCATGGCCCCTGTTAAATAATTGCTCCCATCTGGGGCGAATTCAGTAAATTCCTTTTTGGAAATGTCAGTAATATCCTACATGAATTGATCATGCTTTAGTTAATTTATTATGAGAGTAAATTAAATAAATTTGATAATGCTAAATTTACGTGAAATTTAAGTCAAGATGATTCTTAATTACCATAAGTGTAGATCTTCAATACAGAATAGGCGACACCATCACTGCTAATATTTTGGACGTCATTCCTAAGGGAATAGGTGACGCTACAGTCACAGCCAAAAATATAGTCTCCGTCTTGATTTAATTTTGGTTAGGCACGTTGAAGGTAGTCACCATAATGTGGTGTAGACCTCGCAATAAAGGGCGAATAAATCGCTGATATGAACATGGACTCCATTGCTACGAACGGATGATACTAAAAATCGAGGTGAATGACATAGACTCCATTACCATATGCTTTGCCAAAATAATAGATAATCACAAGAATATGCACAAATTTTCATAATTTTCTATGAATTATTCAAGCAAATATGAGGTCTGAATAATTAATATGAGCAAATATGATATTTCTAATTTTATAATGATAAAAGGGAATTAATTGCAAACAATGAAGAGAATATATAATAATACAATATTTTATTTAGGTACTATGAAAAATACAAAAAATACATATTGAGATATGTAATATAGTAAAACCTGAGGGTCTAAAATATAAGTTTACACTAAGTCTGTTAGGGGTGAAACCGGATCGGATTCGGTTCGGATAACACTCGTACCATATCCTATTTCATATTTTTTTCTCGGGTTCAGAAGCGGATTGGATAGTGTTCGGATAGGGATATGAATACGGATAATTTCATAATTGGATATGGTACGGAAACGGACCGGATGCGGACCGGAAACGGATAAAAAAAGTCGGATAGTACTCACATACGAAGAGAAATAGATTACATACAGACAAGATCACAACAGCTGAGGGGAACTAGGTCAACAAAATCATATGAGTAAATTAAGTACTAAATAACATACATAAACTACAAAGCGCACATTGATTAACGATATATAACAATTAACAAGTTGTAAGACTAAAATATTACATATTTGATGATCAATTAGTAAACACTAGAAGGTAGTAAACATTCACAAATAAAATACTAGCAAGCAGCTGCACTGGACATATACGCACAATAACCATCTCATAAACAAAGTTAATATTCACTAAAATTACAAGTCCATACCTGAAATTTTATTAGAAAATCAGATAATCCTATTTAGGAGTGTCGGATTATCCTGCTGGAAAATCGGATAATCCTATTCGGCGAGATATTAGCAATACCGTATCCTATACCATATCCTATATATCGGATTCGAAATCGGAGCGGATGGTACTCGGATGTCAAAAATCTCTTACCATATCCTACAAAAACCGGATTCGGCACCGGATCGGATCGGAAATTATCCGTACCGTTTTCACCCTAAAGTCTGTGGGCTAACTGCAATTTGCTGAGAAACTGAGGGCTAAAATATAATTACCAGTAAAAGCTGATGGTTTTATTGCATATTTTCATATTCCCCCTCCGGATGAGCCTTGCCTGACCCACACACTCTCTCTCTTTTAAATTTTCCACTGGCTAGCCCATCGGGCCTTGCCTTAGCCCAAGCCGAAACCTACATACGGCCTTTACTGGCCTGCCCTGGACTGGCTGGGTCATAAGGCCCGCCAGGGCATTGGCCAGCCCGCAAGGCTTGTGAGGCCCGGTAGAGGGTCCCTTGGGCGGTTATATGGCCCCGGGTGGTTAGGGTTTTCCTCATTGGAGTCCCGCCGCCGCCAGAGGTGTGGTTGGCGCCGTCGGGCGTAGTTGTCGGAGGGGATGCCGCCGCCGGCGAGCCACTGGATGTCGTCGCTGGGGGGGGTTTGCACCAGAGGGCGCCACCGCTAGCGTTGCTGTGGCCGACGGGAGAGTGGAGGCCGCCACCTTTGGGAGGCCTCGTCGGAGGGAGATGCCATTGGGAGGCCTCGCTGGAGGGAGATGCTGGTGGGCGCCGCGTCGGTTGAGTGCCTCCCACGGCTGTGCTGCCGCGCACCGTTGTTGGAGGCCGGGCGCCATTCCTCGCTGATGAGGAGGCCGCCGGAGGGGGTCTTCACGGGGTTCCGCCGAGGGCCATGTGTGCGCCGCCCGCGCCGGTTGCTCGGAGGGAACCGTGACAGGGAGGGCCACACCAGAGGATGCCGTCACACATGCTAAGGTGATGCGGTTGGGGACACCACCGGCTGGCGCCGTCCCAGGAGGAGGCCGGGAGGTCACCGGGTGCCACGCTGCCGTGTGGATGCTATACCGGTGTGAACTCTTGGGGCGCCAAGTCCGGTTTCGTCATCACCTCCGGTGGGGGCTGCCTGGAGGGCGCGCCGTGGAGGAGTGGGCGGTGCCGCGCCGGGCGCTGTAGGAGTAGCCGGGCAGAAGCAACATAGTGAGGATTTAATCAACAATTGCTTGTGCCATGATCTAACCTTTTCTCCCTGTTGATTATTTGAGTTCGCCGGGGTTGATTCCGTGGGATGGCCAGAGTGCTTGTCGCTGGTCTAGAGCGTGCTGACGATGTGTTAAGAGTAGTAATAGCGACAACATTTGGATAGGAAAATGAGAGAAAGATTGATTTTTTATTGCACTGTGATGTATATGTTTATACACTCTTAAGGGATGGCAGTTCGTCTAATGGAAAAGACATTAGCAACTGCTAATGCCAGTTATTTAGATTCGATCACATGGTATTTTGGTTTGCAACAGTGATTTGGTGGTTTTTTGGTTTTTTGGTGTTGATGCAGACACCAGGGTCGCTGTTGCTTACGGAATGAGGTGAGTGCTAAATTGGCTATGTTGGCATGTGGTTTTGGTTAGCTTATGGCAATTTATACATATCGGATTGTGCTAGAAATTTGACATGCTTTGTGCTTTGGTTCCTACATAGTCTGGTGAATGGCTTGGGAGCAATTGGATTGGATGGATGCTCGAAATCATATGGACCGTATCAGTACTTGGGTACTAGTAGTTGAAATTGTTGAACTGTTGGATATAGCTGTATAGATTTAACATGATTGGCTGTGGTGATGGATGTTTTCAGAGATTGACGTCTCGTTGTAGCTGCAACAACTCTGAGTTTTCTTGAACACCTAGTTAGATCATGTGTTTTTGAGGCTTGTAATTTGGCTCTCTATTAATTTACTGGATACATATACAATAAATGCAAGAGAGTTTGAAGTTTCTTCTAGAAAAAGATGTTCTAACTGATATAGTAGTCTGTGTTGTATTGTAAATAGCTAATTTGGTCAAGGTAGTATCAACTGATAGCTTATGTATTGTATCTTATATTCCATACTTGATGCAGCATTTTGATCTTTGATTGGAGAACGGCAATATGGCATTTTTATGTATTGCATCTCAGTAGAGTAGGATGTTTGTTGTGCTGGGCAAAACAGACACAAATTTTCTTGTTTCTGTGAGCTGCAGCACGAAGAAGGAAATTTGAACATTATTCTCTCTGCATTTGTGGTCTGAGGTGCAGCTCAATTACCTTAGCGCGAACGAGAACGAGGAGGAGAAAATTGGAAAGAAAGAGAATAAGCAAAGCTAATGCCTATCGCCACTTATTTCCCCATAGTTTTGACTTCTGTCTGGCCATAAAAGAAAAGAAGAAAACTGCATGAGTCCATGATTTATAGACAAGTGATGATTTCAGAACATGTACATTAAGATTTTTGTTTTTTGAAAAAGGTGACATCCTTACCCTCATAACCATTCTAGATGAACTGAAATATTTAATTATGAGATGCGTTGTATGAGCTATTCTTGTATGAAAATTGTGTTGTATAAAATATTATTTTACGAACAATTGTGATATTCATCAACTACAGTATTAAAAGAACTGTATACATTTTGAAAACAGTACCAACTACATACGTAACTAATAAACCTACATCTCTCCATAACGTTTTCATATGTGCTCAAACAGATTATCTTGAAGCTAAGAGCGAGCTTGCTTCTAACAAAATGATGAGTTTATTCATAAACTCAAAAAGTTCAGGCGCATGCTCATGTGAAATGGTCACATTTTTTTCCACTCCATCATAGTTGAAGTTTTCCGGGCTCATCTTCAATTATCATGTTATGCATGATGACACAAGCTGTCACGCTATGTCTGAGCGTGTGTTGATCCCAAATCGAGTTGGTCGAACAAAGGCGAAACGAGTTTGTAGAACTCCAATGGCTCATTCAACGTCCTTTCTAACCGCTTTCTAAGTTTGCGTGAACATTTTTTTCTTTATTCCCTTGTGGAAATGTTATTGTCTTCACAAATGTCGCTCATGTAGGATATATGTTATCTGCAAGGCAATATCCTATTGTATAATCGTAACCACTAAATGTATAATTCACTTCCGCAGCTTGCCCTTCGACTAGTTTTGTAAAGAGAGGGGACCGGTGAAGAACATTAATATTATTGTGAGACCTGGTAAACCAAAGAAAGGCATGCCAAATGCAAAGATCTTGTGAAGCAACGACTTCTAAAATCCAAAGAAAGGCATGCTAAATGCAAAGATCTTGTGAAGCAACGACTTCTAAAATGATTGTGGGCTTGTGCATATGGCGTATACATACATTGCCATGCTACAGGGTAATTTTTTCACTGTCAATGCATGCAATCTATGCTCCTCAGCATTCCGGGAAAATCTCTTTCGTCTCTGATGCAGGCGCATCAATGACCATTTGTATTTATAAACATGACTCTTTATGTTGGAAAGAAGTGCTAAGCCTCATTAATAAATATTATCAGGTAGATTCAATTAACACTTGTTTTATACACTTCATATATCGAGAGGCGGAGCTACCATTTTATTTGTATGAACATGACACTTGTTGAGCTATATAAGCCCAAAGTGAAGATGAGATGTGCTGGCATCCAGCGGGAGGAGAGGGAGGAAGGACTGCGGCACAAGTCAAAACACATAAGTGTTTACATACATATTTGGAAAGTATATCGAATCTACTTTCCAATAAATCAAACGGTGCATAATTTGGAGCTTCCAAGAGAAAGTTATGGCTATGGAAGTAAATGTTGTACAAGCTGTCTCAGACTACATGTGGGAATTGATATACTTGAGCAATCCGAAGCTTATATGGCAAGTATTGGTGGAATCCTACACTCCTACAACCATCCAAATGTTACTAATACCATCCTTATCTGGTTCCACTCGGACTTGGGGTAAAATAGGCAAGAAAAAAAGAAGATATAAAGAGTTGAACTCATTTCAGATGTGGTTCGGATCAGCTAGCAGGTCCAAATTTGAAACAGTCATGGTTTCCTTATACGAACTCCAAATTAAGCAAATAAGTACTTGTTGAAAAGTTAATTCTGAGTACTTTTCAATGTGTATACACCCAACTACAGTAATTTAGGGAAGTTAGAGTTAGGTTAGATTTTGACCCTAATACTAGGGTGGACGCCCTAGAGTCTTTACATAATGCTTTAATTCATGGCTTTTAGTCTCATACCACTTTATGCATAAGAATTGAAACATAGCTATTGCTTGTTCTTTCATACCAGCGTTCATGCGAGGATGGCTCAGAGAGGATTAGGAGATCATGTTTATTCTGCAATCCAAGGTCAAGTCGTCGTTCCGTTGGGAATTGGGGACTTGGCGATCGTTGCTCGTGGTCTCGCGACGATCATCTACTAGTCTATTTTGGCGTTTTTCGAAGAGCTAAGGGTTCATGCATTGGCGCAAGTGTTCAGCTAGCGAGATCGTCTATTTATACCATCTATCCACGGTTCCTTACCGAGAAGATTGGGCCACCCCGTATCACTCTCCAATAGCAAATAGACAGTATAATTATTATTTGGAGATCTCAAATACTCATCTCCGAAAACTTCAACAATAGCTTTCACAAATCTTTTAAGACTCTATATAGCAATAATTTCTCTAATTCGGAGATAATAATCCATAGCATCGGCAGGTACTCCATAAGTTAGCATTTGAAATGCCATTGTAATCTTTTGTAATGAAGATAACCCAAGATGTCCAATGCTATCGCTGGTTTTTACAGCACCAACTATGCAAAAAAAACAGAGAACGAGTCATTCTAGACCTGGGCGAAAAAGAAGAATGCGTCCTAGATAGGAGGATCAACAAAAAAAAGTGAATAAAAACATATGGTAACGGTTGCAAACCTGCGCGAAAGATAGTTGGGCCGCACGTAGGACCGTCTATGGTATAGTTTAAACGCCCGGCTTCTCTATTACAATGGATTGCCTCATGTCTAGGCACAGAACCGCTATGGCATGAAGCATTCATAAGCTCATAGTGCTTGTGTGTTACGATTGTTATTGCAAGAAAGAGTCCGTCCTCATCATTCGACGATAAGAAATCCAAGAGTGGTTGTATGAGTGAGCTACGAAGACTCATTGTGATATGCTAGAGGAGAAACTACCAGGAATAGCAAATGACTTGGCATATATAGACGAGAAAAATATAGTTGTGAGATAATATAATTGTTACATAACATTATCATCGGAAATATAGCTGTTAGAATTTTACCCATTATATCTATCTTTGATGTATCATTAGTGAAACAAAAGAAAAACATACGAAATAATAAAATCATTAGTATATTAATAATCGTTTTTACAAAGTGCATTAGAACAAATTAAAAGGTTCGCGAACCAAATCAAACATGCTCAGGAACAAACCTAAAATTACTCGTGAAACATATGACGACAATTAGTAATATGAAAAATAGTTGAGAAAATGAACCGTGGACGTGGGAAAAACCATAAAACTATTGGTGGAATAATGTGAAAACAGAAAGAAAAATGAAACAACCAAAGAAAGAAAAAGAATAAAAAGATTGAGAAAGACACACCAGTGGCTCGTCGTGAGTTGAACTTCCAACCCAGCTAAACGAGGTCCCGACGCTAGCTAGCTGCACGCCAAATGGGCCGCAAACCTAGTCTTGGGGCTTTGGCGAATCGTTTGCTACTACTCGTGCGAGCGATTTATAGGAAATCGGAGATGACTTTGTACAGGTATAGCACTCCCAGTTTGGGCCTCCTTAGCAGGGCCGGATCCAAGCCTAAAGTCCAGTGGAGGCTCCTTGAGAAAATGCAGATCGGAAAAATACAAGACTCGGCTCAGCTCAGTCCGAGGTTTGACCTATCGCTAGCTCCGCCCTTGCTTCTAAGAAAAGGCCCACATATTGGTCCAGCCTGGCCCAACCCATCATCCACAGCCAGCTGCCACTCTATCCTCAGCCATCATGGGCCAGCCCAACCCACCCCGGTCGGCCCCGGCCCGGATACTAGTCGTCGAGGGAGAACCGCGCATCGTCGGAGTCGGACCCGAGTTGAACCCGAACTCGGAACTCCCCAATATAGGCGACCCACCCCGGCCGATAGGGCTTTCCCCAATCTCGCCGCCGAATCGCAATTTTATTTTTCGCGTTCCAGTGCGTTTCGAGTTTTCTAGTTTGGTGCTACCGCTCGTCACGCGCCGCGGTGTTCGTCCGTGTTAGGGTTAGGGTTTCGGTTGGGGTCGTGTTTGAGGGGAGTAGAGGGGGAGATGGAGGAGGTGACGGAGGGGATCAACAACCTGGCCGTAACGGAGCCGCACAAGAAGAACCGGATTCAGGTCTCCAACACGAAGAAGCCGCTCTTTTTCTATGTCAACCTCGCCAAGGTGAAGATCTTTTTGATTTTATGTTTTGCTCTTCGATTTTTGCGGGATTTTTTTGAAAAAAAGAAGATCCTGCGGAGTGATTTGATCCATTGTGGGCTTTGGTCTAAAACCCTAAGAAAGTGCATTTCATCTTCTCTATCTATTTATTCCTGCGTATTTATTTTATTTTTGAAGACTTGTTTATGGATTAGATTTGCTTTATTTCCTTGCCATTGTGGAATTTGCAGTTTGCTGCTCTGATGTCTTTTTTGGGGGATATCAAGGTTTAGCATTGTGGTGTGTGTGTGTGGTTTTGGTAAAACGCGAAGCTAATGTTGTTCTGATGATGATGTTGCAGAGGTACATGCAGCTGCATAGCGAGGTGGAGCTCTCAGCACTCGGCATGGGTAAGCTCGTATGCCATTTAGGATGATATCGACTTTTTTTGGTACTAGCAATCAGTAATCACAGCTGTTTTGCTGCAACGAAGCGCTCATTTGATTGCCTCATCTTAGAAGCGATTACATAGGCCTACCTCGTGATTTACTTTAGTTTTAGATTTGACCGAAACACACATCGGTTGTTTGTGGTGTCATGTTTGGTAACAGAACTTTCATTGTGTAAGTTTGTTTGTTGGCATTCATGTCAATTTTGTCAGTTCATGATTGTCTGGTAATTCCTTGTGCAAGTCCTTTATGAAGAAGGGTCAGCGGTAGAGCACACAATTTCTAACTCTAGTGACTTCTGAAAGCTAGTGAGATTGGGACAGTGCTGTACCTTATCTGAATTACCTATATTTCCTAGTTAAGATGCCATATTGTTATGTTTAGTTATTTACATCCGGATGCAGCTGCGAATTGCCATAGTTTATTTTTCACAAGTTTCTATGTGTTGCTTTGTCTGCTGTTAATTTGTTATTGTCCTATCTATCCGAATTCTTTGAAATTGATGTGGTCAAAGTTACATTGATGTAACATGATAAACCTAATTCATGATTCAGCTGTTTATCTGATCCACTTTTATGTTAAAGCCTGTGACTAATCGTTTATGCACCTCCTTCATTCTGCCTTTCCTCTACTCAGTTGTTCTTTGTTATGATGCTTTTGAACTGATGAATCTCTTGTCTATCCTTTCAGCCATTGCCACCGTAGTGACTGTTGCTGAAATTCTGAAAAATAACGGCCTTGGTGTTGAAAAGAGTAAGATTCCTGTTGCCTTGTTTGTAATTCATCTTTGCATTTTTCTTCTCTCTAGTTATTTACTCAAAATGGCTTGCAGAGATCATGACTTCCACTGTTGATGTCAATGATGATTCAAGGAGCCGCCCAATGCAGAAGGCCAAGGTTAGATTTCTTTCAAATGCCCATGAGTTATATGAAGCAGCAGTGTTTCAGAATTAGTAGGTCAATGTTTGCTGATCCTAAAAACTGTTACCACACCAGATTGAAATCGTGATGGGCAAGACAGAGAAATTTGATGAGCTGATGGCTGCTGCGGTGGAGGAGAGGGAAGTCGCAGCCGCTGAGGAGAGCGAGGAACAGAGCTAAATAAACTATTTTAAGTTGGCTATTAGCTTAATTTAGTACCTGCTGCTAGGTTTTGCGTTTCAATCTCTTGTTCAACAAGAGACAGATACTTATGTAATCAAATAGCTCTGCTTATTTGATTCGTTTGAATGGTAGCTTATGTTCATGGTATGCTGATTCATTCACTTGATATCTCGTGTTTGATTCGTTTTGTGTGGCAACTTATGTTCACGTGTTGGTTGCTAAGTTTACCCTATGTGCAAAGATGCAATTGGCTGATCACAACCCAAAGATTTTAAATCCTGGAAAATCAACACAATCCACAAATCTCGATTTTATATCCTGGAAAATTAACAACCCAAAGAATCATTAACTAAAATCCTGGAAAATCAACATAAATAAATTACCCATCCGCAATGTCGTGAAATCCTGGGAATCGACTCTAGTATTTTCTCTAAAATTGCATGGTGTGCCCGGGAAACAAAATTTACCAATATCTGGCAATGGGAGAACAGTACTGTCATCGAAGCAAAGTAGTATGACAAAACTGCTTCCGCGCTCTCAAGTCAAAATATTGTTTATGGATTTCAACTCAAACACAACTAATCAAACCCAAAACTTCATCTAACAGATATCTCAAGTATCTTGGGACCTAAATTCCTGATGAGTTAATCATCCAATTTTCTTTTCCTAATAGAAAGAAAGATAGGAATTAATCCTGCCACCTCTTCTCAAGGACTCACACATCTCCTCAAGGGCACATGCTTCGCTCTAATCCTCAGCTTCAACCAGTATCTTCTTGCAGGCCTCATAGCACATGAACGAGATCCCCGCCGCAGGCATCAGTTTGATGCAGCTGGGTCCAAGCCCCTTGTAAAGACCGCCGATCCCTTCCTTCTCCATTATGCAATAGAGAGCATGGAACACGTTCTTGTAGACCTGCCTCCCGCCCACTGCTCCCACCTGCATTTGCTTGCGAGCTACCTCAAGGGGAAAGGTGGCGGTGCTCGAGATGGCACCTGCAGCCGAGCCGATCAGGAGAGTTGCAATGTTGCTGATTTCCTCTTGCTTGAATGTCTTCCTGTAGAGCTTCCTCAGGGTGTCGTAGGCATAATAATTGGTCGCAGCGTATGGCACCACTCCTATCAGACTCGGTGTCAGACCACGGTAAAGCTCTGAGGGGCCTTCCTCTCGTATAATCTTGACGAAACAATGGAGAAAGTTGTCATAGACATCTTTCTGCAGAAACAAGAAGACTTTAGGTGAGGTATACAAAGAAACATCGCTTCTGCAAGTTATTGACAAAGAGTTCTATTCACCTCTATAGTCAAACGGGTCTTGATCAATTCCAAAGGATATGTGCACAAGGTTGAGCTGACTCCTGCGAGTGCTCCAGCGACAAGTGACGGAGGCAAGGGCATCTTATGGGACTCATCAGCCTTTGGAGTCAAGAATTTCTTGGCTGTATCAAAGGCAAATAACTGCATTTGGATGAAAAGAGATTGATTAAGTTAAGATATTGCTATGTCTGTAGAGGTGAATCACAGAGTGTTTAATCACGTAGTACAAACCTTAGATCCTTCTAACATATTGAAATTCATAAGCAGAAAAAAAATTCAGCATGGAATCTCACAACCAATTTCAGGGTAACAAGTATCTTTTCAGTCTCATAATCATACTCCCTCCACGTCACAAAAACGTGACATTTTGGACATTGACACGGTCTTCAAAATGTAGCTTTGACCACTAATTTCTATTGTAATATATGTATGAAACCCAACAAAGTTATAATATTATGAAGTACTTTTCGTGACAAATCTATAAATATGATTTTCAAGTACCCAATCTAAATATTTAAAACAATATCAATAGTCAAAGTTTTAAAAGTTTGACTGGAGCTATGTCCAAAAGGTCATGTTTTTGTGATATGGGGAAGTAACCACCAAGTATATTTCTTTGGCAATGACCATAAGAATGAAGATCAGAGAAGCAAAGTGGGTACTTCACAGGTTTATTCTGACGTCTCTCAATAGTTGCCAAGCAGAGTTTGTATAGTAAAATTGAATTCATGTTTTGTCATCCAAAGAGTGTCTAGTGAAGCCTATATGACACTTGAATAGAGCACAAAATATCAGAAGACTAAAAATATAAGAAAGCAAACAGTTGGAATTCAACTAACATTCAGATTAGTGAGTAAAACTAAACAAAAAAGGGGTCTAAACACAAGCTACAGTGTCCATAGTCTGACTTTGCTAAGAGTCTCAAGACCACTAGATAGTGGTACTAGAGCACAGACCCTTGATCATATCAAAGATGAAATTCAATTGTAACGAAATGTAGGAAAATATCAACACACCAGTTAGGTGAACCCAAACTCCTTTTCCAAAAAATGTGTTTACAAATTGCATATGCCTACTTCATAGCAGCCTGGTTGCTACACAAATTGACTACAAAGCGTTGCTGTCTCGTTATTGTTACGGCCCTCTTTCTGCATGAAATTTGCTGCATCTATCAGCAAAATGGAAGTTGTTATAAGATATTAGCTAACATGACTCATTTTATCCCAAGTGTGCACCCACAATTAGCATCGCACTGAAGTGTATAAAACCACACCATTTGTTCACAAGTGACAGTAAAGTTGTTATCCTAATAAATCAGCTAATCAGCTAAGAACCCATATAGCATCAACAATACAACTTACATTGGTTCTATCACATGATACATTTTAGCAACAGGATCTCCTGGGCATTGCAAAGTAACATAAACCGAAAGGAATAACTTACCTCGATCGCCTTGCTTGGAGCAACACGGATAACATTGACAAAATTCCCACGAAACAGCCCTGTCCATCCATCTGTCCTCATAATTGACTGGAACACCTCCGTCATTGAGTCCCCATTGCTCCCAACCATCAGATGAGTCCTAATTGTCTCCAGTGGCGCCACACAAGTCCTCGAGACAGCACCCGCAATAGCTCCACTGACTAGCCGCCTCAAATGTGGGTTCCCAATCTTAATTTTCAGCTTTAGTCCGTGCTTCTTGGCCTTCTTCCTAGCCTTACCGTCCACCACCTCCTCCTCGACAGGTTCAGCCACGGTCCCAATAACTGGATACCCAACCGCCGAGTAGACATACTTTATGCAATGCTCAGCAAAAGGAATCTTGATTTCCTGCTCCACCGGACTGGTTGCCACCGCTGGAGCAGCCGTTGACACTTTAAGACCAACACTAGCAAACAACCCACCATGAGGGGAGGCAGAGCCATGTAAGCTTAACGAGAAGCTCTTGTCTTCATGCAAATCCCAAGGGAACCAGAGCTCCGGAAGTGGTGAGATAGACCACCCATTTTTCTTCTCTGAGGCCAGCGCACGGTTCTTGCTCATGGCCGTCATCGCCACCATTGTCGCTGCCATGGGTTAGAAAACGTTTTTGCCTCAGCCTGCAACGCACAATGGAGGTGGATGGCTGCACTGCATTGACAGTCACAACAATGGGCATATTCTTAGCGACCCCATCTCAAAAGTTGGACACCAGGAATAAATCCTACCCTCTCCACTAATAATCAGCACAATGAAGGTGGTCAAAATTGCAACTTTTGATGGACTATTAAAATTTTCCACTTCTTGACTATAAGCATGGGAAGATTCAACCACGACGGGACTTTACAAGGGGCATTGGGGTTCAGTTGAACGCCAATTTTTTCCTGAAAATAAACAGCTACCCTAATTCGGGACCTAAAAAGCAGGGGAAGGTCTAGATGATGTGCTGGGTATTCACTTCATTTGAGTTGTGTTGGCAAGAGTTGACTCAATCCTAGGTTAGGACATCATAAGAGGTTCGGTTTCAGAGGGGTTAACTGAACAGTTAACAATGCCCTAATATCTAAACTATTATATCCTTTAAATAGAGGAAGACTATTTTTTGGGGGGAAGCAAGCAGCAGGGGAGGTCCCTACCTTTTAGATTTGTAAAACATGCAAAGTTCAGATAACCATAAATTTCAGCAACTGTGCCCTTCAAATGGGATAACATAAGCCAAAATTAGCAACAGTCAATATAGAATACAAGTATGTGGCCAAATAAGCATAGCACTAGTAATCCATACAAAGCTATCATTCTTTCATTGAAATTAGGTAAAGTAGCTAACAATTTAGCTAGTCCAACTTCCAAAGAAAAACACAGTATTCCTGTGTTTCAAAGGAAAATGCCATAGCTGTGGGAGTTATCCTTCCAAGAAGATAGCAATGGAGCATATATTCACTAACTGACATACAAATATGTACTGGAAAATTTTCATGGAGCGTACAAAAGTTTACAACTTTACAACAGGAAGAAGAATATTAGCATCATGTTTTAATCACTGGAAAAAGGCGAGAACCGGCATATATCTGCCAGAAATGGCTTGATACAACTGCACTATTGTACTAGATAGGGACCATACCAAATAACTTCATATCTAGGGCGCCCGCAAGATGTATAGGACAAGAATGTTCTCCCAACAAGCAAATTGGGATTTGGTTTAATCATTAGTCAGATAAAACCCTCAGAAGAAGAAATTTTGAGCACTAAATTACGAAAAACAGACACCTGATGACCTAATCACTTTGGAAGCTCAGACTGAGGACCATTTTAAGATTCATCGAAAAAGAAGGGCTAAAGGTATGTTACATTCAACTAGAAACGGCAAACACAGTGCAAACTGGGCAGGTCTAAATGTGTGAAATATTGCTCCCAATGCTTCTTTGTTCATGTGGAAAATGCATAATCATTGTTGTTTACCTACACCTACACCTACAAGCTCAATACCTATATACAAAAGCTTGCTTTCAATCTCTCTACATAGATGTTCGTTTACAACTTCAATTTTCTGTCGTAAAGATGGTATCCCTAGCAAAATATTGTAAAGCTATTCCCAATACAAAACAATTTTTTTAAAGACTAGGAATCCAAAACGAGATATCACTTTTACGCAAACTTATGTAGTTCAATCAAAGGTGGTCATAGAATATGACGTCACTAAGAATAACAATTTGAACAACTATTCGACATGTAAAACCGCGAAATCAGAAAAGGATAAATCGCAGGGGCGGATCTAGACGGTGTGCACCCAAAATTTATGGGGGCTAGTTTGGGTTTAAGTAATCACTGGATGGCTAATAAAAAAGCCCATACCTCAAAAACTAATGTCCAAGATTGCGGATGGGTTGGAGACAGCAGGGACTCGACGAGGTAGAACGGAACGGCGATGCGGGTGAGAGGCGGAGGCGTCGGCGGTGACGCTAAGCTTACGGCACGGCGGCAGCTCTAGGGCACAGCGTTCATCGGGTCGGATTGGATCTTGGATAGGTCAGAGCATAGGTCGCCGCGGGAGGAGGAGGGGCGGCGAGGTGGGTTGGTGCAGGCCGGACGAGGAGGACGAGGAGGAGGGGGCGGCTGCTCCTTTTCCGGCCGCCTCTCGTGAGGTAGAAGGCAATCCCCTTTTGGGATTCCAAGGGCTTTCTTTTGTCGCGTCCATATCACCTTCCGTTTACCATATTACCCCTGACTCCGCAGGAATGTTTTGTTAATTTCTGCCCTAGTGCATTGACACAGGTCGTGGCCAACCCGATTCGGGCAAGACCGATACGGGGACTGTGCATGTTGTCTTGCGTAGGCCGCGCGCAGGGTTCGGAATTCGCCTGATAGCTAAGGTTAGGGCAGGGTGCGCTTCTCTCCGAGCGCGCCGCGGCCCAAAAGTTCCGTCCTACAGAATGACGGGCGGGCTACGGCTCTTGGGTCCGTTTGATTCATCAGGGTTAAAAAAGTACATTATAGATTTAACCCATTAAATATCATTGAATTGGACAGGTTAAGTTAATTTAAAGTTATTTAACTCTTTTAATCTAGGAGTAAATATAAAATCTTAAATATAATTATTGTATCAGTGGCGGAGTTAGGATTATTTTGAAGTCTGAGCAAACCGCAAGCTAAGTAAAAAATTTGATAAGCCTAAATGGATATTTGGATACCGGTCATGTAACTATTAGCACCATTTTAAAGAGCCGTAAAATCTACAATAGTTTTAAATTTAAACAACCGATACGATACACATATAAGTTTTCATGAACGGAAAATAAAATGCGATATGACAACTAATAGCCTATTAGACACTGAGTCGCCACTTGCCAACAAAACTCTTGATATCCAAATTCCAAATCAAACACCCAAAAGAGACTCTACAAGATATAAAAATTATGGATTAACAATTAATACAACTTAACTACTTGAGTTTCATAAATATATTCACATCGGAGAGCATAAAACATATCGATAATGTGCTAATGACCCCTACAAGGCAAAAGCTCTCTCCGAATCTTCATGGCTTGAAACCGTCGAGTAATGACAACATCATCAAGTGACTTAAATATCTCTCGCTCACTGTAGCATATCATCACGTGATTGAGCCAATCATTATTGATCTTGTTGCGCAATTTAGACTTGATAATCTTCATTGCCGAGAAAGTTCTCTCAATGGATGCTGTAGAGACCTGCAATAACAAAGCCAACACAATGAGCTTGTAGACCAATGGAAATACCAAATATTTCTCGGTTTCAACCATCTTTATAGCCAAACTTTCAACATCTTTACAAGTAGAAAAAGTAGCATGACTTCTCAAATGAAGAACATAAGTCTCAAGTTGGTCCCTTCATATTGCACGATCACCATTGGAGAAATCCGCACTATAAATTTCAGCAAGACGAGCAAGCTTCTCTACATCGAACTTGGAGAAAAAGTTTTTTGGATCAAGACATGAGAAACATACAAGTACCTCTTGAGTTGTTTCACCAAAGCAATGATTCATCTCAACACATATTTTTTCAATACAAACATAGAAAATCTCAGCACGATTATGATGAAGATTTGTGATAGTCCTCCCCTCAAGCCTCGAGCGACCCCGAATCGGTATTTCATCACCCATATTTGGCACTGGAATAGCTTTGGAACCACAAAATGATTGGACCTCACCAAAAAGATCGTCCCAACCACTTTCTCTCATGGTGGCCAGCCGAGATTTGACATCTAAAACTAATTCCATGGCATGCACAATATGCATATCATTTCTTTGCAAGATATGTGAAAGCTCATTTGTTATACCAAACAACTTTAACATAAGATTCAAGATGAGAGCAAATTTAAAGCACTCTATTTTTTCTATGCAACCTGCCGCATGACTCGAATTATGCCCATTTCCATCAACTGTACTAAGCACTTTTATCATGGAGGTCCATATTCGATCTAAACGAAGCAAAGGTATATGATGTGAACCCCATCTAGTATCTCCAGGTCTAGCGACATTAGTTTGTTGATGCAAGCCTCTTCCTTTAGATATTTCACCTCTCTCAAGTCTATCCAAAATATCTTGGTGAAATTCTTCCGCTAATGCATCCATCCTCTTGCAAGATGCACTTATTGTGGTGACAATCAAGGAGGCATACTCAAAGAAATCATGAATAGATGAGCAACAACTAGCAATGAAGACAACAACCAATTGCAAACGATGGGCAAAGCAATGGACATAGAAAGCATAAGGGTTTTCATCAAGAATCTTTCTTTGTAAACCATTAAATTCACCTCTCGTGTTTGAAGCCCCATCATATCCTTTCCCTCGTAGCCTTGAAATCGATAACTTGTATTTATGAAGAAGACCAATAAGGGCTACCTTTAGTGACTCCGATGTAGTCTCTTTATCATGATATAGACTAAGAAATCTTTCAGCAACCTTCCCTTGATTGTTCATATACCTACAACAAGATTAAATGGGGCATGGAGAATGGAATGATAAAATGACAACTACTAACCTCAATATTACCGCCATTTGCTCTCTCATGGATATATCTCGTGACTCATCAATAAGCACGGAGAATTGTCTATGACCAATCTCTCTCATAATCACTTTGGTGACTTCTTCTACACAACATCTTGCAAGATCCTTTTGAATATCTCCAGAAGTCATCTTGCAATTTCTTCTGCCATGATCAAAAGCATATCTCACTTGTTCATTGCTATCTTCTAACCAATCTATCATCTCTAGAAAGTTTCCCTTGTTCAAAGAAGTAGAAGATTCATCATGGCCACGAAAAGCCAAGCCTTGTGTCATGAGATATCTTGAACACTCTAGAGAAGAAGTTAAACGGATTTTATATAATTCTTTTGATTCCTCGGTTGCACTAGCCAACTTGGTTGGCACACTTTGTCTTTAATTTTTAAAATCATCAAAATGTCTAACACAATTGTTGTGGCCACTACCCAAACGACCAACATGATCCGGTAAGGCTTTATATGCATGCTTTCCAATCTTTAAAACCTGTTTTGGTGAATAATTCAAAACCAAAATGTTCGGCCCTTCCCGGTTGCTTAAAGAGAAAGCAATAGAAACAATAAGCTGCTATCCTTGGACTCACGTTATATCTTGTGTACCATGATTGAGAAAATGCTCTAGATTCTCTACAAGGAAATTTCAATATTGGTTGGGTTGGACCCTTCAATATATATGCCCTTCTCACTTGGTCTTGAATTTCTAGAGCATATGCATCAATTTGTTTCTTGAGAGCAGGATCACATACAACATCATTCGGATTAAACTTATCATTGTTGGCAACACTAATTGGTGGCTCTTGTTCCGGTTGCATACTATTCTCAATGCTTGCCCTATCAACCAAAAGCTTCACATTTCTGAAATTAAATGATGAAAAATTACAAATAAAAAGGCACTTAAATTAGTCACATTTACACTACCAAACAGTCCTGCTATCAACGTTAGATTTACCCATAAAAATAGCTGAAATTAGACAGCACAAACAATACTATGTGTTTAAAAACCAGTCCCTGTTAACATTTAACAAGCTAATTCCAAATCACTCATTTGTTTGCAAATAGCTAAAATTAGTTGAAATTAGACCACAGCAGTACGGCACTGTGCTGTGTAGACTCTAGAGCAGTAGAACAGGACTAGAAATCTAGAAGGAAGGGGGCTTGCTTATCGGTGTTACCGCGCTGGACCGCGTTATGGCGTTGCCGTTGCCGTCGTTGCCGAGTGCCCGAGGAAACAAAGAACGAGGAGCTAGTCCTTGCCATGTGAGTAGCCGAGGAGGTGAAGAGCTAAGGAAGGAACCGTAGTACCGCAAGCGTGCTGGGCTGTGCTAGTGCGGCTGTGCGTGAGTGCAAGGGGTTGCACAGCCAAGACACCGAATTGGGCCTAGGCGCCCAGCCCATGACATGCGCAAACCACTGCTGTGCAAACCGGTTCAAACTTCAAAATGACTGGAGTCTGGAGCCTGGGCAATTGTCGCTTGCATGGTAATTATCCAAGGCATTAAATCAGTCTAAGCATGTTGCAGCATGCTGGCGAGCCCGGGCAGCTGCTCAGGCTCGCCGGGTGCTGCCTCCACCACTAGTACCAGTCAAGATGTCAACACTGATCTTAATCATCGAAATATAAATATCTCGAGAAGAGTAGAGTGATATAATCTCAAAGAGCTCGAGATCTCACCCCGACCTCAACAACTAGCAAATGAATGTGTCAGCTGGAGTAGAGTGATATAGATTCCACACTCTTTCTAACTAAGCTGGAACATAAATCCTGAACTCGTCCCGACAAACTAATGCACAGCTGAAGTAGGGTGATATAGTTCCCAATCTCTGAGTCAAAGTGTCACTTCACGATAATGATCACACTACATGTACTTCATAAACACACAAAGAGAACACGTGAAGTATGTTGGAAACAACAGGTATCACAATAGTTTATAGCACCCAACAATTAATTTCAATAATAAATAGCTATTAGAATGAGCAAATTAAGCAATGGATGCACACATAATCGAACGATCAAGCTCAGACACAGCAAGTATAACAACAACTTAGATAGTTAAAATGTTAACAAATGCCATAAGATGGCTTTAAAACAACAATAGAGTGATACCATGACCTTCTCATATCGCTATCTAGGATTCCCTAAGAGGGTGCGTCATCGTCATTAATTCTTCTTGTAGAAGCCAACTACTTGGACATTCTGATCTTAATAACCATAAAATGAGTATAAAACTATACCCTCAAAACTTATGGGGCAAGTAATAATAGAGACAAGGTATTAAGGAGGGATATATGTGGATTGTTTTGTATAAAGTCAATTCTTACTTTTCGTTACTCTAGATAGATGTAAATAGACTACTAGAGTAGTATAATAAGAAGCTAAGCAAGCGTTCTCAACAAGCTACCCTAGTGCTTCCATCACCATCACATATGACTCTGTCTTGACCCTTCCTCGAATCACCCACGAGGAAGCAGTCACTAACTTCTCTAATCAAAAGTTAGTAGTTTTAGATAATTTTTCTAATGGTGGTCAAATTCCATGCAAGTAATCACCAAGTTGTCTCTAACTGCGGACACAACTATTTGAATAATTCTAACCCTACAGGGGTGTACATCTTTACCTACACGTATTGATTGACTCTTAATTCCAGATCATTACGTATGCTGGTAGAGGGTGATTGAACACGATTGTTACAATGTTTACAGCTTAGCTATGAGCCACCCCTATGGGCCAATCTATGTACACTAGTTCGGCCAGTTCCCCACCATGGTCTCATAAGTTGTGAGTGGTAGCACATCTTATATCTCTTCAAGACTATGGGCCAGTTCTTTTGGCAGCTTCTCCCAGAATCTGGAGAATCTGCACCCTCCCCAGCTTCTCCCAGAATCTGCCTCCTCCATTCGTTCGTAGAATCTAAATTAGTTGGGGAGGGTGCAGATTCTCCAGATTCTGGGAGAAGCTGCCAAAAGAACTGGCCCTATGTGTCCACCCACTCTTGTATTGAGGTACCACACCACATCATTTTTCACCCACACGACAAATAGAAATGGCGAACTAAAGCAGCTCATACACTAAGTCTAGATAAATTCTCAAGTTGTGAATGGTTTCATATGACACTTATGTAGAAGTACACAAATCTTAAGTCAATGTACATTAGAAATTGGTCTTACGGGAAGACGAACAACCCACTATATTCCCAACCATGGCCTCTTGTCGAAAGCCAATGATTATTAGTCAAATTCTTTAATTACTTCTCATTAGTCTATAACAATCACTACTTGTGATTCACATACACCTACTCAAATTCATCCAACTATCAGAAGGATCATGACTCGACAAATATAAGCATGGTTAAGCATGTGATACTAAGTTAACTAACTGCTAAGGACTCAACTAGCTCTTAATCATGCTAGGTTGAAGAGGATAAACATGGTATTCGAGTTAGAAGGCAGTTTCATGCACAGAGAAGGAATATAACAAACTACTGGTAACAGTTGAACGCGTGCAATATTCGGACCTCCTGGCAGTCCGTACCGAATCCGAACCGAGCCAATCTTTTCCATCTTCTGTTTCCTTGCCTTTTTCGCCCCAAATCCGTGTGGAATCATCTAAGAAAGTTATTGGGGACCTTTGCATAGTCATGGAAGAGTTGGATCCCACCAATACTTGACGCACAAATCCCGAATTCCTCAAGTATATCAATTCGTGTCCGTTGTCCGAATCAGCTTGTGCAGCCTTTGCTTCTAAGGTCATAACTTTCTCTAGAGAGCTCCAAATCATACACCATTTGATTTGTTGGAAAGTAGACTTGATCTCTTGCTTCATGCATCGTTTGATTTGTTGGAAAGTAGACTTGATCGCTTGTTTCCCTTTCTCCTCAAGTGGTGCATTGTCCTCCCTCACCTCCCGCTGGAACTCAACACATTCTTGAATCAGCAAACACTTGTGAACCGCATCAACATCTCCTTCTAACTCTTGAGTTGAATACCTTTGTATCATTAAATAATTGGATTTAGGTAGTATAAAGCTCTCATCAATAATATTAGCATGTGCATTAAGGAGTGAATTCACCTGTTCATTAAGTAGCTTTGCTTTAGCGCTAGTTATTGGACCTTGTGACAGCTCTATGTGTATCTCCTCATTGGCATCATCATCAGCGGCGAGTGAAGATGAACATAAGCTATGGATGCCTGCATCATCCAAGGTTGTTAGTTTGTTGGTTTTTGTTAGAGACTTTTTAGGTCTTTATTATATCTAAGGTAGTTAGTTTGTTGATTTTTGTTAGAGATGTTTTAGGAATGTGGTTAGTGGAGGTAAGGGTTAGAATGGGAAGAGGATGTGGATGAACCAAATGAACCAACCACCACTAACTCAAATATATATAATAGTAAAGATAAAAGAAAGCCTACAATAATATGGCATGAGAAATATTTTCATTAGGTTGTAATTGTTCACCGAAAGCCCTATAAAAATTCACAGAATGTTCGAAGCATATTTGAATCGGTTTCAAAATTCAAACCTCTAAAGAACAGAAAAAACAAAAAATAATGTCGAATAAGAAAAAGTGAAACTTTACCTCAGATTGGGCCAGAAGCTCAGCCCAGCCCAGCCTAGCTTTGGCCCAACCGACAACCAGGCACCACGGTGCTAGCACCGTGCCACTGACGGCTTGGCCCCACTTGTCAGGGCCTTCTTCTTCTAGAGCAACTGCGTGGCAAGCAGAGCACTGTGTGATGCCATCTCCTGCCGCCCCCGTTCTTGACCACTGCAAACCACGCCTTTGCACATACATGATCTCCACTCCATGTTGAGCTCGTCCATAATTTCAGTGCCACGATTCGTGCACCCAATGAGATGTATTCCTCCCTCCCTTGATTGAATCGTTGTTGTCCACCCCCTTCTCTATATCGGTCGCTATGCTTATCCTCTTGCCGAGTGCATACCCTGGATGGATCACTCTCGCACTACTCTCCCTCCACCACAAGAATCACTTCCTCTCTCGCCCTCTAGCTCTCGAAACACAAGCTTAAAACAGCCATGGTTTCCTCATACGAACTCCAAATTAGACAAATAAGTACTTGCTGGAAAGCTAACTCTGAGTATTTTCCAACGAGTATACGCCCATCCTCAGATTCCTTTTGGTCTGTCCGCAATCATTAAAACAAGTCAGAGGTTGTATCTGTTCTTTTCCAAATAGAGTCCTATAACTTAGGGAAGTTAGAGTTACGTTGGATTTCGACCCTAACACTAGGGCGGACGTCCTAGAGTCTATATATACTGCTGTACTCATGGCTTTTAGCCTCAGACCACTTTATGCATAAGGATTGAAATATAGCTATTGCTTGTTCTTTCAAATCAGCGTTCATGCGAGGATAGCTGAGAGAGAATTAAGTGATCATGTTTGTTCTGCAATTCAAGGTCAAGCCATCGTTCCGTTGGGAATTTGGGACTTGGCAATTGTTGCTCGTGGTTTCATGACGATCATCTACAAGTGTGTTTGAGCGTTTTCTGAAGAGTTGAGGGTTCGTGCATTGGCGCGAGTGTTCAGCTAGTGAGATCATCTATTCATACCATTTATCCACGGTTCCTCGCCGAGAAGATCGGGCCACCCCGTATCATCGTGGTATCAGATTCCAGGGCCACTCGGTGAGAGCTATTTACCTATCATTTTAGTCGTCTATTTTCTGTCCTATACATCCAAAAAAAGTCTACAAAAATATTTGTCTTTAGCTGTAGTTTTACTTCTGCAATTTTCGTACATCGTGTTAGGTCCACTTTACTAGATTATAGTGTCGAGTTGCTGATCGTATTCCTTTTGCGTCACTTTGGCCTTTTTTTTGTTCCAATCTGTTTGGTCCTTTCGTGTGTGTTTGTGTCAGAATCACGTGTTTATTGATCCGGTGGCAAGCTTGTGTCATGTACTTGCTGTTTGTGTCACAAAAACCAGAAAACACAAAAAAATATTGGCCATGAAAGTTTTGGAACCATCATTACTGCGTGCACTTGCGATTATCTTCACTTGATCGTTTGTGTTCGTGATGCATCCCCTGTTATTACGTGCAACATTGTTTCACTTATATCTAGTTGTTTGCACGATTGCTGTAGGTTAGTGAACTCCACCATCTTTGCGCTATCTTTTTTACCTATTGAGACTAGCTATAGATTTGCTCGAGGGACTGCTCATTGTTTAGGTTGTGCACCCTAAAGTTTGTTTCATCAAGTTATTGTGCTCCCCGCTGTTTTGCACATTTGTTGCCAAAAAAGAAAAAATAAAAGAAAAGAAGAACAACAAAAAAGAGACGAAGAAAAAGAAACACAAAGTGGCCAAGTTCTATTATCATATCAAGTGCTATCTTATTTGGCGCTACATATCATCCAATTTTGTTCCATTATTTTGCACAAGTAGTTGAGCAATCTTGTACCCTCTTCTTTCATATTTGAGCAAAGCTAGCATCTCTCCTTGAACTGTTGCAATACGAGCTTTGACGACACTCTAAACTTTTATAGCTCATTCTTTTGATTGCAATAGTCCCATTATCTTTGTGCATGTGTTGCTGTCCACTCTTCACTTATATTTATCGATCAGCAACTAGGCATTGTGGTTTGGTGATTTGTGACCTAATTCGACAATCGAGGTTCAGAATTTCATAGGGTTCCCCACCAAGCTCCACCTACATCCGTGTCGTGTGCTACCTTGCTCTCGGTTATGCTCATATATTACTTGGTATTTGTTTGTTCGTTGCCATAGTGTAAGTTTGCTATATCTCTAATTCACTTTGGAACGGTAAGCTTGCCTTGTTTTAGAATAGTGAGTTGTGAGTGTTGAGAGTTTACACTTCTATATCTACATATACTTTTCACTTGGTGTTTTCCATCTTTGGTCATGTCAGGAGACGAGGCAAACATTCCTACGTTTATGGGAAGCCCGAATGCAGAGGAATATATTACATGGGAGCTGAATATTGATGAGCTTTTCCGCTTGACCCACTATTTAGATGAGCGCAAATTGCACCATGCATCCAATGGTTTGGCTGCTTACGGCAAACATTGGTGGGAGCGAGTTGTATGCGTACGTACTGAGCATCATGACTTGCCGATTGTCACTTGGGATGAGATGAGGCATGAGCTACGTGCACGTTTTGTACCTTGCCAGAAGCACGTCCTATATGAGAGGTTGCGACAAGAGTTCCAATACAATGCTGCTGATCAACATATCAAGAAGATGGAGCTTGGGATGTTCCCTTCCGTCAATGAGACGAGTGCTGCCCATCTATTACCAGTGGCATAAAATATGAGCATGGTTGATGGCAAGCACACCATTGTGGGCCCTTGTTCTATTTTAGAGGTTGATATGCATCAAAACGCATGTGAGGATGAGAACCACATAGCCAAATTGAGCGAGAGTGATGTTATAAAGAGTGAGATCTGTGATTCCACCTCATGTGAGGTTGAGAGCATACATCTTCAGAGTGTGAGCGTAATACCAGAAAAATTGAGTTTAGTAGACGAAAGCATATGTGGTGATATTTCTACTAATATAATCATCTCTACTTCTGGTGTTGTTTCTTGTAATACGCATGTTACTTTTGAAGAAAGGGAGCTATAGGAAACACAACCTTCATTAGTTCAAGCGATTTTTGAGGTACCTACATCATCCGAGGAGATCAATACTGAACATCGTACTGATCCGGTCATACAACTAGAAAGGGAGAACAATTGTGAGTATATTCCTATTGTAGTTAATTCTAGTGTGTTTCCTTGTGCAAAACTTAAACAACCATGTGCTAAATTGCATGCTTATAATTTGGAACATCTGGTACTAATTACACACAAGTGCTAGCTAGCATACCCCCTGCTGATGTTCTGTTCAATATCATGCTTGATGAGCCTATTAGTTTGGCATGTGCTATGGATAAGCTTTCTTCAATTTCATCATTCAAATCCTTATCTAACATTTATGCCAAATTCAATTTCATTAGTGACTATGGCTTCGATGGTCAGCTTCTTGTTTATCAAATTTGCATAACTTGTAATCATCTTGCTGAATTGAGGCGTGGTATTTCAGGCAATCATAATTGTGTGCAGATGTTTGTTCCATGTGCTATACCATCCACTTTTTGTGATACTACTGATATTGAGCATCCATTGCATGATTGTTTGCATTTTAGTACATTCACTTGTATTAAAAATCAACATCTTGTAGTTGATGAGTGGAAATCAATTCAAATTATGTCACCTTTGTTGGAATGGTTCAATCTTGCTCGCTTAAAATCTGATCATCTGAATGAATTATGCTTGCTGGAAAAAGTTGACATTATGCCCGTATATGCTATTGATCGAGGATTACAACAAATGAGTTTTTTGTTTCCGGGAAGGGAAAATTCTATGTGCTTTACTTATATTTGCAAGTTAAGTTGTAAACTAAATATTGAGAGTTATTCTACTATGTGCTTCACTTATAATTGCAAGTTGAGTTGCAACATTCTAAGAAAAGATGCCTTGCCGAACTCGGGTTTGCTCATTTGCTCGTCTTTAGCTTCTACGAGTGTTTTTAAACCAACTTCCTACTTTGGTCATTGCCATAAAAATACATCAGTTGGTATCTATTTGGTATTATATTCTTCATTGTTGCTGTGTAACTTGTATACGAAACCAACAGAACAATGAAATCTGGGATGTCTACCTATATGCTGCATACGCGTTGTTCATTTTGTTTCTTGCCTCTCCAGCTTTCCAAAAGCCGAGGACGGCTTTTCTTGAAGAAAGGGAGAATGATGTGGGAAAGACAATGAATAATAGTAGTCTTCATGCATATGACAAATGGAGGACGGTTTGTTTTGCAGAAAGGGAGGATGATGCGGGCATCCATAGCTCATGTTCATCTTCACTCGCCACTGATGATGATGCCAATGAGGAGATACACATAGAGCGTTCATGCGAGGATAGCTGAGAGAGAATTAGGCGATCGTGTTTGTTTTGCAATTCAAGGTCAAGCCGTCGTTCCGTTGGGAATTGGGGATTTGGTGATCGTTGGTCGTGGTCTCGTGACGATTATCTACCGGTGTGTTTGGGCGTTTTCTGAAGAGTTGAGAGTTCGTGCATTGGTGCGAGTGTTCAGCTAGCGAGATCATCTATTCATACCATTTATCCACGGTTCCTCGCTGAGAAGATCGGGCCACCCCGTATCATTAGATATAAATAAAGACTCCTCTCAATTGAGCCCAAGGTCGGCTGCCTCCATGTGGCGTGCTCTATCACCGTCAGATCCCCACCACTCCCCTTCATCTTGCACCGCCTTCGCTAGTCGTTGCTGCCGCAGCCGAGCCGCCTCCCCTCCTAGGCAAGCTACCCTAGCCACTGGCCAAGGGGAGGAAGAAGAGCTCGGTTGGGGGAAGGAAAATATAGACAGTTGCTTACAATCACTTGGCAAGCCAAATGTACGTACGATTTCTCTAAATATATAGATGTAGCTCCCTTAATTCTTCATAAACCTATGTCTATTCTTGTTTTCATGTGTGCTAAATATGGTGTGGTTGGACAATATATGCTTCAGGGAGGCCACCACGACAACGCGCGCAGGTGGAGGCCACCACGTAGTTTCGAAAGCTGCTCTCCATGCTGGAGAGATTTGATTTTATTTTTATTAGTTGTTGCCCATGTTTATGGAGATAATTTGTTACGCTAGAGTCTAGACAGAGTTTAGCGGGGTGAAATTGGGGTGATATTTGGGTAATTATGGAGGAACAACGTGAGGACTTAGCTAGTTCTAGATTGGTTTGGTAGGTGAATCGCGTCAAGCTTTTATGAATCTTAGTTTACTTGTCGCTTGGGTGGGGTGAAATCAATTGCTTCTTCTGTCTTCTCCTAAGATTCAGAATCGTATGATTCTTTTTAGTATTATGCTGCTCTTCTATATCAATTGTCTATCGATATATGAAATGCTTATTTCAATAACTGTGATCCTGTGAATTGCTTATCTCTACTATTACTAGCAGAGTGTCTTTGCATTGTAACGAATATGAATTTTAGAAGAAAATGTCGTATCACACTAATTTTGAACATGACATGCTACCACATAAATTGAAAAATAAAATGACCATCATGGTTTATTTCATGATACTATCTTTCCTTATAAAATTTTTATCCCTTGCAACGCACGGACACTGTGCTGGTAATAAATAGATTTCAATTCTGGTCCATTTTTGGATTTGAACCGCAAGTGTATTATAAATTTATTCTAAAAATACAGGAAGAATCTAGTAGGTTAGGAAGGCTTAAATTTCATGATTTAATCATAGTGGATGATGCTCTAAAAGCATGATTTACAATATTGTTTCATGAGCACTTTAAATATTTTGAAAGTTGGTTTTAGCGTTGAACTACCCAGAAAAATCTGAAAATTTTGTGAGGTCTTCCTACTGTACTAGAGAGGTTGTGGTCAAAATTGGAGGATTTTTGACTGGATGAAACTCATGCAGCTAAAAGATTGGCTAGATGAGTAAGGTGTTGGATTGTACCTTCAACATGGCTCATGGCTACTATGGTTCTCTAGCTTGGCTTCTTTTTCCTTGTGGTTGGAACCTGGCCTGCTTGCCCTTGGTCATCTCCTTATATTCTCCCTTAGTGGCCTTCTAATGGTTCCCCTGGTGTCCTTGCTAATGTGTGTGATTGATCACCTAGCTGACCTCTCTTATCTCTTTCTTTCACTCGTGCAGCCTGGTATATGGATGTTTACTTGCTTCACATGCATAGAGCAAAGAAAGAGAAGGGAAAGACAAGTTTAGAGGGCCTCTAGTTGGTTGAGGAAGAAGATGTACGTGCAGCCTGTGTCGCGCCCTAATATTTCTAACTTGGTATTAGCATCATTGCATTAGCCAATCCGACCAAACCCCGCATGCATTCACAAACCCTAATTCCACCGCCCGCTCTGTCATCAATAAACCCAATGCACCAACACCCGCACACACGCACTCAGTCAAATAAAATCCTAATCGGGAAATCCGCCACTCCTCGGATTCTCTGAAAATTCTGGAATAAATCATAGAACATCTTAACAACGTATCTAATCCAAATAAAGCATAAAATAACAATGTCCAGTTTAAAGATATCAAGGTATGAAATTGATAAACCGCAGTATTAAAAATGTCACCTTTACAATTGGGTCTCTGAAAATTTCCAGAGATTAACAATACTCTCTGCATCTCTAGAAACCTCAGTGCATAAAATACTGATCAAATCATGAGTAAATTCCAATCGCTCCCTGTCAAAACCTCGTGAGGCATTTTTTTTTACCATTCCTCAACCTGTTACCCCAATAACTCCCATGAACAGCTTGTGTCTCTCCAATGTTCTGTTGGATGTTACCCATGTCAAGCCTGGCATTCAAGTTCGTGAGTTAATAAGGTTGCTTTCGGCACCTAACTCACTGGTGGCTTGGATATGTCTTTTCCCAATCCCTGGATCATGGATAGACATCCCAGCCACGTTCTCTGCTCCCATGCCACTCCCATGCACATCCTGGCTGGCCTCAGCAAGATACAGCATGCAAGCACAGCTTCCCGTCACTCCGCAGTCGCCTCCCTCGCCGATGTCAGCTCTGCTCAGCCACCTCCAGCATGCCACGGCTGCTCGGCCGTCTTCTCCCACCCCCTATCGCCACAGCATCTGCACAGCCGGCTATCTTTCATCCCCTCTGTAACCACAGCTCACCTCGCCGAGTCGTCGTCTCACCGGAGCAGCACCTTGCCCGCCACCTCACCCCAAGACGTCTTTCGTTCTCCCTGGAGCTTCAGACCGCCTTAACTCACCGTCGAGTCGCCGGCGGTGTAGCAACAGCGGCACTCCAGTGAGCCTCTGCGCCGGCCATGGTGACCTTCCCGCCGCATGCCTATAAAAGGACAAGCCGAGCTCGCCCTGCTCAGACACCAGCCGAGCTCCCCATTGCTTCCTCAAACCCCCACCATCTCCTCCTCCTTAGCTCAACCACGCCTCACCCAAACCCTCTGGAATCGCTCAACACAGCAGCTCCCGAACCCAGCAATCAACCAAGGTGAGCAAATTAGAAAAAAAAGAAAAAAAAAGAGAGCAACTCCAGAGCCCCTCTGCCGCCCCCAAATCGAGCTGCCGCGGCAAGCTCTCAACCCCTGCCGCGCAGCTCCCCTGCCGCAGCTCCCCCTGCCGCAGTCCCCCCCCCTGCCGCAGCTCCCTCTGCCGAGCCCCTTTGCCGCCTCTGGTCCAGTAGCCGCCGCAAGAGTCCGGAGCCCTTCCCTTGCGCGCAGCTGCGGAAACTCCTGCCGCGGCCAGTCTCCCTTAGCTCCGCCCAGCTCGCCCTCTCCCCTTGCGCTCGGGTTGAGCTGAGCAGCCGCCGCCGCAGCCTCTAGGTAGGGGAGGAAGTGAGGTAATTGAGCTGTGAGTTGGTTGAGTGACCGTTCGGTCCGGGTCATAAAGCATAGCAGAGCTGCTGCTGGAAATCCGTTTTCCCATTGAGTAAGGCGTAAAGCAGCTGCTAAGAGCAATTAGTACACTGCTCAAACCGGTAAAGCTAATAGCTATGCGGTTAGAATTTTAATTATCTAGCCCAAGCCCCTCCAAACCCCCTTAAGTGCTCAAAATATTATTCTGGAACCCCGCGAGTAAGTCCAAAGTTCTGTTCCGAAATTAGTTAGACATTAAAAATTAATTAGAATAGGGTTAGTAGAGATTAGGAGGTAAGCTAATCTCTGTAATTCTGGAATCAGCTCGCATGCAATATGATTCATTTTAGAGTTGCACCAGAGCACTTCCCAAGCATCTTAAATAATTAGTACCTGGAATAACTGCCAAGAGAACCCATGCATTATGACCAAGCTCCTCATCCAGTAGCATTTTCTAAGATGAGCTGTTCCGTATTTAATCTAGTGGCAGTATGCTAGGGTTATCTTTTTGTCCTAATAATTGAAATATGTGCATACACATGCAAAACCCTAATTAGATCCTTTTTCCGATCATTCCAAAAATCATAGTATTTCCTCGAGTAAGTTGGTATTGCATGTTGTTTGATTTCATCGGAATGTTGGATCGCTTCTTATTCGTTGTTTTCTTTACCGACGCGTAGTTGACGGAGAGACGTACGTGCGTCAGGAGGAACCGGCGTCACCCTCGCGTGCAGAACAGGAACAGGATCTGCCAGGCAAGCATTCCCACCTTGATCATGCCGAATCCTATATTTATGAACGTTATTATTTTCGTTTGCAAATCCTGCATGCTATATTTTAATATCACGTTATTTTATTAGTATTAGTTACTCCTAGTAGCTGCACTAAGCTTAGGACCAAACTTCCTTGAAACCCTAGGGATATTAGTCGACCGCTCCCGGGTCGACAGAGATATTAGGGTTATAGGCTGTAAGCCCCGCTTAGCCCTGCTATAGTTAAAATAAGTTTTACCCAAAATTTTGAAAACCCTATTATGGTACAAGAAATAAAACCCTCGGATATACTGGGTTATCCGAGGTGACTTTTGAAAGAAGGGTCTGGCGAGACCCTAAACAAAATCGGAGATGTTTTGGATCCGGGCAAGAATGTTAGGAGCAGCCGGGGGCTGTAGAGGAATTGATAATGGCACATCGTCGAGGACGATCGTGAGTTGTGGGATGGAGTCTTGTTCGGATCAGTTAAGGACCGAGCCTAAAGTGCCGCTAAACCAGTTCCACCATCGTGCGTCCACATGTCCTTTATGGGAAGGACTTGACTTGGTACCCCGGCAAGTATTAGGGTTTGGACCCGTAGGAAGTAAGGAGTCGTGGCTAGGTGCTTAAAAGTCCTAGAGATCCACTGCCGCGTAGCGTTTGGGTGTTGATCGACACAAAGGTGGAGAGCCCCAATTTGGTGTCCGGAATTCGGTATCCGGGGCACGCAAACTTGGGTATTCACCTAGCGGGTCCAACTCTAGTATGGAAGCGGGCGACGGTCTCGTTGTAACCACCCTGCCAATACACTTTGTGCAGTGTATCGTTAGCGCTCGGCAAAAGGGGTGAGTTTACATCTTGTGGGTAAAGCCGTACAACCTCTGCAGAGTGTTTAAAACTATTCGAATAGCCGCGTCCTCGGTCATGGACATGAACTGGCAAGGCCACACACTGGTTAGACCAGGTTTTGTTTGTGAAAGATGGGAAAAGGGACTAAGGACGTGGGCACAACGTGTCCACAGTGCGCAATTTACGCTACAGGCTGGTAGCAAGGAATTGCAGGAGAGAAGGTTAGCCATACTGTCCAGGGCAGTATGGGCTGAGCCTGGAGTCAAGCAGAAGCTAGCCATGTTATTCGGGATAACAGAGGCTGAGCATCGTTCTAAGGACGCTAGCTGCACTATCCAGGATAATGCAGGCTGAGCAATGGATCGAGACGCTAGTCATGCTGCCGGGGCAGTATGGACGGAGCCGTCTCGACGGTAAAAGAGAAAAAGGATCGGTAACTCTATTTTGAGTTTTACAAATCCGCATTCGAATCTATTGTATTTGTATTTATATAAAAGCTTGTTATTCCGCACAACCATTGAACTAGACTAGAGCTGTTTACATTGCTATTCCCTGCATGAAATATCGCCGTATATTATTCCCGGTGGGAATAGCTTGCGAGTACATTCAATGTACTCACCTGGCTTGTTGATTTGGCCAGAAGAAGAAGAAGAGTTCTGCCTCGACGAGGAAGACACCGACTTCGAGGGCTAGGGCGTTTCCCTAGTCAGTTGCCTGAGGGTTTGGCATACTGATGGGTCTATCTACGTGTGTTTATTTTCCGCTGCAAGACTTTTATTCGGCCAATAGGCCCTGTTGTGTTAAAAGACCTTAATGGCTTGTATTGTAATAAAATCGGTATTGTGTGACGATGTTATCAAGTTCTTGTGCGTACCGGCTACGGATCCAGGGACCGGTACGATAATCACAGGAGCGCACCCGGCCTTAAAACCGGGGGCGTGACAGCCTGGTATAAGGAAGGTGGGTTATGCAGCTTGTGTGTGAGCAGCTTGCAGCATGAGGTAGTTGTTGTGCTTTCATGGATGGATTTACTTCAGCTGCAAGTCTTTGACAACAACTACTTGTGCTGCATCGATGGATAGGATCAAGGAAAAGTGTTGTCTACCAAATGCTAGCTCCACATATGTGTGCAAATATTTTTACATACAAGGATATTTGGATAGTGTGTGGCTTAACAATTATTGGTTATCATTTTGATATATTTCTAGTATAGATAGTTGAGCTCATATGAGTATAGACCTAAGCTCAACAAGTCCAGAACTACTTGTATGTGATCTTTGAGTTGTTTATGGCTCAACAAAATAATTAGAGCATTAGTCCATAGTTCTTACCTACATTAGTTAGTTACTTTTTAACTTAGGCTTTTAGACTCTTACATGCATATATGAGATGATGCAATCAAGCAAAAAATTTAATTCTTACTCAATTTCATTTACATTAATCCTAATTACAAAACATGATGTCACATTCACCTACAAGGTGTAATAACTTAACCCAATATAATCAACTTTTCTAATTTTGTTTTCCTACTGCTAACCCGCTAATCTAGCCAAAAATTAGTTTGGGTTGATCGGGTTAGTCGCCAAACACAAAGTTGGAGTTAAACTGACCTATCCGGATTAAGGTTAACTAATGTAGTTAACTTAATCCTGAAACCATAAATGCAAAGTAAATGTGATTTTATGAAACTACTGTTCTATGTAAAGAAGTGTGATTTCCTTGATAATTTGGCAAGAAAAAAAATACACTTCTAAGAAATTTACGCAATTTTAACCAAAAAATGAAATTATGCAACGATTAGACGGGCCACTCATAGGTCAAGCCTTGCTCCGTAGCCCGTGGGAGGTTATGTGTTATCCGCATTAACATCTCAGCATAATGGTTCCGCATTGATGAGATCACAATATTTAGTCATCTCATCAATAGTGCTCGAATGACCTCCGTTTGTGGATGTTGTGACATGCTGTGTTGTGGAATAGAAGATTTACTAGTTCTATAATGATTTTACGGCTACATATAAAAATGATGATATCAACTAATTGCTAACTTAAAAATAAAAAAATAAGCTTTTGAAAAGCAAGCACGATACTCAAAGGGGCATAAGTATGGTAACATCCTTACGGAAATGTAGGACCGTAACGAAGTAGGTTGTCTCGACCGTAACGAAGTAGGTTGTCTCTAATCTACCACATCATCCACAAGTGTGGTTGCTAACTCTTGCACAACACCATGTCATCCAATAAACGTCAATCATTTTTGTACAATGGGTTGTGTTTTAACTCGAAAAGGCAATACTCATAAATAGCATAACATAAAGGTATTGAGATCAATCTAGAGCAGTGGCAGAGAAGGGGTACTACCAGGGGCTAGAGCTCCTCCTACAATCCAAATAGTTCAATATACGACTCATTCTTGTCCTTTTATACTTCAAGATTTTTGTTTGTATTAGTATATTTTGAGTCCCTCTTATTGATTTTATCGTATCATATGTCTAGTTCGGCCACCCTGTTTTTAATTTCAGGCTCTGCACTCTAGGGCTTAGAGTTTGATTCGCTGTGAAGGGTGAGCTTTGTTCTCTCTCCTTTATATTAGTAATAATTCTATATCATAGGACGAAGTGTTAGCTGATAATATCATTTTTATATGCCATAATATTTGTGGAACAAACCTAAGGTTAAGATAGAAGACAATGTCTTCTCACCTAAGACAAGTTATGCATGCAAAGCACGACCCAATGACGGTGGAAAAGGGTGAGTCACCTCTTGGTTCACCTCTCTGGAACTGGGATGGAGGAGAGATGAACCAATATGAGACATGTTAGCATGTAAAAGTTCATGTAACATATAAGATCCTGAAGAAAAAAGATAAATAAATGATTGTATTTTTGCATTATATTTTTGCAAATTTGTAATGAAGCTTCTGAGTGTATCAACCCATATAGGATGCAGACACACCTATGTAATTTATGTTTTCTGCTGTACTAGTTATAGCTTTCGCTCCCGCATGCGTGCATTAGAGCATCTCCAATCAATACCTTAAATATCACTTTCTACATCTTTTGACCCTCCAACCAACTCTTTAAATCTCACTCTCTATATTTCACTCTTCCATATTTTATTAATATCTATGACTAACAATGTGGCGTACCCGGTTTTAAGGCCGGATACTCCCTTGTAATTACTGTACCGGTCCCTGGATCAGTAGCTGGTACACACAAGTTAACATGTATATCATTGTTATACATGCGTAAATCAGTATACTCTATGTAAATAGACCGTCAAGGTCGATTGTCTGATACCTGTAGCGGAAAAAACAGGCGGTGATGTGGCCCAGCAATATGCCATACCCGACTGGCAACTGACTGGGGTTATGCCCTAGCTTTTGTGGTCGAAATCGTATCTTCAGAATTTATGTCTCCTTCGTCGGGCCAAATCAACAAGCCAGGTGAGTGCATTGAATGTAGTCACAAGCTATTCCCACAGGAGAAATATACGGCAATATAGCATGCAGGGTATATGTCAAAGGAACAGCTCTATCCTAAGTTGCTTGTTGTGCGGAAATGTAAGTTTTCAATTTAAATACGAGAATAGTAGATTCCAAAGCAGTTTTGTAAACCAGAGCAATTCAAAGCAACAAAACTTCTCTTGAGGTAGACCCGGCTACCTCCTTTTTATCACTTGTGCTGGCTCAGTCCATACTACCCCGGGCAGTATGACTAGCCTCCTCCTTTCATTGCTCAGCTCGTACTATCCCGGATAGTACAGCTAGCCTCCTCAATGCAGTGCTCAGCCCGTGCTATCCCGGATAGCACGGCTAGCCTCCGCTTAACTCAATGCTCAGCCCGTACTACCCCGGGTAGTACGGCTAGCCTCCTCTTCCCGCAATTCCTTGCTACCAGCCGTGTAGCGTAAATTGCACTATGTGGACATATCATGCCCACATCCTTAACCCCTTTCCCAAGCTTTCGCAAACAAAACTTAGTCTAACACTCTACAGAGGACGCAGCTATTCGAATAGTTTTTAACACTCTGCAGAGGTTGTACGGCTTTACCCACAAGATGTAAGTCCTCCTTGTTGCCATGGCCAAATGAGCACTCTTCACGAGGAGTGCCGGCAGGGTTATTACAACGAGACCTTCGCCCGCTTCCATACTAGAGCTGGACCCGCTAGGTGGTTGACCCAACTTTCACGTCCCGGACCCCGAAAATGGGACTCCCCACCTTTGTGTCGAGTCAACACCCAAACGCCTAGCGGTGGGGGATCTCTAGGACTTTAACCACCTAGTCACATACTTCCTACTTCCCACGAGTTCATACCCTAATACTTGTCGGGGTACCAAGCCAAGTCCTTCCTATAAAGGACATGTGGACGTACGGTGAGGAACTGGTTTAGCGGCACTTAGGCTCGGTCCTTAACTGATTCGAGCAAGACTCCATTTTTAACTCCATGTTCGTCCCGGACAACCAAGCCACCATCAGATACTCTACAGCCCTAGGCTGCCCTTACCATTCTCACCCGAATCAAAATCATCTCCAGTTTTATTTGGGGTTTTGACAAACATTTCTTTTAAATGCCACCTCGGATAACACATGCTATCTGAGGGTTTTATTTCCCATGTCACAAAGGAGTTCGTGATGTCCGAACAAATTTAGTTTTTGATTACAGCAGGTCTAAGTATGGCTAATGCCTATAATCTTAATACTTTTGTTGGTCGCAGACTAACTAACTAATATACTTAGGGTTACAAGAATCGGATATTCAGACCTAGGACTTATGCATCTATAGGGTATAACTAGGTCTACATAAAATACTGTTGATATCCACATAGCATGCAAGTTTCGTAAACAAAATAATTAAATTTCACACATATGGGATTCAACATGATCAAAGTGAAAATGCTTACCTGGCAATATTGTCCGGGGCTCGGTCTTGAACTCGGGGTTCGAATCCTTTGCACGGTATCTCCTAACGTCGGTATCTACACATCGAAAGAACGGCGAATAAATCAACGATGCGAGGAAGAACCAAATAAAAATCAATCATACAATCATGGACTCTTAAAACATGCGCCCTAGGCTTAGGTGGTATTAGGGTTTGAAGAGGTGGAGGAAATTCCTTTCACTTGAAATAAGGATCCCTCGTAAATTTTGGGAACCCTAGCTTATTTGGTCAATCAACATTTTGGGACTCGGATATCCTAGGTTCTCATCTCATTTTGTTGGTTCTAGAGTGGAAGTATGAATCAGAAAATTTTATTAGTAAAGCTTTTGGAGTAGTTTACTATGATACGATTAGTAGAAGAATAAGGGGTATTTAGGGTTTCTTACTTATTTAGGTAAATAATGAATAAAGGTTTTAAATTTTAAAACGCTAATGGATTCAAGTATTTTATGCGATCTTAGATGGCGTTGGAAAATAATTATGCCCTTGGGGACCATTAATAAGAAGAGCTATGTATATATATACAAGAGTCATATTTGATTTGAATTCAAATTTGAAAATTCAAATAATTTCAAAAATTATGAAACTGATAACTTAGGTAGGGTTTGATTTTAGAAGTTTATAGGAAGAAGAATCGAGTCAATCGGAATGCGGATGAAGGAGTTATGGGCTTTCGAACATTTGTCGGGAGGGAAATAACAGAGGAGGAGAAAGGTTCTGGAGGTGATGTCGAAGGGCGTAAACCGGGAATACGTCTCTAGCTAAGAAAAATGGCTTCTGTAGAGAAGTGGGACAGAAGGTGCTTTCCAAAGTTAGAAGCATACATATGTAAACCTATAGAGGAGAATACGCCTTAGGAGTGGAAAAGCGTAATCTCAGTGGTGCGCCTTCAGTACTCGGGAAACGGTAAATGAGAAGGCTCTGGAGGGGAATACGTCTTCAGCAAAGCAAAATGGCTTCCAAGGAATAGAAAAGGAGAAATACACTTGTCATGTGGGAAGACGTAAACCAACGAAGCTAATGGAGAGTACGTCTTCCCTTTTAGGCAAACGGCAACCGAGGGGTTGCATCTTCTTCGCCGTCAACTAGAGCATAATGGGGCGCCATGGGCCACGTTTGGGAGCTCCACGGTAGGAACCGGTGGTGAAGCAGGTGTGGGGGAGATATGGGCAACAAGGAAAGGGCACGGTGACGAATTCGGAAGCGTGTGAATCCGAAGCTGATGCTTACCGTGGCGCCACCGCCAGTGGGGTCCTGATGCGAAGTCGGAGGCGAGAGGAGCTGGAAAGCCCAACGGTGGTGAATGTGGGGAAAACGCGACGGGGCCCCGCCATGCTCGAGTAGATCTCGGGCGGTGGCAGCAACTCCAATTGGTGGTGATGGATTCAAGCGGCGGTTGGGGAGTTCGCAGGCAGGGACGCGGCGTGGAGAGAGACGGTGGAGAGACGGCGGATTCGGTGGTAGCAGGAGGGAAAAAGTAACAGCGCCAGCGGCTTACTAGTGGAAGCGACGGCCAGAGCCTCACCGGCGTGGAGCTGTGGCAACAGGAGGCGGCACGCCAAGGCAGCTCGGGTGAGCTCGTCGCCGGCGTGTGGCGGCGCGCGGGGTGAAGGCGTCTACCGCGGTGTGACCAGGGGTCACTTTGCGGCGTTGGTCGCTGGTGTGGTGGCAACTTAGGCCGGCAGCGGTGGGTGAGCTCGAGGAGTCACTTTGCGGCGTTGGTCACTGGTGCGGTGGCAACTTAGGCCGGCAGCGGTGGGTGAGCTCGAAAGAAGAAGAGCAGCACGGGAAACTGCCTGAGGCGCTTGAGTGGAGTTGAAAAGAAGGAAGGTGCGGGAAGGAGTTGGAGCTAGCAAGGTGAGGAGGAGGAGGCAGATCTATTTCTTGGAGAGGAGCACTGTGGGGAGGAATGGGGCAGCTTGGCTTGAGCTGATCAAGGGAGAAGAAGAAATAGGAGAGGAAGGGGGTGTGCGTGCTCAGGAAGGAACGGAGCTTGGCTGCTCCCGTGCAGTGATGGCATGGAGGGAGGTAGGCGCCGCTCGTTGTAGGGGTTAGGCACCAAATCCTGTGGAGAGGATGGCGTGGCTTGGAGCACAGGGAAGAACAATGCGGTGCTGTAATGGAAGAGAGAGAGGTAGAAGGAGATAGAGAGAGATCAGGAGGAGAGTGGCTGCTCGGGGGAAGGAGAAATGGAGCTAATTGATTCGCAGAGGAGGAAGCTTGGTTTTGTAGCTTGAACCGTGGAGGGAGCTGGTGTTGCTTGTTGTTGAGGCTTAATGACATGGTGCGGCCGTGGCAAGAAGAGCGGGCACGGCGGGGTTTAGCTACAGCAGGGGTTGGCACCGCCTACTGTAGAGGGAGGTGATGGAGCGCAGCACATCTGCCATGGGAGAATAGTGTCCGGCATGGCAAGAAATGAGCAAGGAGAAGGAAAACATGTACTGGTGCAATGCTGTAGCTACACAGTTGAGCAGTGGAACATTAGGCACTGAACCACGCCAGGAGGGTGGCGTGGCACGGTGAACAGAGGGTTCTTGAGAAATAAAAGTGATTAGCCAGGTCATGCACTGTTAGGCCATTCGGCTTTGAGTTTTGTTTTGGCCGCGCCGGAATGGGACCAACATGGAAGAGAAGTTTTGGCTATTCGGTTGGTACACTAGTTGTGGTTTTAGCAGGGAAAAAGGGGCAATGAGTTCAATAGGAAATCAATTGAGATAACAGTGCATTGAAGATCTTTGCTCTGCTGCGTACTTGAGCTCAGATAAGTTAGTATGGTGGGTTTCTGGTTTTCTAGAGAAGTGGTCGGGGAAACTAAGACGGGGTGCCAATGGTATACATATTTGTGGGTACACAGATTGTATGAGCGCGAGGAATATCGTGGAATAATAGTGTCATGTTTAGCTTAGCAAAATAAATGTGGCTATGAGTTAACTTTAGGGTCCAACCCTTGGCTCGAAAAGAAGGAGTTGACGCCTGCATATAGGCAAGGCAATATATAAGTATATGCGTTGATGATTGAGTGTAGGTGATTGAAGTAGACATCGCCCATGATTTTCCTAACATGTTAAGAATGAAAATAAAGGGGGCTAAACTTTCTGTATTTTGGAAGTACTCGGAAGGGGCGGCTAGGGTTTATAGTGTATGTGCCCACATGCACTGGTGAATTCGAGCATATATAGGGTCGCACCTGAGTCGAACAAGGAGGTAGGGTTTAGATCCATAGCTCAGAAGGAAGAGGTTAGGGTTTTGCGTATATGCGTATAAATAAAAGCAGTATATATGTGCACACACTCACGATAGGACATGGTGAAGTGGATGGTAGAAGATCACGCCAGTCGGAAGAGATTTGTGACACATATATATGTTTCAATTTCACAAAAGTACTGGTTGGGTATGTAGCTGCATGCGTCGATCTAGGTTACACCGACTAGGAAAAAGGAAAGAGATGCCGAGGGTGTGTTCGTGTTTTGGTACATAGTTGCATCGTGAGTCGAACCAAAGTTCTAGTTTGGTGTATTTTAACTGACATTATTAGTGAAAAAAATTTGTTGGCCCTAATTTTCCTGTTTTAGAAAATCGGGGTGTGGCAAACAATTATTTGTAACGGCTATATTTCTAACGGGTAAAATTCTAACGGCTATATTTCTAACTGCAATATTATGTAACAGATATATTATGTAACAACTATATTTCTAATGGCTATATTATGTAACGACTATATTTTTCTGGTCTATATAAGCAAAGCCATTCACTGTTCTTACTAGTTGCTCCTCTACCACATCACAATAAGTCATCGCTGCTCACTCATCCAACCTCTCTTGGAATTCTTTGTTCTCTTGTTGCTAGATCTATTAGAGGAAATAACTTGTTCAATTGGCGATTGTTGCTCCTTAATGAGGCTATAATGTTCGGTGTCATTCTAAGAGGTGTCATCATTTCTCTCGTTCAATAAGTTAATATAAAACCCATCCATGCTCTTTATTCTGTGAACATAAGTTGTACACAAGTTAATAACAAGTCTGACATCCATATGTCATATAACTAATAGAATACATCAGTATATCACAATAATACAATATTACAAATAATACAACACCAATATACAAAGTGTCTACCATCCATGAAGATAAAAGCGTATAACATAATAGAGGTACCACATTACTTCCATGTTCAAAGTAGTACAACACTAGTACAACTAGAGTATTAATACATATAAATATAATATTGTTGTATGCATCAAGCTAACTTTCAAGATCAATACCCTTATCCTCACGATACTGTCAATAATCATATTTACCACTATCACCACTCTTGTAGTCGCAAGGGAGATAATCATCAGGGTCTACAAGCTGGTGATCGATGTTGTAGACTGTATCCATAAAGTGATCAAGACCATGAGCTAGTTCTTCAATTTGGAGTAGGAGTTCATATCATTTGCATATGAATATGACAAAGGAGATAAATTATCGTTAACTAATTTCTTAAGAGCACATGATATCTCCTCTATTTCTTTAACTGTCCAGGCCTATTCTTCATGAGTTTTCTTCGGATCGTTGTCCATCCCTGTTAATCAAATGAGCTATAATTTAACTATTAGTATTGCCACATATGCAGCTTGCTTCGCAACATTGTATATCACTACAACAATACGACTACAATTTGAGGACTGGAGAATTTCTAGAACCGTCGACACCTTGGAATATTACTTCTAACAATGTGCTAACTGATCATTCCAATAAGAAATGTAATAACTGATATAAGAAACTACATCAAAAATCAAACTGGTCACCTGTCTAGAATTCCAGGATACAAGCACTATGACTTACTAATACAATTCCCATGTAGCACTACAAACAACCTTGCAAGGAATAAATCTTAAATCCAGTAGGATTTCTAAAGCACTCATAGATTCCCGTAGCCACGGTTGAATCACACTGGAAAGGTCTAGCAAACATTTGGGAACCATCATTGATCAAATTTTCAGGACACACGAATTCAACCTACCAAGAACGAGGCAGACACGCTTCCAAAGAGGAGGAGCGGATGGGGTGGGAGAAGTGAGATGTGGAGGCCTGCTGCTTTGGCTGCTTCTGCGCCCACCCTTCTTCTACCTCGATCTGATGCGGATCTTGGGAGGAATGGAGAGGAGGAGGTCGCCAATGCCGGATCTGAGAGGAGCTCTGCCCTTCTTCTACCTCGATCTGATGCGGATCCTGGGGGGAAGGGAGAGGAGGAGGTCGCTAGTGTCGGATTTGAGAGGAGCTCCGCCTTCTTCTACCTTGATCTCATGCAGATCTTGGGAGGAAGGGAGAGGAGGAGTTCACCAATGCCGGATCAGGTCTCTTCACGAAGAGCTCCGGCTGCACCTACAGGTTGCTCCTGGAGGCGGCGCAGCTAGGAACCAACCGACGACGAGCTGCACCGAGCGCTTGCGGGATCTGGGTGGAGAGCCTGCACCGAGCGGCTGGGGGATCTGGACAGAGGGGAGCCTGGCCGAGAGGTCGCCGACGCCTACGGGTGGTGGGAGGGACTCCGAGGGCAGCGGTGGGGTTCTAGCAAAATGGAGAGCGAGATACGATGCGAGGTCACACGGATAGGAAACGGAATAGGATAGTGAGAGGAATAAGGAGTCGGTTAAAAAAGCAGTTTTTATCGTTTTCCTCAAATTTAAAAATAGAAAAAGAGATAGACAACCAGTTGAACATGCTCTTAGGCATCTCTAGCAAAATCTCTATATTTAACCATTTATATCTCCATATAGAGGGATATTTAATTTTTTTCTCTATATTATTTCACCACTCCAACAAAACACACATATTTCATTCTCTCTCTTTCAGGTGAGTCCCACTTCATAGCCATATGAAATGGCTGGGATAGAGGCCTTCTAAATTTGAAGGCTCTACGGCCTAGAATAGAGACCCTCTATTTTTAAATGGTGTGATGGAGGTTATGCTAGAGAATAAGTTTTAGTCTAACATCTGAAATGAAGATAAATGGTCGTATGAAAACTCTGCTGGAGAGGCTCCTACGGCGCTAAATTTTAGCACGCCTAGCACAGGAAGCAAAAACGACGACGAGCTTTTCGCAGCCGTTCTGAGCTGCGACAGCTCCGTTCCAAATAACACGCGTGCATGTACGTACTCCCCTGCAGCGACGCGCATGGTCCCACGTCGAATGGGAGCAGCCGGTTGCGATATTCTTCGATGGTCTTCCCTTCCCGAGCATTCTTCCATACGTCCTCATCCGTTCGTTCGTTTTTCTTTCTTCTTTTTTTTTCTTCCATTCGATTTTTCATTTTTCTTCTCGGAAAACTGTCCTGGAGCGGTTTAATCTGTGTGTTGGCTAGTTAGCTGCGAAGGCAGCTTGTATGTGTTTTTTCCTTTTTGGAAATCCAAGATCCACTAGTACATAAGTTATACCAAATGTCCAGATTACGATTCGCTTAAACCATCGTTCCTTGAGACCTTCAAAATTAATATCTCAGTTGTACAGTTGTACATAGGACGAAAGTAGAAAAACTAATTCAACAGTTAGTAGGAAAAAAAGGGTTCATGCATGTCACGGAATTTGTTCAATAGTGCAAATACATATGTTCTTGTAGTTCATAAAAAATTATACCACTGCTACGACACGAAAATGTTATATTAGTACTCACGCATTGTTCCAATCGTACAAGAAAATTGTTCCAGCATCTATGACGCAAAAAGTTGTTCCGGTAGTTATTATGTTTATGTTTGGAACAGTTATAGGAGGAACGAAAAAAAGTGCTCATCTAGAACAACAAAGTTATAATTCAGAACAAAAACGATCATTTGGAACAAAATTTAACTTTATATTTTCATTTTGAACATTGTCGGCAGAACAAAAAATTTGGCCATAAGGAACAGAAAAGGTGACAACTAGGAACAAAAAATCATCCAGAACAAAATTTAACTTCCTGTTTCCGCTTGGAACATTATTAGTGGAATTGCAAAAAATGACCATGTGGAGCAAAAAAATGACTATGACAAACAAAATTTACGAAAATCAAATTTAATCATATTAATATTAGTGGTACAAATCAAAATTGCTCACGAAAGAATTCGCAGTTATTAGTTGAACAAGAGATCAGGAGAAGAAATTGAAGTGCTTGCTAAACAATTCAAGAATAAATGAGACAAAGATTAGCAAATTAAAGTCAAAAATGATTATGCTACAATTTAACCCAATGGAATAAACAATTAGCAAAACAAATAAGAAATGCTTGTAGGGGAAAATACTCATCGCACAAAATGATGATTTCTATATGAATAATTATTTTTAACAAAGCATTGAGGAACAAGAAAATAAAAAATAAACGATGACAAAAAAAGAAAGAAAAAGAAACGTAAAGAAAACATGTGCATGTAAAAGGAGAAAAAGAAAATAGAGAAGAAATGCAACTAATGGACCTGAGTAAAAATCACTAGCACAGCCTGCTACGTTGCCTCGGACAGCCTAGGCAGTCCGTCGCGTTCTTAATTTCTACTTATTGCAGGAGCTAAGAATCCACCGCGTACCCCTTATCCCCATCTAGGCCCGGCCCATTAAACCAGTTTTTTCTCTCTTTCTTTTCTCTATTTTACCTTTTCTTTCATTTTGTTTTTCTCTCTTGTCTTGTTCGTTTTTCTCTTCTTTTCTATTTTACCTTTCTTCTTTTCTTTTCTTTTTCCTTTTTTTTGTTTTTCTTTTTTGTTATTGTTTTCTATTTTTTTTGTAGTTATTCATGTGTTTCACTAACAAGTATTTGATTGATACAATTTTGATAAGTGTTTGGTTAATATTATTTTGTTTACATGATGTGTTCCAAGAGTAATTTTTTGTTTTGACACGAAAAGAAAAGTTTAAAATAGGTAAGTTTATCATGTCCATTTATGGAATAACGAACATTTTTAATGAGTTAGATGAACTTTTCTTCTGAAATACATGAACATTTCTCATGTATGATGGAACATATTTCAAAAAACCATATTTTATATAGAAAATTTCATCTATTAGAACAATTTTCACGTGTTGCTTGAATATTTTATTTGATATATAAATATTTTTCATAGACAATGGAACATATTTTTTATACAAAATATTTTATCTATTGGAATAATTTTGACATCTTGCGTGAATATTTTATTTGTATATATGAATAATTTTCATAGAAAATGGAACGTTTTTCAAAAAAAATTATATAATTTTTTTGAAAATTACGTTCTAAAAATATGAAATATTTTTTGCTATACATGAATTATATTTTAAAATTTATAAAAATCAAAAATCAAAATAGAGTAGATAGGCCGACCAACTAGGTTGTTCCATTTAATTGACCAGTGGGTGATGATTCATTCACTTCCGCTTAAGACGGGAGCTAGCTGCACCCGCAGTCCGCACCATGGAGCATGTGCAAGGCTGAGTAATAGGGCCGGCCCAATATCATGCACGACACAAGCCTTCGCGCCGCGGTAGTGATATATATGCAAAGCGGAATGATTCTATCCATGATTGGTAAACCGTCGATCTTACATAATATGTGGAAGAGAGAGAAAAGAGACTAGGGGATGTTTTGAGTAAGCTGACCGACGAATCAAGCCACCGGTGACAAGGCTTTATACAGGTTCAGGCCTCCCTTAGGATAATAGCCCTACGTCATGTTGGTATATATTGATCTCGAGACAAAGTACAAGAGGAGGCGTCTAGTCCTAGTGGGATCTACAACTAGTCGGAGGTGGTTGTCGAGGCAGATATTCTCTTCTACTTGCTTAGAAGTCAATTGATCTCCTAAGGCTTGCGTACTCCAAAGCAGGTTGTCTGGAACATGATCTAAAGTAACTTATTAAGCTTCTTGAACTTGTCTTCTCCAAAGGCCCTCGGGATCCGTGTATAGAAGGTATACCATATCGTAAGGGATATGGACTCGTCCCCGAGTAGGATTCCACTTCCCTTAAACGTCGAATCGACTGCCTAGTTTAAGGAGTCCTGGATACACACGGGTGGTTTCCTTATCGACTTAGAGTCCTTCTCTGGGGTTCATTCCTTGTCGGGTAAGTAGGATACTCCTTAGTCATGGTATATTCGTATATGGATATGATCGTTGCATACAGTAGTTGTCCACTACTCATCGTCAGAATCATACCATACCACGCAGTTATGGTGGACTGGACACTGGGAAATTAGTTCTTTCTTTTTCTTTTTTCTGAGAAATGAGTTCTTCTTATGTGTGAATGAAATAAGTTTGACCGACTATTTCTCGAAATAGATCGCCCGACTATATAAAAACTGGTTTTCAGCCTCGGAGGCACCAGAGCATCCCTAATCGTAGAAAAGATAATATTTTCTTGTCCTTCATATCATCTGGTGATGAAAATAAAAACACGATACATGACAAATTTAGTTCTTGATATCACCTCTAACAATTAATGACCACGTGAATGCATGACTAAAGTTAAACTAGAAAACATGTTATGAAGGGATAATATACAGGGGATCATCTCTTCACCAAAAGAATACAATCTTCTTTTTCTTCTTTCTCTCTCTTCTCAGTCAACAAAAATACAATGTGACATCTCTACATGTCTTCGGGGTGGTAACAATCTCATCCATTCTTTCTTCGTTTCAAAATTGATGATGTCGTAGAAATCGTGTAGTCAAACTTTTCTATCGTTTACTACTAATTAATAACATATATTTAGATTGGTAAGTTAGAAATAGAACCATTAGATTTTCCACGAAAAGTAGTTTGAAAATGTAATTTTATTAGTTACATATATTATATTTATATAGAAGTAACAGTCAAATTACATATTAGGAAATGCATAAATAAAAATGTGGTCTATTTTAGAACAGAGGAGTACTTGGCTCGTGATTGCTGTGAACTGATTTGCGCATAGGGCCAGACAAGCAGAGGCTCCTGCCGTGCGTTAATGACAAACCATTTTCTGAAGGCGAAAGGATCCTGAAGCCAGAATAATCTTCTATTGTTGATAAGAACACACGGCAAAACAGCAACTGCAAGAGACAATACATCTCATTAACCCTTGGTTTAAGAGATTCTAAATTATGTTTCCAAAGTTTTGCTTTCACCTGAAACAATAGGTCTGGTTTATACATATAGTGTAGCACCGTAGAGTGTCTCGAAGCTAATCAAAATAAGATGTTAGCCTGTCAAGATTATATTGCTCTAGCCTCTATGATGTGATTTAGCAAATGAAATTTTTTCAAAGTATTAGCATGGGCTCGCTCTACCAATGTTGTACTCTAGAATTTTTTTAGAGGAATCTACTGCAAAATGAGGAGCACCATATGTTGCTTCCCCATCATCCACTAAGCACAAACAAGATTACTAACCTATCAAGGGGCGTGGCGTCGAGGATAGGGGCGTCGGCGTCAGGGTAGCGAAGTAGGGGATGGGACCGTCGATGGCGGCGACGTTGGCGTCGGGGGCAGCGTCATTGGTGGCGGCGTCGGTGTCGGGGACGGCTTTAGTGGCTACTAGGGGGGCGTCAGGGGCAGCAGCGTCAGGGAAGGCATCGATGGCGTCGGGGACGGGGGCGTTGGCGTCTAGGGTGGCGGCGGCGTCGGGTCCAGGGCCGGGCAGCCTGCCGGCGTGAGGTGGGAGATGGGGGCGGTGTCAGGGGCAGTACTGAACAAGTCGGGTGGTTGGCGGTATATGAGACTTAGGTTTTTCAAGACTTCGAAAACGCTTTGGGTATATAAAGTAACTCTCATCGCAGGCGGTTCTATCCAAAAACCGCCTGCGATGACTACTCATCACAGACGGTTTAGGTCAAAAACCGCCTATGATGACTACGCATCACATGTGGTTATTTGAAGGAACCGCCTGCGATATCCATTTTTCTTTTTTGTTTTATTTTTTAATTTTTTGAATTAGTTATTTTATCTTAGGAAAATAATCTATTATCCCAAGTTTTGTCTAACAGCCATGCTAGCTAGGGTTTCCTACAGTCAGTATGGCTGTGATACCAAGTTGTGGCGTACCCGGTTTTAGGCCGGGTAAACCCCTGTGATTTCTATACTGATTCCATGATCAGTGACCAGTATACACAAGAAGCTTGATAACATTGTCATACAATACCGAGTATATTACACCAGAAGGCCAATAAAGTTTTAACATAGCCGATTGGCTGAATAAAAGTCTGCAGCGGAAGATAGAAATGCATAGATAAAAGCCCATCAATATGCCAACCCGACAGGCAACTGACTGGGGGGAAACGCCCTAGCCCTCGAAATCTCGTCGTCGGAGTAGTACTCCTCTTCGCCTGGCCACATCAACAAGCCAGGTGAGTACATTGAATATACTCATAAGCATTTTCCACAGGAGAGTAATACGGCTATATTTCATGCAGGGTTTGTTTCAAAAAAAACTGCTCTATTCTAGGTCACATATTGTGCGAAAAAGTAAGTTTTCAATTTAAATACAAAAATAGTAGATTCTAAGGCAATTTTGAAATTTAAAATACTTCAAGTGGTCATGTCATCGCATGAGGTAGTCTCCACTACCTCCTTTCCTTGTCTTAGTCCGATAGCTCCACCTATCACCATCTAAAGCTTGCGGCACTAGCCCGTACTACCACTGGTAGTACGACTAGCCCCTTCTCTTCTGCAATTCCTTGCTATCCACCTTGTAGCGTAAATTGCCCTCTGTGGGCACGTCATGCCCACGTCCTTAATCCCTTTTGCCCAAGTTTTTGTAAATAAAACTCAGTCTAACCAATGTGTGGCCTTGCCAGTTCGTGTCCATAACCGAGGACGTGGCTATTCGAATAGATTTTAACACTCTGCAGAGGTTGTACGGCTTTACCCACAAGATGTAAGTCCCCCTTGTTGCCGAGTGCTACGGAGACACTTCCCGAGGTGTATCGGCAGGGTTATTACAGCGAGACCTTTCACCTATTTTTGCACCAGAGTTGGACCCGCTAGATAAGATCTAGCTAATCTCCGCTTGTGCTCGGTGAAGTGGACTTACCTTTATGTCGAATGACTCTCTACGTAGTCACGCGGAGGTCCTCTAGGGATGTCAATCTACCTAGCACACTCTTCCTACTGCCCACGGGTCCAGGCTCTAATACTCGATGGGATAAGAAGCCAAGTCCTTCCCACAAAGGCCATGTGGATGTACGGGGTGGAACTGGTTTAGCGGCACTTAGGCTCGGTCCTTGGTTGATTCGAGCAAGACTCCATTCTCGTCCCTGACAACCATGTTGCCACCTGCTATTTTAACATCTCCGAACTGCCCTTATAATTCTCACCCGAATCAAAAATCATCCTCCAATTTAGTTGGGTTTTGGCAACATCACTTTCAAACAATTGCCTCGGAAGGTACCCGCCTTCCCGAGGGTTTTTAATCCCATACCCAAAGGAGTTTTGTATGAATCGAACAAAATTTGGTTTCTCTCTATAGCAGGTCTAAGCATGGCTATTGCCTATATCCTTAATATTCTACTGATCGTATAATGACCAGCTAATTATTACTAGGGTTACAAGGATCAGATTTTTGGACCTATGTCATATGCAACTATTGGGTATAACCAGTTCTAGCACAAATTATTGTTGATACACACATAGCATGCAGACTTGCAAACAAAATATTTAAATTTTGACATATATGGGATTCAACATGTTCAAGGTGGGAATGCTTGCTTGGTAGTCCCTGGTTTTGTTCCTGACACGGGGGTGATTCCGAATCCTCCTAGCGCACGTACCTCACTCCGTCAACTACACATCGGGAGAAAGTCGAATAAACAACCAAGCCAGAGAAACCCAAATAAGATTTAAATGATATGACATGGTAAGAGAAGAGGATGCAGATACCACGAGGTATTAGGTATTATGGAAAAGATTGCATATATATATATACCCTAGCAAGGTAATGGTTTTGAAGCGCATCATGATTTCTGTTAGCTTTACCTAGAGGAATCAGAGTTTTAAGGTGTCACTGAGCCTATCATGCTAGATTTATTTATTTAGTTATTTTGAAGATTTTTAGGTAAAAGAATTGATTTGTTCGGGACTAATCTTGAGCAAGATGTATCAACATAGCATTCGTATTCGAAATATTTTCAAAATTGAAATTCCCAACGTTTCAAAAATTATTAACGTTACTATAATGGATAGTTCTGGAATTTATGAGATCATCAGAGAAAGAGTTTATTTGATCGGAGTTATAACGGGGAAGACATAGGCTTCTGAGGTTTTTGCTAGGAGAGGAAACTAGGTGAGAGGAAAAATACAGCTTAAGTAGGGGCGAAGGAGAGGATAAAGAACAGGAGAGAGCTCGCGGCCACTTGCTTCAACTTGGAGCTTGGGAGAAGAGACCAGGTAGAGCTCGGCCTTAGGAAAACCTGTACTGAAGGGAGCTAATTTTTGTGAGGAAGAAGGGATGCTAGTATGTGAAGAATAGATGGAGAAAATGAGTTTGGGCTGGTTGGGAATTGGGAGGGAGAGGAAGTGCTTGGCTTAAATAGAGGAGGAAAGGCACGGGAGTTAATCAGCTCACACATGCTGTGAAGTTGCAGCTGGGCACCGCTCACTATTGAAGGTGGGGCTACAGTAGAGTTGGGCACCGCTCACTGTTGGAGGTAAAACTGTAGCAAGGTTGGGCACTGTATATGGTACTGTAAATGGGTACTGTTCGTGAGGGGGTACTGTTCACGGGGTGTTCATGGCACTGTTCACGATACTGTTCACTGTTCACCACGAATTCGTGGAATCAATGGCAACTCTGCATGGAAAGAAGGCAGGTAGCTAGCAGGTGCTATAGATTAACAGGGAAGGCTGGCACCAAGTTGTGCAGATGCAAGAAAATAGTGCAGATGTTTGGTAGGAGAGAGAGATCAATAGCAAACTCGCACTGCTAGAATTTAACTAATCTCGGTCTTGGTTTTGGACATGCAAGTGATGGGACGTGCTGAAGAATAGATTCTAGAGGGAAATTAGATGTCCACGTGAGTTCTATGGGGAGTCCTGAAATTGAAAGAAGCACATGCAACCTTAGGTTAATGGAACCAACTTTAAATTAGTGTTCGATTCTAGGAATGGAATTGGATTTAGATATGATTTTCACTTTGGGTTAGGTGGAAGATAATTAGAAAACATTTATATGTATATATATATATCAATGGAAGGTAATTAGGAAATTTTCAAAAAGAGAAGAAATAAATAATTTTTTTTGCATATTTAGTCTAGTATAGTTACAATAAATCTTGGAAAATTTGTTAGGATTTTTACGAATATTATTTCAAGTGGGGCGCCATGCATGATTTAGATTTGGTCAGCTTAATGCAATGCCATGCTTTGCAAAGTTTAAAAAATCGGGGTGTGACAGCTTTATACTGCCTAAGTCATTGTATTTGTGTGTTATTAGGTTTAAAGCAAAAGAGAGCATGACGCATGGAGAAGAGCAGATGCGTAGAGAATGGAGCTTGTCGACAACCATCAAGATGGCGAGCACGAGGGAGGCGTGGGAGGAACTTTTATTTTCGGGAGCTCCGATATTTCCGACGGCTCCGACGTTCCATCCGACTTTCCTAGCTTTGAACTCGGACCCGGAGGTCCGACTTGTTTTTTTCAGAAGCTTCGACATTTCTGACGCTCCGACGTTCCATCCGACTTTCCTCTCGTGTGGGACAACAGTTGAACTCGTATTCTATGAGTTCAAACCCAGAGGGTCCGACTTGTTTTTTTTGGAAGCTTCGACATTTTCGACGGCTCCGACGTTCCATCCGACTTTTCTCTCGTGTGGGAATAGCAGTTGAACTCCGACTTTCCATGCGACCTGTTTGAGTCTCTTTCGGGTGTAACTCTTTTTGATTCCCATGTCCAACAAGTCAAGCCTTGTTTTGAGGCCATCCTTACTTTTGCCCTTCATATTCAATAACAAACCTATAACGCTATCACACACATTTTTTTCTACGTGCATGATATCGATGCAGTGACGAACTTGCAGGTGCTCCCAATAGGGTAAGTTCAAGAATATCAACCTCTTCTTCCACACAGCCTTCTCACGTGTAGCCTTTATTTTGCTTCCCTTCCCATACGTAACTTTTATATCCTTTACCATGTCATGTACCTCCATACCACTATATTGCTTCGGAGGTGTACCGTCCTCGATTTGTCCGTTGAATGGTTTCTTCATTCGACGGTACGATGGTCTCTTCGAAGGAACCTACGATGACGCATGTATACGGTTTTCTCCGAATGCTTAAGCCACTGACTAGCCGTATCATCCAGGCAGTTAGTACATGCTTTTGACCCTTTCGTACTCTGGCTAGAAAGGTTAGCAAAGGCTGGATAATCATTTGTGGTGCAGAACAGCAAGCTGCGTAGATTGAAGTTCTCTCGCTTGTGAGCATCAAATATATTTTCCCCATGGGTCCACAATTTCATGAGATCTTCCATCAATGGCTCTAGGTAAACATCTATATCGTTCCCGGGTTGTTTTGGTCCTTGCACAAGTATCGTCATCATAATGTACTTCCGCTTCATGCACAACTAAGAAGGAAGGTTATAAATACACAGATTCACTGGCCAGGTGCTATGACGGCTGCTCATGTTTCCGAAAGGGTTCATTCCATCCGTGCTCAGTCCAAACCTTATATTTCCTGGTTCCCTCCCAAAATCTTCAAATTTTTTATCAATGTTTCTCCACTTGATTGAATCAACAGGATGTCTAAGCTTTCCGTCGTTCTTGCGCTTATTAGCGTGCCAACGCAGCAGTTCTGCATCCTTTGGGTTCGCAAATAAATGCTTAAGACAAGGGTTTGAATTTCTCGTATTTCCGTGTATTACAATTTCCTTCTGTATGGCGCAACATCTCGTCCAAATAGTGAAGATCATCCGACGATGTTTCTTCATCTGAATCATAATTGACATCATGTACCATATAATTATCTTCCTCCGCGATGTCATCATTACCACCTTCCTGGATTGTCTGCTGCTCACCGTGAGTTGTCCAACATGTGTAACGCTTTATGAAACCCCTACGAATTAGGTGATCTTGGATCTGCTCTAAGTTCTCAAATATGTGTACATTCTCGCAATCTTTGCATGGACAACAAATATATTGTTCCCCTCTGTTCAACTTATGCTCTTCTGCGACTCTTATAAAATCTGATAGACCACTAAGGTACCGTTCACTTGAGCGGTTACCATCATACATCTAGTTTCAGTCCATCTACAGAATAAATTAAATAAATTTAATTAGTTCGTGTAAAATATTGAGGATCACAAAGTGCATACGAACTAATCTATACAATATTAGTTAATATTATCGTTACTATTTGATTTTGACTACATGTAAATAATAATTACCAATAGTCTTTTTATTTCACGACCAACAATTACTATGTTGGTAATGTTTTTACTACATGTGAATGATTATTACTAATATTTTATTTCATTCACGAAGATATGACCTACCAATAATTACACATTTATTTACGACATAAACAAAATTTAATTAATCATGTCATTAATACATGGGTTTTTACTATATCAAAATATTCTTAAAATTTTATTTCATACAACCTTTCGATAATTACAACATCTTTTTACGAGATAAGATAAGTCAATTTTAAAATAATAAATTACTAGTGGTATGAGGGCAAATCCCTCTATATACAAATATCTCTCTTTCATAAAATCTAAACCACTCAAATATATCATTTTGCCACTCTAAATTAGCTAGCCACATCCTCAATATACTAATTGAAACCAATTTATGCCTCAAATTCAAGAAAGCCAAATAAAATTTTACATAACATAGCTAGATCTATATTCTCTCTCTTTACCACATTACATCTAGCAAATTAATCAAACTTTTTAAACCAATCACTAACATTAGATCACCAATATGAAAGAGATATGCAATATCATCTCTAAATCCAGAGCTTTTGGGCTCAATACAATCTCCAAAGTGAAAAATCGCAAGAGCTCCGCCGCCACTGTTGTTGTGTGTAAGAACAGAACATTGAAGACAAGGAGCTCGGTCTAGCAGACTATAATAAATGGAAAACCGCCTGTGATAAGGCCAACATCACAGGCGGTTCTTACTGAGAACCGCCTATGATATGTCGTCTACATATTGCAGGCGGTTCTGTCACAGAACCGCCTGTGATGTCTTGTCATCATAGGCAGTTCGCGTCTCTCCGACTTAACTCAGGCGTTCTTCTTTGCGTACCGTTTGCGATCTATTATAACAGAGACGGATTTTACTTATCCGCCTGTGATGAGAGGTCTTGAATGACTAGTTCGGTAGTAGTGTTAGAGATACAATTGAAACGAAACAATACATGCATTGCCTTTAATTGCATAAGCATATTAGAATATTATCTTTCTAACACCGTAAGAACTACGATGCCAATACATCAGACTGATTTATCGCAAGCATTTGAATTACAAGAGAGGTAAATTGATTCGTGTGAAAGAAATAATATCAAATAGTTAACTGTACGTAATAAATATATCCATGTAAATATACGGGCCAACTGTATGTAATAAATATATCCATGTAAATATATGGGCCATCGTGCTATTTAATTACAAGACATCTACAGAAGTCGTCATCTGAAATGTATAACTCCGGTGCTGGATAGACAAAACAATGCTTTTGAGTGTCTCGGCCATACTTGAGTGGAGTACAGTGAACTTTTACTTCATTTACATCTTTCTAACTTGCAAATACTTACTAAGTAGACAAGACGAAACAAATGAGAAACACAATATTATGCATGGGCAACATATCCGGTGAGAATGAGCAACTAGTGCAAATTTGAGAATCTGCAATTCGCATCGTGGATCCCGGATGGGCATCCCAGATCGACTCGTGACAAATGCGCCTCCATGCATCGTCCATCATATCTTGTCCACCAGTTTCCCATTTTCACCTGATATTTTGCCTTAACCATATGCTTATTACTTGAACATACGTTGTCAAATAAAATCACTCTCATACTCACCACTGCCAAGTATAATACAGAACGGCGTACGCGTGTCGCGTGTATACTGTAATAACGCGCGCGCCGGCTGGCGACGTCGACTAGACGCCGGGAACGGGCACGCGGAGAACGGGGCGCAGTAGGAGGCCGGCCTTCCGCCGCGCGGTGATGCCGAACGCCTCGGTCATGTCGAATTCGGCCGGGTCGTGCACGCCGGGCGCCTCCCAGTCGAAGTGGAGCAGCAGGCTGGCGAGCGCGAGCTCGACGTTGGCGAGGCCGAACGTCATGCCGGGGCACATCCTCCTCCCGGCGCCAAACGGCAGGAGCTCGAAGTCGGCGCCCCTGAAGTCCACCGCCCGGCCACCGGCCACGGCCTCGAACCGCTCCGGCCGGAACTCCTCAGGTGCGTCGGGCCAGTACCGCTCGTCGCGGCCCAGCGCCCAGGCGTTCACCAGCACCTGCGTTCCCTGCGGCACGTCGTAGCCGAGCACCTTGCATGGTTCGCGGCACTCGCGCGGGAGTAGCAGCGGCAGGGGCGTGTGCAGCCGGAACGTCTCCCGGATCACGAGGTGCAGGTACCGGAGCTCGCCGAGCGCCTGCTCGACCACCGTGCCGCCGGCCTCGAAGGCTTGCCGCACCTCCGCTGTCGCCCTCTGCATGACCTTCGGGTTCTTGACAAGCTCCGCGATAGCCCACTCCAGCGTCGTCGCCGACGTCTCGCTGCCCGCGCCGAAGATGTCCTGCGCGCGCGCCAAACATTGTTCACAGAGCTGTGTAAGACCATGAGGTGATCCGTGCAGATCTAGGTCGTGTTTTCATTCGTAATTAGAGAGTGCTTACGAAGATGACGGATTTGATGGCGTCCATGTCGAGCGGGAACTGGAGGCCGCCATCCTTCTGTATCTTCAGCAGCACGTCGAGCAGGTCCTCGGCGTCGTCATCGCCACCGCCGCGGCCATCCTGTCCAGGTGCTCCTGGATGATGCCGTCGAGGATCCCGTCCACCGTGTCGCGCACTCCCTGGCGCAACGCACGGCGCCGCTGAGCCGGGAGGCGAGCCACGACGACGGCCACAGGTCTGCCGGGTTGAACCCCGCCGAGAGCTCGATGGAGCGGTCGAGCTCCCGGAGGAACACGTCGCGGTCCTTGCACCGGTCGCCGATCACGGCGCGCACCGTGGAGTCGGCCACGAGCGCGGACAGGCGCGCGCGCATCTCCACGGGGCGCGCGGCGGCCGCGGCCTCGGCCACCGCGCGGAGCATGGCGGCGACCTCCTCCTCGCGGATGGCGCGGAAGGAGAGGACGCGGCGCGCGGTGAGGAGCTCTGTGACGGCGATCTTGCGGAGCTGGCGCCAGTGGTCCCCGTACGGCGCGAAGATGATGTCCCGCCCCCCGTCGGTGAGCACGCGCACGGTGGCCGCTCAGCGGCCGCGTTGCGAACGCCGTGTCATGGGTCTTCATAACCTCGCGGGCTGCGTCCCGGGACGACACCACCAGCGTGGGCACCTCGCCGAGCCGGAGCAGCATGACCGGCCCGTGGCGCCGCGCCAGGTCGCGCATCGCGCGGTGAGGGAGCTGCCCGACGATGTGGTGCAGGCTGCCGATGGCCGGCAGCTGCCACGGCCCCGGCGGCAGCCGCAGGCCGTCCCCGCCATGCGCCGCCGATTGCCTGCGCCTCGCAAGGACAATGATCAGCGACACGAGGGCCAAGCCGAGGTAGAATACGTAGTGAGAGACGTCCTCCATTTGTGGTGTGAGCAATGCGTCCAAATGTGATGTCGCTATACACCTAGGTAGTGCCGTAGTGTGGGTGTGTGTACGTGGGAGAGGAGGGAACTCCACGTCGCATGGTGTGTTTATGTAGAATCTAAGATGCACTCCAAGATACCTGGGTGCACCAGGTGAGTTCGGCCACCTACAAGTTTTAAAATAAAATTCTTAAAATACCTTTCGATATGCATTTGGGTGATGTGTCAACCTACAAACTTTGAACCAAGTAATATGTAAGTTTGCATGCTACACGGAAATAACAAATTGCGTACATTACAATATCTGTTTTAGACCCCTCCTCGCTTTTTCTTTTTGCACATAACACAAATAAACATATTTTTAGAGGAAACTTGAGGGCCCTCGGATCTAGATCCAAAGGCCAGATAAAAGTGAACGTTTTCCTTCAAAAATCACTTGAGTGACGCGCACGCACTCAAATCTACAAATTAAAAGGGAAGGACTATCGTCATTACACATGGTTTTGGGGATGTGCAGTCAACTCTTCCAAACTTTGATCCCTAACACATATATCCATATATGGATTTGTCGTGTGACTATGTTATATATAACATCCGTCGTCAATTAATAACCCTTTCATATCGTGTCGTTTTACTTTATTAAATATTCCTAACATTATTTTAGAAAAATGGAGATAGTATATGGTAAATTCGGTGTGTCTGGAACCAATTTCATCGGTGATTATATACTCATCGCATTTCTTCAAAAAAAGAAAAAAAACTCATAGCATGCATTAGCCAAAGTTCGGGCCACGGCATTAGTTTTAGCCTTTACTTATGCGATTACATGTGTTTCTGCAATGACACGCTGAAACTCGAAAGATAATGTTATTTGACACTTCCAGTCACGACACGGTTCTGCCGATCGACACTTCAAGAATACGGCACCAAACAGATGCTGTCGGCAACAAAAAGTCAAAAACAACCAAGACAGCGTTATACATGTCAGCATTGGCAGGTTGACTATCCTTGTCATCTACTAGTAAAAATACATAAATGGCAACTGGCAAGGTAGTATAATATACTGATGGTAGAATTAATCAAAATGTCGAGTACTTTTAGCATCCTCCTTACGTACTGGTGATAAGATCACCGAGGTGCTATCAAGAGGTTTTACATGTCGCTGAGACGATCTATAGTGGCAATTAACCAAACCATACTTTGCGCGGAAATAAAGTTATCATGCGTGTTCATGGCAGAGGAGATCGTCCTCACCTCCTTTCTTACGTGAATGCCAAAGCTGCTAACCATGGTTTAACATGAAAACCATGTCCATGGCATGCAGAGAATATGTTCACTGCTATTACAGAAACTTATATCTAGGATTGAAATCACTGATAGATTGGACAAACCCATCACTAATGTGAGTCATCACTGACGAGTTGTCTGGCTACTCACCAATAATGACTTCACTAGGTTATCGAGGTTCGACCCCAAGAAGTCATCAGTGACAGGTTACAAAACAAGGCCATCGGTGATGATTCTCACTGACGGGTCGCTACGCCGCATGTCTGTGATGAGAGGAGAGGAGAGGAGGAGATTTCATTTTGTGCTCTTATTTTAGATCCTTGATTTGGATCGTGATCTAAGATTAATAATTTGCTCTCTAGCTAGTTACAAATACTATAATAAAATCACCTTCAGGCCCGTCAGTGTTATCATCAGTGACGGATAGTCCTAAGGCCCATCAGTGATATTCACTGAAGGGTTGTCTCTGAACCTGTCTGAAATGATGGTATAAGTGACTGACTCGTAAGTGATGATTGGAAATCTTATATAAGCAGCAGCCTTCATCTACTCTATTAGGGTTTCCAGTTCTGTTTTTCCTGTTGATGCATGCTACCGGAGAGTGGCGATTTGGTGAGAAGAGAGCAAGGATTTAGAACAATCTTTTTAGATCTTTGAGTTGAAGGTGATGTAAGGTTAGTAATTTGATCTCCAGTTGTAATTAATTTGTAGATATAGCTAATTTTGTGCTCTTATTGTAGATCTAAATGGTGAGGGGAGAAGAAGAGATTTCATTTTGTGATCTCATTTTAGATCCTTAATTTGGAGTGATCTAATTTAGTAATTTGCTCACTAGCTAGTTGTAAATACTTTGTAGATCTAGCTAATTTTGCACTCTCTCATTATTGTAGATCCAAGTGGTGAGAGGAGAGGGAGAAATTTCATTTTGTTAAGTTCGTATTAAGGTTAGTAATTTATCTAATTGCAACTAGCTTTAGCATATATATGCTCAGTATTGTAGATCCAAGTACGAAATTCATGTCATATATATGCTTTAGGTATGATCTATGGATGGATTGATGGATTGAAACTCGATGTATGGGATGAGTCGTGCGAGCCGAGAGTACATATATGCTTTGTCTGAGTTTGTTAGAGTCATCCGAGAGAATATGTTGAGAAAGAAAAAGAATCAAATACGTTGTCCATATCGTAGATGCAAAAACGAGGAGATGGTGGAGATGGCAAATGATTTGCAGTCCCACTTGATGTAAAGGGTTGCATAGATGATTATGTCACGGCGAAGAGCTAGAAGTCGATTTTGGCAAAGAGTTAGAAGTCGATGTTAGCGAAGAGCTTGAAGTCCACATTGGACATGTCGAGACGGAGGAAGGATTTTGAATCGTCTGATTAGGACATGGCTGATGACCACAACGATTTGCATCAAATGTGGTGTGATGCGGAAGGGGCGAACCTTGATGGAAGGGAGTACGATAAGTTCTTGGGCTTGTTGGAAGACTCCGAAAGACCCCTGTTTCCGGAATTCAAAGCGAAGTACATGTGGTTGGCTGTTGTGCTTAAACTGCTCAAGATCAAGGCAATCAATAATTGGTCCGACATAAGCTTTACAAAGTTGTTATGTCTCGTGGCGGGCATTCTTCCTGAGGTAGAAAAATATATGTATACGGCAAAAAGTATGTATCCCTATACAAATATCCTATGTGTAAGACATATTGATATAAGCGTAGTAATAATAATCAAGCTGATAAGAATAATGATAATGAGGTGGAGGGATCTTTTGCTAGGATGGCTTGGTATCTTTCTATTATGTCTTATATGAAACGTTTGTTTGTTAATGAAAACCATGCAAAACTGATGTATTGACACTATTAGGGGCGTAAGGAAATTAAACGAGAGACTGGTGAGTGGTGATGAGCTAGGATCCATATTAATTAATCAATTTCACAATGGTGATCCGAGAAATGCATGACACATAAAGAAAAACAGAATTACGCGCGTCGATTATTATGCATGTCGTTTTGTCACAATGCAGGTAAGAAGATGCCGCTCCAGGTGCGTCGCGTTGAACTGATCCAGACCAAAACAAGAAATGTGCATCTTTTATAAATAAATCAAGCATATCATCGGTGATGATGTGACCTTGGCCGGCCTCTGCCTGCCCATACGAGTTTAATTTTATGCCGTCTGATTATTGTTATCCTTTAAAGTCAAAGACTGACAGAGTGGCAGAGAAATAAGACCTTGCTATCCAAAAGACGATTCTTTTTAGAATATTATTTTCTTTTCAGAAATTTCAGAAATAATACCACGTTCAAAAAAATTATAAAACTGGCCTCAGTCGCTACCAGCCGTGACGATTAAGACGCAATCGCCATCCCTGATGGCGATAGGCAGTTACTCTCCATAACCATCAGGACACAGGACGCTTTTGCCACGAGTCATGGTGATAGTACCCTGGCTATATAATCAGAGGGGCCAATCGCCACGTCCGCTGGCAATTTAGACCCAATCGCCATCCCTGTAGCGATTACGGTCAATCACCGCCCGGCTTGGCGATTCTATACTGAATCGTTGGTGCAGCTGACGATTGGTTCCTATCGCCATAGCGCGTGGCGGTTACGCCCTAATTGCTAGGGCTTGTGACGATTGAGGCCAGTAATTTTTTTAAATTGATATTATTTCTAAAATTTCTAAATAAAAAAATAATATTAAAAAAAACTCTCCAAAAGACCGCAGATTTTGAGTTCTCTCTCATTTTTGAGCTCCGCGATTTTCGTGTGATGGCACGTACTCAGTTCACGTATTGGTATTGTTTCTTTTGGCTGCCTGCTAATTTCTCTTTCGTACCACGTCGTTGCTTCCTGTCTCTCTCCTCAGCGATGGATAAGGGGGTGTTATTTTCTCTCCTATTCTGCCTAACGTTTTTCATTTCCTTTTTAATATCCCTCTTGTTCTCGACCGACGTGATTTGGTGCTGGCGCTCGCCGCGCTCCCCGTCACTCCGCCGTCGAGTTTGACCGTAACAGGGGCTGCGACAGTGTCTTCCATATCCTCGACATCTCTTCCCCGTTCCCGCCGCTATCGACCGCTCGTTCTTGGTGTTGGCACTCGCGGTGCTTGCCGTCACGGCCGCCGTCGCCTCCGTCCGCAATAGGGGTAGCGGCGAGGTCTTCCCCGTCCCCAACACCTCTTCCCTGTTTCCTGGTGCCGTTGACCACTGGTTCTTGGTGCTAGCGCTCGCTGCGCTCGCCGTCATGGCTGCCATCGTGTCTGTCCGTAGCAGGAGCGGATGCGCGGCGCCATCGACCACAGGTATGCCCAGGCCCTCGCCGTCGCTCCCCAGTTTCTTCTAAGTCCACAAATGTATGCATGCATCCACGCAAAAATTGCTTCCGAATCGATCAACTATTCATCAACTGCATTGACTGAACTTTCCAATTTGCGTGCTATGTAAATAGAAGTTTTAATTATTGTTCTATTGTTTGATCAATGAGGCGGGAAGACGGTAAACAACGAAATCCCGTGGCGAGGCGACTCGGCGTTGGACGATGAGGAGGAGGCTGGGATGGACCTCTCCAGGGGCCCGACGTTTTTATGTGTCCCTTTTCTTTGGTTTTCTTTCCATTTGTTTTTCTTCTATGATTGGTGGGGCCTCTTTTGTTGTCCTACTTATTTTGAGGTGTGGATATGTGGTCTCTTTGTTTTTTAGTTCGCTTATTCCGTTTTGTTTGAGGTACCATGTCCTGGCGTCTGTGTCATCCTTCTCAGTGTTCTTGGAGTGTAGTGTTCAAAGTGCACTGTATGAGCCTTGTTGTCCTGAGGTGAGTTCCACGTTACAGTGTTCTTCGTTGTAGTTGTTGTTACCAGTGGTTGTATGTTTCTCCTGATTTCCCCCCTCCTGCTACAGCTATGCGTGGGTCTGATGGTCAAGCTTTCTCATGGGTCTGCCAGAAGGACTTCTAGTTTGCATTCTACTGGGGCTTCTTGTCCAGGTCATTTTCTTGTACCGATTGTCGATTTATCAGAGTTCGATTCTTCGACAAATCGGCTGCCCTTTCCTGTGCCTGCTGATGAGGGCTCTCATCTACTCTGTTCTTTGGCTAGAGGTACAGTTGATGGGCGATCTGTGCATGGGCGACATCATTGACGCGTGGTCAGCTCGACAGTGTCTTCTTCATTTTCTTCGTGAGGTCATTTTCCTATTGTAATTCCAGATGTTGGTCTGCTTAGTTTGCCTCCGACCCCACATGTGCCTTCTCCTTTGGTATCCTCTTTTGATCTTTCCACTTTGTTCCCTTCATTTGGATCATCTTGTGGTCTGCCATCTATCGGGTGTCGGTGTAGTAATCGCCGTCTGTCGGGTGTCGGTGTAGTAATCCGGCAATAATGAATACGGGGCAGCGTACGCACAGCAGATCTAGATGGGTGCACACGGGAGACAAAGTTTAGACAGGTTCAGGCCCTCAAGAGGAGGTAATACCCTACGTCCTGTGTTTGGTGTATGATATTGCTTGTATCCCGAGTGCCGCAAAGCCTCGAGAACAGATCTCTAGTTGCTAAGGCGATATGCGTATGAGAGTATGGGAACTTATGAAAGCGTACCGATCGGAGGATCCCTTCCCGGCCTTATATAGGCGACCGGGGTAGGGTTACAAGAGTCCGGATCGGTTTATAGATTGGTTTCCTAATTAGTTACAACAGAATCTGGATTGCCGGGTAAGTGTTTATCCCTGTCTTGTACTCCAAGTTGATGAGGCGCCCCCGTGTAGAAGTCAGACTCCGAGTAGTCGGTCCCGGCCCACCCTATGTCCAGAGGGCCAGCTTTGTCCTCCTTGACGATACCTGGGTGCCATGCCATCGTCAGTAGCCCCGAGTCCTTCACGATCTGGCTGCAACTTGTCGGGGTAACATCCAAGCCGAGTGCTTTTGCCTTCTTCCCGAGTGGCATCCATCTGAGCGCGCCCTATTATGGTCTGCAGGAAGATTGTGAGGGACTCATAGAACTCCTGTAGAGTTGAGATAGTAAACCGAGTAATATTCACCCGTAGGGCAGGAATATCATGGCGGGGAGTTAATAACGGGTAAGTTCTGGTGGTATCCAGTCATTTCCAGCGGATGGAGACCGGCTGATAGCCCAGCTGGGGACATACCATGAATCCCGACCGAATTCTCGAGTAGCATCTGGTTTCCTGAGTGGTTCGGATCCAGCTAGTGTCCCTCTGGGGAATGCCCTCGAAATTCACGTCAGAACCAGAAAACAGGCTGTGGCGCTTCGGTCCCGAGTGGCGGAGCCTAATACCAGGACGTTCCACTGAATCCGGAAGTTCCGGATCCCAGAGATTCCAGGGTAAAATTCCCGGAACATCCGGGTGGAGAAACCGGTAGCTCCGAGTTGCTCAGTATCCAACTAGCGGCCCGCTGAAGGCGCGCCACAACTGCCCTTCACTCGGGTGTATTCAAGTGATTGCGTTCCCCTGAAGGCCAATCCTCGAAACCCTTCAAAACCGTAACGTTCGGTTCTGAGTTGTTCGGCAACTGATTAGTGACCCGTTAAAGGTACGTTACAGTCGCTCTTTATCTGGGATGCATTCCAAACGCTATTTAACCCCGGAAGGCCGACCGTTGGAAACCCCTAGCCAAAACCGTGCTGAAAACGGTAACGCCAAGTCATGGAGCGGTTTAATTCGTTCCACGACCCATCACGCTGTAACGGAAGCCGGAAAACCGCGACGTGGGCGCGAAAAACGCCCGCAGAAGTTGAAGGGATGCCTTGTGCGCGCGGAAAGCAGCGGTCATGGGAGCGGAAGAGTCTGCGCCCCTCTGCTGTCCCACTTTATGAGACAGGGGAGGGGAAGACCACAGACCACTTCACCCCTTTCGCATTCACACTTAGCCTTCTTGCGCCCTGCTTGCCTCTTCGCCTTCCTCACTGCTCCACCACGCAACCAAAAAACCCTAGATCCGATTCGCCGGCACTGGATGCACTCTCCCGTCTGGGCACAGATCTAGTCGAGAAGAGGAGGACGCGCTGGTGTGGACAATCCTTGAAGAAGAAAACTCCTCCACCAACCCAATGGCTCCTTGGGTGAAGTCCACGGCGACCGAGACCCGACTGAACGCTCTGGTGACCGCGGGTGTGCTGCCGGCGAAGGAGCTGGTGGAATGGCGCGCCGCCGGCGGGGAGGAATTCCCCACCCCGAATACCGGCGAGATCGTGGTCCACTCCGCCTTCTTCCACCAGGGGCTCTCGGTGCCGGTCCACACTTCCTCCGGGGGTTACTCTACTACTACGGACTGGAGCTTCACAACCTCAACCCCCAACAAACTGCTTCACGTCTCCACCTTCATCACCTTGTGCGAGTGCTTCCTCGGAATCGAGCCGCACTTTGCGCTGTGGAAGCAATTTTTCATCGTGAAGCCGCAGCCGAGCAAGAGCGGTTCGGCCGTGGTGGGAGGTGCCGGGTTCCAGCTGAGGCCCGGGGCAGTCAAGCTCTACTTGGAGCTTCCCTTCCAGACCTCCAACAAGGGATGGCACTCGATTGGTTTTACATCTCTAATCCGGCACCGTCTCTTCCGGACTTCGGAGGTCAGCCTCCCGAGGTCCGGCCGAGCTAGACCGATCTGCCGCTGGATCGGGAGCAGCCCGGGGTCATGGTACTCATGGGGGCTCTCTCCGAGGCGCTCAAGGCCGGCGTCTCGGGAATCATCGTTGTCTCCACATTTATCTGTCGCCGGGTCCAGCCGGTGAAACTAAGGGCGCATCCGATGTATGAATACATCGACGGTCAAGACGCGACTCGGAAGTCAGTCGACGAGCTCTCGGAGGACGAAGTGCGACGCCGGGTCGGGAAGCTGATGGCCCAGAGGACTGATCTAGACATCTCCAGGCGGCCACCGCCCTTCAGTCGCGCCAACTCGCCGAGCCGGGTGAGCGACTATTCTCCTAACTTTGTTATTTTCAATTTGAGTTTTGGTCGAGTCTTTATTTGGATTGCGTTCGTGCTCCCCAACCTTGCAGGATCTGTTCGGGTTCAATTCCCCTGCTCCCCTCCCAGAGAAGGAGATATGGAACCCGCCCTAATATGCCGATATCCCTAGCAGTGGGGCCACTGCCGCAGGGAACGGCTAGCGCATCTTCCTCCGGAGCCGGGCCATCAAAGGGAAAAATGCCCGTCGTGGCGGCGCCGAGCGCTCCTTTGCCGAGTGTGCTAGCTCCGGATGAAGAGGAGGAAGATGACGACGACGCCCCGCTCATCATGCACAGGAGACGGAGGCCATCCTCTAAGGCCACCCCGAGGGGACAGGGCAGCTCGCCTGCCCGTCCTGACTTGGTGGCGCCGGCCGCCGTCCCTGAAGGGGTTCCTCAGGCGGCCGGGGATGAAGTCCCCCCCAGTCGGGGGAGAAGAGGACAGCTGACGCTGCCTTCGGGGGGCAGAGAGGCCCCGCGACGTGGTCGGCCCCGAAGACCGGCGCACCAAAGCGGGAAAAAGAGCGCTCACCTCCCCTGATCTGCTAAGTAAGTTACTAACTGAATGTCTCCTTCCCGCTTTTGATTGTAGGAGGTATTAACAGCTCGGATGCTTCGCAGTCTGTGGAAGTCGATGGGTCTCTCGAAGAGTAAGCCGGGTGCCCAAGGACCTGGCCAAGGCGGGAGTAGGTCGGCGCCTAGGGCCCGACCCACATCTCCTCCAACCGCCACAGAGGCTCCTGCGCCGCCATCTTCCTCCGAGCCGGAGGGTACGCCGCCAGCTCCGCCGCCGGAAGACGCTACGCCAGTTCCGCCGCTGGAGGATGCGACGCTGAGTCCGCCAGCTCCGCTGCTCGCTTCTGGGACGGCCGAGTCCAGCGTCGGAGCGTGGACCCCCTGCCGCAGCGGAGCCAGCGGGTCCGAGTCAGGCTAGAGTGCCCCCACACGACCACCGAGGAAACCTGGTTCTGCCGCAAGAGGAGGTAGAGGTGGAGCGTGTGCCGCCTCCTCTGTCGGGGCTCCAGCTAGCCCTCCAGCTGCTCCGGGTTTCGGGAGACGGACCCCTCCAGACCGGGCGTCGTCCTGCGGGAGGTCGATGATGTCCGGGAAGCAGAGGAGTGGGAGCAGCTCCTAGACGCTACCACTGTGGCGCCCCCGGTTTTTAAGCCGGGAACTTCCTCGTGATCACTGTACTGGTCCCTGGATCAGTAGCCGATACACACGAGTTAACCTGTATATCATTGTCATACATACGTAAATAATTAAATAGACCGTAAAGGTCGGTAATCTGATACCTGTAGCCCAATGGCTAAAATCTTGCAGCGGAATTTCAGCGGAAAGTGGCCCATCAGTATGCCATACCCGACAGGCAACTGACTGGGATTACGCCCTAGCGTTCGCGTCTGTAATCTTATCTTCAGAACTGATGTCTTCTTCGTCTGGCCAAATCAACAAGCCAGGTGAGTACATTGAATGTACTCGCAAGCTATTCCCACAGGAAGGAGTATACGAAAAATAATTCATGCAGAGGATAAACAAGGAATAGCTCTACTCTAAGCTGATTAATGTGCGGAAAAGTAAGTGCATAATTTAAATACTTGGATAGTAGATTCAAAAGCAATTTAGTAAAACAGTTTAAAGTAAAATGAACAGAATCCTCCCGAGGTAGACCCGGCTACCTCCTTACAATCCTCGAGACAACTCAGACCATATTACCCTGGGCAACATGTCTAGCTTCTCGGTACCACACTCGACTGACACTATCCTGGATAGCTCAGCGAGTGCCCCTGGCTCAGCCCGTGTATCCCGAATCACACGGCTAGCCTACTCCTCCGGCAATTCCTTGCTACCAACCTGTAGCGTAAATTGCCCTCTGTGGACACATCATGCCCACGTCCTTAATCCCTTTCCCATGCTTTCGCAAACAACACTTAGTCTAACCAGTGTGTGGCCTTGCCAGTTCATGTCCATAACCGAGGACGCGGCTATTCGAATAGTTTTTAACACTCTGCAGAGGTTGTACGGCTTTACCCACAAGATGTAGTTCCCCCTGGGCATGCTACGCGTCGCATGTGTCCAGGGCTTGTACAACGAGACCTTCGCCCGCTTCCATACCAGAGTTGGACCCGCTAGGTGAATACCCAAGTTTGCATATCCTGGACACCAAATTGGGGCTCTCCACCTTTGTGTCGTCTCAACACCTCCCGCCTGGCGTAGGTGGAACTCTAGGACTTCAAACACCTAGCACTAACTCCTTACTTCCCACGGGTCCAACCCCAATACTTGCCGGGGTACTAAGCCAAGTCCTTCCCATAAAGGACATGTGGACGTACGCTAATGGAACCGGTTTAGCGGCACTTAGGCTCGGTCCTTAACTGATTCGAGTAGGACTCCATTTCCCGACCCCATGACGTCCTGGACGATCATGGCTCCAACCAATGTTCTACATCCCCGAACATCACTTAACATTCCTACCCGAATCCAAATCATCTCCTCTTTTCTTTTGATTTGTGATAAACCTTTATTTGTGAAAGTCACCTCGGACAGCATATGCCATCCGAGGGTTTGTTTTCCCATATCCCAACGGGATGTTTAAAACTGGTTTTTGGCTATAGCAGGGCTAAGCATGGTTAACACCTATAACCTTAATTATTCGACGGTCGAGAGTCGACCGCTGAATATACCTAGGGTTACAAGGAAGGATATTCGGACCTAGGTATCGTGCAACTAATGGGTATAACTACCTCTACATAAAATATCGATATTAAACACATAGCATGCAGAGTTCGTAAACAAGATATTCATAACTTTGCATATATGGGATTTCGACATGATCGAGGTGGGAATGCTTGCCTGGCAAATCTTGTTCTTGTTCCGAACGCGAGGGTGATGCCGGGTCCTCCTGGCGTACGTATGTCGCTCCGTTAACTACGCGTCGGGTAAAAGCAACGAATAAGAAACGATCCAACACTTCAATTAAAACTAAACAATATGCGAAACAAAAACACCTGACGAACTAATATGGTTTTCGGGACGATCGGGAGAGGGTCTAATTAGGGTTTCACACAGAGACTTGCCGGACGGCGATTAGGGGTGGAGGTGCATATACTTGGGGTTAAGCTAAATGGTTTGACTCTAGGTTTCGTGGTTTAGGTCTACGGAGACAAAGAACATATCTGCCGATGGTTATATGCGGAGGTGTCACATGAAATGACGGTGAAACGGTTAAAGGAACAAGCATGGTTTAGAATGTAGTTTCCAAATTGCTTACCTCGGGTCATCATGCATCAAAGGAATACTTTAGGTATATTGGCAGGGAGAGAGAGTTCATTCTGGAACTTTAGGATTGGTGAAACAGTATAAGCATTTACACTCTAAAGAAGAAAGGATAGTTCCTTTTTTTAAATGTTGTACTGTTTCGATGCAAAAGAGGTTTAATATGCAAATACTTTTGGCTAAAGGATTGGAATACATGCGATGCCTTCAGGTTCGACTTTGGGCGCTGGAAAATTTGGTCAGACATTCTATAACCCAATCTAATACTCTGACCAGTGATTAAACCTCTAATTGCTTCACTGATTTAATTGAGCTACTCAGTTGGACCAAAGAATGTGCTGCTAACCAGCGGATGCGGGAATTCGTTTTCCGACAGCGTTAATGCGTTTTAAAGCAAGGGAAAGCGGGAGTTGCTTCCGGCGCCTGAGGCTTACTAATCGTGGGCCTCATCCTTACCCTGGCCCACCCGTCGGGGTTCTAATTACCTGAGCTGGGGATCGAACCAGTGGGGAAAGCGGGCGTCGGGTTGATTTCTCGGATAGGGGCGCGGGGCTTCCGGCGGCGGCGGCGGTTAAGAGCAGCTAAGCTCCGGCGGTTGAAGCTGTCTGAGGCCGGCGGTTAGGGCTGTCGGAGCGGCGGCTCGATTGCGGCGGCTTGGACCCGGTCGCGCGGCTTGGTGGTGCGGCGAGGGAAACCAGTTCTTGGGGGCGGCGGCGTCTGGATGGCCGGAGCTGGGACCGGTGAGGGGATGGCGGCGGGGAGCTGACGGCGAAGAGAGAAGCACGGGAGGGGCTGGATCTGGGCATGCGGCAATGGGGCGGCTCGGGTGGCCTGGAGGCGACGGCGGCCCGTGAGGCACTCGGGAGACGGCGGCGGGTCTCAGTACTCAAGAGGCGGCGATGCTCGGGTGGTGCGACGGCAAGGGGCGGCGCGGCTCCAGAGCGGGTGTGAGCTTGGGAGGACTTGGGAGTGGATCCCGGGGCGGCTGATAGCTGGTGGCGGCGGCGAGATGTTGTGGACCCACCGGCGACGAGCGGCGGATCTAGAACGGAGCAATTGCGGCGGGGACGGTTGGTTGAGCTCCGGTGGTGGTCCGGGGAGCGAGGGGAGGCTTCGGGAGCTTGGATTGCTCGGTTTTTGGCTACGCCCGACGCGGCGGAGGCGGACTCCAGAGAGCCGAGGCAGGACTTGGAAGGGAGGTAGCTCGAGCTGAAAAAGGGGAGCTCGCGGTTCTGCTTGGGAAGAAGAAGAGCTTCGCTAGCCTTTAAATAGACAGGGCGGCGAGCCTGCAGGGCGATGGTCGCTGTTGAGGTTCACTGGACTCGGGATGGGACTTCACCAGGGACTGGTGGCGCTGCTCCGCTACAAGGCCGGCGACGGGATTGAAATGGCCAGGCTGCTGTGGCTATAGGGCAAGGGAGTGACAGCTGAGAGCTGGTGGCGAGCTGGAGCTAGCTCGGCATGAACTGTGATGGCATGGAGTGCCCTCGCGTGGACTCGCTGTGGCATGCACGGGACAGCTCGAGTTGACATTGCGTTTGTAGAGAGAAAAGAGTGGTCAGCTGCTGTCAATCCATGTCGAGGAAGCGTGTCCAAGCAAATAGGAGGAGTTAGGCAAGGATTCCTGAGTTTGTACACACGTCTGCATGTACTGCGAGATAGGATGAATCAGAGGGGTCAATAAGGGATGTCCTGGTGGCTTGCCATGCAGTGCAAAATACGAGGAGACGTGGTTGATGGAATATGGAAATTAGGCACCGACAAGGAATCAGGTTCATCTGCGAGATTTGACGTCCGACCTGGTAAATCTTGGAAATCAACAGGGAGAGATGAGGCATGAGCTACTAGAGAGATTTATGGGGGTAGGTGTGGATGGTAGAATGTTCCACGGGGTTTGCGGATAAAAGTTAATCTTAATTCTAGGGTTTATCAATTTTGTAAATAAATGCTTTCGAATCGGATCCTATTATTTTATGCCATAACTGGGTCAAGCATATTGCTAAGGGGTTCCATGACTTATTCTAGAATTTTCCGAGAAACCGAGGAGGGATAGATTTTCTCGATTAGGTTTCTAAAGAAATTGGTTTAAATGGGACGGAAACTCGAGGGCTGGAATTATGGTTCCGGGGGTGCGGCAAGGGACGGAGAATATATAGGACTCTCGGCAGGTCATCCGTCTTGGTTTAGGGGTGCTTGGTGGTGAGGTACCGCAGGTGCTCTGATGAATACGGTGCATGCGACATTTTATGATATTCGCCGATTCAGGGTTTTATCGGCTGGAGTGCGTGTGTGCGGGTTTTCAGAGTTACCCGACACTAGGGTTGCGGATTTCGCCTTTATTCCGAAATAGAGCTCGGAGTGTAGGTGCACACATACACTCGATGGTTTTAGCACATATAGGGTTGCGACGCAGATAGAATAGACACGTGAGGTCGCGGTGAGTTAGGGTTCGAGGAGGAACACTGATGTGCTCATGTATATATGTAGAGTTGCGGCAGAGAAAATGTTGTCGCGGCGTTGCCGCAGTAGGGAAAAGACTTGCCGCGGTAGAATTTGGCTGTCGCGGCAGGGAAGTAAGGACGAGAGGTTTTGGTCTAAATAACTTCGGGGTTGGAACGACTAGACATTAAGCTTTATCGAAGCACGTCGGTTAGCGTTATCTAACCAAAAAGTTTTTGAAGGCCCTAATTTTTGGGTTTTGGAAATTCGGGGCGTTACAACCACCGAGCTCAAAAAAAAGCTTTCGGCGCTGCTGAAGGGCGTCCGAGAGAGCGCCAACCTGGTCAACTACAGGATCAATCCGCTGGCGCAGGTATGTGACTTTGTCATTATATTTCTTTTTTGCCTTCGCCCGGCTATTTTGGTCAGGCGGGAGTTTCCTTCCTTTCTTTAGGTTCCTCTCTGGGGGCACGAACAGTACACACAGAGGGTGTAGCCCCTGAGCCTCCGCTTGGTTCAAAGAACCGAGTGGAGGATCTAGATGATTTTGCAGGTTCTCACTCTGGGTGCACGATCAGTGCACCCAGAGGGTATAGCCCCCGAGCCTCTGCTTGGTTCGGGGAACCGAGTAGAGGGTTTTGATAACTTTTTCGGGTAGCTAATCTTTGTTGTTGTCTTTTACAGAGCTTGACCAAGCGATCGGTGGAGAAGACCAAATTTCTCCAAGAGCGTCTCCCTGCCTTCGAGCGACTCGGCTAGCGAAAGGCCGTGTTGGACAATTTGAGAGGGAGCCTTCACTCGGCGCAGGAGCAAGTGCGCGCACAAGAAGCCGAAGTGGAGTCCCTAAAGAGAGGCGTCTCCCAGGAAGTTGCCCAGGCTCAAGGTAACGACCCCGTGCTTCTTTAGCTTGCCGTGTCTTTGCTGCTGCTGATTTTTTGATGTCCTCTGTAGCCGCTGAAGACGAGTCCGTCAAGCTCAGGGAGGAGCTTGAAGCAGTGAAGGCTCGCCTGCGGCGGCTTGCCCTTGTTGAGGAGAAGGCCTCCAAACTTGAGGAAGAACTCGGCGCGGAGAAGGTGCGCGTCGGGGAGCTCGAGAGGGAGATGGCCGTCCTCGACGGCAGCCTAAGGCGAGCTCTGAAGGCCATTGAAGCGGCGAACAAGAGAGCTGCGGATTTCACCGCAGGTGAGTGTCCGACTCGGATCTGCTCACCCGGGACCTGTCGGGTACTCTGCTAATGCTTCTATTCCAACTCCACAGGGTTCGAAGCGCACATCAGGAAGATCGCCGAGACGGCAGAATCCCTGCAGGTGGCCGGTCAGCTGACCTGCACTGCCCTATGGGAGGATGACCCGGTGCCGGACCAAGTCAAGGAGCTGACGCATGAGCACTACCGAGCCGGGGTAGAGTTCGCACTCCTCGTGGTGAAGTCCCATTACCCGGCAATTGATATGAAGGAGATCCAGGATGGGCTTGCCGCCGACGTCCCCGACAATGAAGTCCCGGCACTGGTCGAGGAAATCTTTCCCGCCGCGGAGAACCTAGCCAACCGAGCCTATGAATAGAAGTAGGAGCATGTAAATAACTTTGCTTGAACTGAATGTCAGATGCTCGGGAAACCCGAGTGCAATTTTATTTACACTTCTTTAGGTGAGCTTGTTTAAAGCTTGTGTGTCTCATTTTCCTTAATAATTCGTTCCTATGTAAAGTTAGCTTTTTGCGTGTGCCTTGCCGACCCGTCGTAGCCCCTTTTGCGTAGGAATAGCCGTGGGCTGTGTCCGTGTAGCGCAAGGTTGTGGTGTAGACCGGCGGTCGAAGGCAGAGGGTTGACGCCAAGCTTGTTTACACAGTACTAAAACAGTTTGTGGAAAAAGAGAGATATCCGAGTGCGCGGATGCGCACCCAAAGGGTGTAACCACTGAGTGTCTGCTATGTGTGGCTGTGAGCGTGCATAGCGGGCCAATCGGGAACTCCAGGAATTGTTTCAAGTGGAGCGAAAAAATATTTATTCATATGTCCGAAAAAATTGAAGTATGAAATGTTAAGCATAGAAACGACGTAGCTATTCGATGTACCATGCGTTGGTGATGGTGTTGCCATCTTGATCCTTCAGTCGGTAAGCCCCCGGGCGTAGTACTTCGGCGACCACGTACGGACCCTCCCATGGCGGGGACAGCTTGTGCTTATCCATGTTGGATTGGACTCGGTGTAGGACCAAGTCGCCAACGTTAAAGACACGTCCGCGTACGTGTCGGCTCTGATAACGGCGTAGGCCCTGCTGGTACTTTGCCGACCGAAGGAAGGCAACTTCACATGCTTCTTCAAGCTGGTCGATAGTGTCTTGTCTCGCCTCCTCTGATTCGGCCTCAGTGTAAGCCCGAATGCGCGGGGACCCATAGTCCAGGTCGGTCGGGAGGACGGCCTCGGCTCCATATACCATGAAGAAAGGTGTGTAACCAGTCGATTGGTTAGGCGCAGTTCGCAGGCTTCAGAGCACCGAAGGCAAATTGGATGCCCACTTGCCCGCAAACTTCTTCAGGCGCTGGAAGATCCGAGGTTTGATGCCTTGCATAATCAAACCATTGGCCCGCTCAACCTGCCTGTTGGTGCGTGGGTGTGCCACGGCGATGAAGTTGAGGCCAATGTTGTAGTCGTCACAAAATTGGAGGAAAGCTGCGCCGGTGAACTGCGCGCCATTGTCAGTGATGATGCTATTGGGGACGCCGAACCGGTAGACGATATCTCGGAAGAACTCGGCGGCCCGTTCAGCTGTGATAGTGGCAACTGTCTTGGCTTCAATCCACTTGGTGAAGTTGTCCACGATAACGAAGAGGTGGGTGCAGCCCCCGGGAGCCCTCTTGAGGGGACCAACCATGTCCAAACCTTAGACGGCGAACGGCCAGGTGATCGGGATAGGCTGGAGTGATTGGGCCGGCAGGTGTGTCTGTCGGGCGAAGTATTGGCAGCCCTTGCTAGTGCGCATGGTGTGCTTGGCGTCTGAAACGGCAGTCGGCCAGTAGAAACCCTGTCGGAAAGCTTTCCCGACTACTGACTTTGGTGCCGTGTGGTGCCCGCAAACTCCCGAGTGAATGTCACGTAGTAGTTGATTCCCTTGATCTTGTGATATGCACCGATGCAGGATTCCGGAGGTGCTTTTCTTGTAGAGTTCGCCTTTGACGACGACATAGGCCTTGGCGCGCCTCGGTCTGCTCCGACGGGAGAGTGTCTCGCAGGAGGTAGTCAAGGAAAGGTGTTGTCCAGTCGGGATCGATGACCAGAACTTCGTGGAACGACTGCTGAGTGCCATTCAGTTCTTCAGGGGAAGGCTCGGTGGTCTCGGGCGCCGTCTCCGCTTTGATAGAAGGTACATGCAACTCCTGGAGGAAAACTTCAGTCGGGACGACATCCCGACTAGACCCCAGCTTGGCAAGTGCATCTGCAGCTTCGTTGTCTCAGCGGAGGACATGCATGATTTCGAGGCCATCGAACTTGGCATCAAGCTTACGCACCTCTTGGCAGTAGGCTTCCATGGCTAGGTCTCGGCATGACCAGTCCTTCATCACCTGCCTGACTACCAGTTCGGAGTCGCCGCGGGCGAGAAGCCGGCGGATCCCGAGTGAGGTTGCAATGCGAAGGCCGTGTAGTAAGGCTTCATATTCGGCGACGTTGTTAGACGCCGGAAAGTGGATTTATAGCACGTACTTGAAGCGTTCTCCTTTCGAAGAAATGAGCACGATGCCAGCCCCCCGCGCCCTGAAGCATCAAGGAGCCGTCGAAATAGAGTGTCCAATGTTCGAGGTCGATGACAGAGGGCGGGAACTGGATTTCTGTCCACTCGGTCATGAAGTCGGCGAGAGCCTGAGACTTGATAGCCGTGCGGGGGGCATAAACTATGCTGAATGCCATTAGTTCCATTGCCCATTTAGCAATCCTCCCAGTGGCGTCGCAGTTGTTGATGACGTCTACGATCGGGAAGGAGCTAACCACCGTAATTGGGTGTTCTTGGAAGTAGTGGACTAGCTTCCGGGATGTAATAAACACCGCATAGATGATCTTCTGTATCTGAGGGTATCGTGCTTTGGACTCGGCGAGTACTTCACTGATGAAGTAAACCGAGCGCTGAACCTTCTGGATGTGGCCTGGCTCGGACCGTTCGACGACCAAGACGGTACTAACCACCTGAGTGGTCGCTGCGATGTAGAGGAGCAGCGGCTCGTTGGGCATCGGGGAGACCAGTATCGGGGACGTGGTCAGAAGCTTCTTTAACCCATTGAGGGCATCTTGAGCCTTAGATGTCCATGTGAAGTTGTCCGACTTTTTCAGGAGCTTGTAGAGGGGCAAGGCCTTTTCACCGAGTCGGGAGATGAATCGGCTGAGGGCCGCCATGCACCCGGTGAGCCGTTGGACATCCTTGAGGCTTTTTGGTGGCCCCATTTTGATGATGGCGTCGATCTTCTCCGGGTTAACCTCGATTCCTCGTTCGGAAACAATGAAACCGAGGAGCTTTCCCGAAGGTACTCCGAACACGCATTTTTCTGGGTTGAGTTTCATGCTGAATCGCCTAAGGTTGGAGAATGTTTCTCCCAAGTCGGTTAGGAGATCTTCTTTCTTCTCGGACTTGGCCACCACATCATCGACGTAGGCTTGCACGTTCCTGCCGATCTATTCCTGGAGGCAGCGCTGCATGCACCGTTGGTACGTGGTGCCGGCGTTCTTGAGGCCGAAAGGCATGGAGACGTAGCAAAAGGCCCTGAATGGAGTGATGAACGAAGTTTTGATCTCATCATCTTCTTTCATTTTGATCTGATGGTAGCCCAAGTAGGTGTCATGAAAACATAAAATCTCACAATCGGCCATGGAGTCGATCACCTGATCGATGCGAGGTAGTGTGAAAGGATCTTTGGGACATGCTTTGTTGAGACTCTTGTAATCAACGCACATCCTCCATTTTCCATTCTTTTACGAACAAGAACTGGGTTCGCTAACCAGTCAGGATGGTACACTTCTTTAATAAAGCCAGCTGCTAGAAGCTTGGTATCTCCTCTCCTATTGCTCTATACCTATCCTCAGCGAAACGGCGCAGGCGTTGCTTGACCGGTTTTGGCGTCCGGTCAGACATTGAGAGAGTGCTCGGCAGCCTCCCTTGGAACTCTGGGTATGTTAGAAGACGTCCATGCAAAAATATCCCGGTTGTCACGAAGGAAGCTAACGAGCACGCCTTCCTATTTGTCACTGAGCGTAGTCCCGATCTGCGTCGTCTTGGAGGAGTCTTCCGGATCCAGCTGAATCAACTTGGTGTCCCGCGCCGACTGGAACGATGTCGCTACTGAAGCTTTTTTAGTCAGGGGTACTTTCTCGACCACGGCCGACTTGAGGTTGTCAAGCTTGGCTGCAGCGATTTGGGCCACGGCAAGGTTACAATTTTTCAAGTCACACGTGTAAGTGTGCTGGAAGCTGCTTTGCACCGTTATTATCCCGTGGGGACCTGGCATTTTAAGCTTCAAGTAAACATAGCTGGGAACAGCCATGAATTTTGCGTAGAGCCAGAGAAGTTGACGACCTCGAAGGTGAGGGTCTCGGTCCGAAAGTTGTCTGGAGTGCCGAAAGTAACGGGCAAGCTGATTTGCCCGAGTGGACTTGCCATCTTGCCAGGGACGACCCCACGGAAGGGGCACCGGTAGGCTTGATTTCCAACCGGGGAATCTTCATGTCGTCTAAAGTCTTGACGTAGAGGATGTTTAGACCACTCCCTCCATCTATGAGGACCTTGGTGAGGCGAACACCACTGACGATTGGGTCTACCACCAAGAGGAATTTGCCACAGTGAGGTATGTAGTCGGGGTGGTCTGAGCGGCCGAAGGAAATTATGGACTCGGACCACCGGAGGTACTGAGGTATAGCCGGCTCGGCACATTGACTTCACGGTCCGTGATCTTCTGGCATCGTTTGGACTCGTAGCCGTCGGGACCACCGAAGATCATGAGACATGCGGTCTCCTTTGGGAACTCGTTGCCCTCCTCAGGAGGAGGATCTTTTTTGTTCCGGTTGGGGGAGAAAGGCTTGTTCAGGTTTTTCAAAAGATTGCAGTCACGCGTGACGTGACTAGATTTTGGTCCATGGAAGTGACACAGCTGACTCATCATCTCCTCAAAAGTTGTGTTGCCGCGCTGAGGATGATGCTGCGGGGTACACTCGGCTGTGGCAACGAGGTATCCGCCCTTGTGCTTCCGGTGTTTTTTCCTACACGACTCGGGGTGAGCATCCCTTCTGGGGGACTCGGGAGCCTTGCCCTTTCTCTTATCATCCTTGGTTGCGCTACGGACAGCTTCTTCGCCGGTGGCGAAATTGTTGGCGATGTCGAAGAGTTCGTGCGTAGTCTGATGATCCTTACGCGTGATCTTGTGGATGAAGTCGGTGCTACGAACACCTTTGGAGAAGGCGGTGATGACGTCACCTTCTCGAACCTTTGACAGAGAGTTCTTCTTCTTGGAGAAGCGTTGGATGTACTCTCTGAGAGTTTCGCCCTCCTTTTGGGTACAACTGTGGAGATCCCATGCGTTCCCGGGCTTGTTATAGGTGCCCTGGAAGTTATTCACGAAGAGGGTCTCAAGGTCGGTCCACGACTGGATGCAACCCTGAGGCAGGCTGGTAAGCCAGGCTCGAGCTGAGTCAGCTAGAAACAGAGGTAGGTAGTGGATTGCGACATAGTCGTTGCCACCATTAGTCCTACACGCAGTGTGGTAGTCAGCCAGCCAGATGTCTGGCCAGGTCTCACCCATGTACTTATCAATTTCGGTGACCCAAAATCGCGGCGGGAAGACGACGTCGCGGATGCGAGATCTGAATGCCTTCGGGCCTACGTAGGCCATGCCGGAAGGAGCTGGAGAACTACGCCGGCTTGTAGCGCTGCGGTCGCTACTGTTGCCATAGTGACCGCTGCGGTTGTCCCTCCCTACGTCTCGACGAGCGTCGCGCCTGGCCTCGAGGGTGTTCCGCCCATCATGGTCCGGCCCAAGTTGGTTGCGTGCTGACCCGGCAGGGTGGGCGTCTTTGTTCGTGTCTTGACGGGAGCGGTTTCTCGCAACAATAGTCCCTCGTGCATCACGATTCGGTCCGAGTCGGCTGCGAACCGATCCGGCGGGGTGATGACGTTCGGGGTTGGCACGACGACCCTCTACGGCTTGTGGATTCCTCGGAGGGGAAACACACCGGCTCCTAGCACTCACCGAGGAACCTGCACGGTTCTCAGATATCTCGGCCTGCTGGAGGGCTGCTTCCTCCACTAGGATCTGGAGCCGCCGAAGTTTGTCGTGGCCTGGGGTGCCTTCAGGGATATTGATGGCACGTGCCGCCACCGAGGCAGCAACGATGTTGTGACTGGGAAGCGGAAATATCGGGATGCCGTCCCTTTCACGCATACGGAGCGCGTTATAGACCTGGCGTCCACGATCCCGCATGTCCTCATTGCATTCTCTTTCTCCGCGCTGGCGAACCAACGTGGTTAGCTGTTCGGCTAGTTCCTTCTCCTTGGCAAGAAGGCGGAGCCGAGTGGCCGCTAGCTGCTCAGGAGTATGTTCTTCGATGGAAACGAGCCAGTCGTCGTTGTTGACCGGCACGTCCGGGTTAGCCATGAAGACTTCCCGAGAAGGATGGTGGCTTCCCAAGCTCTCGAAATTGTCCGAGTTATACTCAAGGATAGGTAGAAGAGACTCGATTGCACCAACCAGTCGAGATCTCTGCTCGACAGGTGGAAATGCGTGCTCGAGCAGCAGATCCGACTTCGGCGTAACCTCATCCTTGGCGAGGGGGGCTGAAGACGTGGACTCAGGGGCGAGTCCGAGTGAAGATGTTGATGAAGCCTCCATTGATCGGCGGGAAGCCGAGTCACAGAGGTGAAGCTTACCGATCTGATCGGCGATGAAGACCAGCTTCCCGAAACAGAAAAGCTAGCCGGGATCAGGGACGTCGTTCAAGGAAGTTAATCGCATGATGCTGCCCGGAATGAAGCCGCCGTTGTTGTTGAAGAAACCCATCTAGATCTGACCGGATGGATCTATGCGCACAGCCCCTATCTGGCGTGCCAACTGTCGGTGTAGTAATCCGGCAATAATGAATACGGGGCAACGTACGCACAGCAGATCTAGATGGGTGCACATGGGAGATAAAGTTTAGACAGGTTCAGGCCCTCAAGAGGAGGTAATACCCAATGTCCTGTGTTTGGTGTATGATATTGCTTGTATCCCGAGTGCCGCAAAGCCTCGAGAACAAATCTCTAGGTTGCTAAGGCGATATGCGTATGAGCGTATGGGAACTTATGAAAGCGTCCCGATTGGAGGATCCCTTCCCGGCCTTATATAGACGACCAGGGTAGGGTTATAAGAGTCCGGATCGGTTTATAGATTGGTTTTCTAATTAGTTACAACAGAATATGGGATTGCCGGGTAAGTATTTATCCCTGTCTTGTACTCTAAGTTGATGAGGCGCCCCCGTGTAGAAGTCAGACTCCGAGTAGTCGGTCCGGCCCACCCTATGTCCAGAGGTCCGGCTTTGTCCTCCTTGACGATACCTGGGTGCCATGCCATCGTCATTGGGTCTTTGGAGTTATAACAGATTCCATTGTACCGCAATCAGAATATTTAGGGTTCAGATGAGATGCGTCGTCGATGTCGCGACATCCGTCAAGGGAAACATCAATTTGGTTCTTTGCAAAGTTTGGCTCTTTCTATTTTTTCTTAATTTCTGTCTATACATATATATCTTGTCACATCCTGTTTGTCCAAAACCTGAAAATTAGGGTTTACAAATTTTTTTACTTGCAGTCATGTTTTACCTTGGATCTTATTAAAACCTAGGTCACAAGTCTTGCCTCTTATAAAGTCATGCATATGGCACCATTCTAAAACCAGATCCTTTACCTCCCTCGCAACATCATCACCTTGAGTCATGGTGTTCGTGTGTGTTTATGTTCCCATTGATCCTTGCGGTTTTAGCTGACCTTTTCTCTCCGAGATTTTCTATTCCTCGGTATATCTATATACCGGTTAACTCTCAGTTTTCTTACTCAACCATCTACAAAACCCTGCAAGATTTTCTCTCTCCTACAGGTCTACCCCTAATCTACCCCTTCATTGCCTCTGGCAACCCTCCTCCCTACCACCCATGTGACCATGTGCCCATGGGGTTATGCACTACATCTTCACCTCCCCTTTGCCTTCCGAAAATCCTCGAGTGCCAAAACCCTAGCCTCGGCACCTTCTTTTATCCTTGGGTTATTTGACCGAAAACATATATATGCCTTTCCAAAATCTATCCCCCTAGCAACTGTTCCTAAAATATTTGGAATATGAATTCCATCCAACCTATACTCAATTTTGCTATTTCAAAATATCTTATTACATTTTAGCTTAATCTCCTTCTTGATTTATAAAATTGTAAATACGAGTAATTTAGAAAATTCCTCAGCAAATGCATATTTGTTCTTTCAAAAAATTCCAAAAATATATGCATGATATATTTCAAAGAATACTAATTTTACTTCCCTTTATAAGCAGAACCCTTTCCCAAACCTATTTTATGAATTATTTTGTATTATTGAAGATTAGGGTTGAAACCCTAACCTAATATTGTATGCAGATATTTAGTCTCCAAAAATTTCCATAAAATTCCACAAAGCATCTTATATGAATACTAGCTAGGTTATTGAATAATATGGTGACCTCCAGTTCAAATATTTCAAGGCAATTTCAAATGTCAATTTGAGCTATTTTTGATAGTTGGCTAATGCCCAAGGTTTTGAACTCCCAAAATTTCCTAGAAATCATAAAAGCCTCCTATGATTATACATATCTCAGATCTATGCCTAGCCATCCATGATGTGTTCAAAAATTTCAAAAAATTGCAAAATTGGATTTCACCCCATTTTGAATATAGCATGTTTTCCACTATTTTAGATATTCAAAAAATTTCATAATTTTTGTAGAGTATCTCTTGGTATGTTAAATCCATTTTTGCCATAAAAATTTAGTGCTTCTATACAAAGTTTTCCTTCAAAAAAATCAAGTCAAATCACAAGACCTTCAATGTTTATTTTCTATTCATCCCTCTCTCCTGTGCTCTGCTAAAGCCACCCCAGTGTACCAACCGAGTAGCCCGCGCATCTCCTACGCGTGGGCCCTGGCCCACTTGTCACCTTTTTCTCCCCCATCCCCTTCATCTTCCACCTCTCTCCTCCTTTCCCATTCTCCCTCCTCTCTCCTATAGAGCACCCGCACTATTCTCCTTGCCAGCGCAATGATTGGTGCCCAACCTTCACTGTGTCCCCAGTACCGCTAGGCCCCCCACTACCGGTGTCGCGCCATGCGCCCCTCTCCTTTCGGTCTTCTTAAGACCAAGCTCCCTCAAACTTCACCCCAAGCTACCCATTTTCCCCCATTCTCTTTCGTAGTGCTCTTCTTCCTTCCCTCTACCTCCTCCAGACTCTCCACGAAAGCCAAGGTTAGCCCACGCCCACTCTCCTCGTCTCTCGACTCCAGCTACGAGCACGTCCACGGCAACCGCCACCCCCTTCGGTCCCATCTTCGGCGCACCTCTCCTCCTTCTCCTTCACCTCTCCCTTGCGTGCACCGCTCCTCTATCCTCCCTCTAATGCCCTTTCTCTTCTTCTTGTAGTCGCAGCTCACTGGTGAGTCCTTCTCGGGCTGCCCCTTCTGACAAGCTCTACTCGCCTCACCACCAGTCCCGTCCCCATCGGTGCCCGCTACCTGGCCAAGGAGCTCCCCGAGCTATCGTAGCCTCAGTCCCGGCGTCACCGTCGGCCATCAGTAAGCCATCCTGAGCCGGCAAGCTAATCCCCACTGTCTAGCTCCTTACCCTGTCTAATCTCATAGGGATCAATCTCGTCAATCGCATGCAAAAACCAACTAAAAAGAAAAAGGGCCACAGCGGCCCACAAATAGCCTGGCCCACGATCCCTCTAGGCGGACACAGGAAACTTCCAAAGTACGTTTTCCTTCGGGGAAAATGATTTTTCCTCGGTTCTCCTTGCCGTATGTGCCTTCTTAGCCGGGAGCAAATACTTCTGAGTCCTCTGTTCTACCTTATCAAAGCCGAACACGCATTCCACAAAATCCGCCTTTGATATCACTCCTATGCCTTGACAGCTGACCCTTCCCCCTTCCTTCTTCCCCTCTCGGAAAATTTTCGGGAGCCTATTTCTCAATCCCATGTCCACGAGGCATGAACCCCACATCCTACAACTATCTGAGCTGTTCGACATCCATCGAAGATGGCCCCAGGAGATCGTTGTACAAGTACTAAAAGACGTCTCCTTTCCTGGTGCTCCGCCCCCCCCCCGACTTGACTGAAGACCTTATGCTTGTCGTCTTGGAGACTTCCTAAACATCCTGCAGCACCTTGTCTCGAGAGCGAACCCTGGGCTTGTCCACTGACTTGACCATCCTCTCATTTGATTATGGAGATCCATCACACGCCATCTCACCTTTCCACACAAAAACAAGGAATCTTAGCACATTTGCACCAACGTAACTCAAGACAACACATTCTATGAAAAAGAACTCTTGAGAGCATCATTGAGGGGCATAAAAAAGAAGAAAAGAAAAGGGGGAACACTTTCCACGCCAACCTACAAACTAAAGCTTTTACAGGCCGGCCAATGCTTCGACTGCAAGACAGTCCGATAGTCTGGTAAAGACTAGGCATGGCCCAAGCCTACCCAGGACTACATGGGTTGGAAGGCCTCGACCCACATACAGACAAAAGTCCTAGGGCCAAGCTGGTACTGTAGCAAGGGCCTAGCCACGGTGGCCCACTCACCATATGCCAGCTCCCATTGGGCCAGTTGATGCGTGGTCAAAGAAGCAATCCTGCCATGGCAAGGAGACGCAACCCAATCTACACGCAGAGCCGCGTGGCAGTTGCCACCACCTGACGGGTCGAAAAAGGAAAGAGGACCAGAGACCTACACAGGCCAGGGAATGAAGACCTGCATGTTACCTGGCCTCATCAATCTAAACAGGCCATGGCCTATACTACAAAAATAAAAATATCCCATTGCTGGGTGCCAACCATGCTGGCATGCCGCGCTACAGCACACCGGCCTCCTGTCTCCATACGAGTCATGTCGATCCCACAAGGCGCTCACAAGCATATACTAGCGAGCGCTCAATTCACACATGAAGCTAGTCTCTAGGACTTGCACCCGTTGCACTAGCGCACACACGCCGACACGCCCTCAACTCACCTAGAGCAAAGGTGCAGTGCTGAGCCATGCTCGCATCAACACTCATGCCCATGAACCGAACCTTGCGCACACACGAGGTCATGACTACTCCATGCTATGAAGTCCCCGGCTAGCTCCCCTCGCCACCGAGTGAACCATGCCTGCCGTCGTGTCAATGAGCGCCCACACGTGCCCGCATGCAGGGATCGTACCGTACTGACACCGTGGGTCTCTCCATCAACCAATCTTGTCTCTGTGCAAGACGCACACGTAAGGGTTGCACCCTCAGACACGCTCATGGGGAAGCTGGACTAATGCTGCTACGCCCTCGGTCCCCTCTCTCCTTGCCGCTCGGGCCACGGAGCGCGCCGATGCAAGTATGCAAGCATGTAGTCGTCCGCTCGTGGGAACCTCAAGTGTTGTTGTGCTCAGGGAAAGGAGAGGGGGAGCTCACCACGGCGAGGACAAAGGACGGTTGTCGCCTTGCAACTCGGAGGGTCCAACTATAGGCACTGAGAGCACCGCCGGAAGCCGATCGACACCTGGACTCCACGCCCCCACCATGACTCCACCACCCACAATAGCACTCCTTACCACTCTTGCTCACCAACATCTCCCAAGAGGAACCACTGGCTGCTCAACTCCTCTCCAAGACTCAACCTTTCCACCGCCTCTCTGAATGCTGCTGAACGGGTCTTCGGCAAAACTGGAGAGGAAGCGAGGCTGGACACTCACTCCAACAAAGGATCTCGACATGTTTTATAGAGGTCGGGGGCCTCCTCAACGTCTGGGCCTGAACGCGGGATGCCGTTCGTGTGATGGTACATGGTCACCTATCGGCTCCCCTTTTTCCGCTAGGTGCCGCCGCCACTGAAAGAAGGGCGAGTGGGAAGGAACCGTAATATTGCACGGACAAAGAAAGGAGAAGCCGAGAGGGCTGTCAAGGTGCGCATCGTTGGACCTCACTCATCAGCCACCCCTAGTGGGCCAGATCCCAATCCATGGGCTCAAAGGTGAAGCGCGGGCACTCACCCGACCCAGTCAGACGGGCCTCTGGTGCAATGGGCCAGCCTGCCTCAACTCTAGGCCCACATTCGAGTGCCTAGCCCAAGAGCCAGGCCTCCCTCTTGGACCTCAACAGCCGAGCCAGGCTAGGCTGCATCAAGGCCTAGCATTGGTGCGCCAACGCTCTCATGGGCTGAGCAAGGGAGGCAACCAAGGCCCCTTGGCTATCTTGGCCTAATCCACGTCTCTCTGCAAAGTTTTCCACCAAACCGCGGTGAAGGTTTAGAAAATAAAGAAAAAGGAGAACAAAAATGAAAACCCTAAGGGGGTTTCTTTGACCTTGCAAAGGGATCTCCTCCTTGATGAAAAGTGCATCATTATCCCTGACGACGACTCGATTTTAGGGTATTCATGCTAAAGAAGTATGAACAATTATAAATCCAAAAGGAGGAGAGCACCCATCAAATGCCAAAAGATTGACTTGCAGCCACCATCAAGAAATGGGTCAACAAAGTCAAAGTAAAGTCAAAGCAAGTCAATAAGATTAGGAGATATATTGGTGATTTAGTCCACCATAGACCAAGCACCTTTCCACTTTCCTAGTCCACCATAAACTCATGGACCAAGTTTTACCTAACTATCCCTCTATTATCCTCCCCTCAAGGGTACCGATGGTATTTTGACATGTGATTCTAGCCTATATATACCCCTCATGGGACTTGTAAATTCATCCCATGAATGAGAAATTTGAGGGGGAGAGGCCTAGAGCTCCAAGCCATGAACGGGGAGCTCTAGGTGCGACCTTGGAAAGTCCACGACGGCCCAAGCCGCTAGTCCAGTCCCTTAAGAGGCTCCTCTCCTGACATAGGACTTAACCGTGCTCTATGAGACAGTTAAGCCTATTTAAAAAATATCGAAGTGTCTCATTTTGTTGAGTGTATGGTGACATTCTCATAGGACCGTCGTACATTGTCCAATGCTATTACGACATATGCATTGAGCTATCAATACTCCTCTATTATTGTTTCGACAATTACAATAGTACTATAAATATAGTTTCTGAAATTGCTAAATCATGATGCAGTTGTTGCATGTTTTTAACTATTGTACTAACCGTTGTTGTAAACAAGAAGCTTATATAAATTCAAGTTGTTGGAGTTTTACTTGCCATCTGCAAAGTGAAGACTTAACTATACCACATGGAATTAACGTTTAACTAGAGAGGGACGTAATCCTCTGCCATAACACAAGAAAAGGTACTACCGAGAATATATTATTCTCAAATTTTGATATCTAACATTTATTAAGTGAATGGTTCCAACTTTTACTTATATAGCACATCCGTGAGACGAAATGAGAGCTTGACGTGGTGCGGACACACGTACTAACATTGAGTGCACATGCATGTTTATACGAGGGTAAAATAACGTTGGCAATCGTACGGTTCGAATCAACGAATCCAGATGAGTGAGAATAAATATCCTTGCTCCCCGTTGCTAAGCCATAGGCACGGCATCTTTATGAGTTCTGGATGCATGAAACTGCTGTGACCGGGTTGCTTTTGATGGAATTGACGGGGTCGCATGTATGCACATTTTCTTTTTCCGGTAGTAAAATAGTTTTTTTTTATTTTCTTAAAACATGTACAGTGCAACTAGCAGACGCGTAGGCAAGCGACGGCCCGGCTCTCAATCAGGTGGTCGTGGATGGTATTTGACAGAAAGCAAATGCAATAGACGCGAGCAAATAGCCATGGGTCTTGTACTAGCATAGCAGGCTCGGGAGGCCATGACACAGTGCAGTCTTCCTTCCCACAGCGGAAGAGAGGATACTCCCCCGTATAACTTTGCGGTCGCCATCCATGGCCTCCGCCGCTGCCGCAAGTTCAGGAGGAGGCCAAACCCTCGGACGGAGCAGCTTCTCGCGCGCTGCTTCGTCGCAGACGGCTTGCTCCTTCACCGCCTCCGGTGTCAAGCTTGGTCCCAACGGCGCCGCCTTCGTCTCCTCGGGCATCCCCGACCTTGATAGTAAGCAGATTCTTCCTCACGATACTTCTCTTTAACTTAATCTCGGCTTTTTGCAGTCCCCCAAGTGCTATCCTAATCCTTCCTGTGATCAAATTATGATCTTTCGGTCCCCCAATACCTAGCTGTCAGGAAGAAGGTGTTCTTTCACACATTAGATTAGATGGTACCTTTGCAAATATATTGCGAGTAGCCTCGTTTGGAAACAAAGGAGATGCTTCGATGAGATATCTTGATTCTTGATCACCAATGTGAAGTAGATATCTAAGAGTACAAATTTCCTGCAGTATTTTCAGGACGTCATGATTTATTAGTGTTCTGTTGCAGGTATTCTGGGCGGGGATCTCCTCCTTGGCTCGGTTGTGATGGTCATGGAGGACTCTGACGCGCCGCACCACCTTCTTCTTCTCCGGAGCTTCATGGCGCAGGGCGTCGTGCACAAGCAACCCCTGCTCTTCGCAGGGCATATGAAGGAGCCCCGCTCGTTCCTTGGTGCGCTGCCTGCGCCGGTTTCATCCTCGAAGGAGGATGCACGGCAAAGAGCAACAGGGGGCGGAGCAAGTAGCGATGGACGAGGAAGTGTATGTCTTAGAGGAAGGAAATTTGGCAGTGAATTCCTGTTCCGGATAGTGTCACTATTGTTTTCGTATTTACCTGGATATGTAACTGTGCAGGATGAGGGTTTGAGGATAGCTTGGCAGAACAGGAAATATTTTGGGGAAGATAAGATTTCTCATGCTGAACGCAGAGGTCATGCACTGACACTTCTTTCCTTTGATCTCTTGTTGGTTAATTGTCTGAACACAGAGGTGATGCAGCTATCGTTACCGTATCTCAAGATGTTTGTGAAAAGGCTAACTCGATTAGCATTGTTGCAGACAACAAACTGGAGTTTAGCAATGATTTTGATTTATGGAAGCCCTTGGAAAGACATTTACTGAATGCACAGAATATTGAGTGTTTAAGCACTCAAAAGGGAGATGCTCTCAGTGGCCTCCAGGATCGTTGTTCCGCTTTCTTATCCAAACTTCCAAAATTAGAGTTGTCTCAGACCTCATGCATTTTGCTGTATTGCTTGTGAATATATGTTTGTTTTCTGCATTCAGAAAAGATGGTGGAAATCTGAATGCTGGACGGATTGCTATACAGTTACTCCGTGCACCCCAGTGTGGATACTTTGACAAGGCAAGTGTCTGATTCAACTGATGTCTATTGACTGGTTGCTACAGTGCGTTGAAAATTTGAAGCCAATTTATGTACTTTTCCGCCCTTCTGAATCTTATTGTGATGTAATTGCAAGTAAATTATATTTATGTGTTGCAGGAGTGGGACATGGTCTCGTCAGATCATTGAGGACCATGGTGCGCTCATCAAACACAGTTGCTGTTATAACATTTCCATACAGAGTCCTATCAAATTCCTTCTATAAGAGATCGTAGCATCTGGCAGACACGCTGCTGTCGATTAAAGCAATTCTAGGCAAGACTGACTCTTTAAATTTTGTTTCTTGATTGCAATTTCGACCACCGAACATATGGAGCCTAAGTGTTCATCTCCTTGATCACCAGATGAGGACAAGGACTTTGCGAAACTCCTCACGAGATATCAGGATATGGTTGGTTTTCTACATGTGCATAAGGTGGCACAGACCAATAGCCATGTACCCAAGTCTTCCTAGCTGCTGTAAACAAACATTTTGCGACAAGCAGGTCCCTGTGATATTAGAAGAATCCACATTCTCTCTGAAGCTGCGTAAGAGGAGATCGCTGGTGCTAGAACGGTTGAATCAGGCTCCGGTGGACAGGTCGAGCGGGCCTTCACATGCCGCATCAGGCAGTTGCATCTCATCGACGGAAGGTTCACAGCTTGATTTTTAGTTCAGTTTCTGAAGCTGGTCTTTGAGAAGAGAGGGAATCATCCACTGGAGCATCACGGCATCGCCTGATGGCTAAGCTCCCGTGCTTCAGCATTTGGGGACACTGGAAAGACAGAAACGTAATTTCTAGAGGTTTACTTTGCTATGGAGGCATCTTGTTAGTTCGCATTAGCCTATCCTGTCTCACGTATCCTTCAGTTTTGGTGTATACCACTCTTGAGTACTCATTTGAGAAGGTTTGTACATTATATGCTAGTGGCAACAGATGTCTGCCAAGTTGATTGAATTGTCTTGAGCACATTGATAATGGCAGCTTTCAGCCCTTCCCTGCATTGCATAGTAGACCATGCTGCTAGAATTGCAAGATGCTGCAATGTAAAGCAGACCACAGTAACAAGGCATGACTGTAGATTGCAGTAACCCAGTAAGAAGTAATTACCACAGAAACACGAGGTAGTGGTAAACTAGTAACTAGGCATGCCTGGGGTGGCACAAACAGTCAGCCATAAAGAAATAACTTCAGATAATTACATGTTTCTAAGAACCATCCGAAGATGATTCTAGAGTAGAGATGCACATGATCAGGCAGGCTGAGTTGCTGAGGGAGATATTTACATAAGTTTTTGCCAAGATAAGAAGTTTCAGGCCTAAGTATGCACAGCTATGATTTGTTTGTAGGGTTGCACAATCCCAGGTACTTCAGGGAAATCTTCATCTTGCATCGATTTTGTGGTTTTTATCCAGAAGATGTAGGACAGTCTCCAAAAAGCATGTTTGCCACTGGTGGAGGGAGCCATGCTGCTTTGCCATTGCTTTGCACTTCTTGCTGCTGAAATTTCGGATGATGGTCACCACTCTGATCAGGGACGCTACCAACCTTTCGATTCCTTGGCTTAGCCATGCTCTTTCCAACAAAGATACCTAGCTTCATAGCAGTCAAGAAACCTATAGCAATGAACAGAGGCCTCACTGCCCAATGGAAGTCCTCCAGGTGCTCATACTTCTTCACAATCCCCTCACACTTGTCGAAGCTCACTGCCTCCACCTCAGAAGGATCTGCCAAGCAACTGCATACTTCACCAAGGCTAAATTTGCCAGGAAACTTCACAACAAGACACCCATTCGGGAGTATCTGTGAAATTCGGCCTGTAATAAACCCTCCACCTCTCTTTCGCTGCCATTCAAACCGTGGGCTTGAAATGTGGGCTTTCAGCCTCACAAACTGTCCAACACAGTACGCTTCAGCCATTTGGAGGTCCGAATATTCCCCCTTCCAAAGGGTGTCCATTCCTATCAAACCAACATACATGGTACCATTACGGTCAACGCTATGAAGAATTCCAACCTGAGACCGCTTCTTGTCCTCCTCCCTAAGCCGCACCCAGTCTCCAGCTGCGAAACCATAGGTTACCCTCTCCACTGTCGAGGAGCGAACCTTCAAAGGGTCATGTAGCCCATGGACTCGTACAAGAACATAATTATCATGTTCTCCATCATCCTCCAAGCCAACTATGGTTCCATCAGGGATTTCCATTGTTCCAGGAGTACAGGAGTTTTTGAGCTTTCTAGAACGGACCTTGTCACCAACTTGCAGCTTATCCTTAAAGAGCAACCAATTAGTGCGACTTAGTTGAGTTGGCCTTTCTCCCCTTAGATTTTCAGAACCGTCCCAGCCAGTGTTGTCATAATCTGCATCTTTAGCACTAAACAAAGAAAAAACAAAATCAATTTTGGGAAGCGTGCACTTCAAAGTACTGCCAGGACACAATAAAAATAATCACAGAAGCAAAACTAGGATATTGACAAACAATAAACCATATACAACAAAACTAAGAAAACATATGAGCATTAAAAAGAACGCAGTTCCATGCTTTCACATGACAGACTTCCATACAACTTAGCAGTCATAAACTATGATAGAAGCAAAAGTTACAACGAGACATGATAAAATTACTGATCTGATGGCAATTTCAACACAATTTATTAATTGCTGACACTGAAAAAGTAGATGATTTAGCATGCTACCTTTCAAATGCATGTAGGATATCTGTCATCAAGGGGCGGTCTCGAAAGTCATACTCAAAGCAGCCGGAAAGGACGTTCTCAACCTCTGGAGGCAAATTGTATGGGAATATTGGTTTTTCTTTCTTCAGGACAACCAACTGATAAACCTCATCTGGTGACTTGCCACGCCATGGCTGAATGCCACTGAACATCTCAAGGATGCTGCAGGCAAAACCCCATGAGTCTGTCTCATAACTAATTGGACCTCTGATGTTTGGTTGCCATTGTTCTGGGGCCATGTAATTTGGAGTCCCAAGTCTTTGGATGAGGTCTGGATTAGGCAGTGAAAGTCCAAACAGCAAGGATGGAATCCCAAAATCCCCTAGCACAGCATGGTCATGATCATCAATGAGGAAATTACAAGGCTTAAGATTTAGAACCAGTATCCCTCTTGAGTGTAGGTCTAGCACACCACGTGCCAAATCAGCGCCATATCTGCGAATTAAAAGAATTCATAAAAGAAGATACTCAAGCAAATGTCCTCTAAACAGAACATCATAAGCATTCTCAGAAATTGACAAGACATTGTGACTGTACTAAGATGAGAAAGGACATCTGGCAATTAATCAACCAGTACATTCAGCACATCACTGCTAAAAAGTTGGAAACTACATGGTTAGGTCCAAAAGTTAAAGATTATATGCATTGATCTTAACATTATTTGTGCCACCGTGATAGACTGGATGACAAGATAAGACAAACACTCAGAACATCACATATGTATAAACCTGTGGGGATTCCCATCATACCTTAAAACATCTGACAAAGGGAGTCTTCCACCTTTAAGCCGAGCCATCTTGTCTCCGATGGATCCTTCGTAAAACTTCATCGCTATACAAATCTGAAAATTCATGAAACAAAATTGAGCTATCAGGTCATCTTCCGTGCACAGTTGATCCAGCAACAAGGCTTGCCAGAAAAAAAAATTAACACATCACTAACAATGTACCCTTCCATTCTGTGTTGAGATCCCATGTAGGAAGCACACACTGCCTAGACCCTGGCATTTGCCAAAGATCTCATCAAACCGTGCCGAGAAGTGCTCCAGCTGGTCATCTTTAACCGGATGCAGCATCTTCACGGCGACCTCGTGGTACCGGTCATAATCCTCTGTCCTCTGATGGTGGGTTGCTATCCAGACATCTCCAAATGGACCTCTCCCTATCCGGTGCTTCAGATTCAGCACGCTCGGGTCGATCCACGGGCTTATCTGGCTCGGACTGGAGAACACCGTGCGGTAACGATCAGGGTCCTTCTCAAGCAACATGTACTCGAATGATTCGGTGGGCTGGGAGTCGGAGCTTTGCCCTGCCATTCCTGCCAAGAGAAGTTCATCACCGAAATATCAGCAGCAACCAAAAGATTTTCTTGTTTCTCTCCCAAACCATTATTGTGGTCTTCTAACTTATCACCGAGATTTTCCTTTTTTCCAGAGCACACCTCAACAGATAATAACCAGAAGATTTCCTAATAGGAAGTGAATTGACAGCTAAGGTTCCCAGCAATTGCTATACAAGAATGATCTGCAGGGGAATGCAGAGAAATTCAACACATACCAGGTGCAGATACAAGCAAGAATCACTCAATCGACCAGTACAACCGCACAAAAGTCAATGGGCAAGGAAAGGCGAGAACTTGGATCACGAACAACATCAAGAATCTACAAAAGAAGAACCACTCCGCTAATCTAGAGCGAGAATCGCTCGAATAACCGGTATAAAGGTTACAAAAACTAAACGGTCAGGATAAAGGTGAGAACCTGGATCAGTAGCAAATCAAGAATCCACAAAAGAAACGGATTCTCACCTGTCTTCCCCCCTCTCCTTTTCTACTTTCCCCTTCCCAAGTGATGTCGACGAATTGGTTTTGATTGATAAAAGATCTAAAAAGAAACCTAGGAATCGACTACGGTTACAGATAGTGGAGTGACATGCGAAGGTGAAACTAAAAACAACTGCGAGGGAAGAGCTGCGCTACATGTGCAGACACGCACTGATGGCTGGGTAGTGGTGTGGTGTGAGGAGGGGGAGGCGTACTTGGGGAGGAAGAAGGGGGCGGTGGAGCGGTGGAGAGCGGTTTTTTGTGGAGGCGGATTTTCTGGCTGCCTTTTCTTTGCGTCCTTTTACTTTTCGGGAAACTATAATAGTTGGTATACCGATGGAAGCAGTTCTATTTTTTATTCTTTTAGCATTCAACCGTTTATTTTTTATTATTCATCTGTCCTTTTACTCCTTTTATATAATATTTTAGTCACTAATTAGAATTTTTCTCCTTATTTTTTGTCTTTACCGTGCCTTCCACGTCCTCCACACTGTCCACACAATCAACGCCGCGCTTCCACTGTCCTCCACGTCATCCACATGACCGGCACCGTACCCCCGTCATCCCCCACATCATGCACGTGACTGGCGCCGCACCCCCGCCGTCCTCGGTGCCGTTGTCGACATTTTCGTCTAGGTCATCGTCGATGAGCGTGCCAACCCCGCCTACCTCGGCGGGCTCTGCGCCACCCGCCCCGTGGCCATATTTGGAGCGCATCCGCCGCAACGGGAGAGGCACCGAGGGGACAATCTGGATGCAACCACAACATCACCCATCACGCGCGAGATCCCTATCCTACTCACCAGCGAGCACCTAGCCTTCGTGCGCTGCCACAGCATGTATGAGCAGGCCGGCAAGCTCCAGATCCTGCTTGAATACATGGATGGGGGCTGCTGCATCGCGTCCAAAGCCTTCCTCGCCGATGTCGCCCAGGGAAATAAATTATTGTTGTGTAGGAAATAAATTATTGTTGTGTAGGAAACAAAATAAACTTTTCAAAAAATTAGATATTTCTATCACACGAAAATTGTTTCCGTTATACAATGATGTTGTTGTTGCATTGGTTCAACCAGTTTGTTGCATATGTTTTAACTATATGTTTCCGTATTACGACAATAATATTTCCACAGGTGTCTAATCTAGCCAATCCAATCCTCAATTGAACCAACTAAATCTAGAGTTTATTTCCTAAAATTCCAAGATTAGTTTACTTAAAAATTGGATCTACGTCGTTGTTGTATGCATGATGTTGTTGCGTTGGTTTAACAAGTTTGTTGCATATGTTTTAACTATATGTTTCCATATCACGAGAACAATATTTTCACAGACGTCCGATCTGGCTAATCCAATCCTCTATTGAACCAATATCCGACGGCTACGAAGTATTGCCGATTTGAACCAATATCAGCATGCCGATTTGTAATAGCTCCCTTACTTTTCCACTTTTGTCTATTTGGACAAAGAAAACTTAATTTGATTAGATTTGTAATTGAAGTACTTCTCTTTTGAAGAAGTTTATTGTTTAATATTTTTAAAGGTATGATAATATTTAATTGAGTTGCACAAACGATCTAATCTTTTTATACGAGAAACACTAAATGCAAACTGTAATCTGTAAACACGGTGCTTTTGGAGACTTTCAGAACCCGTTTGAAATGTGAGATTTTATTCCCTATAGCCTCATTTCGTATATGACCTGCTTGTTAGGGTGCTTCTTTTAAAGGGACTCAACAAATGAATCATACTTGGATTGGAAATGAATTTGTAAAGCGTGGTTAGGGTTCATGAACTGTGTTATGTTGAATATTTTTTAATAAACTATTATGCAAAGTCAGCGTTATGTCTAATAAATCAGATTATAATCTAATTAACCTCTGAGAAAAATACAACATTTACCACATGGATTGATACATCTCTCCTTTTTTAATATTAGCTAGAACTCAATTTGAACTTCTTTCATACAAATTTAACAAAGTTGATAATCAAACACAAAACATGTAAAAACGATTTGTAATCAAACAGAATTATCAATAGTTCACCGTAATGTACAACACAGCCTAATAGGTCACACATGAATTGCATAATGCGAAAATAGATTAAAAAATATCTATGCTAACTCGTATCAAATGGCCAAAGTTGATTTTTTTTTAAGTACGTAAAGTTGGTAAGGAGCACATCTTGACCAACTCTTTGAGCACTTTTTGATGCAACCACCGTTGTATGCCAAAGAGAGTGGGGATAGCAACGACGTTTCTTTCAGCCACTATCATTTTGGGCTTGTTCCAATAAGGTTGGCCCCAACCAACAATGCTCTACTGCGTGCCCACGCTATTGCTTTCTAGTACCCTGATCCTCTGGAGATCATGCAGAGTTATTCTTGGTGCAAGATTCAGGCTCTGTTCATTAAAAAACGGTGCTTTGTTCCTAGACGAGTGCTCCGTCAACTAGTAAACTTCAGGTACCCTTATTCGGATATAAGGACCGACAAAGAAGCATGAAATACAACCTACTATCTATGACTCCGACACTGGTACTGACACAAGAGCACACGAGGGTATAGATGACGGAAAAATGTAATTATATTGATCTTTTTTTCAATAGACAAACCCTCCAAATGAGAGAAGGTGTTCCCCTATTTATAGAGAGAAGGAAAAGATAGTGTATATTTAGGCCCCATTCGGGAACCCTCCGGCTTCGTGCTCCGCGAACTCCGCACGCGGAGCTGGCCCGAACGACCCAACTCCGGAGAGCTGGCTCCGCGGATCTGAGGCCGGGCTACGTGCAAAACGTGGAGCGAGCAATCTCCCGATCCAAGGAGCTGGAAAGAAGGAGTTGGAAGAAATTACCCGCAAATTGCCACCGCCAAGTGAGAAAAAACGCTTCGAGCAGCCCCCCTCTCTCTCTCTCTCTCTCTCTCTCTCTCTCTCTCTCTCTCTCTCTCTCCCTACCTCGCCTGCCTCGAGCGCCTCCGCCGCCCCAAGCTGTTGCACGCCAGCCCGCCCCGAGCTCCTCCGCGCCGCCTCGAGTTCCTCCGCGCCGCCCCGAGCTCCTCCACGCCACCTCGAGCTCCTCCTCGCCGCCCCGAGCTCCTTCGCGCCGTCCTGAGCTCCTCCACGCCGACTTGTCGCCTCGAGTTCCGCCGCACAAGCCGCACCCTCCAGATCCGGCGATGGGAGTGCCGCTGCCGGCCTCTCCTCCCGGTGGGGCTCGTCCCAGATCTGTCGCGGGACGGCGAAGCTGCTGCTCGGCCTGGACGTGACGGCGACGACGTGGAGGTGGGAAGACGCCGGAAGGAGGGGAGGAGGGCTACGTGGTGGGGATCGGGAGCGGAGTCGCGTGCCGAACGCTCCCAGCAAATCGCGATTTGGAAGGAGGAGCCGGATCGGGGAGCCGGATCACGGATTTGAGGATTTGGTGGAGGCGGAGGGTTCCCGAACGGGGCCTTATACTTTTGCTCCTAGGTAGTTTATGGTTTTACCCTTGGACACATTACACCATCAAAGAAACTTCGGTCCTTTCCTTCCTACCCCTATAGAATAATCATGACATATTTCTTGAGTCTTGTTTACAGTGCTCCCGTGTAGAAGTCTTGGGTCTCATTTATAGTGCTTCGTGTGACAGAAGTATTCTGTAATATCCCAAATGTGTAAAAGTTGGTTTTATAAATAGGTGAGGGAAATAAACCCTAGTTGCATCTCATCTCATGCATTTCCCTAAAGCTTATCGAGGTTAACATCCAGGTACCTGCATATCATTAGAATTCATTTATAAAGTTAAACAATTAAGAAATGACATAGTTGGAATTTGCAATTAAACGAGAAATCCAGTTTAAGATCCGATCCTCGCAGTGACGATCGACACCGTAGCGATGTCCGTGTCGTCGAGTTGATCGAAATCAAATATTAATTTGCGTGAATCGGATATCGGATGCTCGATCTAGGGCTTAAACAAATCGGCGGTCAAGATTAATAGCTGAAATAGAAAAAATAAAAAAATTAAATTATAACCAAAGGGGGGGCCAGGGGCCTTCGGCCACCCAGCCCCATGCTCCCGCACTCCTCCTTAGGAGTCGCCGCCGCCGCCCCTAGGTCGCACCGCCCACCCTCGCCTCCGGCGACCGCCACCGGTGGCCGGCCGTCGCGCTTCTGCTCCCCTTGCTCGCGCGCCACTCCCCCCTTTACCGCCGCCATTGCCGCATCCCCGAGCTCCTTCAGCTGTCGCCCTCGGTTTCCCCATCCATGCCGCTTCGCCGCTCATCCTCCCGCCGAGCACCGTCCCCGCCGTCCACCCGCTGCTGCCACCCGAGCGCCACGGTCCTCCTCCGCTGCTCGCCCCGCCACGACGCCGTGGCCACCCCCATCGCCGTCCGCCTCAGCGGATTAGCCCGCGCCGGCGAACCTCGCCGCCGGTCGGCGAGCCAGCCCCGCGCGCTGCCTCGGCTTTCCCTAGCGTGCCACCTCCCTCCGCAGCGCATCTCCCTCCATCAGCTTCCCTCCGCACGCCTCCTCTACTCCGCGCGCCCCCTCGGGCCTTTCCGCCGCCGCTCGTCTGCGATCTAGCGCCGCCGGATCACCACGCCCTCACCTCGGGAGCTCCTGCGCCTCACCACTAGAACCTCGCTGTCTTCACCAGCGCCGCCTCACCGCAGCATTGACGACCTGAACATCTGTCAGCGCCTCCCTCAAGTCCGGTGCATCATCCCCAACCCCGGCACCGACGAGCCTCACCAGGCTATCTCCTCCAACCCGAGCCGACCTCCCCTGTCTCTCGCTCTCATCAACGTCGGGTGAGTTCTTGCTCGACCAACTGAGGTCGTTGTTTTCTAGTTAGGATTAATCAAGCAACGGTTAATCTTCAGTAATCGATTGACTACCGCTAAGCATTTGGTTAAACTGTTGACTAAAGCACACCCAGTACAACTAATTGGCTTAATTGATGTATCCCTTAGGTGTATAACCGACTGATGCAGTTTGTTTCAATAATTAGCATCGCTGATAAACTAATGCTTGTTCACTGATTATTCCCCTTATGAAAAAAATACTTTCCAGATAGTTGCATACTCGGGTTAAGGAAACAACTAAGTACTCTGATGATTAGTTACCGGCAGAGTGAGTATTAGTTGGGTTACTGGGTGAAACTCAATTCATCGTATCTGATATGCAATTCTTAAACCACTACCCGCATGGTGCGAAGGAGTACATGTACTCCTGTCGAGGTGTTCTTATTTAACCGTGACCCCAATGCTCGTGGGTTATCAGCTACTTAACGAGTGGCGATCATCAACTAATATCGAACTAAGCAATTCCTTGATCATTGATATTTTATCCAGGCTGAATAGCAATTGAATAGATACGTAATCAGTATTGATTAAGGTTTATTGGCTATAAGATGTATCCGAGCATACTAACCATGGGCTACTTATTGCGCTGCGACAGCAAATGGGGTTAAAACATGTCGGTCAACAATTAGCACATCGTTTAACTACAACTCCAATAACTAATGTCTAGTGAACTAATGCACGGCATTAGGGACTGGCAGTCAAGGCTAGTCCATTGAGTTCTCACACATTTAACACCCGACTGTCAAGGGAAGTAGCCGAGTTAAGACAAGATTAGTTAAAGCTAGACTTGGATAGCACAACTAATACGCTGATTGCGTCAGAAAAATAACTAGTCATTGTGGCAATATTAGAGATGCTCAGCTAATCCAAATCATTAGATGCAGGATCAACCAATCAGTGGGTCTTGTTGTAAGACTAAAAACTAATAAGCTTAAGCATTAGCCAGTAGTGAGGTTTAAATAAATCGGTGTACCGATGGCTCCCATAGCCACCTGTTGGGTTCACAGCTGGTAATTAATTTTGAACCTGCTAAGAGTTAGTAAGTTAAACACACTAATCTAGCGCAAGGCAAACTGATCTAAATACTGATCAATTAGGACCAAATTCCTCACTGTAAATATTAGCTATCATTGAAGTGTAGGGCATAGCTATCCCTCTATACTATGTTCAGTCCGGTATCTAGCTCAACTAATCACCTTGTTGAATAAACCATGTGAAAATACGTGTGTGCTCTAGCTAATGCCTTAGTTGCAAATAGTTTCGATTGGACAAGGTACAACTCAATGGGTTCCTTATGTACCTAAGGATGACGTAATGGACCCACTTACCATCTCCAGGTAATATGTTAATACTAGGAATTTGATAACTAATACATTGTTCCTTACCGAGAAGAAGACAGGAAATGCTAAATTTGATTAAATTTATAGAACTCATAGAAAATGCATACCACCTCTAAATACATGTATACTAGAGAATCTAGCTTAACAACTAAAACCCAACCAAAATCTGCAATGAATATAAACCTGCTTATGTAATTGCATACTTCATTTTAACCCACCGTAGTTGCATCACACGTATTTTTGTAATATTTAAAATAGCTCCTTAGACTTGTTTTTCCTTTCTGGAGGTTATTTGCTTCTTATTGAAGTTTGCCTACCTCGGATTTTCTCATGAACGCTCGTGGATACATTATGCATCATCACCCTGCTTCCAGACAAGCTCCATTGCTTGTTGATTAATCATTACATTGTGTATTAATCCCTGTTTGGATCAATTAATCAAATTGAGGTGATGCTTGTGTGAATGTTGGCTTGATCGGTGCTTCATACCGCACTAGTATGTGTAGGACTTGTTGTTATGCAGCAGTTACGGCTGAGATTAAAATGTTTTATGTTGCCCAACCCAACTTGAATTTATATAGGTGAGATGCGAGAGCCGAGGGTGTGCTTGATGAATACGGTTGGTATATTTTGATGCCATGAATGCGACCCCCGGTGTTTGAAGAGTTTTGTCGCTATACCAACCTCAGGTAACTTCATCTAGCACTCCCTGTCACCCGCGTAGGCCCGACACCGAGAACACCACTATGGTATAATTGAGGTAAGTCTCGATACCGCGTGGAGCCTCACAACCTCCACGAGGAATGCACTCGTTATACCCGAGGTGGTTGAGTCGGCGGTGAAGGCCCGAGAGAAAGCTTGTACGTCACCAAGGAAATGAAACTAGGATATATGTGAGGTAAGTCTCGATACTGCGTGGAGCCTTATGAACTCCACGAGGAATGCACTCCGTATATCCGAGGTTGTCGGTTCGTTGGTAACGGTTTGTGATGCTTGTTTGTGATGCAAATATGGGCTAAATGGATCGTGGGCTGATCCAATTAAGTTAAAATGATTGTGTGGCTGATCTATGGGTGCTTGTAAATTGTTTCTAAAAGCTGGTGCTAAGGTTAATGTCCAGGTAATCCATTATGTATGCGTGGTTATTATCTTTATGTTGTTGCTACAATCTGAAATTGAATTGTGTAGCTTATGTTCATCCTATCTTTTATATGCAACTTAGACTTGATATAAATTGTGAACATTCACCACTTGTCAAACATGATTAATAACATGTTTTAATTAATTGATAAGCAATGTCTTGCGAGTACGGTGGTTGTACTCACCTAGGTTTATCCTAGGCAGGTTCATGGAGCATTTTGGACTTGACGTTCACTGCTTCGGTTTACCGCTTTCGGCTTCGACTCCTTGGAAATTTTGTGGGCTGTTTTGAGGTGATTTCCCCACCACCTCAGGTGTTTTATTGTTGTATTCACTGCTGTTTTTGCAATTCGAAAACCTGTATTCAGCCTTCGAATTGTAGATTATGACATATATATCTGTTAACTCCTTCTCAATAGAGTTTGAGCTGTGATATGAAGTTGTTATCTGTGATCATTCATACACAGTGCGTGTATGTTTGAAGTATATGGAATCGATCGTAAAGGGGTAATGCTTTCTCTTAGTGTTCGCTCGGCGAAGTGTTTCCGGTTGAGTGACCCGCTAGCTGAGATGCAGTGCCGGCTAGGCAGGGTGTGGACAACCGTACCGGGCCTTCGGGTGACCCACTAGCCTTCGGGCTGGGTTAGGGTGTGGGTGCGGCTGTCGGGCTCCTCCGATATCAATTCGCTTAGTGGGCTTAAGAGCGGCGTTAAACCTTTACCGGATCATGAAATTGTATGTGGTTCTGGGAAGTTTAGTCGCTTCCGGCCGGCCTGACCAACAGTGAAGACATACGACGATTGGTAAGCGTATGGTGTGTTGGTCAGGTGTCAGACCACTCCGCTTCGGTGTGCACGGCGCAGGTACCATGCCACCGGGCCGACTGGTTTCTCGATCCTTGACGATTGTCTGTTCCCTTAATCATATGTGATTCCCGGGTCCGTGACATATTCAGTCTCGTTTATAGCACCCCGCACCATAGAAGTCTTGTCCATGTTTACAACGCCCCGTGTCGTAGAAGTCTTGGATCTTGTTATAGTGCTACTTGCCGCAGAAGTTTTATGTCTTGTTTACAGCGAGTCTTGTGTCTTGTTTACAGCACTTGGTACGATACTGCATCGCAGGGTATTGGGTACTTAACGAAATTGATATAGAACTGAATTGTTACCTGAGTGTTTGTGTCAAGTTTTCGAGATGAGACGGTGATCCTTTGCACAACAGTTTCTATAGTAAAAATAATAGAGTTGATACTTCGAAGCAAGAGTACTCTATATGTTGTGGAGAAAAAAAATGATAGCACACCACAAGAACGTTAGAAATTGCTACTCTCCTGAAACAGACGGTCGAGAGAATTTACAGTTATTATTCTCCGATATCCAAAGTATGCGTTATTCCTTTATAAAGAAGCACGGATAAGAGTACCTATATGTACATCCCCAAATGGCGTAATTCCCTACGGGCTAGTGCCAGAAGAAAACGAGGCATTGCCAATTTGAGATCAGATTCAGTGCAAGAGGTGCATGGTGATGGTGTTTTAGAGTGGGATAGTCGACACCACAACAGCCTGTGACCAGGGCGGCTCGTGCACACGGTGAAGGAGAGAGTTTAAGGAAGGAAGTATAGTCGGTGTGAGAGAGGGGAATGACAAGGTTGTTGAGGAACAAGAACCAATTTGTAAAAAGTTAATACCCCACTTCGGAGTTGCGAAAATTTTCAAAAAAAAAGATGTAAATTGTGGACGTAGTATGTTTGGGCAAAAATATATCCATCTGATGGCTGTAAAGAAACAAGGAATGAGTGTAAACAGTAACTGTGAGTAATACACTTCTTTGTACAACCCACCGATAGAAATATTTTCCCAAAGTTCGGAGGTTGACATATCATCCAATAATATGTATGTACTTCTTTTTTTCAGAATTTTCCAATACTTCGAAGTGGGCTTTTGTTTTACTCGGATGCACATGCACTAGGTTCACCAAGACATTTTCCTATTTTTCCTATCTTTTTCTCCCTGCGAAGTTGAAAACCAGATCAAAGTGGATTGGTTATCTCAAGACACACGATCCGGAATATCTAAGCACTCTTGATTGTGTTTGAAAGAACCTTGAACTAAAGCCTGTGACGAGAAAGGAATCTTATCCTACTAGGGTTGTCTCGGTACTCAACTGAACAAGCTGACCAACTTGTGAGCTATTCTTATGTTGTCTCGGTACTCAACTGAACAAGCTGACCAAATTGTGAGCTATTCTTATGATATGGCTGAAACCACTTGCCTTGCCTGGTTCCATTTTCTGCAAGATTCATGCATGTGCGGCCAGCAGCGACACCAGATGCCACACTCTTCAGCAAAAGCTTCTCCGCAGAAACACACCACAGGTAGGCTCTGCTTGTACGCCTCCAGCTTGTGTAAATCTGCTGCTACGACAAATATAAATCCTGAGAAATTATAATCAATTTATTTTTAGTCTATCCTTGTACACCATGCAGGACTTCTAATCTTAAAATGTACTCTTAATCCTAATAGAAAACAAAACAACACTTGGATTAGGACTCATGACATACGTGGCATGCATCTTGCATACATAACACCTGCCTATAAATTATTTAGCTGAACAAGCACGTTAAGTGGAGAGAGAGAGAGAGAGAGAGAGAGACCAGACAAAAGATTGTGATCTCGTGAACTGCTGAAAAAGCAACACACTCTCAAAGTAAAGCTTGAACACAGTCCCCAACTCCTAATGAATACAAGCAGAGTACATGTGAAGTTAGGGCCTGAGGCAGCACTTTTTTGTACTGAAAAAAGAAGAATAATAAAGCACCAAGGTATCTTCACCTTTCGATTATTCATCTTCCTGATATGTTCCATGTTGATAGAATAGATATGATAGGGCACTAGTGGGGCCATCATCTGATTAAAGATAGAAAAGGAAAATGACATTGCTTCACTAAATGCATCTTCTTTTTCCTTTTGTAGAATTCAAGGGGCGGAATTAATTAATCCTCTATGATGTAAGAACCCATGAAGAAAAATATCTGGTTATCCAAAATAAGCACAGTTGCAGAATTGCAGTTCAAGTGGTATCGTCCAAATCGACAACTCAATGTGATGGTGAGGTGAAGCTTTGTCCATATATAGCCCAGTTCCTGTCAAACTAGAGAAGGTCTGTTAGAAACTAGCTTAGATACGTTGCTTCAGGGACATCATTTACCAGAGCTGTTCACGAATGACATTGCGCTCAGCAATTTGCGCACTTACATCATTACATGGCAGGTAAGCATCGATTTGGTGATGGTTCCTCCGGGTTGCAGAGATCTCATCTTGATTTGTCAGTCGACTGCGCGCCACTTGATTGACCTGCTGCTGCTCGATCGGTTAGATCAGTTTCTCTGAATCCGTGGTATTTGCAGGGTCAATGCATGATCTGCTTGCTAATCAGAAACCTTTTCCAACAAGTGAATACGTGTTTCTTTTATCGGGAAACAAGCAAGAGAATACGCATCTCTTTCTAGAAAAGAAAATGAACAACTGTTGTGCATGGACGCTTGCACTGAGGCTAGATACGTTCGTTCTTGGATCAAAGCCTACATGGGATCGATCTCTCAATAATCATATCTACGGATCTACCAACCGGCCGGGCTCTAAGTCCAACCTCCTGAGGCTTTGTTTGGTTCCTGGGAACCAATCCACGAGGGGTTAGATTGATCTCCCTCCCACCACCTAATTTCCTCATGGGACTAAATTTCTTTATACTATCTAACCTCCTGTCACTAGAGTTTATTTGGATAATACTATGATTAGCATGGATTGATGGGGAACTCCACATTTAGACATAAAAAAAGAGTCAAATTTTTTTAAAAAGATTTAGGGAATTCAAAGAAATTCGAAATCATGCTATCAGAGAAAGATTCAGGATATTCAAATCTCACTGGATTTTGAACTTTGATGTAAGTTCATCTCCTCGCCACACAAATATCTAAACAGTTCTACATATAAGTATTGCATGACACAAAATTTACAAACCAATAGTGTTAATTTCGCAATCTCTGTTTTGTCTAACAATAGTAACCAAAGTTGTCCTCACTTCCATCCTTCATAGACCTCTCTTTCATCCTTTATAGACCGAGAATAATAAGCAATGTTGCCAATGTTGTATCCACCAAAATGTATACTGCACATAATAAGAAATTATAACAATTAATATAAGTGAGGACAACTATTAACAAAATGTATACATATGTGTATTGATATTACACCTATTAGACTATCCCTTTGCACTTGACAGCGCCCAAGTCCTTTTCTGTTTTGAGGAAAACAACACCCAGTAAATCTCCAAGAGTAGCCATGGCAAAAAAAGCCCACCAAATGGATTTTGGTCCGCTATACCAAAGACAGCAAGCATATGACACGTCAATTGCGTATATTTCTTAGCAATATATGAATGGACGTAACAAATAAATGCTCCGCTAGACAGTCTTAATTTCTGAAATATCTTGCCAAACCTTGGTTACAAACATTGCCAACTAATGGCAAGCTTCAGCTTTTATCAAGTAAAGGTGGGAAGAAAACAGCCAGGAAATGGTCTACTAGGTGTAGCTGGAGTAACCAATTTACATGTGTACATAACCTTGTTATTGTTTCTTTATCTTTATCCAACGTCTTTCTAAAAAATTCTTCCAAATCATATATTGTGGTTTAATATTCTCAAGAGCATAATCAACCAGGTGATATAGTAACACTAAGAATTGACAGATCAGTTTTGCATAATCACATTCACATATGCATAAACAATAACAACTTAGTAAAAAGAGCTAATAGCTAATAGCAATACCTCTGACACAATAGTCAGAACTGAAGTGATAGCCATGGCAAAAAAAGGCCACCAAATGGATTTTGGTCCACGTACATATACCAAAGACAGCAAGCAGTCTATTCCTCCTTCTCCTATTGCAACTCACTAACGATGTTCAGAGTATAGTTGGCAGAGAGTACCTTATTACATCTGTTACTCCTAACAACATTCAGTGAAGAAAATACAACCAAACAATAAAGATCAGGGAACACACTTGAGCAGCAGCACAGGCAAGAAAACAAGCTAAAGTTCTTCAATTGAAATCAACGCATTCGAGTAAATCCATGATCCATAGCAGACAGTAATTAAACAACTACAGCGTTGCAACAGCGACTAAATTAATCTTATTTAATCACAGGTTCAGTTGTTTTCGTGTTAATCAGAATGCATTGATTGCTCACCTGTCAATTACTTAAAAGATGATTCATCGTACTCTTAACCTTACCCTGTTTAAATATAGAAAGAACATGTGTTATACAGCCCAACACCCTTTGCCTTCTTACTAGGTGCAACAAAATAATAAGAGCAAAGAAATCAAGTGGTACATGTCTTAGCCATCTCAGTTCTTAACCACATAAGAGCATCCTCTTGATCAGCACTAAGAAAAATCCCACGGTTTTACTTATTCTTGAACACACAAAGGATGTTTTTCATGGAATATTTTCACAATTTTATTCTAAGTTTTAGTCCCCCACCCATTTTGACCCCTATGGTAAAGGTTATTGTGTTCATGTAGCAAATCAACAAAAGCCTTTTCTAGTCCTGGATTCCATGCGGCTCTAGATCTCTCCACTACACAACGTAACCAAGTAATCAAGTTGTCAGAATTCTTATGTGACAAACTAATATAAGCAACTACAAATAAAGCCTTCTCTTTTGCAGCTTTAGCTTGTAGTAAGCTCATATGAGGAGAGCCTTTTGCAAATATAATTGTTGAGCATAATAATATTACTTGCTATTAGTAACATATAAAAGCAACAGGGAGTTCATATATACTAGTTAATACATGTTGAAAATCTTCCCACATATACTCCACTAACTACTATGCATGTTGAAAATCTTTCCACATTTTCATTGCAATCATGTCTCTCTCATTGTTGCCATGTTTGTTGTTCCTATGGTATTGTACATCACCGCTCGGAAGATCAACAAAATATGTTAGAGATAAATTATTTGGTTGGTTATCTAGCCAGCACTCATCGCCATAACATTTTGGCTAAGTGTGTCCTTTCTATTCCTAAAAGGTGCAGCTTTATCTCTTGATTTTGTTATAGGGACATGAGTGCCATCGATGACTCCTATGCTGTTCTGCAAAGAAAGAAACTACAATTGATTTTCATATATTTAAAATAGTTTATATTGATTTTGATGGAAGTGTTAAAGTAAGCACCTTGAAATAAGGGAAGAATTGTGGATCTGACTCGATCCTCCAATGTGGTTGCTGAAGATTGAGAAGTTTCAGAAATCAACGAGGGAGTGTGGGGATTATCTTAAAGAAAGATTTGATGTGGCAATGGAAACTCTCTCTACTATGCTTGAACTCATATTGAAGGCCCTCAAAGATGCATTGTGTGATAGCATGAACAAGAAGAATGCTAGTTTCTCCTCGACCTTCACTCTTGTATCACGTAATAGCTTTTCCCGTCTAAGATAATTTGCCAAAGACTGGAAAATTTGAGGCTCCATCCTAAATGCTACCCGGCAGTCTTTAACGTACTCTCAAGAATTTTCCTAACGCGATCCTTGCCGGATAGCATCGATGTATGACGTGGCCTTTTTTATCTTTGTCCTCTAGTATTCAAGAGATGTAATGTAGGGAAGAGAAAGAGCATCATGTCGTCGTCCTCCTCCACCCTCCTCTTCCTCATCCAATCTATCATTCGCAAATTCATTTTAGCACTAAAAATATAAAATAGTTAAAAGGCTACTAATACATATTCCATAGTAGGAGGAGAAACAAGAACGGGAGAAGGCATTGCTCACCTTGGCCTTGACATTGTCGATGATGTCATTTCTCCAACTCGAAGGTGATCCGGTGTCACGATAGGATCCCACGACAATGGAGGTTTGTCCTCTCCTTCTCTACCCCAGGCGGCAGTAATCTAGGAAAAAGCAAAGCAAAGCAAGTTCAATTTACTGAATTGAGTTGGTAAAAACCTATAGTAGCATGGATTGAATACACAAAGGTATGCAACTTTACACCAATAGAATCATGAATTTCTGATCCGTTTAAGCAAATATTACATCTTCCTCCTCACTTCCCATGCACTCAAGTCAGTTTGTGTCTGTACCTTGTGATCCTAGTTATCTCTCGTAGTTGCAAGCTGATCACCATGGCATGTATTAACACACACGCACACAGAGACGCACACAGTGATCATCAATATAAGCTAAGCCATACGCGCCGCTTGGATCCGGCTGCCGCCTCACAACCCAAATCCCTTTCCTTCCCATCAAATCTCTTCCTCCTCTTCCCAATAGTGCTCTCGCACCGCACATGGCGCCGTCTCAAAAGGGCATAGTGGAGTAGCCGCTGTCCTGGTTGGGCCTGTCGTGGGGATTTCACGGCAATATACATTTGTAGTAGGATTTGGGGAAGCGCACGAGGAAGATTCAAGCGGGTTCACGCAAGAGGTTTTTACCCAGGTTCAGGCCCTCCAATGGCGGAGGTAATATCCTACTCCTGCTGATTGTATTGCTAGCCTTGCGTGAGAAAGATTACGAAAGATTGAAGATGAAGTCTAGCCTTAGGCCTATCGAAAAGGAATCTCCCCCCTCTGCATGGGGAGCTCTGCCTTATATAGGTTGTACATGTGCCGACTCGGCCAGTCGACCGAGCTACAGTAACCGCATAATTTAATTGGAACATTCATTTAGTGTAACCGTCCGAGTAACGCCAGTCTTTAAGTAGGCGAAACGCATGTCTTGATGGAGTTGTAACGCCTTCCTTGATGACACTCGGCCGTTGCGCCCGTGCGGGCCTTATTTGGGCCTTCATCCGAGTGGGCCTCCATGGAACTCCCCGAGCCTGTTGGGCCGACTCGCTGTGCTGGGCCTACCCGGATGGGTTCCCCTGTCAGTAGCCCCCGAGTGCTTCGAGGTCTCGACACGGATGCCGACTGGCGAGCAAGTTGCGTATGCCCAAGTCGCTGGTGGAGAGACCTTGATGGACTCCCATGATACCTGGAAAAATGTTAGATTTGTGCTAAGTGCTAGGGATTCGGTGATACCCACGCTTTCCGGCTGGGGAAGTCGGCTAGTGGCCTTCCGGGAGGCGTATCATGAATTCCAAGTGAATCCGAAATAGCGCCTGGCATGTCCGAGTGGACCGTTGCCATCTTGTGCCCACAGGGGGGACGCCTTCGATCTTCAGCTTCGAAACCAAGTCCTCGAACTCCGGCATTGAGTCCCGAATCGGTGAGCCATTCTGCGTCGCTGTGGCGTCCGACTCTGATTCAGGGACCATCTTGCGCCGCTGTGGATGCCGGGTTCGTCCTTAGCTTGGGTGTTGCCGAGTGACCTGCGAACCCTGTCGGGTCGGCCATCGGCACCCTTTCGCAGAACTAGTCTGCTTCTGAGTGTGGCGGCCGGCGTGCCTCGGAATTGTTTAGTGGAGTCGGTACAACTTGTGATGTGTCCCTGTGAGCCAAGCTGACTTCAAACCGACTCGGCGTCCGAGCGTGATTCGACTCGATCGAACCGAATCCGGTCGAAGCCGGCTTGTGTCACACAGAACCGCCTTGACTGTACACGACGTTGCTTCAGCATTTAATGCGTGCAGTCGGTTGGACAGAGCGCCTGCAGCGCCGCAGTGCAATGATTTCGCCTTGAGTCCCGCACGAAGCGTGCCCGAGACATGCGCTGCCGCTGCTCTGACTTCGCGTGACGTCCGATGTGACGGTTCATCATGATTGCGCCCGAATCACGCGGGCGGCGCGCGCGGGATGGCTGCTGACGTAACGTTCGCCGGTCAAGACGCCTGGGACGCCGCGCCGTGGCGAAAAGGCGCCTGCATCCCGCGGGTTCGCGCGCGCGCGCGGGACGACGGTTGCCTCGGCGGTTTGCCGCCACGTCGGATGCACGATTGCCGACGGTTTGCCTCCCCCGGCTATAAAAACGGGCGTAGGGCAGCCGCACTTCTCATCTGTCTTCGTCTTCCTCGCGCCCAAGCCCTTTGCCTCCAGAGCTCCGCCACCGCGCACTGCTTTTCTCTTCCCAAAAGACACTCGTTCGCCGCCGTCCTTCAGCCACCCGACCATGTCGCGCGACGGCAAAGGCAAGAAGACCGACGCTTCCTCCTCCGCCGCCGCCACCGATGGGTGGAAAAAGGGCGATTGGGTCCCGTCGGTTGTCACCGACAGGATCCTCATAGGCTTCGCCGGCGAGGGACTGCTGCCGCCCCGCACCATCGGCAACTGGAGGGCGCCGTTTCAGGAGGAGAAGCTGGCTCCGCACGCGCACGAACGCGTGATGCTCGTCCCGTTCATCGAACGGGGCTTCTCGCTGCCCCCGCATGACTTTGTGCGTGGCCTCCTCTTCTTCTACGGCCTCCAGCTCCATCATCTGAGCCCCAATGGCATTCTGCACATTGCGTGTTTTATCACGCTGTGCGAATGCTATCTGGGAACTCGGCCTCACTGGGGGCTGTGGAAGAAGATCTTTGTGGTGAAAGCGCAGCCCATCAAAGCCGGCGGCCGACTGTCCGTCTGCGGGGGAGCCGGCATCCAAGTCAAGGCCGGCGCTAAGTACTTCAAGCTGCAGCTCCCGAACACCGTGCGGAAGTGGCAGGACGGGTGGTTCTACTGCTCGGATGAGCGCACGCCGACTGGCCATGAAGGGCTCCCCCCATACGCCGAAGGTCCCCTCGAGTGGCGGAAGCGTTGGAGCGCCAAGCCCTCCAGCACGGAGATGCCCGAAGTCGACCGACTCCTGAGGAGGATCCAGAGACTTCAGGAGAAAGGGCTCACGGGCACCGACCTCATCTCCACCTGGCTGAGTCGGCGCATCCAACCGCTTCAAGCCCGGGCGCACCCGATGTGGGAGTACTCGGGCTCGCACGACTCAACGAGGGTGTCGGTCAATGGGCTTCCGGATGATCTCTTCATGGGTCTCTTGAAGAACCTGACTAAGGAGCGAACCGGGCTCACCAGGGCGCCGCACGTGATGCCGTATTCTACCGCTCATCCCCCGCCGACTGTAAGTGTCTCGCATTCCGAGTCAGATCCTTGAATATTGTTGTTTATTTGTTTCTCCTAACACCAAGTCTTTTAATGCTGCAGACTTTCCTTGATTTGAACTCCATACCGCCACTCCCCGAGCAAAGCTCAGCTTCGGAGGCGTTGGATGACGTGGAGGTCGACGAGGAAGTCCCAGAGGGCGGCGTTCAGGTCGACTCGGACACCGAGTCGGAAGGGGCCCCCCTGACTATCAAACGGAGGCGTGACGACGATGCCTCCGGGTCCAAGACCCCGCAAGCGGGGGCGGAGCCGGCTCAAGTGGAGTCAGCCGCCAAGCGGGCACGAGCCGCACCTGCCGGCCCCGCGGCACAGGCTCCGACTCCCGTGACCAAGCCGAGTGCACCTCAGCCGGCACTCGCCGGTTCCTCCGGGGGTCCGCCCGCCCCGGGGAAACTGAAGAAGAAGACGATCCCCACAACCACCAGGTACGAGTCTTTTTGCCTTGCCTCATACTCCGGTCGAAGATGAAGATGCTGAAGTCGGTTTTGTTTTTAACGTTGCAGAATCCAAAAGAAGTTCTCCGACAAAGGAGACTTCTCAGCCGGCACACCCGCGGCCCCGACTCTGGTTCCGCCGCCGGAGTCGGCTTCCCGGACTCCAACTGCGGCCGAGCCCAGCGCACCGACGCCAACCGTTCTCGCTGTGGCAACGGAGTCGGCCTCGGGTGCCAAATCGAGCGCGCCTCTGGCTGCGGCCACGCCAAGCACGCCGCAGCCTGTTGCTCCCACGCCACAGCCTGCCGCACCCGTGGAGAAGGTGCCGGAGTCCGACGTGGGCGCCGGGTCAACCGAGGCTCCGACTGACGACCTGCAGCCTCCGCCAATTCCCTCCAGCGAGGCGACGACAGAGCCGGCGGCTGTGATCGGCGCCGACTCCTCAGAGCCGACAGGTGGAGCCGAAGGCCAGCTCGTCACCGAGTCTTCTCCGGTGGCCGAGCAGAGCCTGGCCTTGGCTCCGGCGCCCGCGACCGAAGAGTCAGCGTCGGGTTCGTCCGGAAGCCTCGTCCCCACGCTGCTGTTGCCGAGTTGCAGCACGGGGAACTTGTCGGCTGCGGAAGAAGCCACCGACCGCGTCGCTGCCCTTAGCTCCAAGCTTAGGGAATTCACTGACGCGGCTAAATCCTTGGCGGACTCGGCCGAGGTTCTTGAGTCTTCCGTCGGGGTAAGTTTTGCATCCGATTTTTGTTTAGTTCTTAACACTGGGAGCACGATCAGTGCACCCAGTGGGTGTAGCCCCCGAGTCTCTAGCCAACTGGTTGAGTCGGCTGGAGACTTATTAATTCGGGTTACGCTGACGAAGCTTTTCCTTGTCCAGACTGCGATCCGGCTCGGCGGAAACGGCCCGGCCCTCATGGAGAAGAACGCTTCCCTCGAGAAGGAGTTGGCCGAAGAAAAGGCCAAGAGTCGGCAGCTCGAAGAGAAGCTCGCCGCCATCGGGAGTAAGTATCCAGGTCTTCAGCTCATTTGCCTTAGAAGTTTTACTAGTATTGACTTTCTTGAGTCGGCAGACATCGAAGCCGAAAACGCCCAACTTCGAAAGAAATGAAAGCGATGATCCCGATGGTCAAAGTAACAGAAATGCTTGACGCCAAGGTGGTCGAGTTTGAAAGCGAGCTGCACGAAGCTCGCGCACAAATGAAGACCGCCGCCATGCTGCAGTCGGAGCATGAGAAGTTGGTGGCGTAGTACGAGCAGTCGCAGGCCGCGAACCACAAGCTGCAGGCGGCCGTCGACGACTTCTCCAGGAAGATGACCGAGTTGCAGCAGCGACACGCCGCGATCATCGTCGACTGGGAGAAGCGCGAGGGAGAGCTCATAAGCCAACTTAAGAAAGCTAATGAGACTCTACTCGGTAAGCCCCCGAGTCCTTTACTTCTCTCTTTTTGCACGCTTCATTGTCCATTTCCTTACAATAATTCGCACCCAGATGCTTGCCCAGAACTGGAGGAGCAGGCAAGGCGGGCGACGCTCCGACTTCGTGCACTATCAGACCCGGCGAGGTCAGCTCTCGACGCGTTCTGGACACCTAAGCAGATGTCCGGCTGCGTCATGACTGTGGAGGATCGACTCCTCCAAGTCAAGAGCTTGGTGCAGAACATGAAGTCGGCTGCCCAAAGCCTCTGCGCCAAGCTATGGCCCGGAGAAGAGCCGGGCTCCAGCATCTTCGCCCTCGCCGACAAGCTCTCGCAAGGCTCGGCGGAGGTGGAGAAGTGGAAGGAGTCGGCAGCCCGCTCGGGAGCCGGCATGGCGCTGGCAATGGTGCTGGCACACCACCCCGACGCGGATGTCGGCAGCATCTCCGCTGGAGCACCACTCGACGAAGAGGGTCAGTCGGTCAACCCTCTGGAGCTCCTTCCCCGAGTCCGCGCCGCCGCCAGCCGGATCGTCGACTTCACCGACCTGGAGGAGCGCGTAGAAGCAACTCCAGAAGAATAAAAAATATGATGTAATATCTCTCGGTATGCCGAGTAGAAAAAATGTAAAGACTATGTTTTGCTTTGAATGAAAGTACTTTCAAGTTACTTTGATTTTTTACAAGTTATTTGGTTCGTCCGAATTTGTTTTTTCCGCCGAGTCAAATCTTTTCGCGTGCAGGCCGACCTTTAGCTTTTGCTCTTGCCAACCGGATAGCCGGGTTGCGACTGTAGTTGGGGACGAAGAGTGGGCATTAGGTACCGTACACGTTTACTTGGACGCTCGTATAGAAACAAAGTTAGGAGACCCGAAATAACTTGTATCGAGTGATAAATCACCCAGTGGGTTGAGGTAGCTTCCGGGGGTTGCCCGAAGTTAAGACACTCGGTTTTTTTTAAACGTAGCCCCCGGGAATGCCCAAGGGAACGTAATTGAGATATAAAAATTTAAAGAAACAAAGTGCTTCCCGAGTGCCGCTCGAGGGAAACAAATGTTTATTTATAACGAAAAAATAAACTGTTGGAAGTACAAAGTTTAAGTGAAAAAGGGATGTAGCTGAGCAATATTCCAAGTCCTTTCAGTGACTGCGCGGTTGCCGGGTCCTCCAGTCGATACGCGCCGTTGTGCAGCACCTGGTTGATGATGAATGGACCTTCCCAAGGCGGAGACAACTTGTGCATGTCCGCTTTGTCTTGGATTAGCCGGAGGACCAAATCTCCTTTGTTGAAGACTCGACCCCGAACTTGCCGACTGTGATAGCGGCGCAAGTTCTGCTGATAGATGGCCGAACGTGAAAGGGCGAGTTCCCGTGCTTCCTCCAAGAGATCCAAATCGTCCTGTCGCGCCGACTCAGCATCCTTTTCTACATATGCTGTGACTCGCGGGGAGTCGTGGAGGATGTCACTCGGCAGGACGGCTTCGGCTCCGTAAACCATGAAGAAAGGCGTGTAGCCAGTCGACCGGTTTGGAGTTGTCCTTAAACTCCAGAGGACAGACGGAAGCTCGTCGATCCAGCAGCCGGCGGCCCGTTGCAATGGGACTAACAGCCGGGGCTTAATGCCTTGAAGAATAAGAGCATTGGAGCGCTCAACTTGGCCATTGGACTGCGGATGAGCCACGGAAGCAAAGTCGATTCGGATTCCATGATCCCGGCAAAACTGGCGGAAGACTTCGGCGGTGAAGTTCTTGCCATTGTCGGTGATGATGCTATGGGGGATACCGAATCGGAAAATGACTCCCTTCATGAAATTGACGGCAGTCGGACCATCGAGCTTCATGATTGGCTTGGCTTCAATCCACTTTGTGAACTTCTCCACCGCCACAAGGAGATGAGTAAAACCTCCTCGGGCTGTTTTAAGCGGACCCACCATGTCGAGTCCCCACACGGCAAAGGGCCATGTGATTGGAATGGTCTTGAGCGCGGTAGCCGGCATGTGTGATTGGCGGGCATACCTCTGACACCCTTCGCAGGTTCGAACGAGTTCTTCTGCATCGGCATAGGGCAGTGAGCCAGAAGAAACCGTGACGAAAGGCTTTGGCGACTAAGGCCCGCGACGAAGCATGGTGGCTGCAAAGTCCCGAGTGGATTTCTTCAAGCAACATTCGGCCTTCTTCCGGCGAGATGCAATGCTGGAAGATTCCTGTGGTGCTGCGCTTGTAGAGCTCAACGTTAATAATGGTGTAAGCTCGAGCGCGGCACACAACGCGGCGCGCTTCAGTCGGATCCTCAGGTAGCTCCTTGCGCAAAAGGTAAGCAAAGAACGGCTGAGTCCAGAGGGGAACAACCGCCAAGACAGCTTCCGGGTCTGGGTGTGGCGACCCGACTTCAGATGATTCGGTTACCGACTCCAGTTTGACGGATGGCTGGTAAAGTTGTTGAAGGAACACTCCAGGTGGTACTTTCTCTCGAGCAGTGCCAATCCTGGCAAGGGAGTCGGCTGCCTCATTATCAGCCCGACGAACGTAATGAAGTTCGAGGCCGTCGAAGTATCCTTCCAACCGACGCACAGCAGCACAATATGCCACCATGGTGGGGTCCTTGGCATCCCACGTCTTCATTACTTGCTGCACCACCAGATCGAGTCGCCGCGGCAAAGGAGCCGGCGAATGCCGAGTGAGACTGCAATACGTAAGCCATGCAATAGCGCCTCGTATTCCGCCACATTGTTGGAGGCGGTGAAGTGGACTTGCAGCATGTAATTCAGCTTGTCGTCTTTGGGGGAGATGAGTACAACTCCAGCCCCCGTGCCTGCGAGCATCTTCGAACCGTCGAAGTACATGACCCAGTGCTCCAAGTGCACTTGAGTCGGAGGGGACTGGCTTTCGGTCCACTCGACGATGAAGTCCGCTAGAGCCTGAGACTTGATAGCCTTGCGGGGCTCGTAGCTGATGTCATGAGGCATGAGCTCTATTGCCCACTTAGCAACTCGGCCCGTGGCGTCCCGATTGTTGATGATATCAGACAAAGGGGCGTGGCTAACCATGGTAACCGAGTGGGCTTGGAAAGTAATGTACCAGTTTCCGAGTCGCCAGGAACACGCCATAGACGAGTTTCTGGTAGTGCGGATAGCGCTGCTTCGATTCGGAGAGGACCTCGCTGACGTAATAAACAGGTCGCTGCACCTTCTGTACTCGGCCTTCTTCAGCACGCTCCACCACCAGAACAATGCTGACCACGTGATTCGTGGCCGCGATGTACAGCAGCATGGGTTCTCCTTCCATTGGTGCACCAAGGATCGGAGGCGTTGACAGAAGGCGCTTGAGATCCTCGAAGGCTTTTTGAGCCTCGTTCGTCCACTCGAAGGAGTCGGATTTCTTGAGAAGTCAGTAAAAAGGCAATGCCTTCTCACCGAGTCGGGCAATGAACCGACTTAAAGCGGCTACGCACCCGGTTAGGCGCTGGACAGCCTTCAGATCCTTCGGTTTGCCCATCTTGATGATGGCATCAAGCTTGTCCGGGTTCGCTTCAATTCCTCGCTCGGAAACGATGAAGCCGAGTAGCTTGCCGGCAGGAACTCCGAAGACGCACTTCTCCGGGTTGAGCTTCATGTCGAACCTCCTGAGATTGGCGAAAGTTTCGGCCAAATCAGTCAAGAGGTCCGATGTCTTCTTTGTCTTCACCACAATGTCGTCAACATAAGCCTGGACATTTCTGCCTATCTGGTCGTGCAAATATTTTTGCATACAGCGCTGATATGTTACGCCAGCATTTTCAAACCAAAAGGCATGGTGATATAACAAAAAGCCCCAAACGGGGTAATGAAAGAAGTCTTTATTTGATTTGATTCTTTTATTTTTATCTGGCGATAGCCTGAATAGGCATCCAGAAAACATAGACGTTCACAACCGGCCGTGGAGTCGACAACTTGATCAACACGGGGTAAGGCGAACGGGTCCTTGGGGCATGCTTTGTTTAGGGACGTATAGTCCACACACATGCGCCAAGTTTTGTTCTTCTTAAGAACCAGAACCGGGTTTGCCAACCAGTCCGGGTGAAGAACTTCCTTGATGAACCCGGCTGTAAGGATTCGGGCGATTTTCTCTCCGATAGCTTTGCGCCGGTCTTCAGCGAAGCGGCGGAGAGACTGCTTGAATGGCTTCGCGTCCTTGGCGACGTTGAGGGAGTGCTCAGCGAACTTCCTTGGAACACCCGGCATGTCAGCTGGCTTCCATGCGAAGATGTTCTAATTCTCACGAAGGAAGTCGACGAGCGCGCCTTCCTATTTGGCCTCATGGTCCGTCCCGATCTGGACCGTCTTAGACGGATCCTCAGGATGGACCTGGACACGTTTGGTGTCCTTGGCCGACTGGAAGGTGGACTCGGTTGCTGCCTTTTTGCAAGGTGGAGCTTGGTCTGGGTCAACTGACGCTTGGATGCTTTCCAGCTCCTGAGCCGCAATCAAGGATTCGGCTATATCCGCGCTGGCGAGGTCGCACTCGTTGGAGCGCTCAAAGTCGCCAGTGATGGTGATGACGCCCTTTGGACCCGGCATCTTCAGCTTGAGGTACGTGTAGCACGGCCTAGCCATGAACTTGGCGTAGGTCGGACGACCAAAGATCGCATGGTAGGCGCTTTTGAAACCGACTACCTCAAAAATCAAGGTCTCGACCCGGAAGTTGCTCGGTTCGCCGAACACAACTTCTAGGGAGACCTGACCCAGGGGCTTGGCGCACTTTCCAGACACTATTCCATGGAAGGAAGTGCTACTGGGACGGAGCTGGGTCTCCGGGACCTGCATCTTCTTCAGAGTATCCATGAAGATTATGTTGATGCTAGAGCCACCATCCATCAGGACCTTGCGGAGTTTGAACCCGCCGACTTGCGGATCTACCACCAAGGGATGCTTGCCAGGGCGAGGGACTCGGTCCGGGTGGTCGAGTCGGCTGAATCCGACTGGCACCTCGGACCAGTCCAACCATTGAGGAACCGTCGGCGCCGTCACGTTGACTTCATGACAGCGCAGCTTCCGACACCTTTTGGAGTCGGATCCTTGGAAGATCATGAGTACACCCCTTTGAGGGGGGTACTGCGCGGCGCCACCACCTGCAGCGGATCCTCCTTCTCCGCCGACGTCAGGCTCGGGCTGCTTTTCTTCCAGAAGACGTTGCAGGAAGCTGCATTCCCGGGTTGAAAGCCCCGCCTAATAGTCGCGGTGCTGTGGAAGGAGCAGGGCCTATCGAGGATTTCCTCGAAGGTGAGCTTCGGCGCCTTGCGCTGCTGCCAAGGGCGCTCTTTCTTCCGGCCAGCGTCGCCACGCTGGGGGCCACGTTCAGCGGCCGCGACCAGGTCAGCTCCGCTGACCCCATCTCCGCCGCCAGCCTTCCGCTTCGGGGGGGGCGATTGTCCACACGCTTCCGACCCGAGTCGGTGGGGACTTTCTGGCTTGAGGATTCGGCCTTTGCCTTGCCTTTGTCCTCGTACCGCATGGCCTCCTCACCCGTCGCGTACTTGTTGGCGACTTCCATGAGCCGGCCCATGGTCTGGATGTTAGACCGGGCCAACTTGTGCTTTAGGAGCTCATATTTGACTCTTTGGAAAAAGCCTGAATGGCCTGCGTCTCGGTGACGTCTTCAATGGAGTTGCGTAGCCGAGTCCAGCGCTGGATATAGTCGCGGACTGACTCCCCCTTCTCCTGGACGCAAAGCCATAGGTCTTGCGCATTCCCAGGGCGCTTGTATGTGCCCTCAAAATTTTTGATGAAGGCCTCTTGGAGGTCCCTCCAGTCATAGATGCTGTCTTCGGGCAGGCTATTAAGCCATGCCCGAGCCGACCCTTCCAGCATCAGGGGTAGGCTTCGGAGGGTGACACGCTCGTTGCCTCCTCCAATATTGCACGCGACTAAGTAGTCGGCAAGCTAAGTTTCCGGCTTGGCAGTGTCGTCATACTTGTCGACGCCGCTGGCGATCCAGAACCAGTCCGGAAACGGCTCAAACCGAATCCGCCTGCTAAAACACAGCGGACCGGTGGAAGCAGAGCCGCCCGGCTGGTTGACCTCGTCGCCACGATATTTAGCCCGCAACCTGGCCGCCCGTCGTCCCTCGATGTCATCACGAGCATCTCGGGCATCGTTTGCCCGGGCTCGGAGGGAGCTGGCCTGACGTCGCTCCGCCAGGAGTCGGTTGATCTCCTGGCGAGCGTCAGGACGCCGATTCGTGGATCGACTCGGCTGTGACGAGCCCACAGTAATGGGGCGACTCGGAGCCGCTGAAGGCCGGCTCCGCGTAGCTCCGGAGGCCAGTCGGTTGCTGACCGACCCGGCCTCGTTCTGCTGCTCCACCGCCGTCTTCATCAGGGTGACGACTCGGCGGTGGATCTCTGCCGCGGGACCATCCGCCGGGGGCGGTAGCGAGTCGGCCAAAGCGGCAGCCGCGAAGAGATTTTGGGCCGGTGTTTGATAGACAGGGACACCGTTCTGCTCTCGCCCGAAGAGAGGGGCCCGAATAGCCCGGCTCCTCCGGGCGGTTGAAGAAGCACGCCGGTTCGCGCGGCCGCATGAACCGTGGGGTTCGTCTTGTTGCCGTTCTCGCTGCTCGAGAGCCGCTTTCTCTTGATCGAGACGTTCTCGCTCAGCAAGGAGGGCTCGCCGAGATGCCTCTAAGGCCCTCTCGGCTTCCGATTGCCCGTCGATGGGCGTGTGCAGGTGCTCATTCGCCGCCCTGGCCGCTGCGGCTGACGTACCCGCGTCGTTCGTGGTGCCAGGGCCCAACCACGTACACCTCTGCCGAGGCGGTTCGGCTATGCGAACTCTCGTCTCCGTCGGATTCAGAATCCAAGACGGGGAGAAGGGATTCGGCGCCCACCATGGCGACAAACTGGGAGCGCTCCACGCCTTTGCCTGGAGCGGAAGGAGATCCGAGCTGGTGTTCAGGCTCCGATTCCACCGTGGAGCGGGGACGCGGATCTTGAAGGTGCAGTTGGCCGAAGACGTCGGCCACAAAACGAAGGTTGCCGAAGAGGAACTCTGTGCCTTCGGGGTGCGCGGCGAACAAGGCGTCGCCGGCGATCAGCTTGCCACCGGTTGCGGGAGTGGGTCCCACCTGGATCATGGCTCCAACACGCGCTTCCCCTACCTGGCGCGCCAACTGTCGCGGGGATTTCGCGGCAATATACATTTGTAGTAGGATTTGGGGGAGCGCACGAGGAAGATTCAAGCGGGTTCACGCAAGAGATTTTTACCTAGATTCAGGCCCTCCAATGGCGGAGGTAATACCCTACTCCTGCTGATTGTATTGCTAGCCTTGCGTGAGAAAGATTACAAAAGATTGAAGATGAAGTCTAGCCTTAGGTCTATCGAAAAGGAATCTCCCCCCTCTGCATGGGGTGCTCTGCCTTATATAGGTTGTACATGTGCCGACTCGGCCAGTCGACCGAGCTACAGTAACCGCATAATTTAATTGGAACATTCATTCAGTGTAACCGTCCGAGTAACGCCAGTCTTCAAGTAGGCGAAACGCATGTCTTGATGGAGTTGTAACGTCTTCCTTGATGACACTCGGCCGTTGCGCCCGTGCGGGCCTTATTTGGGCCTTCATCCGAGTGGGCCTCCATGGAATTCCCCGAGCCTGTTGGGCCGACTCGCTGTGCTGGGCCTACTCGGATGGGTTCCCCCGTCAGGGCCCGATCTGGAGGCCACACTAGGCAGGGTAACTAGATGGTGGACAACCTAAGGAAATTCACAGGCAGCTTGGTTGCAGCCAAGAGCATCAGGGTAGACCAGATCTTCCTGCTGGTGGATGTACAGCTCAAGATAGACGTCATCGAGGAGAAGCTCAACTCCTCCGCGAACGAGTTCTCCACCCGCATAGTACACAACTCCGACAAGATCAAGAATGTGATGGATAAGATGTGAGTATGGCTGCTTGATTAATTAACCACCCAAATTTGCAGTGCATTTTTACATAGATTTTTACTCGGTTCTCCATGATTATTCTGCTGTGAATGCCGTAATGTGACTTTCATTTTGCTGCTTTTAGGCAATACTATTTGAAGGCAGTCATGGCGAGGGCCCCTCAGGCCCAACCGGAAGAGCGCGGCCAGGCCTGTGCCCCGCCGCAAGCCGCACCTCCACGGATGGATCGCATGGGCTCGCGGTTGGCTCGAGTTCAGCCACTCCTCCGCTAGATCTGCCTTCACCTAGGAGCAGTAGCATGTTCAGCAACTCCTCGAATCCATCTCCTACCAAATGCATGCACGACCACTTCGTCTACCGCGTCGGTGCTTGGCCAAGAAAGCAACGGTGGACGAGCACGCGGGGACGAGAGGGGAAGGGAGAGGAGAAGGAGGAGCTTACCGGGGAGGATGCTGTCGTCGGAGAAGAATGACGCCAGGTAGGAGAGGATGGCCACGCTGTCGGGAGGATCGGGTTGCGTCGCATCGCGTCGCCCTGGTCACTCAGGAACTTCCACACAGTTCCAGGAGATGCTTCTTAGCCTCAGAAATGGCCCTTAGCGGAGGGATTGGATGGGCTTTTCTCGGGTGAGCCAAAAAACCAAACAGCCAAATGGGCCAGATCAGGGATTGTAGCCTGGTCGGGGCTTTCCACGTGGATTGGGCCGCAATCCTTGCCTATCCCGGCCTATCCAAACAAGGCCTTATGGTGAGATAAGGCATCAACAACTCCATTTTCCACGCCTTTCTTGTACACTAGTTGTTACTGAAGCCCCATAAGTTTTATGGCGGACGCTACAAATCGGTATGCCTATCCTAGGATTTCTAGGCATAGCCCTGCAACATTGATTTTCTTTCTCACGGACGGTTGGATCGGCATGCAATAGGTTGGTCCAAATCGGCGGATTGTTTCCGTGAAACAAACAGCTAATAACCCGGGATTTACGCCTTGAGTGTAAGGAAAGAGCTGAAATGAATGCTTTGTTGCCTTGTGCTGCATGGCGGGCATCTTCTTCTCCATTTCTGGTTCTGTACAGCTCGCGTGCCAGATCTCTGCAGCTGAAAATGGCGCATTTGATTCGTGATTTAGAGATTCCTCCCTCAAATAATCATAGATCTCATCCACGAATTGTTGGACCAAGTGTGATGGACGTCCAAAACAGTGCGGCAGGTATTGGGGAGCAGATGAACTTTCTTAATCCCCCTATTGCTTTCGTGGATGATCGGGAGGCCAGCTCCATTGCAGTTGTTTCGGTGAGTTTCGGAACCAAACTTTGATATTGCTCCTTGTAAAGCTTTGTTTCCCTATGTTTTGTTTCGTCCTCCCTGAAAATCTGATGGAAAACACGATTATTGCATCCAGTCTGAGGTTGAAGATGAACAGTGATGTATCTGCAACACATGTACATTGCTTGGGAAACATTTTATGATAAGGTGATGAACATTATGTTGCATATGCAGTGTACAAACATGTTTAGCGACCTGAATAAACATTTAACGTTTACGTGAGAAACAAATATTGATTGCAATAAATTTAAACGATTATTGCATCCAGTCTAAGGTTGAAGATGAACAGTGATGTATCTGCAACACATATACAGTGCTTGGGAAACATTGTATGTTAGGGTAATGAACATTATGGTGCATATCCAGTGTAGAAACATTTTTAGCGACCTGAAACAACATTTGACGTTTACGTGAGAAACAAATATTGATTGCAATAAATGATTATGGACTAACTCGTTGAAACATCGATTGCAGCTCAGCGATGACAAAATAGAGCCAACAGGATTGCCTCAGGACATAGATGATGACGAAGCACGTACTTATGATGGTCATGAAACAAACACTGTTGTCGGAAATGAGAGTATGATGGAGCATCTTGTTCCATATGTGGGAATGGTGTTTGATACAGTAGAGGAGGCACAAAAGATCTATAATGAGTATGCACACAGATTAGGGTTTGGAACAAGGATAGGGTCCTCGAGGAAGAGCCAAAAAAAGGGTAGTAATCAGTTGATCAGGAGGGTGTTTGAGTGTGCTCATACAAGGAGAACGAGTCTCAAAGTTAGCGAAACAATGGTCGATTGTGGAATTGAATCAAGCAGTGAGAAGGAAGATAGTTTACCTGAAAGAAATGGTGATACTAGGGCACGAAACTTGATGAAACGTCACGATTGCAAAGCAAGCATGGTTGTTGGTAGTCGGAATGGGAAGTGGATGGTTACGGTTATGCGCGAGGAGCACACCCACCCTATGGTCACTCGGGTGGAGAGAACACGGTTCTATAGATCTCACCGTAAAGTACCATATGAAGAATATGAGTTCTTGAAGACGTTGCATCATCGCAACATCCAGACCTCGCACATTATGGCACTGTTAGGAGACCTGCATGGGGGCCTCCGCAATCTTCCATACACAACTAGAGATGTTGAAAACATAAGGACAGTCCTGAGGCAAGGACTGAATTGGCGCGACATGGCGGTCACCGTGGAGTATTTTCAGAGGCTTCAAGCAGACAGCCCACAATTTTACTATGCATTGAAACTAGATGAAAACCACGCAGTGAGGGGATTGTTTTGGGTTGATGGAAGGACAAGACAGCTGTACAAGAAGTTCAGGGATTGTGCTTTTTTTGACACCACTTTCTGTACAAATAGGTATAACATGCCGTTCGCGCCAATTGTAGGGATCAACAACCACAACCAGACGATAATGTTGGGATGTGCCCTTATTCCTGATGAAACTATTGAGACATTCAAATGGGTCTTTGAGAATTGGATGGTTGCTATGGATGGAGAACATCCGAACTGTTTGATGACAGATCAGGACCAAGCAATGAAAACAGCTATACATGAGGTGTTTCCAAACACTAAACATAGGTGTTGCAAGTGGCATGTGTTGCGGAAAGCGCAAGAGAAGCTTGGGAGGTTATTCAATACAAGGGAAGGGTTCGAAACTGATTTCTTTGCATGTATAAATGACACAGACACCGTTGGGGAATTCGAATTGTCATGGCAACAGCTGATAGTGAAGCATGACCTCTGTAATAACATTCACCTAAGTAACATGTGGGTCACTAGGGAGACTTGGGCACCGGCCTACTTCAAGAAAGATTTTTTCCCCTTCACGAGCACAACTGGGAGATCAGAAGGCTTAAACTCATTTTTTAAAAAGCTTGTCCACCCTCAAGACTCTGTATGGCAATTTGTGAAACAATACGACTACATAGTTGAAAGAACACTTGATAGGGAGGACAATGCGGGTTTCATTGGTGAGGTGACGACGGCCCCCCTGTGGTCTAGGTATGTTTCCACAATGACATGATGAATGCAGACTCCATACTATTTTGCATGTAATGAAGTGCTTATGTTACTTTATTTTGTTGACAGTTTTAAAATAGAGGAGCAGGCAGTAAAGTTCTACACAAGGGGATTGTTTGAAAAATTCAAATCATTGTTGAAAGGTACCTCGGCGTTGATCATCAACAGAGTTGAAGATACTAGGCTGATGTTTCAGCTATGTCCAAATGATTCGGAAAGGCCAAAAAAGCATGTAGTCTCGGTTAATCTAGAGGACAGTGCATACGTGTGCTCTTGCAACATGTTCAGCATGGATGGGCTGCTGTGTGCTCATATATTGAAGGTTATGGTGCACCTAAACGTGCAAGAAATACCCGAAAAGTACTTGCTTGAGAGGTGGTCTGCGGAGGCAACAACTGCGCTACATAGAAGCAACGAGTGGCAAACATGCTTGGTTGGAGTTCCAGAAACTAATACTCTTAGATTTAATGCTTTATGCAGGAAAATGGCACAGCTAGCATCTGATGCGTGCTTTTCTGAAGGTACATACAAGGTTGTGTATGGAGGGATTGAGCACTTGTGTAGCCTAGTTGCTAAAGCTAGAATAAATGATGGTGGTGTGGACGAACCACTGAATGTTGAAGTTCCGAGCATTGTACGTAACCCGCCACGGAGTGCTACGAAGGGTCGTCCACCGGAGAAAAAGAAGAGGAAGATGCCAGGAGTGGAGATTAGGGCAATGAATAGCAAGAAACGTACTAACAGGGCAAAGAATTGTTGCTCGTTTTGCAGGGAGGACACACACAATGGAAAGACTTGCCCACAGTTAGCGCTTCAGAATAAGAGAGAAAGTGACGAAGCCGAAAGAGTTAGGCATGAAACTGAGCTCACATTGTGATGATCGGATCGTATTGGTTTAGTTCGGGACATTTTGAAAGAACTAGTGTGTTTAGTTAAGTTGGAGCCGTAGTTTGGTTTGTTTTGCTTCTCACTGTGTGAAACTATGGTACTGGATTCATAATTTGCTTTTCTATGCTTCTCCTTGATACAAATAATTGAGGGGAACAAAAATATATTGAATGATCAACAAGTTACCAGTTTATTTGCGCTGTAAAATGTTTCATACAGAAATGGACAAAGGAATTAGACTTTGGATGAGGCCGAAGAATGATGTTAGCTACTTTGCATGGATGAAACATTGTTACACAGAAAATGAAACATTAACATATGGGGAGTGAAACAAATTTGTGATTCATGTGAAACAAAAATGGCCTTGACGTCCCTGTTCATGTGAATATAGTGAGATGTTCCTTCGGCCAGCTCATTATGTTTCCGCCAGCACATTAAAATGTTTCTGAATCTATCACAGTAATATCTAGATGGACAGAGGAATTAGATTTTGGATGAGGGCGAAGAATGATGTTAACTACTTTGCATGGATGAAACATTGTTACACATGAAATGAAACATTAACATATGAGGAGTGAAATAAGGTTGTGATTCATGTGAAACAAAAATAACCTTCATGTCCATGTTGAAGTGAATATAGTAAGATGTTCCTTCCGGCAATACATTATGTGTCCACTGGCATATAAGAATGTGTCATACACATATGAAGATAACAAATGTATTCAAAGAAAGCAACATATTTGGACTGCATATGAAACACGATATATCATTCCACTGCCGACATGGTAACAATACATACATGTCATATAACAGACTCATAGGTTCATAATTCCACTTAATTCACGACATAGTAACAATCCATATATGACACATAGAAACAATCCACATATGTCATATAATACAGCAAGGTTCACAATCCGATGACAAGTTTAAGATGAGTAGTTATTCATTTCTTCCATGTCAAAACCCATGAAGAATCTTGCGTATTCAATGGCGACCTGATGAGCCCCTCAGCAATGACCTTGCGGAAGTCTATGATATGGTCCTGCAATGAAAAAATGTATTGTTAGAATTGATCAGCAAGTGCACACATAGAGTGATAGGAATATTAGACTATACCGGGTCAAATTTCTTCAGTGCCTTGCCATCCCATTTTTCCATGAAAAGCATCGTGAAGATCCCGCAATCATAACTAGTGCATATGACAAGAAAGATCAACTATTATTGCTTCTCAATTATGTAATATTGGCATAACTTGTGTTAAAGATTGCACATATGAGCACTAACATGGTCCGCTGCTGTGGGCAGTCTTGTGGATAGTCAGATTTGAATTCCCCTCTTTTGTACCTACTGAATGTGTTTGTAGCACGTGCGAGTGCAAAGAAGTTCACGACCTACCGTTGGTAATGTTAGAAAACAGATGGCATTGTTGTGAAACAAAACCAAGTAGTAAGGAATACACATAGATAATGGAACTGAAACAGAAATACATACCACATTGTCGGCTGCCTCATATATGTCGTCTAAGCTGCTTCTTTTCAACGAGTTAAAAACGTTGGATGTCTTGTAGAGTAGATTGATACAACAAAGGATCCAATGGTCCCCGTGAACAATCGCAAAGTACAGCTGCAGCGATGAAGATGAGAGTTGTATTAATGCAAAGAAATTGGAGATAAGAACTGCAATAACATGGTGGAACAGGGACTAACTAGATCAAATTTCTCAAGCTTGAATTCTTCGTAAAGTCGCATGAATTCTCCCTTGCATGTGTTTGGATCGAATGTTCTATCATCCACCATGAGTTTTGACTACAAAGGAAACAATATTTATTGCAGCAATGAAACATTTCCATGCAAAGTAGTTAACATCGACATTACCGTAATAGATTGGGAAAAGGCAAATTTCTTGCAAGTTGGCTGGTTTGATATTGATTTGTTAGCAACAAGGTTGAAGTGCCTAATGTAAAGCTCCATGACCTCCGTGCTGATCCTGGAACGAGGCTTTAATGACTCCCGGAAGTTTTGATATGATATATGGTAATCCTTAAAGACAATGAAATGTGGCCTATAAAACAAACATGGAACATCAAACATCCAAAATCAGTGCAATGTTGACTTAAACAAAGAAGAAGATATGAAACAATTAAGGTGAAGGAAAATGCTTACTGTTCTTCACCCTTCTTGGGCGGGTTGACGCATTTCTTTAGTATGTACGTCTTGTAGATATCATCAACCTCTTTATTAACCTTAAGCTTCTTATTGATGACATCGTCATCAGTACCAATGAACGCCCTTTTTTTCCGGTTCTTCTTGTCAAGAGAGAGTGTTCCGATGCTTCTATCGAGTTCACTAACCACACGTCCTAAACATGAATGGAGTGAAACATGTGAGGGAACCAATAATACATAAAAACGAAATTTTGGGTTGACTAAGGTACCTAGATCAGCAGACTCCAAAAGAGTCCGGCTCCTTGTTGCCCTTGTTGGAATATCACGGAGAGGGGCCTCTGATGGCTCTACTTCTTCCGCTGCCTTGGAAACATTCTCATCTTCTTTCGCACGTGCTTGTTCTACTTCTTCCGCTGCCTTGGAAACACTCTCCCAGAATTCATCCTCATTTTTCCCACTAGAGCCACCATCAGCAACATCCTGGGGCTCACTATCCGCACCCGCAGATACTCCCGGAGATGGGCTAGCTGTACCTATTTCACATGGTACAGCGGTGTTGTGGGTTGCTTCCCCTCGGACCTCATGAAGCTTGGAAGCAGCGATAACCTCCATGGCAAACTCTTCCATGCGTTTGGCATGCATTGTTCTCATTATTGCATGGTTTCTCACTAAGTCTGCGTCCCAAAGGGCATTGTGCTTCTCTATAATATGTAGCAAATAACCTGGAATCTGTTGAAAAGGACATTGGCAATAATGAAACATTGAAAGTTATAATGAAAAATAACTGATATCTGTGCATGAAACAAAACTTTAGTGACTAAACATGTATAGAGTTATATGGAAACATTAGAAATGTAACTAATGAATTTTTTGAAAAACAGAAGAAAGACATGGACAACAACATAGGTATGGAATGTTGGAGAGGTGGGAACATACTGCTATATGAATGGAAGCATGGAATCCATGAGAATGAAACATTTAATATAACATTCAATGAAATGATGTCTACAGGGGATAGTATGGATAACAATGCTTATATGTTATGGAAACATACTAATGTACTTCAAAGATAAGTAAACACACGAAGTTTACCCATGGAGCTTGCGAGCTTGAAGGACGACTGCGCTGGTCACCCATTGCTTTGTCTCTGATGTCATCGGTGGAAGGACGATCAAAGTATGGAGTCATGTGAAATGGACGGAACTACAAAAAAACAAATTTAATTATCTATACAACATTGGGGGCCATCAACCGGAGGGACAAACATGAGTTATGCATGAACTTACGGGGCGGGCACCATAAGAATGTGGCTTCAAAGATAATTTGTTCCTATCCTGTTTCATGACGAAAACAAAATCTTCATCTTTCACGTGAGACGCCCTTGGCAGGGAGTAATCAAAACGATGATCGGACAAGATTGACGGAGGGAAATCCAAGTGATCCATATATATAATCTGCAATTCAAACAAGTGTTCGAACCAAGCGTGAGATTCTGTGAAATAGAATAACAAAAAGTGGAAAAATAACAATTTGTAAGTGAAGTGTGCTTACGGCAAGTAGATCAATGAATCCACCGATGTTTACTTTTGCCAACCCAGATGTTTGCTTCTTCTGGAACTTAGCAACCTCTTCCATGACATGTTTTAAGATGTGTGCACACCAATCATATTGACAGATATTGTCAACATCATTGAGGCTACCAAGATAACCCAGTCGCAGCATGTTATTGGTTCCAGGACAAAGATATGTTGACAATGCTATGAGAAAAAAGGTCCTCAAGAATGTCTCCTTATCCATATCTGTTTTCAGCATCTCAATAGCATCAGCAATTGGCGCCCGTTTTGTGGTTGCGTACTCTCTTTTGTACACATCACGAAACTCAGATTCCTCATGACTGCCAAGAACAATGACAGGCCGACTGCCAGATGGAAGACCTGTAACCTTTTGCACCATTTCTTTTGTGAACAAAATACTTGTGCCATTGCGGTTGTTCCTAAACTCACACAATTCTGGAGTAATCCTCTCAATAATCCATTGAAGCAACCCGTCAGGCACAGAATAAGAGCTAACATCCAAAAGAATTCCAAGGCCACTCTCCTGAACAATAGCTTTCTGTGGCTCCGTTAACCCATCAACGACTTTCTTAAAACGTTTAGCAGAGAAGCGATTCAATAACTCAACACCTGATTCCTTCATTTTTGCAAATAGGAATCCTGATAAAAGAACATCAAAATGAACATAGCTGCAGGTAATTACTTATGGATAGGCAAAAGGAACACAAACAAGAAACAAAAACATTATGCTGGTGAAACATACTAATTGTGCTGTAACAACATATTTAATATGAAGTGGCAACATATATGCTCTGATATATAAAGAAAAGAATGTAACAACAAAATAATTTTGCATTGGCAACCTATATAGTGTGAGATGGAAACAAATACTATTAGAACATAGTAATTATGCATTGGAAACATATATAGTTAATGGTGGAAACAAAAACTAGAACAACAAAACTTCTATGCGGTGGCAACATGTACGATACGGGATGGAAACATAGATCTTTTGAATTTGCAGGACCACACGTCCTGCCATAATTTCAATGAAACACTACCGAAGCCACAGCAACATAGTAATTATGCATTGGAAACATATATAGTTCATGGGGGAAACAAAAACTTAAACAACAAAATCTCTGTTCGGTGGCAACATGTACGGTATGGGATAGAAACAAAGATACATTTGAATTTGCAGGACCACACATCCCGCCATAATTTCGATACATGAACCGGTCGAAGAGCATTCCATATGAAATCAGATTTCCAAACCCTAGCATAATCGGAAAACAGGAAATCCCAATTCACAACCCTAGCATGATTCACAACACTAGCATAATCGGAGTTCACAACCGTAGCATAACCGGTGAAATGGGATGGGATGCATTCCAAAATCGTACGAAATAACCTAGCATATAAATAACGAATGAGCTACAAATCGGAAACGACGAACACAAAAGCAAAGAAAAAATGTTGAAGAAAGAGAGGGAGGGAATGTACCTCGGTTTCGAAGGGGACCGCCGGATAGCCGCACCGCCGCGCTGGAGAAGACGAAGGAGAGTACGCGGCACCGGAGAATACAAATGCCGCCGCGCCGGAGAATGCCGCCGCCGGAGAAGACGAAGGAGAGAGCGCCGCGCGGGAGAAACGAGGACCGGCGTCGCCGCGCCGGAGAATGCAAGAGGAACCGGCGCCGTGCGGGGTAGCGGTGGAAGACGAACAGGCACCGGAGAATAGGAATGCCGCCGCGCCGGAGAATGCCGCCGCCGGAGAAGACGAGGGAGAGAGCGCCGCGCGGGAGAAACGAGGACCGGCGTCGCCGCGCCGGATAATGCAAGAGGAACCGGCGCCGTGCGGGGTAGCGGTGGAAGATGAACAGTCCGTCTGCTGGAGAAGATGAAAAGACTCAACCCGATGGAAACAATGAAACACCCTGACGTCACAGTGCGAAAAATCAGGACTACATCCCGGGCGGTGGCATTTTTCCGGACTAGTTTTTGGCCGCCGGATTTGGTTGAATCAACGGCTCTAGAAGAGGAGTACAGAGGACGGGAATAGGCATGACGGCGTGTAGAGTTTTCCTAAGTTTTATGAGAGCCTTCTTCTGTGAAGGGGTAGTGAGGCATTGTTCTATCAAGTGAGTTCAGCTACACTAGTCAGTGTGCACAATTGAATTCGCCACATTGCTAATATGGGCGCTAGTGATCAACTGCCATTAAAATCGCCGAGAATTCTTTTTCATAAGAAGAGAAGCCCTGATTCCTTGGTCCAAGCGCCTTAACGAGAAAGGCAATCGGGTGATCTTGTTGCATTAGAACGACACCAATGCCAATGCCTGAAGCATCAGTCTCTACAATGAAGGGTTTACTGAAATCCGGCAGCGCAAGCACCGGTGCAGAAAGCAGAGCAGATTTTAAGTGCTGGAAAGAAGCCTCAGTTTCGGCAATCCACACAAATACCCGATTCTTCTTGAGAAGTTCAGGGAGAGACTTGCTGAAATGCCAAATATTTTGACAAATTTACGATAATAGCCGGCCAAGTCGAGGAACCCTCACACTTGCTTGGCATTTTCTGGACGCTGCCAATTCCGCACGACACCAATGTTTTTCTCATCAATGGCGACACCCACTTCGCTGATAACATGGACAAGGTAAGTCATGGGACGTTGCGCAAACCTACATTTGGACAACTTCACTTTGAGCTGATGCTTGGTCAAAATTTTCAACATTTGTTGAAGCAGCATTGCATGTGACTCAAGCATCGCACTACACACCAGAATATCATCGCTGGAGACCAGAACTCCTTTTCGAAGCAAGGGAGACATAATTGTGTTCATAGTGTTATGAAAAGTGGCTGGAGCTCTAGTTAGACAATAAGCCATGACACGCCACTCATAATGTCCATGATACGTTTTGAACGTTGTTTTAGCTTCATCCTCGGGTTGCATGCGGATCTGATGGTAGCCAGCTCTGAGGTTGAGAATTGTTAACCATGTAACACCTTTCAGTTCATCAAGGAGCTCGTCTATAACAGGTAATGGATACCAATTTTTCACCGTGACTGCATTCAAGTGCCAATAGTCAACACATAGGCGCCACGTACCATCTTTTCTCTGAACCAAGAGGACCGGTGAAGCGAAAGAAACTGGTACTAGAGCGAATGACACCTTGCTTGAGAAATTTAGTGATCTGATGTTCTATTTCATCTTTCTGAGTTGGAGTGTAACAATATGGCCATAGATTAACCGGTTATGCTCCCTGCAAGAGTGGTATCTGATGATCGAACTCCCTGTGTGGAGGCAGTCCCATTGGCTCGTGAAATACTGCTTCATACTGACAGAGAAGCTCTTGAATAATGCCTGGCACCATTTGCTTGGTATCCTCCACTGGTTCCACCACACAAAGATTAATCAGATGGCCAATAGCGTCCTGACTGAGCAGCCCTTTCAATTGTTGCTGAGTGAGTGGATGACAGGTTGTCAGCGTGGGACTCACACCTTGTAAGTGGACCGCTGACCTCCATGATTAACGATTGAACTCGTATTATGTGTAATTTCTAGATCGTATTATGTAATTTCAGTATTTCAGTGGCACATCATAATCGAACTTGTATATGTGAACCCAAATTTTGGTTCTACATAAATCTAAATTAACCAACCGATACGTTGAGATCATCATATCGGCCTCAACAACTTCCAAGGGCTTGTTTGGAATGTAGGAAACGGAAACTACACGAAACAGGCGAGCAACAAATCAAAATAACCCGGCACGTGCTTCGCTTTGGAAAAAAAAGTAACTCCACGCAGCTATTTTTAATCTGGATTATACATGAGCTTCCACATCTCCAAATCCTTGCCCCTGTCATATTCTCTGATATACTGGGGAACCTCCGCAAGGTCTATCTGCTCCCCAACAAGACCTGGTTTAAATGTATCATCATTAAGGCCTCCACACGCTGCAGACAATGGGATTGAAGGAGGAGATTGAAATGGCCTGATAGAGCAACTGTTTTGTTATCTGAGCAGAATGTTTTGCAAGGAATTTACCATCTTGAACCGTGAAGAAATTTCGGAAGTGCTTATAACCATTGGCCACAACGTCTAGTTCGACCAGACTGAAGTTGTATCTCTTCTCCAGGGTCAAGTATAACACCTACCAAAATACAAAGGAGAATCTAGTTCTTTCGCTCTGGAGAAGCATCTTAGCTCCAGTTAAGAAATGGAAAATGGTTGGTGAATACGATGGTACCTTCTTAGCACCACGTGACATCAGTTTCTTCACCGTATCGAAGAACAAATCAGTGAGATCATCACTGTAAATAACATCTGCAGCGAACAGCAGGGTTGCTTTCTCAGCCTCCTCGATTTCACTTGTAGACCATAAGTATCTGGAACTGCATTGGAAACATGTAACTTTGCTCAGTGCTGCTGCTGAGGAAACATTTAGGAGAACAGAAAACATGCAGAAGCAAGATATGTGTGCAATTTTTTGTTTATTAACAGGAAGTGGATATGCTGTGTACAGATCAGTGTATTGTGATGCATAGTAAAGAATGGTAAAAACTGACATCAATTGGTGCAGGAAAAAACCTGGGATTATATGGATCACATGTACCCACAAGTGGAGGCCATGACACTTTCCAGTCGAGTTCCCTTACATAGACTTTAGCTTCATCGAACTTTAGCATGCTCGAGTTGAGACGGACATTGGCCAAGCAATTATCGAGGATATCAGTGCCTCTATCTGTTCATTTCCATTGGTGAATACATTTTGTAAGGACTGAAGACGGCAAAGTGCCAAAAGAAAAATTGGTTATTCCATGTATTATTTTGAGGGTGCATGATGTATTGGAGGACCCATCGCGTGGGCTATACCACCTCTAAATCTAGCGTCGGTTCGTGCATTGAGATAGCACATTTTCATCATGTTAATCGTAGCACACCCTCATTTCACACCTTAATAAATTTAATTTTATAATGCTGCCATCTGTAGAACATGGTCAATGTGGTCTAGGTTCGATTATCACTTAATTGTAGTTCATTTTCAATGCCTAGCATGCATAGAAATTGATTAATATAAACTAAATATGGATTGGTTCATCATGGAGAGTACAATAATTCATAGTGTAGAGACCTAAAATATGCGATTCTCAAGGCACAAACTAACGGTGGATGGAGAGGGTTTCAATGCCCAACCTGGGGGGAGGGGGGTGTTGACGAATCCACACTATATTGTATCATACTATGCGCAAGACTATATTATCAAGTTGTGACTTGTGAATATCATGTCAAATTAACATTCACAATTTAAGATACCATGACCTAGCTAACATAATAAGAAGTATCAATGGACGATTTGACTGACTTTCGTAGTACACATGAGTTAAATCTTTAAATGACCATAAAATGAAATAGTAAGACAGTAAAACAGTATATATGCCTCTGAGCTTTATGAAGGAAGTTGAGTAATAAGGATCAGAACTAGAAGCATACTCTGAAACTTGGTTCCACATAGTTAGGTAAATATACGTGCTGCCACATGGTATATAAATTTTGGTATATAGTTCACCAAATCTCAACCAACCCTATTTGTCAGACAGAAGGATTAAATTAAACCTGTTGGACTGATGTGGAGCATGTAATTCATTAAATGAACAATGAGTGAAATCTAAAACAAACAATGCTACTACCAAATTGTACTTGAAAGGAGTCATAGGTACCTGTAATGAAAATTCTTCTAGCAACTCGAGCTTGCACCAACCCTACCAGACCTGGCAAAACATTGTATGATTAAATGAGCATCATTATATCTAGGAACAAAACCATACAGTAACCTGGTACAGGATTTCTTTATAAGTAAAGTAAGGCACTAGGAATCTAGAACTGCCTATCAACTAAGTTTCACATAGAACCATCACCTGTCCCAGCACCGATCTCTATGGCAGTAATGCCATCGAATTCAGACGACGTAAAACTTTTGTGCAACACAAAGTCAGTTAATAGCAATGCTGCCTTCCAAACCTATAAACTAACAAGAGTAATGAACCACAAACGAAACAAAGATGAAAATACATTAGCAAAAAAGCAGCATCGAAGTTCTTTAACCTGAAGCCCAACGTTCCTAAGCGACGAGGTGATACCATGCTGCACGGTGAGCACATGATCCTCGCTTCTTCTCCCTGCAGGCCAAGGAAGATCAGATGGACAATTCAACATTATAACAAGACACCATGAAGTACCAAATGCCTTAGTGCCTTACTATCTTTCTTTCTTCTTCTCCGGTCAAGAACAAGATCCCCATCCCCATCCACTTCCACGGCAACAGGGTCACGCGAGTCACCTTCTCAATAAAGCCAAGAATCAAGTCACCACAACGAGCAATCCATCCATACACAACCCTCTACACAAACACCAACGCAAAACCCAGCGACTCCCTTACAAGAGCTGCTCGTTGCCGCGACCAGCTCGCACCCACCGCTACAGTCGTCGTCTCCGCCGCTGCCAGATGGCTCTGGAAACATCGAATCACACTTCAGTACGAGCTAAACCGCGGATATTTCCAAGCACCTCGTCCAAGTAGGCACCAGGAAGCGGTGCAGGGAAGGTGTATGACGAAATGCGCCTGACGAGTATCGTGGGTACCGGATGCTGTTGTTACCTAGTACGCGGGAGGAGAAGGTGAACCGGGAGCGGTAGAGCCCGGAGAAGCGGGGCGGGCAGCCCAGGTGCACCTCGCTCATCACCTGCTCCTCCGCCGCCTCGCCGCCTCCTCCTCCGCCTCCTCCTCCTCCTCCTCCTCTACTGTCTCCGGCCTCCATTGCCGTTGCAGTCTGTCTGTTGGGTCGGGAAAAGCATGGGCCCACAAGTCATGGACTTTTCGTGAGCTGGGTCTGCACTTTGGGCTTTGTGTTGTGCAATTGTATTTTCCCTTTTTTCTCTCTCTTTTTTCTTTGAGAAGTTCGCTACATTTTCTCTCGCTTTGGGCTTTGTGTTCTGCATTTTCGGTTCAGAACTCTCCCTCCCTCGGCGACGGCGGGGATTCTCCTGCGGAGCTCGGTTCCCGGCGGCGCGACGCCCATTACTGCGTACGGAAGGCCGCGGGAGCGATCCCGAAGGCGCCCGTTCCGCGGGGAATTCACCTCGCCTTCCTCCTCCAGCACCAGCAGGTACCGTTTACTCTTCTCTGCGAATTGCTCCGATTTGCGCAGGAAACACATTCACCACGAAGGCAGACACCCGCGGAGAAAAGAAGCCATCGTCTCGTAAATCCGGCGCTAAATTCGATCATGATTTGGGTGTTGTGGTGGAGCGCTTGCAGCTGTCATGACTCGTGAGTATTTGAGACAGGGAGACGATCAGACAACATAATGGTAGTGAAATTGGGCTATAGGAGCGCTAGAGATTAGCGAAGCAAAGGTGATTTCGTAGTGCAAGCCACCTTCTCGGTGCAAACTAGAGAGCCACGGTATTTTGGGACTGGAACAGCACAAGGAGTTCTTAACAATAAAGTGACAATGGCATGAAGGATAATTCTTTAGTTCGAAATTCCAGGTTGAAACAGTTTTAGAGGCAAAACTGGAAATAACGATTCGATGAAATTTCGCTTCTTTTCACTTGTGGTTGTAGAATGAATCAGTATATGGTACTTCGAAAGGCTAATTTGGTTTACAAGTTGAGATGGTTCATGTGTCTGCTTCGAGATGTTGGTTTGTGCTAGCTATATACCCTTGTATAGTTGTATAGATTTAGGCTTTAGAATAGGTAGTGCTGAGAGAAAAAATAGTATGCACTTGGATGCTTGAGCTTGGCTGTTTTCCATGTATTTCACTTTCACTTTCTAGTGAAATGCTATGGATATGGTGCAAATTTTAATTTGTGCTTTCTGATCTACAAGTCAAGCTCTGCGATTTTTGTGGATTATCAATGCTGGCTCTGATATTTTCAGACATACAAAGCACAGCTTCCTCGAAGGAGTGCTAGAAGGGATTTCCTTATTGTTTTTGCCCTGTAGGCCTGTACATGGCTGCATAAGTATTTATCCAATAGGCTATGTTTCAGTTTGTGCATACATTGATATATGGTAAACTAGCTTTTTCGTATTGGTTATCCGTGAGAAGCAAATTCCCATTTAGGCCCGTTTATTGGACCTCTCTAACTGTCCATATATAGATCTTCATGAGTTTGATCCGACAGCTACCCGCTGTTGATTCCTTGTGTAGTGTTTAGCAACTTTAGAGATCTGAAAAGTTGAAAAGGCACAGTTTCATTAGGTATGCTTATTGTACTTCATTACTGGTTCGATGGGCATAGTGCTGCTCCAGTGTTAGTTTCTTCTTTACGCAAGCCATATTATTGATTGCCGTACGCCCGTACATGACATTTTTGTCAGTTTTTCTCTAGTGCCTGATTAATAGCAAATTATCCTTTTTACATCTATTAAGCTCACTCTGTGCAGTTATACCTATGACTTTGCTAATCGATAAAATATTCTTGTTATCAAAGGTTTAAGTTTGTGCATAAATTAAAAATATTTAATGCATATGCTACTTCTTGGTTTTTACTGTGTAAAGTCCAGTGTACTGTTATGTGCAGTTCTCTGACCATTTAAGTAAATACTGTTGGTATTTTTACGAGCACTATAGCATTGATGTTGAACTGTTGGTATTCTGATCTGAACCTCTCCAGCTTAACTAAAATCTTATCCAATAAATGCTAATCTTGCAGAGTGATGCAAGACGGGAAACAAAGTAGGAGAAGGTTGGCTCAACCGAGGATGATTTGAGAACTAGATATGCAATGACCTGTGGAAGTAAAAGTTAGTACAAAAGAACATTGGGAGGACAAGCAAGCGTAGGTTATAGCGTGCATCCTTCCCAGCGGTGTAATTGAAATAGTCAATTGTCTTCTTTTTACGAAACGAAGAAATAGTCAATAGTCACTTGTGCTGGTGGCTGCTAATGCATTCCAAACTTGAAGCCCCCAACTATTTTGCTCAAAGATGTTTGGCCAACACACCACGTGAAAACTACAATGAGTGCCTAAAAAGAGGGAAATGCAGGTTTCAAGATCCAGTAGCAGTTTGGAAAAGGTGCTAATCAGGTTTTAGGTCTCCTTTCATGCAAAGGGATACTTTAAGAGTCGAGTTGCAATCGTCAGAATGTGTCATTTCTGGATTTGGTCGTTTGGTGTTAACTGTTAACCCTTATTACAGGAGGTACTGATATGATGCAGTTAGACTATAGTTCCCTACTTTTTAGAGGAGTGTATTCGGCTTCTTTTTTTGTTGCAATGGCATATATTTCTGAGTATCAAAATATCTTATCCATATGTTCCTCGTAACTAGCTCTAAGTGTCCACTAAATGACATCTGTATTTGAGTATTTGAGGCCTTGAACCTAGTTAGTAATCAAGTAGGACTTGCCCAGTTCATACGTGTTGTGAAACCTCACACATGTTTCCTTTTGTAGATAATGCTGTTTCATTATGCTGCCATTACTTCAGAAGGATGTGCATGTGCCATGCGATGTTCCAATTGTCTTGCATTGCACATCATGAGTTTTTTACTCTACTTCTTTGATACCAGCTACTAAAGGGGATTCTAGTTAATTTTTGCAGCTTAAATAGTTCCTGTCATTCAAGAAACCAAAACAGAACAATTAGAAGATTTGCTTGATATCCACTAGAACCAACTGAATTTTAATGTCTACCATCTTTATGTTCTCATGTTTCTCTTTGCAGTTGAGAAGTGCTGTGGAGTTTCACATTGTTTGTGACTCAAGACTTTGGGACGTTGCTTGCGCCTTCGGGTTCAGGTATCAATCACAACAAATTCAAACAGGATCAGAATTAACTAGGTTCCAAATGCACCCTGTGGTACATTGGGTTTGGTGCACAAATAAAGGAGCTTCGTACTGTTGCATTGGCTACTTCTGGTGAGCACCTTTTTTTTTGTAGCATTTGATTCGTTCCCTCCTTGCGCACACACTTGCACATCCCATGGCAAAGCAGCATAAAAGCAGACTGCTCTCCGTTTTAAAGTGCCCGACAACTGTTGCCTCCCCCTGGGCCTTGCCATGTTCAAGCTGAAGAGAATTGCATCGATTGGGATTGAAGTGGCAGATCCTACAAAAATCGTACTGAAATAAGTACCGGAATAGAGTTACTTAGGCCTGGCAGAAGCAAGCAAATTAACAAAGTCCCTTCTTGAAACCTCACGTACATATTTGAACACACAATGTCATGAATCTGATGATACATTGTTCTAGATAAACAGAGAAGATGTTCATAAGTTGTAGCATTTTCTGTGCATGGTGGTTCTGGACTTCTGATACTTCTACTGGGTGTCAAAAGACAGGAAGAGCTAGTTTTGCAGCATTTTCTTTCTGCTGAATATATTGCCACAGGTACGACCTTATTACTTCTTTTTCAGGGTTTTGCTGGATGTAAGTTTTAGGTAGCATGACAAGGGGAACTGAACTGAAATGGGATTGAAGTGATTGTTTCGGCTGCTCCGGGAGCAAGAAAAGGGGGGCGATTGATGAGCAGTAAATAAGGACTGCAGCAACCCTGCAGGTCGCCTCAAGGGGAGGACAGATAGAGGAGAGAGAGCACAGGGACAGGAGGCAAGAAAAAGAGGAACAAGGACCTACAAGGTACTCTTGGATTGGCCTCTTATGGAAACGTTTTGCTTGCTTGCATTTGATTCCCTTCCCTTTCCCAGCTGTTTATGATGGACAGCACTGCTTGGAGATCCAACACAATAAAAGCCCCTTCCCTTTGGCATCATCATCATCTCACATAAATACAAGCTACTCTTGTACTCCTACTTGTATTTACTTATTCCTCTCACCTTCTTCTTCATCATGCAATTTATGTACCGCATCTCTCTTCCATAGAGCCTGTTTGGTTTTTCTGAGGAAGATTTATCCTGCAAAATAATGTGTAGGAGGATTTATTACACTGTCTCTTGCAAATCATAAATGTGTTCTGGATCTCTTTTTCTGGTCTTGCTTTTCTTTTTTCATTTAGCCTTTTGCCTTTAGAGAGAACATAATTGGGGATACCTACCACAATTTTGACTTCACAGGCTAACATTTGGATGTCCCTTCATGGTTGCGTCTATTTTGATGAACAGCATACAAATTCTAACAAATTGGTTAGTGGAAAGAAAATAGGAGTTGGATTGGGCAATTTGATATCTCAACTGGTGTTTTGTCCGTAATTTGACAGGGTGGAAAGAAAATAGGAGTTGGATTGGGCAATTTGATATCTCAACTGGTGTTTTGTCCGTAATTTGACAGGGCATTTGGCCAACTGCTTTTTTTTTACATGCTTAATTAATAATCTTGAACTGTGCCTCTTAAATAGCATGACACCAACTTTGTCAATCTTCAACCACAATCCTTTATGGCAAGTTCAACAACTTAACGTGATTTTAGTATCTATGTTAGTTGGACAATTGATCCCCAAGCAATCTTGCTTGTTCACTTCAATTTTCTGCCAGAAAACAATCTCTTTTTGGCAAGCATGTTTGGACACTTCCATGAAGAACATTGTGTAGCTTTCTTATGCTAGTTAAGTTACATCTCAGTGTAGTTGCCTTTATGATTTAATGGTTCTTTGACTGCAATGGCATGGCAAGTGAAAATTTTGCGATATCAAAGATCTGACAGGCCCATGCATAATGTAACAACTTTATCTGTAAAATATATCAATATGAGTACTGCCACTGCCAAGAAGACAAGAAACCAAAAGGATGCTTCGTTGGTGTTGCAACAAGGAATTAAACCAATAAGTAGTCAAGGACATGAGTTCATATGATGAAACTTTCTCCAAACAAGATATCTTAGCTGCAGCCACATCCCAGTCAGTACTCAGTACTCACAAAACATTAAAGCAAAAAAAGGAATATCTCAACCACTTCCTTTTTCTACTTTAAACAAACAACCTCCTACCTTAAAAAAAAACCTATGCTCTTATCTCTTAATTGTTTTCCAACATGCGAGACAAGCATGCACTGGTCCATACTGTACAGTATGTGCATAGGACATGCTCCCCTTCCGACCAAAATCCACCGACCGTCCAAAACGCAAACCGAAAACATTTCAATTTCCCAGTAGGAATCGGGAAAAATACTCACATATTTCAATTTGGGAAGGCGGACACTTAAGATCATCATACTTGAACGGTCATGCATGCATATGTAACCAGCCGATGGACTCCAAATGGGCACAGAGATCAGAAGGATACATACTTATCATAAGCATGGATGTTTGTTGCATCTATGATGTTTTTCGATCTGGCTAACGTGGGATCGATGTGGAACCTGGAGTATATGACGCCCATGCATCGATCTTGCACACGCAGAGGCGAACACGTGACTTTGCTTCCGTATTAAAACCTCTTTCACCGGCGCAAGCAAGTGCTGGTGGTGGGATGGCCTTTATGCAGCGAAGTGAATGCAGACAATGGCTTGTCTGGCTGGCTCGGTGGGCTTGCACCTAACTGAGGCAGCCGGTAGTAGTGCTGGCTGGATTCAAGAAATCTACATGTTAAACTTGAATATCTATCTACTCCATATACAGGCTTGTTACATGCCTGTATATTGCAATAGTTTGATGTTTGAATATCTATGAACTAAACTTAATATTTTTACTACTACAGAACACATAATTACAATCGGCCTAAAATTGCTATCTCAGCCAATTTACCTTCTGGCTGTAGAGAAATGGTGCTAATAATATGAATTATCTCAGCTGATTATAAAACCGACTGAGATATTAGACTATCCCAGTCGGTTCCGAACGAAAAAAGACTGAGATAATATAATATCTCAGTCGGTTTTCTAACCGAACCGATAGAAGAGTAAACTTTTGTAGTCGGTTTTAACACGAGAACCGATTGAGATAATAGTATATCTTAGTCGGTTTCCCTTGTTCAACAGGCAACGATAAAGGCTCATCTCAGCCGGTTCCAGGGAAACAACCGGCTGGGATATTCGTTGGTACAGGGCAGGCAGAATCTGAGTTTCTGCCTGCCCTGAAACAGAAAAAGCAATTTATATTCCCAGATTCTCATAATCCCCCGAACACATTTCACATCCAACTTGAATTCATAATAGAGATTCATATTGACATTATATTTCAATTGACAACTAAACACAAATGAAAGTATATAGAAATTCAATATTTACACCACAACATCCATCACATGTCTTGAGAAATTTCCAACAGATTGAAATACAAGTGACAACTAAACATCGATCATTTGATTCAAAACAACTGTCTTAGTCGTCAGATCTGTCGTAGTAGAACTCGCCTTTTGGATCAATGACGCTATCAAGAAGGAAACGCGCCAAGTCTTCTCGGATCCTGGCTAGATCCGTCTTCGGCAATTCCGTCCGTGCAACAGTACCAACTTGTCGATATGAAGATCATACGGATGCTACATAGAAGATGAATAAAATAAAATCGAAAGGATAATTAGCATACCTCGGTAACTGAGAATTTGTGAGCGGAAGCTCAAGACATGAGAAGGTTCATGTGATGGCACTGTAAAGATATGCATTTCCTCGTTATGTAGTTCTATAGAATTGATACCAGCGAGTCTAAAAGTGTGCGACAGGGTACATACCGGAAAGGAAAAGTGGTGGTACAATTTATGAAGGGCCCCCGCATCATCCTTTTTCCCCACGCAATTACAAAATATTTGGTGCGCTCTGAATCGTGGAAGAAAAGCCGTAATAATACCAATGACTTATTACCATCGAATTTCATGAGGTAATTTTTTTACCTATCGATCACTTTACTGACCCTCTCGAAGTCAGTCATGTTTTCGAGGTATGAATCCATATAATACACCTTCTTGATAGGGAGTATGATAACAATAAGAATCCAATGGAAGTTAAATGGTTATTAATCCTAAGTTAGTTGATGATGTGCCGAAGGTGCGAAATGAACAAGTTGGAGACATTAACAAGTTTATAGCGCTTACCTTTTGTTGAAGGGATAAATGATGAATTTCTTATGCTGGCTGGCCTCCATGATATCTACGAGATAATCCTCGACAACCCTTTCAGCATACTCCATGGATTGCTCGGAGGCAAGGTGTGGGTCGACGAATCCTATCGATTCATTTGCTTCTCTCGCCTTGATATAAGCGAACCTACATATACACAGAGGGAAGAGTTCCGTATTTGTGACATGTGTAGGTATTATAGTAAATTAAATAGAGCATGATTGTAAGCACTTACAGTGTGAAGCATCTCACGAGGCCCGCATCTAAGGCGCTTAGGTTGTACATAAGAAACAAGTCCTCCCAAGTCATGACGAACAGTCGACCCTTATCATGTAGGAAGTGCTCACATCCGAACCTGCTAATGATGCTATCGCTCCGCTGATGCTTGAGTTTCTTAAAATTGGCCAAGTAACGGTTGTGCAACGTAGCACAAGCCCAGCCAAGTTCAAACATCATCTTTTTGTGATTTTTGACCATCGGCTTCCCGGCCTTATATGTCGGGACAGTCGGAGCGCTCGGGAGACTCCCTCCAGCTTCATATATCGCCTGTATTTCTTCGATGGTTATTTCTCGGCTAGTAGCTACCTTCATTAAGTCCTTTCCCTTGCCATGCTTCGGCGATTCCACCTTGGGAGACCTCTTCGGTGATTCTTGTGTTGTCAGCTCAAGCTGTCTCGGTGACAGCACCGCTACCACAAGAGGGAGAACGTCAAAGGCTCCACTGGTTCATCTGCCGGTCGTGGCGAAACTTTCTTAGTCGGCCGCGACGCATCGAGAGAGATGTCCCTTTTGGACCACTAGATGAATGTCCCCTTGGCTTGACTTAGAGTTAAGATCTTGTTGTTCAGTGGAATCGGGAGCTTCAGCTTGCTGAAAGTGTCTTTAACCCTATCGATGCTCACCTTTGCATTCATAGGGTCTGGGGGGCGTTATGTATCATCTGCTCTCCCGTTGCTAGGAACACTAGCCCCCAAGCGGCATCCACGAAATCATCCATGCCCACCAACCTAACTTGAATCGTGCATCTCGTGGGAGCCTATATCAAAGAACGCGTTTCAGCCAACAGGCCACAAATAATCTTATGTGGAATAATTTTTCAAGGTATATCAAGAATACCTCGATCCCATCACAGGGGAAGGTATAAGTTGTATCTTCCTGGCGAGTAGGGAGGTCGATCGACGCGCAGCTACTGCGTCGAGCCCCAGGGCTGGTAGCAAGTGGTTGTTCTTGTCGCGGAGTTAGAATCCAGTCCGCTCTTAAGTCCAGAAGTATCTCTTGTTTGACCTCTTCGCGCTTGCGTTGTTCTTCAGCGGCTTTCCTCGCCCTTTTGCATTCGCGCTTCGCCTCCAAAGCCTGGGAGAGTCCATACTTGTGGGAAACGAGGGAACCTACACCCCTCGTGCAACCTGGGTGCTCTGGGTTTCCCAAGCCCTCTTTGAGCACATCTCCTACGAAGGTGCGAGCCTGAAAGTGCATCTAGTGCCCCCTATGATTAATGATAAATAATTAAGGGACTAATGGTTTACTGAGTGTATTCAGGTGCATAGTCCCCAAGTAGTTGGTTTAACCAGCGGATATCGACCCCTAAAAAGTTAGAGGAAGGCTTGGACCTAGAAGATTAGTGGTGTTTTTCTAGTCTTTGATATGATCAAAAGATCATGTGAGTCTATAGGACAAGCCACCTATTAAGAGGGGGTGAGATATCTAAGTTAGAGGAAGAATCTTCATGTGTGCTCAGTCAAATCTCAGAAGACTTCTTTGAAATCTCTTTCTGAGACACAGACAGTAATTCTCGGTACTACCGGTTTGAAGAATCGGATGTACCGAGATTGGCCTCTGTTGCGAGGGTTGAGGACTTAGTCGTCTCAAGCCTCGGAGAGTTAGAGAACCCTGCCGCTTAGGGTTTGCCCTAGTTTCATATTTCGGAAACCAGTATTTCCGTTCTTGAAGACCGGTGCTTCCGGGATATGTTTCTGCCATTTTAGACTAAGTCCTATTCTCGATGTCTTCGGTTTCACCGGTTTCATCTCCGGGTGTACCGAGAATCCTCTCTGGACTTAGGTTTTATGTTGTCTCAGACTAAGTCCCATTCTTGATGTCTTCGGTTCTACCGGTTTCGTTTCCGGTTGCACCGAGAATCTCTTGTGGACTTAGGTCTTCTGTTGCCCTAGAACTAAGTCCTATGTGTGTTGTCTTCGGTTCTACCGGTTCTGTTTTCGGTGATACCGAGAATCTCTTCTGGACTTAGATCTATTTGAGAAGCTGTGTTACCGAGTTGATTTCCGGTTTGACCGAGTTTCTTCTCTGTGGGAGAAGAACAAGTCAATTCTTCAAATCTCAGTTTAATCGTTCCTCAAGTCTGCACTACCAGGAATCGTTTCTGGAAGTTACTCTGAGGAGTACAATCTTCAATCCCGGTGTGACCGTGTTCCTTCCAGAACTACCGACTTTGAGTTGAAGACTTTCGCTGTGCATCTGAGCTCCTCAGATCTGACCATTGGTTTGAAACCCGGTGCTTCTGGTTTTGTATTCTGATTGTGCCGAAGAAGAATCTTTGTGCCCAACGACTCTTTTCTGAGCAGTGCCTATAAATGATCCCCGACCCCCTGCGGGCTCCGCAGGACACTCAGCGCAAAAAGACATTCTCTCACATCTGTGTTTCCCTTTCTCTTGACTCCTTTGAGATCTACTTTGAGATAAGAAAGCCTTGAGAGATTTGAGACTTGATTGAGCATTCAAGCAAGAGCTTCTTCGAGCCTAGAGTTCAAACTTGTTACTCTTGGAGATTTGGCATCTCCTAGCCGGTTAGGTATCATTGAAGAGTTCCAACTTATAGATTCGCCTCCAACAGTTTGTGAAGGTTCAGGGATCACCTCAAGATCCACCACAAGTGATTGAGCAAGTACTAAGTGGACTTGGCTCAAGGAGAAGAAGGTGAAGACTATGTGTCTTCGGAGCTAAGTGCTCAGCCTCTCCAAACGAAGACGTAGAGTTATTGCCAACAACTTGAACTTCAGGTTAAATCTTGTGTCCTCTTTCTAGCTCTTTTCTTAGCTGTTATTCTTCAGTTGAGCTAGATCTTATTTGGTGTTTGTTGCTTCAACCCTAAACTGCTTCATTCTTGCATGCTAAACAACTAATTTGAGTAAAATTTGATAATCTCCTATTCACCCCCCTCTAGTCGATAGACCTCGATCTTTCAGAGCCTGAGATGATGCATTGAACTCCAGCTGCAAAAGCCAGAATTATTTGTTACTACAATTGGTATGATTGACAAGCTGTTAGTATGACTAAGGCGGGATTTATATCTCACCAAACGTCTGTACACTTGTGCGTCAGCTGGGTTCTCAAATGCTGGGTCGCCCGAAGCCAATGTCGATGCAGATGCCCTGACTCTAACCCAGGCTTTGGTCCTCGCATCCGTGATGTTCGCAAATCTAGGAGGGGCATCTGATTGCGATGTCTGCTCATCCTCCCTTTCCCATCTCTTCTTCATTCCCGCATAGCCGGCAGTCCCTAGACGGTGCAGGTGCCTGTTTCTCTTAGAGAGCTCCCGGTTTTGCTCGCTCTTTAGCTTGAATTCTTCCGTCGTCTTCATCCTAACGAACCCATTCCAAACCTTAGGAGTAATCATCGGCCACTTCCCGAAAGGCTCCACCTCGGCATACACGTACTCGTTGACGAGCACAGTCTTCCAGTTCTTCCAAGCCTTGCAGGCTATCATCTTAGCAGCTCGCTCGATATGAGCTTTCCATTCTTCGGGGAAGATGAAATATCCCAAAATTTCCCCCGAAATCACAGCGAGCTGTTCTGTTCCTACTCTCTTCCAACTTTCTAAAGTGATTGGGACCCGCTCTCTTCCTCCTTGCGTTCTCAGGCTCGTCTGGTGCCCCTGAGTCGTGCAAATGTGTGACCATGTACTTCGCATCCGATTTCTTCGACCGTTTCCTTCCTTCTCCTCGATGGGCCTTTTTCTTAGGCCCGGAGGTGCTTGTTGTGTCGCCGGACGGTCTAGGTGGCGACGGCGACCGAGAGTCGCCATTGTCCGGCGATCTTGGGATAATAGTGGACAAGTATATAAACTAACATGTTTCTTACTCAAATGACAAAATTTACTCAAATATTCAGAACTTGGTAATCACTAGGAATAGCAGAACAAGTATCTAATGTGTAAGTATTATTTCACAGAATTCTGGGGATTACAATACATATTTACTTCTTATCAACTAGCTAAGTCCCAAATTCAAAAGCACGAAATGAAATTTTTATGTAGGTTATTTTTTGTACGAGGCAAACTCCAAAAACTCTCAGCAATAACATCAACTAATAGCATAACAAAATCTCAGCAATAGGTTATTTTTGCATAACAAATGAACTAGACTTATTCACTGATACAGATCAACAATAGCATCAACTAATTCTCAGCACCACATCAAAGTGGATGCAATTCTTTTTTATCAAGTAAACCTAAATAGATATAGAAACAAAATAATTATGGTCACACTGTTTTCCTGCTCCTAGTTGATTGATTGGCTTGGATTTGAGAGGAAAAAACAGAGATAATATTGAGTAAGTTTCTCATTTCACATTGACAAGAAAAAGGTAGTTTGCATTTATGTAGTGTTGAGGTTACATCCAGGGCTGACTTTAAGACATTGAGGATAGATTAATACTTAGTTGACAATGCCAACTATTAAGTGAACCTGGAACAAAATGATTATGGCTACGCTATTTTCCTACTCCTCAATTGATTGGCTTGGGGTTGAGAGGAAAAGGTATTCAAGGATAGGTTAATATTTCACACTACCAACGAGGTGATCGTTGAGTTCGCACCAACCGAGCAATGCTTCAACAAAGCTAAAGAAGTTAGCTAGAGAACATGCAATGGTAGTATTTGTACGTTGTGTGGTGGACCGGGGAGAAGGTGGCGGCGGCTCGGGCGACGGAGGCGCCGGCTCGGGCGATGGTGGCACCGGCTTGGGCCACATCGGCGGCAGCCCGAGCGACAGCGGTGGCGGCGGCTCGGCGGCTTGGGGACTTCGTCCGGCGCGTCGGGGAGGCCATCTTGAAGGAGGGCGACGGTTGAGGTGGCTGGAGCAGCAGCGGTTAGAGGCGGCGGCGGGTCCTGCAAGAAAGGCGGGAGTCGAAAACTTTGTGAAGTTCCAGAGGAGGGAGACGAATTGGTTTTTATTAAGCCAAGTCATCGCAGCCGGTTAACTCAGAGAAACCGACTGAGATAATGTACTACAGTCGGTTTGGTCAACAAAACCGACTAAGATAATATTCTATCTCAGTCGGTTCGGCCCACAGAACCGACTGGGATAATGCACTATCTCAGTCGGTTCGGGAAAGAAAACCGACTGAGATAATACACTATCTCAGTCGGTTGCCTTGTTCGGGAAGGCAATCGACTGAGATAATATGCTATCTCAGTTGGCTCGGAAAAGGCAACCGATTGAGATAATATACTATCTCAGTCGGTTTGGTCGCCTGAAACCGACTATAATATGTTTACACAATCGGTTCTCCAGAGGAACCAACTTAAATAACAATACATGCTGCCTGCACTAAACCCTAAAGTTATTTTTTTAGAATTCTAGTTGTTGGCTTTTTAGTTAAGTTATTTTCTTTGTAGTAAGTTATTTTTATTGTATTTAAGTTATTTTATTTGTAGTTAAGTTATTTTATTTGTATTTAAGTTATTTTATTTGGAGTTAAGTTATTTTATTTGTACATAAGTTATTTTCTTTGTAGATAAGTTATTTTAGTTGTATTTAAGTTATTTTCTTTGTATTTAAGGTATTTTCGTTGTATTCAAGTTGTTTTCTGTGTATAAAAGTTATTTTCTTTGTATTAACGTCATAGAACATATACGATTATTCTAAATCATAGGAAATAGTACCATATATCATTAATATCAAAAGTTATGTTACAAAATAATTCCTTCTTGATGATCACTTTGTTTTTAGGGAACAGGATAATGTTGCAATTCATTTTCGACCCTTGTTCCATCATCGGGGGCTGGGAACTCATCGATTTTGTTGTAATCTTCCTCATCCACCACATGTTCAACTCCAACAATACTCCTTTTTGAGGGCATTAGTACGTGCCACTTCTTGTTGGATGGATCGGTAATGTAGAAGACTTGATGAACTAGTTGAGCGAAGATGAAATGTTCATTTTTGTACACGACACGTTCAAGGTTCACGGTGGTATGGCCTTTGTCGTCAGGTATCACTTATTTCTTACTGACCCAGCGGCAACGAAACAATGAGATTTCAAAAATTTTGCCGTAGTCAAGCTCCCAAATCTCATCTACGTACCCGTAGTACAGTTGTTTCTTACCATCTGTTTCGAGAGCTTCTACACAGACACCGCTATTCTGCGTCGTGTTTTTCATATCTTGTTCTTTTGTGTAAAAGGTGTATCCATTGATTTCGTATCCTTTCCATGTGATGACCGACCATGCTGGGCCTCTAGCTAAATAGACAATGCACCACTTGATGGGAGTACACGGAATCGCTATTTGAACCATTCATTGAACTCTGCATTGTGATGTTTTATGATCCAGTCATTTGCGCGAGTCGTATTTTGTTGACGTAGAATGTCCTTGTGTTTATTCATATATGGCAAAACAATGGCCATGTGCTGCAAAACAATTAAATAGGCTTGAGCATACTCTATCTGAACAGGATCGATCACTTTGCTTCCAATGGTCCCTACACCGAGCAGCCTGCCCTCATGGCAAGATCGAGGCACGCCTACTGGTTGAAGATGGGACATGTACTTAACACAGAACTCAATGACCTCTTCTATTGCGTAGCCTTCGATGATACTGCCCTCAGGGTGAGATCGATTCCGAACATAGTGCTTCAGAATTCTCATGTAGTGTTCAAATGGGTACATGCTGCGAAGCAACACAGGGCCGCACATCCTAACTTCGTGCACTAGGTGGACTATGAGATGAACCATGGCATCAAAGAACGACGGAGGGAAAAACATCTCGAGCTCGCATAGAGTCTTCACCATCCCATCTTGCAGACCATTTAGTTCTTCAAGGCTAATGACCTTCTTCCAAAGTATGTTAAAGAAATCACACAGCTTCGTGAGAGTCCACCGCACGTTTGGTGGAAGAATATTCCTTATTGCAACCGGGAACATCTGTGTCATAAGCGCATGGCAATCATATGACTTCATGCCAATTAATTTTAGATCTTCTATGGAAACAAGTCTCTTGATGTTGGCGGAATAGCCGGATGGAACCTTGATACCATACAAGCAATCACATAACTCAGTCTTCTCTAGCTTGGAAAGGGTATAACAGACAGGCGGAAGGAACGTCTTTCCGTTTGCTGTTTTCTGCGGTCTTAACTCTGGTCGGATTCCAGTATCTTCCATGTCTAGCCGTGCATTCAGACCATCTTTTGTTTTGTCAGGCATGTTCAATAAGAGACACATTATGCTACCGCACACATTCTTCTCTATGTGCATCACATCGATGCTGTGACGAACTTCTAGATGCTTCTAGTAAGAGAGGTCCCAGAATATTGACCTCTTCTTCCAGATGAGCTTCTCAACGGGGTTCATTTTCTTTGTTGTACCTCGCCTTTTAAACATTTCCCTTTCCAAGCACGACTTTCAGGTCTTTAACCTGATCGTGGATCTCAGTGCCGCTAAAAATATGGAAAGCTGAGCCTTTCTCGACGGTTCAATTGAATTGTATCTCATCCTGTGGTAACGGTGATCCCTTGTAAGGAACCTACGATGACGCATGTACACCGTTTTCTTAGAGTGTTTTAGCCACCTGCTTGCTGTATCAACAAGGCATTGAACACATGCATTGCTCCATTTAATAGTTTGCCCGAACAGTTATCATTGGCTGGATAATCGTTGACGGTAATAAACAACATGCAGCGTAACATGAAGTTTTCCTTTAGGTGTGCATCCCATACCCTTACGCCTTCATCTCAAAAAAGTTTGAAATCATCCACTAATGGGGCAAAGTACACATCAATGTCGTAACCGGGTTATTTCAGACCTTGGATAAGTATTGCCATCATGATGTACTTCCTCTTCATACACAAACAAGGTGGAAGGTTATACATGCATAGATTCACGGGCCAAGTGATGTGTCGGCTACTCATGTTGCCAAATGGGTTCATTCCATCAGTGCTCAGCCCGAACCTTACATTCCTCGCCTCTTCGCCGAACATAGCATACCTTCTGTCAATATTTCTCCATTGTAAAGAATCTGCTAGGTGTCTCAACATTCCATCATCTATACACTCATCTGCGTGCCAACGCATCAGTTTGGCCTCCTTCGGGTTCGCAAATAAGCGCTTCAAACGGGAAATTATGGGTAAGTACCAGGCAATCTTAACAGGAGTCCCCTTCCTCACATCTATGCTTTCCCCGACATCATCACCATCGATCTTATGCTTATATCGCGAAGCTTTGCACACCAAACATGCCCACAAATTCACGTACTCTTTACGGTACAGGATACAGTCATTCCTACAGGCATGTATTTTCTCTACCTCTATTCCCAAAGGACAAAGAACCTTCTTAGCTCTGTATATAGTTTTCGGCACCTGGTTTCCCTTTGGAAGCATGTCCCCTAACAATGTTAGGAGTGACGAGAAGCTCTTATCGGTCCATCCGCTGCTAGCCTTCAGTTTTAGCGGTTCCAGAACGCCCGACAACTTTGTGAACTTGCAGTCAGGGTACATTGGTTTCTCCAAGTCTTTCAATAAGCAGATAAATTTTCTGTACACCCAATCATTCTCACAGTTTTCTTCGACATCTCGGATCATCCGATCTAATTCGTTGTCCTCATGCGACGACGTGTCGTCTTGTGACGCGTCCTCTTGTGACGCACATACGTCATCACGTGTCTGCTCAATAGTTGTGCTATTGACAGTATCAGCCACGTCGTTGCCTTCATCCATGTTTGCCGGACCTTCCTCTACAATCTGATCTTCACCGTGGCTGGTCCAACATGCATACCCCTTCCTGAATCCTGTCCTGATCAAATGTGCTTGGATCTGTGCAAGGTTTGTGAAGCTCTTCAAATTTTCACAATGACAGCATGGACAGCTGATCCACGTCTCCCCTGTGTTCAAACTATACTGTTCGGCTACTCGTAAGAATGCCGATGCGCCCTCGATGTACTCATTGTTAGCACGATTCTCAGCGTACATCCACTGTCGATCCATCTATAGCAATATGCAAATTTTATTAAATTGAGTAAGAACTATCAAAATATTATGTGCCACAAAATTGTATAAAATTACCATAAAATTTGATTTGAGTTCTTACTGTCGATTTTGCTTGCATCGACTGAGATCTAGGGTCCAGAAAACTCTGTTCTATAGTAGTGTTTGATTATGATAGAGGCCGGGGTATCCACTTCCATTTTTAAAAGTCTACGAACTAAACTCAGCGGCGGCATAAAGAAAAGGAAAATGCTACAGCCCGGCATACCGATTCGTAGCTCCTGTCGGCACAAAGCGGAGTCGTCAGATTCATACTAATCATCTAACGGCAATTACTTAACACTTATAATCCCCAATTGCTAATTAGGGTTTCTCTTATCTCCTATTTTTTCCCGCCGTTGCCCTCCGGCCTCCGTCCCTCCCACCCCGATTCCCCATTGCCTGGCGGAGATGGGCGTCTCGGCGGACCGCGGGCTCAGCACCGAGGAGGCGGCGGCGCGGCTAGCGCGGTACGGGCCCAACGCCGCCCTGCGCCGCGTGCTGGACGTGCTCCCGCGGGCGCGGAAGCCCGAGGAGATCCGGACGGAGGCGGACTTCGTCGCGGAGGAGGCCCGCGCCGAGGCCGTCTCGGGCGTCATCAACCGGCGCGACGTCCCCGGGCGCGAGACCCCGCTCACGCTGCTTCTGTCATGGCGGCCGGCTTCCTGTCGGTGTCGGCGGTGGCCTCCGGCGTTGCCCTGTCGTCGGTGGAGCTCGACGACGCCCCGCCACCGTCAACGGACCCGGCCGACGTCACCGAAGGCTGATCCAGCGGCGGCAGCAGCTCCCTGGCGCCGTCGTCGACGAAACCGAAACCGGCCGCCCAGCCGAGCTCCGCGAACAGGGCCGAGGAGTCCCATTACGCGTCGTTGGAGAAGGGCCAGTCGCCGCCGCTGCCGCCGGCCATGTTCGCCACCCACCACCGCGAGATCCTCGTACGTGTACCAGAGCGAGGGATCAGAGCAGAACCTTGGGCTCAGGCCACGACGTACATAGCTCGATCGGGGTTGCTTGTATATGAATCAATTTCTTGTTGTATAGGAAACAAAATCCCCGGATAAAAGAAACGTAAAAAAGTTTTCCGGATGAATGAAACATTTATCGTTGTATTTGTTTGACAAATTTGTTGCGCAAGTTTTGGTAAAATGCGTCACTGAGAACATGCAGATGAAATATTTTTTGTTGTATAGGAAGCATTTTCTTGTTGTATACGAGACAAAATACCTAGATGAAAGAAACCAATTAAACCAATTTTGTTTCTGTAAAATCAGATCTATGACGTGTGTTGCAGTGGTTCAACAAGTTTGTTGCCTACGTCTTAACGATATGTTTCTGTATCACGACAACAATGTTTCCATGCATATCTACTCTGGCCAATTCAATCATCAATTAAACCAATTAAATTCACAGTTTGTTCCCTAAAATTTCGGATCAGTTTTCTTAAAAATAGGATCTACAACATGTGTTTCCATTGTTGTATTGGTTTGAAAATTTTGTTGCGCAAGGTTAAGTAAAGTGTTTCTCTCTCGCTGTACAAATGTTTCCATATTGCATTAACAGAAGGAGCCCACGATGTTTCATATTATCGCTATAATTGTTTCCTATAGTCACTGAAAATATTTCTCGTAAATTTAGCTAATCATGTTTATCGCTAATCTTGCCGTCTAATCCAACAGCTGTGCACTGTGCCTATAAAATACAAAATTAGGCATGCCGATTTGTAGCGGTCGCCTAAAGAAAATCGTCTACGCGAAGTAGAAACGTAGTTACTTTTGCTCGGAGTCCTGCGGAGTTTCAGCCACGTCTACATGGAACTAACTAATGGTCGGCACGTACATACATACACATGTCTATCTGGAACTAATGTGCATCCATGGAGAGGCATAAAAGGAGGGATGCTGGTTAAGTGAGAAGCCCAAAGCACGCATAGCATAGATAGAGGGAGAGGGCTGTGTCCTGGTGTTCTCATCCCCATAAAAAGAAGATACATGACATGAAGTGATAGCCTGCTCAGAAATCTTTTCCTTTCCTTAGCAGGCTAATCCCAGCCTCAGCCATATCACCAGCAACCCAACCCTGCAGATCCTTTATCACAGCAGTAAAAGACACACACACACACTGGACGTGAGAGGAGGAGAGAGAGAGCTGTCAGCTAGTATATATCACGTAGCTAGCAGGGGCCCCGAGCCGAGAACACCAGTGTATATCCCGCTGATCGTACAAACACACACACACATGCACCCGGCCATGGCCATGGCCACCACCAAGAGAGCCTTCTACGGCGCCGGCGCCGGCATTGCACCCGCCGTGCACAGAGACGAGGAGGAGCTGGGGGAGGAGGTGGAGGAAGGTCCTAGAAGGATCTTCGGCTTCCCTTCGCCCGGGGTTGCCGCCCAGCCTGTCGTCACCCAGCAGTTCTTTCCGACGACGGCGACGGCGGCGACGCAGCAGCAGGCAATGGAGCACTGCCGGGTGGCTGCCGCGGTGGCTGACCAGTGGGCCCGGCCGCCGTCGAGGAAGAGCCGGCGGGGGCCACGGTCCAGGAGCTCGCAGTACCGCGGCGTCACCTTCTACCGGCGCACCGGCCGGTGGGAGTCACACATTTGGTCAGTCTGTCTCCCCATATACGTATATCTCCCATATTTATAAGTTTGTTTCTTCAGCTACAACTCCGATGTTAATAATAACAAGCTTGGTAAAATATGCAATCTTCTGTTGCTTTCGTGATTTATTTCTCTCTCTCTCTCTCTCTCTCTCTTGTTTGTGTTTCAATCTGCAGGGACTGTGGAAAGCAAGTGTACTTGGGTGAGTTCTTGTTATGGGAAGTTTCTTCGTATGATCTATTGATTCCTTTGTTATGTGATAACGCTCTGTTCTTTGTATAATCTGATACCGCTCCGTTTCTTTGTAGGTGGATTTGATACAGCACAGGCTGCTGCAAGGTTAACAACACCTGATAAAATTCTGCACATTGTTTTGTGTGAAAAAGTGAGAGCATTGTGCATACTTTTTTAAACCTGAATCCCTCCTCTGATCCATTTCAGGGCCTATGACCAAGCTGCAATCAAGTTCCGCGGTGTGGATGCAGACATCAACTTCATTTTGGATGACTACAAGGACGACATAAAGAAGGTGATCTGATTAGAGGACAGGGGCCATCAAGAACAGCACTGAACAAGAGATGTTCTTTTCATTTGCATCTTTGTCTGTGCTGTTTGATTTATAATGTATTAACATGTTCTTGTCATGGCGCTGGAAGATGAGCAACTTCAGCAAGGAGGAGTTCGTCCAGGTTCTCCGGCGGCAGGGCGCCGGCTTCGTCAGGGGGAGCTCGAGGTTCCGGGGAGTCACCCTTCACAAGTGCGGGAAATGGGAGGCCAGGGTCGGCCAGCTCATGGGCAAGAAGTAATCCACTCATTCATGATTCATCAGAACAAAACCAAGAACAAAAAATAGAAAATTTTGTTAGTTTAGAAACACAAAAAATTTAAGCTTGTGCTGATACGGCTTGATCTCCTGATCATTGCAGATATGTGTACCTTGGCCTGTATGACACAGAGATGGAGGCTGCCGAGTATATATGCACTTTTCTCTGCACTACTAATGCTGCATTTCATAACTTGCTGTTGCAGAATGGGTTTGTTCTTAACGATTTCTGGTTTGTGTCATTAGGGCTTATGATAAGGCTGCGATCAAGTGCTGTGGGAAGGAGGCAGTGACCAACTTCGAGCCCCAGGCGTACGACGACGAGTTTCAACGTGCAATGTGAGCTCCCTGACAAGTGACAGCGTACTCCTTTTGTCACGCTCGCAATTTCAGATGTTCTGAATGTAATTATGTTTGACATTGTAGCTTGGGACGGTGAGCTTGATCTGGAGCTCAGCCTGGGCTGCTCTGGCGGCGAAAGGGCCAGCGATCCCACCACCGTCAGCAGCGATGACATCTCCCACACTGCGCCGAGCAACCGGAGCACGAGACTGATGGTACACCAAAACACGACGAGCTTTGTTCTTGCACATTGCTAGACATGACTGAATTGCCACTGAGACTGACTGACACTGACACTGTTCCATGCTGCCGGGAACCAGTTCAAGATGCCGGAGGAGGAGGTGGAGACCAGGGCCTGCTACACTGACAGGAGCATCTGGATTAGGCCTTCGTCGACGCCGACAAGGCCGAACGCCGAGTTCAGGTTCTCAGATGATGATCACCACCACCACCACCACGGGAGCAGGGACATGCTCCACCACCACGGGAGCAGGGACATGCTCCAGATGGTATGATCTTAAACCGATGATCAAATGATCACCCCTCTGAAAACCTCCACAGAACACTGCAAAAAGATGCATCATGCCAAGACGCGCAATGCTTTCGAACTGTTTCTTCTTGACGCACAGATGCATCATGCATCTTAATCACTTTCTGCAAAAAAAAACGCAATCTTTCCTTTGCCTTTTTTGTGACGCACTGACCAACCCAGAGTCCATTTGACCGATGAACAGGGCCCGGTCAGCGGCAGTGGAGGCGGGGAAGGAGCAGCAGCAGAGCTGCACATGCGCTGCCCGCGCCCCGGCTGGCCCAGCGCCAGTGGCGGCAACCATTGGCAGCCGTACGCCGTCCAGTCCCGGCTGCCCGCCGACGCCGCCGCAGCAGCATCATCAGGATTCCCGCCAGGGCTGCGCCTGCTGGGCGCGCCACCAGCAGGCGGCCACGGCGCCCAGGCCCAGGAACTGAACCACCCAGCACTCCAGCAGTGGCACTGAGTCACTGTGATCACTGTGCCACTGCCAAGCAGCACAACATTGCCATGGCGTAGGACTCCAGCGAGACAAACCACCGTTCACCTCGGAACCGCGTCGCGCCGCGCCGGGCCGAGCACCGTTTTTTTGGCAGTGCAACGCTGCGGCGTGGCAGGCGCCCAACCCCCGGCATCGCCAGTCTCGACGCCGAGTCATCCGTAGAGAAGAAGGGAGAACGTTGTACTGAGGTGAACGGATCATCGGGTCATAGAAAAGATCAGAGCGTTTGTAAGCATCGATGGAAGCTTGAAATCTTCGCTCCGTGTTGAGGTGTGAAACGATGGCTGCTGCTGGTTTTGCTAACGACTTGCATTTTAATTAAGCTCGCTAGATGATGATGATGCTTTTGAATGGATCATATAAAACGCTGTCACGTAGTAATGCACGACCAAGAAGATTGCTCCTCTCTCACGGGTCACGGACACAGAGAACGTTTGCCATTAGTCTATGAACATTGTTGGGGTTGGATTAGTGTCTAATATGGAGGCTGGGTTTGTAACACGAGAATTTCTTCTTGGTTTCTGAAAATTTCGAAGATTAAAGTCTTGCGCACCGTTCGGTCGAAATGCCTGTATTAGGAAAACACTAGCTTGCTTTGAGTAAATGCAGATACCATTTTAAGATAGTGAGTAAAAGAGGAGTAGAGTAATTAGGAGACAATAACTACAGAAGAGATTAGTAGGTAAATGATTTATGCAACCTTTTTATTAACCTTTGGAGTAGATTAGATGTTTAGGATGAAGTGTGTCAAGCCTAACTGGTAGTATAGATATAGATATAGAAATTGTCTCGAGTAGGAGTAGGGCCAGCTGAGCCCAACTCACAACCCAACATCGCAAGATGGGCTAACGCATATGGGCCTACAGCCCATCTAGCTCACGCAGACACATGGCAAACAGCCCAAATATAAAGACCGCACCGACCCGGCCCGTTAAGGCAACCGCCTCGCCTCGTCACCACCCGAACGCGTTATTAGCGAGGCAGCGAAAAATCCTCTCCCTGTTTCCCCTGCCCCTTCCTCCTCCCTATCCGCCTCGCCCGCGTGATCGCACCACCGTCGCCACCCACCCAACCATGGCGGAGATCGTGGACCGGGCCGCCGCCGGCTCGGGCGAGCCGGAGGAGGCGCGGCCACCATCCTCCACCGCGGCGGCGGCGGCGGAGGAGGACGACGACGACGACGAGGACGAGGACGGGGACGTGTGCCGGATCTGCCGCAACCGCGGGGACGACGAGCACCCGCTACGCTACCCATGCGCCTGCAGCGGCAGCATCAAGTTCGTGCACCAGGACTGCCTCCTCCAGTGGCTCGACCACAGCAACTCGCGCCAGTGCGAGGTAACCGCCTCTTCCCTTCCGTCGACGCAGCTGGGTCCGTACGTACTTTAGGGCTTCGATTGGTTCGATTAGGTGGTGGAATCGATCGATGGGATGTTAAGCCGGTGCTTTGGGTGCTGACTCACGGGGAGCTTCTACTCTTAGTTGTAAGATTGGGATAAATCGGGCGTAGGCGTTCTACCTGGATAGGACTAGTGATAATAATGTTGATTTTGATGGGTGAGAGGAACGTTTTTACTGCTCTAGGTTGCTAGAATTGCTGGATTAGGGTTTGAGAACCATGTCGATGGAATGGTTTTTGTGAATTATCCTGCAAGCAATAGGATTTTGGTTTCCTTGCAGCGCTACTATGGTTTCTACCTGGTGTCGAGAGATTGACAATTTATATCACCACATCATTGTGCTGACAAGGGGACAATAACCTTTTTGTTACCGCTTGCATTGTAATCTTGAGGGATAAGTTAGGTTTAGGGTGATAGATGTTGGGGCTTCACGCCCCACTATAGGACTGCGTGATAATGGCTCGACTTGCATGAAAGGAGGATAGAGTTATACTTGGCCCCTATTTGTTTTGCCTAACTTCAGTTTGTATAGGTAATTTCTGAACTACGCTTCTGTGCTTTTGCAGGTTTGTAAACATGCTTTCTCCTTCTCGCCTGTCTATGCTCAGAATGCTCCGACAAGACTTCCTTTCCAAGAACTTGTGTTTGGCGTTGGAATGAAAGCATGCCATGTGCTTCAGTTTGTCCTCCGGCTTGCCTTTGTTCTTTCAGTTTGGCTCATGATTATCCCCTTCATTACCTATTGGATATGGCGGTTAACATTTGTGAGAAGTCTTGGTGAAGCACAAAGGCTGTTCTTGAGTCACATCAGTGCTCAGTTGATCCTTAGTGATTGCCTGCATGGGTTTCTTCTCTCAGCTATCATTGTCCTTATATTTCTTGGAGCTACCTCTTTAAGGGACTATATAAGGCACTTGCGGGAACTTGGAGGACATGAAGCTGAGAGGGATGATGCAGGCCGTGAAAGGCATGGTGCTCGAGCTGTCAGGAGGCTAGCTGGTCCTAATAACAGGGTTCCTGCTGCAGATGGAAATATTGATGAGTTGGCAGAAGCCCAAGGAATTGGTGCTGGCGAGCTTCTTAGGAGAAATGCAGAAAATGTTGCTGCTCGATTAGAACGACTTGAAGCTCAAGTTGAGCAGATGCTAGATGGTTTGGATGATGCCGATGGTGCAGAGGATGTTCCTTTTGATGAACTCGTAGGCATGCAAGGCCCAGTGTTCCACTTGGTTGAGAACGCAATAACAGTAAGGATCTTCTTCTTTTTTGTAAATCAGATGTGTTTCTTTATATATGTTTACATGTATCTGCATAAATATTCCGGCTAATATTCCATGTTGTGCAAAATACTAGAAACTCTTATTGCTTTCTATTAAGATCCAGTTTGGAAGTGATAAGGATTAAATTATCTACATAAAGTCCAAACCCTCCTTAACAGGGAGCCACCGAGGTGTTTTCTCAATGAGCTTGAATTGTTGGACCCCGTTTGTATTGATGATCTTAAGATTGTGCCCCCTCCAGATATTTAAAATTGTGTTCAACATGATGTTCGACGCTGTTATTTGTGACCTATTCTTTTTCTTTTTCTTTTCTTTATTCGCATCTATTATTTCTGTCCCAAAAATGTTGTATAAGTGGCAAGGAAAAAGTTTATCTAATTTTGGAAGCATGTAAGATTCCTATAGTGTGATGTGTGCTTTTGAAATCATGTGTCACCTGGTCTTTTGAAGCTTTATTACAGTTGCGCCGAGTGTTGTGTCTGTTTCTCCCTTATTTTCTAACTTCTATATGCCTATGTTTTTCTTCAGGTTTTGGCCAGCAATGCTATATTCCTCGTTGTTGTGATCTTCGTACCATTCTCATTGGGAAGGATTGTCCTGTACTATCTATCATGGTTTTTCTCTTCAGCCTCTAGTCCTATGTTGGCAAAAGTAATGCCCTTTACGGAATCTGCTCTTTCTTTGGCTAATGAAACATTGAATAGTGCATTTAATGCCATGAAGAACTTCTCATCCGATGGTCATAATGAAGGTGTTATTGGGCACATGATTGAGGTGGTTACTCAATCCTTAAAGATAAATGCCACTGGTCTTAATGTAATGCAGAGCACTGGGAAGAACAGTGTGATGAAAGGAACTGCTATTGGCTCGTCTTATCTTTCTGATCTGACAACTCTTGCTGTTGGATACATGTTTATCTTTTGCCTTGTATTTTTCTACGTCGGATCATTGGCTTTACTTCGATATGCCCGGGGAGAACGTTTTACCATTGGAAGACTCTATGGCATTGCTGCGATACTAGAGGCCATTCCATCTCTATGCAGGCAGTTCTTTTCTGGAATGAAGCATCTCATGACTATGGTCAAAGTTGCATTCCTTCTGGTGATTGAACTTGGTGTATTTCCCCTTATGTGTGGTTGGTGGCTTGATGTCTGCACTTTGAAGATGCTGGGTGCAACAATTGCTCAAAGAGTTGAGTTCTTTACAATGTCACCCTTGGCGAGCTCTTCTATACATTGGCTTGTTGGGATTGTATATATGCTCCAAATAAGCATATTTGTCAGTCTTCTTCGAGGGGTACTGCTCAATTTTTTCAATCCTTTTGATAGCTTTACTAATTCACTAACTGCATATAAAGACTCGTCGATCTCATATATGTCACTTGTTTCTCATGTTTGTTTTGCCTTCTTATGTAGGTACTGCGGAATGGAGTTCTTTATTTCTTACGGGACCCTGCTGATCCAAATTACAATCCGTTTAGGGACTTGATTGACGATCCTGTACATAAACATGCTCGACGAGTTCTTTTATCTGTTGCTGTGTATGGAAGCTTGATTGTGATGCTCGTCTTCTTACCTGTCAAACTGGCCATGCGAGTAGCTCCTTCAACTTTTCCTCTAGACATCACGTGAGTCAGATTATCCCCACATTTTTTTTCCCTATCAGCTTCTTTTGGTCTCATTTGATTATTCACACCTACATCTTGTTGGTCTCTGGTATTGCAGCATTTTTGACCCATTTACTGAGATTCCAGTTGACGTACTTCTGTTCCAAATATGCATCCCATTTGCGATTGAGCATTTCAAGCCTCGTGCAACAATTAAAGCTCTGTTGCATCATTGGTTTGCTGTGGTTGGCTGGGCACTAGGCTTAACTGATTTCTTACTGCCAAAACCTGAAGAAAATGGTGGGCAAGAAAACTGGAATGGAAGGGCAGAAAGAAGAGATAGGGTACATGGTGGGAGGGAAGCAGTAGCTCCACAGCTTGAGCAGCGTATGATACGACATGTCGCGTTCGACAATGATAATGGCAGGGGTAATGCAAATGAAGCTAATGATGTCGCTGAAGAATCTGATGCAGATGATCAGGGAGACTCCGAGTGAGTATAATATCTAGATATTTTGTAAAAGAATAAGTTCCTTTTTTCGTATATCATGTTTTAAAACCTGCACAAGAAAGATGCTCCACTATTTCATGTATCAACAGAACTGAACAGATTTGGACATAGTTGAGTTTTTTTTTCTTTAACAAATTCTGAAGAGTAAAATGTATCTCTGGATTTCACAATAATTGTTGCTTTGAAACTTCCCCTCCGTTTTTAGAGAAATCTGGACTTTATGCTCAAGGAGTATTAGTGTATACTATTATGAATAAATTTTCCTGACTTGTATATCAAGTTAAACTGTGGCTCTGGTATCTGATATTTCCTTTCGAAGGTATGGCTTTGCGCTCCGGATTGTACTCTTGCTTGTACTGGCATGGATGACGCTACTAATATTCAATGCTGGAATGATCGTTATTCCTATTTCACTTGGCCGTCTGGTTTTTGAGGCTGTTCCCCGCCTACCAATCACACATGGAATCAAGTGCAATGGTAATTTGCTGATGTTTGCACTACTTACCTTCTTTTGCTATATAAATTTCCATGTGTACGTGGTAATTGAATGACATTTGATTAAGCCTGTGGTAACTTTTGTTTGTTTCTCGATCTTTTTGCTAAACAAATTTCTTTAGTAGGTTAATGTACCTGTGGTAACTTTGTTTGTTTCTCGATCAGATCTGTTTTCTTTTAGCATCGGTTGTTATATTATCTGGAGTGCAGCAGCTGGAACCAGATATGCAATTGATTACATTAGATCACGACGTCTCGCCTTCCTGGTACAACAAATCTGCAAGTGGTGCTCTATTGTTTTGAAGAGCTCTGCTCTCCTATCAATATGGGTAATTCACCTGAACTGAACTACTTTGTTCCAACCATCTCAGTTTGCATTTCTAAGCTCACTGACCTGTGATTGAAAAGGCATATACTCTAGTATCTAACCATTAACAGTATTCTTTTCAGGTATTTGTTATTCCTGTGTTGATTGGACTCCTGTTTGAGCTGCTGGTGATTGTACCCATGAGGGTGCCTATCGACGAGAGCCCGGTTTTTCTATTGTATCAGGATTGGGCTCTTGGATTAATATTCTTGAAAATATGGACTAGACTGGTAAGTCTATGAATCTCTGTAACCTTCAGTGATTTTGTGGTTAATTTAAATCACTTAATCAGTTAATCTTGATAGCCATGGGTAGTCAACTATTTTAATGTTTGCATTTTTTGTGTTGATTGTTCTTCTTGGATACTATTTCCAGGTTATGCTGGATCAAATGGCACCTTTGGTTGATGAAAGCTGGAGGATGAAGTTTGAGAGAGTAAGAGAGGATGGCTTCTCCCGTTTGAAAGGTCTATGGGTCCTGCATGAAATTATAACGCCGATCGTCACGAAGCTCCTTACTGCTCTTTGTGTTCCATATGTCCTTGCAAGGGGTGTTTTCCCAGTGTTAGGCTACCCACTGATTGTGAACTCAGCAGTCTACCGTTTCGCCTGGCTTGGATGTCTGATATTCAGCACACTGTTTTTCTGTGGCAAGAGATTCCATGTTTGGTTACGAATCTCCACAATTCCATTAGGGATGACCGCTATCTGATTGGCCGGAGGCTGCACAACTTTGGTGAGCACTCACCCCGATTGAGCGAACCTGATGAAACTCCAGGGCCAGGAGATGAGGATAGGGCACTCATTCCACGAGAGCAGGAAGCACAGTTGGGGCTGAGGTTCAGGCGCAACAACCTGCACGCAGACCAACAACCAAGGCTGGTTGCATAATCTGGAAGGACTTATCGATTAGCAGGGGCATCATCGTTTTGCCCTGCAGCCTCTTGTGGTTTGTGTAACTGGCATTGTAGAGTGATGAGCTGTGTTCTATAGTGTTAGGATAGCTAAGGGTGGTTGTACAACAAAGCCTGGGAGAATAGGCTAAAAGGATTCACGCCAAAAGCTGATGGTAAACTCCCTTTCCTCTGGTAGTCATTACTGACTGTATATATTAACAGAACACTACAAGCCCACACAATTTGATGTTATTCTGATGTAACGTCTAATGGGTAGCCCTCGCAGTTTGATGTGATTCTGATGCGATGTCTAATGGGTAGCCCACACAATTTGATGTGATTCTGGTGTACTGGTTGAGTTGCCTTGTTGATTAGCTAGATGTTCTCTGTGCGGCTACTGATGCTGGTTCGTACTAATTTGGTAGGATGAATCTGCCGTGTCATCAGCTGGTGGGGCGCTGATCAGTTGCTTATCTTGTTTGTTTTCTGCTGTTAGCCTGTACACTGATCTTGGCTGGTGCGTTTTGTCGGGTTGCTGCTATTGTCTTGTAAGCTGGCAACCCAGTCTAACATCTGTTATTCTAGCTTGCAATACAAGCTGGGCCTGGTGGCCTCTTCTCTAAAAATTTCCATGTCCACAAGATAACTCTAGTGACATATTTGCTTAAAACCATAGTAAATTCGTTTGTTTCTTGTTCTCTGTTAGCGTCAATTGTTTCATTATCTGGAGTGCAGCAGCTGGAACCAGATCTGCAATTGATTACATCATATAACAACATTGTTTTGCGGAGCTCTGCTCTACGACCTGATCGTCCTCCTCCGACTGGTCCTGTCATTTATCTTCCTGCCCTGATCGATGACGATGTTGATACCGCCACAAGATCTGAAGGATGGGTGTGCAGTCTTGTTAGTGTTTTGTGCGATGAACTTCTTGGAACGATATCTATCTGTGGCCGAGAGTGGTAGCTTAACTAACACTTGTAAGAAGCATGGGAAAGCTAATTTTCCGGTACACCTGTGTGCCAAAGCTGCTTGTAATTTTGACGTGTCAGCCATATAGAACTCTTTTGCCCACGGTTCCTTGTAACCTCCTTGCCTGGGCTTCGAACGACAGGGTGGGCTGGAAGCCCATTCGATTCGAGGGGAGACTGCTGCTGCAATCTGCCTCTCTTGCTTGGTCTTCGTCTTCTTCTTTCTTTTTTCGAGGGCCTTTTGCTCGGTTGACTTGGAACGTGGACGGAAATTGCTCGCGGATTGTCTCACATGCCGTGGCAGTGGACTGGACCCGCCTGATCATGGAGCGATGGCAATGGACCCGCCTGCCATAATTTCTATTGTATTTGCTACGAATATTCTAGAGAAGAGGGGAAGGAGGTAGTAGAACCATGATTTCTATACTTAAGTGTAATAGAATCACTTATGTACCTTGCAAAACTATACAAGATCAGACATTGTATTTGCTACGAATATTCTACTAAGGTATAGTTTTAGGCCACCAAACGGTATTCGAAGGGCATTAAGAACATAGTATGCTACCTCCAAGGCACCAAGGATCTTGGCTTGTTCTATAGAAAGAACCAAGACTTATCCATAGGGGTTTATGTCAATGCTGGTACCTTTTAAATCTACATATAGCCAAGTCACAAACTAGATATGTTTCTTATGGGGTGGAATGTAGTTTTCTAAAAATCATCTAAGCAAAGCCTTGTATCGATTTTGATAACACTCGATGAATGATCAACATACAAAGTCTCACGAGAATGTGCTTGGTTTCGATGAATAATCAACTACTTACATAAGTCTTGAGGATTGAACACTGTATAAACCCCACTATTATCTATGAAGATAACGTAACTTGTGTTATACAAGTGCACATGAATTATGTGAAGAGTAATATCACTGAGCATATTAACCATAAGTTCTTATATGCTCAAGAATTGTAAAAGATGGACTAAAAGTACTGCATACAAAGTAATATCAAAATCTCACTGATTTATTCACTAAGTCATTATCAGCATCATCTTTTAAAAGATGCATGTGTGGAATAGGTATAATGAGACTTACTGAATTGCAGTGTTCAGAAAGAGGATCTTCACAAACTCACCGCTAAATCTTGACCACAGAAGTCAAGTATCTGATAGAACAGTTAAGTGGATTGTACTCTTTTTTCCTTGGATGAATTTTCTAGCAGTTTCTCATACGAGCTTTTTAATGATACAATTTGTGCAACATGACTAATGTACACCGTGTGCTCTTTCTCCAAATATATTTTTTACTGGATTTTTCAGAGTTTTTGAGACATGAACTATACGAAAATAAGTATCCGAGGAAAAGCGTTAGGAAACCTTTGGGCCTACCTCTATGAGGGAGAGTAGGTTCCTCCTTAGTCATTAAGTTAGATCTTTATCCCTTTAACGTAGTTTAGACTATAAATAGAGACGACAATTATTGTATCCTAGGGTTTAAGGGATCAATTAATAAGAAAAAAGCTCTTCTTATACACTATATTCATTTTTCTTTGTGTTTATTGTATTCGTTTTCTTCTCCTACTATATTTATTATGTCCTTTGACCGGACTATATTTAAGTATGGGACAGTACCAGAGGCCCTACCATGTCCATATGTCCATTGGATCCGTAACAAGCGTGGGACACCAGCAAAGACCCGAGCGATGCGGTTTCCGAGTCAATTAAAGACCCGAGCGGCTTCGTCGTTCATTTATGGGAGTCGCCTTCGTCGTCTGTCGCTCGCCCTCCCCCAAAATTAATGCAACGCCTCCACCACAATGTCGATCCAAGGCCAGATCCTCGAGCTCAGAGGTGCGTCTCCTCCATGAACTTGGCATCGATCGATTTCCTCGTCTCCTCCACGAATCTGGCTTCTACCTATCTGGATTGTGAATTTCTGGTGTAGTTACTGGGTGCAGGAAGCTGCGGGACACTGAGTTCTTCACGCGCCAGGATCCCTACGTCGTCATCGACTACGCCAACACCAAGCACCGCACCCCCACCTGCACCGGTCCGCCCCTCAACGGCTCAACCTCCCTACCCTCCCTCCTCCTCTTCTATCCCTCCCCTCTTCCTGCATGTGAAGAAAATTAACAGTACCAGATGACAAAATACTACTAGCTAGTAGTATTTGAACCACGGTCAGTTGGCGAATTCGTTTGAGTTGTGTAGTGTATCGCACATTGTGATGCCGATCCAATTTGTCGATTGAGCATCTAGGGCATGCATGATCATTCAATTTGGTTTCTGAGATTGGGTCAACCCTCGTTGTTCACTACGCCAGCTGTGCGTTGTTCTCGAGGAGGGAGACTGGTGACTTGTTCAATTGTAAATTGGAAGAGCAAAACGATTGTTCAATTATTAAATTCGATTATTAGGTAGCTGGTTCTTTTAACTTCAGCATAGTTGATTTTTGCCTAATTGCTATGTAGTCCATATATTAGATGCCTCCCAGTAGTTTTTTGAAAAATGTGATGTCTCCTAACGCTTGTTCTCTTTCTTTCACATCTCCTGGTGGAATATGCCACCCTAGATTGGCATAAGATGCTCAGAGGTCAATTTAAGAATATATTATTTACCTTTTTCTGATGACTTCCCCATGAATACAGTCGTACACGCTTGTGGTATCCATTACTTCACTACTTGTTCAAATCCTATTTTTAAGACTTAGAAAACTACTATAATATGTGAACCATCAGTACCGTACGAAAATAAGGTCTCACTGTTGAAAGTGTGAGGATAATTAGCGGATGGCGCAAGAGTTTTGTCCCCTTTTGTACAATTTGACATCTAGCTATATATTTTGAGTAGCTCTCATGCTTTTGAAAACTAATTGCACCACAAATACCAAGGGGAATGCAGTTAGTAGAGCAGTAGTGGGGTATACATACAAATCAGACCCTTAAGCTGGTTTAGAAGTTGGGCGATTCAAATTTTGGAAAGCAATGAGCACTTATCCTTTCTGTATCCCTTTTTTCTCCTTGAAAGTTGCTACTTGCTAGCCCTTGCAAATCCCAACAAGGAATTAAATGGAGCAAACTGGTAGGGGGAGTTTACCAAGTTATGTGAGTTCTAGAGGACTGTGCATTTCACTCCCAATTTTCATGATGTTCTCTATGAAAATGAAAGTATGCATCTTTATGAAAGTCTAGGCTTAGATTAGAGCCCTGTAAGAAATTCGTTTTTTCAGCTATCTTACAAACTACTATGCCGCAAATGAAGTTCCACTCATTCATCCACCAGCTAACCTGAATAACATTCTCTCATATTACAGCCTTGAATCCTCTATATTTTGTCAGGAAACTTTCCAAATATTAAGACATGTTCTTTGTATTGGTTCCAGTTTCAAAGAGGTTCTTAGCTCTGTACTCCATAATAACAAAAATTTATCACCTAGTGGCCTTTGCTGAATGGAGTTCTAGGAGATTCCCAACAGCAATGAAATGTTCGTCTTGCAGATATTTTACCTCCGTAAACTGACTATTTTCTCATACAAGCAGACGGAGGAAGGAACCCGAATTTTGACAGTAAGTTTCAGATACGCCTCGTTGAGGGGCTCCGTGAGCTGAATGTCACTGTTTGGAACAGTAACACATTGAGCAATGATGACTTCATTGGCAGCTGCAGGTTTGTGGATCTTAAAGCAGTCCATTTTGTGATTATTGTTCTCAAGTTACTGATGGCTGAGATATTTTGTAGCGTGCAGCTTCAGAAGGTGCTTACACGCGGATATGATGACTCCTCATGGCCCCTCCAGACACGCCATATGAAGTAGTCCTGTTTCTTATGTACCTTAACCTTAAGCCCACTGTCACTTGTAAATTTCCTGATAATAAGGTGTATCTGCAGGTCTGCTGGGGAAATGCAGCTCATTATGCACTTTGATGTCTCAGCAATGGTGAGAAACTGGTCATTGATCTTTGTTTCCTTATCTTTGTTGATGTTTCATTGCTTCATTGGTTTTCCTATGTCTACCAGAAGGACAAGATGAGTAATACTGTTGCAACATCCAGTACCTATTCTGTTCCTCCAGTGCCAGCACCATCGCCATACACTGCCTCCTCATCTCCATACCCACCTCCTACATCATATCCTGCAGTACCCCCCGTACCAAGCTTATCCAGCTCTTAGCCATGCACAGTACTCCGCTCCTCCAGCATACTCATCTCCAGCTCCCCATCAACCATGCCCCCCTCAAGCATATCCTCCTACATCATACACCCCGCAGCCATACGGGCAACCATACCCCCAACAGCCAAACGGGCAGCCATACACCCCACAGCCAAACGGGCAGCCATACACCCCACAGCCAAACGGGCAGCCATACACCCCACAGCCAAACGGGCAGCCATACCCCCAACAGCCATACCCCCCGCAGACATACGGCCAACCGTACCCGCCCCCAACAGCAGCACAATCCCCATATCCACCTGGTAAGATCTAGATGAACTGAGATAAAATCATCTATGTTCATAACTTTTGTCAGGTGAACTAATTAGATCTCTCTTTACAACAATGAATCTTATGCAGCGCCTTACCCCGGAGTTTATCCGCCACCACCACATTACCCCGGAGTTTATCCGCCACCACCACATTGACATGCTTCGGTGACCTGAAGTGGCGGGATCAGAAGAGAAACAACAATCAATTCTGGTGCTACATGATGTGTACAAAAATCCTACCAACCGTTGCTCAGCTATTTTATCTGGTATGAACAGCCCAGCGACCATCAGCAGTATTTACCCTCTCTAGTATGCACTATATAAGTAGCTTGCAGAGCGTCGTGACGAAGTCAGTTCTACATCGGGAAAAAAAAGCTGATATGACCTACCGCTGAGTGCCAATGACACATTTAGCTCCCCTGCCCATGTAATGACAAAAAAGTCATCTCAACGGATTGGACAGCCGCCGAGTGGCACTGGTGGTGGGCTCGACCTGCGAGAACCAGGTATCGCGTCCTAGCTGCGACTGGCCTATGAGGCCCACGTAGTTACCGCAAGAGGTTACTAATCGCGTATTGAGGCCGTGACAGACAGGCTCTACTGGGCCTTTTATTCGCGCGTCGCGGGCGGGAGCAGCGATGTCTGCCCGTACAGTGACAATGCATGGCATGGACCAGTTAATTGATGTATAACAATGCGGATCGACTACTGTGCATGCTTGTATGCATGTCTAGAGGCTCATCCATCCATCCATATTGAGAGATAGACATGATGTACGTACGTGGATCGATGTGGTCACTGCCTTAAAAGCTAGCCTGCTGGCCAGTAACCCATTGTCATGCATGCCATGCATGTATACATGATGATTGTTTGTTCCGATTAACTAGGGGCGCATGGCTCTGAGGATCGATCCATAGTGATGGTTTTTGGTGGGTTAGGTGACAAACGAAGGTCCTGTTTAGTTAGGCTTTTTAGTAGTTTTTCACTAGAAAAGCTGTAGCCCAATTAAACGGTCAGTTTTTGAATAGTTTTTATTAACGGTGATTGTAGGCTTTGCAGTGTAAATTCATTTGTTTAGAAAAGTTGTTTTTCCCAAACTTTTTGCTAACTTTAGATCTCATTTTCCAAGGTTTAGATCAACCAAAAGCTATAAGTTCACTTTTCTCCAGTCATAGCAGCTTTTTCAGACAGCTAGCCAATAATTGCTTTGTCAGCATAGCCAACCAAACAGGCGCTAAAAGGTGGCGGTGTCAGCATGTAATTATTTAATTAATATGCATGTCATGTGGAGCTAGCTTAAATGCATCATCTGCGTGCGTGTGTATAGGCACACGTCGTAGCTCCCACCCGCGAGGCGCGTGTAGCCCAGCGCTGACGCGCCTCCCGCCCGTGACGCGCGAAAAACAGCGTACGCAAGGAATCTACCGCCCAGTGCCTGCTTGTCACGGCCCCGACCTGCTATGGCATGTCTGTCACAGCCCTAATGCACGACGAGTGGCCTATCGCGGCAACCGTGCGGGCCCCATAGCCAGTCGCGGCTCTGGGCGCGATGCCCAGTCCTCGCGGGTCGAGCCTATGACCAGTGCGATGCGGCAGATGTCCAGTCTATCGTGGGGACTTTTTTGTCATTATATATACACGGGAGCTAAATGTGTCATTGGCACTCGGCAGGGGTCCATATTAGCTTATTTTCCCTCTATATCTGGAGTCATGCCTGACTGTTCTACCTGTAATAGTGCTAACCGGGAATACATGCAGACAATTGTGAAGGTTGCAGCGTCTTGTGGACTTGAAACCTGGAAGTATTTGTGGTTCTCAATCACTTTGCTTAGTTTGATATATTCTTGATGTGTGGCGAACTGAGAAATTAGATCTACATGGAAGATCGTTCATGCTGATTTCTGAATTCTGCTCTGGTGATTGTAGTATTTTGTATTTTACACCTGTTAAAGTTCAAAGTCTAGTTTATTTTTTTTCTCGAGCACGTACCAAAGTGCTTGCCATTTTATATTAGAAGTGGGCATCCAAAAGGATGCAGAAGTTACAAAGCTAACAAGATGAAAACTAAAACTCATACTATACAAGAGCAGAAGAGAAAAAGAAAATAGGGACAAGGGGCAAGAAGCTGGGAGCTAGGAAGAATGACCATCAGGTGGTCGAGCATGCTGCGGAAGCTGCCGTAGAGCTTTGGCCCTAACTTGCATCCAGCAAGTGGCTTTGCACAGGATTGCGTCCACAAATGTTTAACAACAGGGCTGTGCTCTGTTGAAAACACAGTCATTACGGAGCCACCATATGCTCCAGAGAGTTGGATGAGTGACCTTGCTCCCTTCGTTCGGTGATCGCCAGCCCGCTCAGCCGCATCCTCGAACCGGAGGCGGAAGTGGTCGTTTGTCTGTGGGGTGATGGAGTGCATGTCGAAGATAGACAAGACCGAGTGCCAAACCTGCCTAGCGAAGAAGCAGGACATGAGAAGATGGGTAATAGACTCATCAGCCTGATCACACAAGGGGCAGCGGTTTGGATGAGGGAGGCCGCGACGAGCTAAACAGTATGCCGTCTAGCAGTGATTAGTCGTCGCTAAGTACGTGAAAACTTTGCATTTGAGGGGGGCCCAGCCCTCCCAGATTGATCGAGCAACCGGGGAGGTAACCAAACCAGCGAAGAGGGTAGCGTATATTGATGATGCCGAATATTGACCGGAGGTCGTCCAATGCCAGATGAACTGGTCCTCCGAGCCCGGCGTCAGGGTGCAGTCTTCGGCCAAATCAGATAGATGAATGAATTCCACGATGCCCTGGATGTTCAATGATCCATGTCACTGATCCATCTGCTATCCGATAAAGCCTCATGAACCAATCTTCCCTTCACCATTCTAGAGCTGACGGCGGCAAAGACTGTTGGTGCAAGCTCCTTAATTGACTGACCAACCAACCACCTATCTGTCCAGAAAAGGGCGCAGTGACTATCGCCCACGACCACATGTAAAGCCGTGTGAAGCAGAGCTTCGATGTGCTGGTTGACTCTGATCGGAAACCTTGCCCATGGTTTGGAGAGGTCCGTTCACTGCAGCTAGGGCCAGCGGGCACGGAGAGCCCACCCCATTTTCTGTAGGTCCTTGAGGCCTAAACCATTGAACTCGGTCGGACGGCAGACATCCTTCCATGCGACCGCGCAATTTCCGCCGTTGGCGTCGCGACGTCCTGTCCATAGGAAACAGCGTTGCCGCTTGTTCATAGCGTCACGCATCCATTTAGGCATGCCGATTGCCAGCATGGTGTGAACTGGTATGGCAGAGAGGATGGATCTCAGCAGGACAAGCCGACCCCCTTGGATAGCATGCTGGCTTTCCAGCCTGCGAGTTTTCGATCTAGCTTGTCGAGCAGTGGTTGTAGGTCCATTTTGCGAAGCTTCCGGATTGACAGGGGAATGCCCAAGTACTGAATTGGGAAATCCCTAATCGGCAGCTCAAAGATTGGCCGACAAGGTCGCGTGCTATGTCATCACATCGAATGGGGGGTCGCTGAGCTTTTCTGGATGTTGGTGCATAGGCCAGAAGCTGAGCCGAAGACTTCGAGCAGCCTGAGGATGAGCGAGCACTCATAGGGGAGGGGCGAGAAGAAAACGATCACATCATCCGATGTAAAGCGATGTGCGGCAGGCGCTCCTGCCCCTCTTGAGCGCTGCAAGAAGACCTCTCTGCTTCGCGGCGGCAATCAGGCAGTGAAGAATGTCCATCACAATGACGAATAGCATAGGGCACAGAGGATCGCCTTGCCTCAATCCTCTGTGATGGTAGAACTCGTCGCCAGGATTTCCATTGACCAGCACACGTGTATTGGAAGATGAGAGCAGAGTGCAGAGCCGCGATCGCCAGCGATCTCCAAATCCCAGGTGCGAGAGCAGCTCGAGAAGAAAAGGCCAGGAAACGAAGTCAAAAGCTCTCGCATTGTCTAGCTTAAGCATGATTGCTGAGGTGTTTGCAGCGTGCAACGTCTTCACCATATGTTGGACAAGCATGAACTTGTCGTGGATTGTGCGCCCGCGGATAAACGCGCATCGGTTGTCAGTGACAAGGGAAGGCAGAACAGGGACTACCTGGAGAGACAGCATCTTCACGACCAACTTGGATACGCAAGGAAAAGACTTATGTCTTGAAGTAGCTGAGAAATGTTTTTCCTTCGATGATTTCCAGCGTGCAGATGGAAGTAAGAGGTATTAGCGTCACCGTCCTTAAGCCAAGAAATACGAGAATGATGACGTGCGACCGTTCGCTGCAGAGAGCAAAGACCCAAGTATTAATTTGCGCTTGAGCTCTCGATGAAGCCATCGTTTAGCCCTGCTGAGATGTCGACCTTCCTGGGCCACATCAACATGGAAGATGAGTTCTTTTGCCCATTCAATTTGCTGCCGGATATTGCCGACGTACCTATTGCTTCAGGACTGAAGCCTCTGACTCAGCAGATGTAGCTTATTGTGCAGCACATGAGCTGGGTTTCTGCCCAAAGCCGGCGCCGACCAAGCATTCGAGACCGTGTCCAAGAAGCCGTTCATCTTGACCCATAAGGCCTCAAAATGAAAGCGACGACGAAGGAAAGAAGAGGCTGCCGTCGGGGTGAGGAGCGGGCAATGGTCTGAAATCAGGTGGCGACACAACTGAGCGAGCAGTCGGGGTACACGTTGGTCCATTCCACCGAATAGAAGGCCCGATCAAGTCGTACAAGGGTCAGTTGGTCCCGTTTGTTCGACCAAGTGACGCCCGTTCAGAGGTAGCTCATGGAGCAGGAGATCGTTGAGGAGCCGCGGAATCTTCCCATGGAGTGACGAGGGAGGTGATTGTTGTTCTTATCCTGAGACTGGAAGATCATATTGAAGTGTCCAGTGACAATCCAGGCAGCAGAACGAATGGTACGAAGTGAAGAGATACGGGTAGGGTACATTAGCGCAAAATAAAAAATTTTACTGCGTAAACTAGGAATTGCTGTAGCAGTAGATCACGAGATTACCCCTTGTCGCGTAGAACCGTAGAGGAAGTAGAGTCGATGCAGCGGAAGCAGCTGTAGTCGTACTACCTTCTCCTCCTGGCGGGTTCCCTCGAATAGTTCGTCTCCTCCTCACGGTTCCCTTGGACGGATCGTCCAAGCGTCACCGCTACAACGCCTTCAAGGTATCCACACGTTCAGGAGGAACGTCGCTCGTCCGGATTGCTAGATCCGAGCGGGCAACTTTAGGCGTGGGTGGGGTGACGGCTAGGGTTTCGAGAACTCTGAGTTGGCTTTACCCTAACACGTCCGTCCCCCTTCTTATATAGATGTCCTCATAATGGGCTTCTACGTTAGAGGCCCATTAGGATTCAATGCCTAGTCTAATTCGAATTGGATTCTAATCCGAATTAGACTCCTGCCCTTAAGTGTGCGACTCTATAGGTTCACGCACGTTTAGACATGAACCAAGTACTCCTACTCGGTCACTAACTGGTAGCGGCCCCTAACAGGACGTGCCAACTCCCAAACGTACGTAAATATCGCATCGGACGAACCATCACAATGTTATGTATGCAACTCCCTTTGTCTCATGATATTTGTCTAGCTCAAACTCAAGCTTGACAACTCTTTCTCAATCATGTGTCTCGGAATCCTTTCCTAGGTTAACTCTTTAACCTTAAATAGCACGGCTATGCATTTTTGGATCCGATCACTTGAGGGGCCCTGAGATATCTCTCTCATCACAGATAGGGGCAAATCCCATCTCGATTGACCATGACTCGCATCATGCTTCATGACAAACAAGAATGCAATATTTATGACTACCCAGTTACGGAGTAACGTTCGGCAACCCCTAAGTAAGTCATTTACACATATCAAGCACATACGACAATCTCAGGTTAAAGGACATAGCACACACATTGTGTCTTAAGTTGGGTCTGTCCAACCCCATGTTCCTTAACATGTGCTCATACAATTGGTTCGACATCTCTATGTTCATGACCCCTGAAACATGATCATCAACCAATATATATGCTAGTCTATTATTCATATGTGTCCTCACAATGAATTCCGACTAGGGACCAATTTAGAATAATCATTCAAGGTTAGTACGGAGTTCCACAAACAAGTCACATACTTGCCAATCAATACAAATGATATTATTCAAGGAACATTTAATAAATCATGGATAGAATGAAATATGATCATCCCTATGATTGCCACTAGGGCATATTTCTAACACGAAGCTCCTCGAGGAACAAGACTTGCTCTTCGTCCAAGTGTGGCCCGTATACCTGGTGAACTACCAAGAGTTGTTTCCAAAGAGACTTTAACAGTGACCGAGAATTGCAAATGTCAACCTCATCGCGCTTCCACGCCATCAAAATGCCTCTTGTGGTTTGGGCTACGGGGAGGTAACAAAAGCCCCTAAAATCATTGCCGAGAGTTTGCATTACAATCCAGAGGGATATCGCCTCCAATTTTGTTTCCTGTAGGCATGCAACGGAAGGGTGGGAAGAACGCAAAAGATCGTGAACTCTATCGCACCGTCCTAGGGCATTTAATCCACGGACATTCCAAACGACCAGCTTCGAGTTGGGCGAAGACATCGAAGCCCGGCGACCAGCGACTTATGGCAAGAAGCTACCACGCTACCTGATGCCCAACCAAGGCAGCCATAGGCGGCAACTCCTCCTCCGAGACGAGCTTCTCCTCGCTAGGAGGCGTCTAGCCGAATAATGATGCGAGAGCCGCAATCTGGGCTTGATTTAGGGGTTGATTAAACGATTGATGGTAGCGGTCGTAGGCACTCTCTGGCACTCGGGTACAACTATGCATAGCGTTCCCCAGGCGACCCCCATGTCAAGCGGCAATCTGTCTATTGTGTCGTGGCGTTGAAGCTTCTCGCAAGATCCTGCAGCGTCGTTTCACCATGGCTGGCCGCGGTAGGATGTGCGACGTCGAAGTAGTCACTGTCCTGATAAAAGCATCTGTCGAAGTGGACAGGAGAGTGTCGGTATGGCAAGGACTTTTGCTGTAGACGATCCAGCTTGCTAAAGCAGAAGCTTGACGGGGCTGGAAGAGTCGCACGGAATCGGAAGATAGAGGCTGTGGCTGGGCCTCCCCACCGCCATGTACGGACTCATTGGACAGAAGGCGGGTCGTCTCTTGAACGTCCTCTAGTTGGGCCGGGCCAGAAAGCCTAGGCAGATCCAGTGTACTTGCTGCTAGCATAGAGGGACTCAGTGCATCTCCCGAGGGGACTGTGGCAGCACAGGTAGCTTCTGCCCCGATCAGCGCTCCCTGGAGCTTTGAAGGACCGACCGCATCCGCCTCAGAATCCGATGGCATGCTATTTTCCGCACTGCATCCCACCAACTCTGACGCAGTAGGCACAACCCTAGGGTGGGAGACGGACCTGTGTGGCTAGGCGCCAACTGAGTTGCTGTAGAGATGCGATGTGGGTTAGACATGTCACGCACGCCTGTAGAAATGGACAACAAGCTTTTGCGTGTTACAGTCCAGCTTTGCAAAGGCGCAACATTGGCCGTTGTCGAAAAGTGCGGCAGGGACCACCACTGGGGAATGGTCGCCGGCGGCAAACGGAAGCGACCACGACGAGCTTTACGACCAACGCGGTGTTGGCGAGGAGCCGGTGGTGGTCCAAGGATACCCACGACGTTTGACATAGGAGGCAGCTGACACGCAGCGGCCCTGCAAGCGCCAGCACCAGCATGACCCCGTTGGCTAGCGACAAGGGGTGGCACCATCCCGGAGCCACCAAGTGCGTCGATGAAGAAGGTGTGGCAGTGCCAAGATGAATGGGACTGGGATAAAGGACCAAGGTTGCCCAATCCACCATCTTTGCTGTCGTTGGATGGGTAATCGAAGCCACCCGAAGATGAGGACGAGAGGTCGATGTGATGATCACTTGAAGAAATTTGAGTGTGACATCATACTCCAGCATGGGGTGCTCAGAGGGCGTAATCTCCTCCAGTCGAAGGAACATGCCCCTTCGACATACGGCTTCACCGGCTCGACAGCGGCAACCGTGATGGAGATAGGGATGGATACTGGGTCGTGCGTCCAGGCCACCACTCGGAATCGGGAAAGTGTAGAACAATCCGCGGTCTCCAGTGTGACGTACTCAATGGCAGAGCATGAGATAAAATCTTGGCGACCATCTTAGTGTCTGCAAGGTGCGCCAGCAAGTCGAGGATGTCGAGAAGGACCTTGTAGAAAGTTGTGGCGTACCCGGTTTTGAGGCCGGATAAACCCCTGTGTTTACCGTGCTAGTCCCGTGATCAGTGGCTAGCACACACAAGCACTTGATAACATAGACATGCATTACATCGTTCATTATACAAATAGCCATATTTGGTCTTTATTAGTACAAACCAGACCTATTGGCCGAATTTAAATTGCAGCGGAATAAACACGTGGTAGATAACGCATCGGTATGCCAAACCACAGGCAACTGACTGGGGGTTGAAACCCTACACTTTGAAGTCACTGTCGCTTTCTCCGGTCTGGTATTCCTCCTCATCATCTGGCCACATCAACAAGCCAGGTGAGTACATTGAATGTACTTGCAAACTTCCACCAGGGAGTTTGATACGGATATAAATGCATGCAGGGGTATTTCAAGAAATGGCTCTAACCTATGTTCCATATTGTGCGAGAAAGTAAGTTTGTATATGAAATATGTAAATAGATATTAAAAGCAGTTTTCGTAAATTGCCACGGTATTCTGAGACAAACATCTGCTCATATTTTTTTTCCGGCTACAACGGGATTTATTTCTGTGCTTTCCGCTACAACGGAAAGTCCGGTAATCACCCGCTTCAACGGGGAGTCTTATGCTCACCCGCTACGACGGGGATTCTAGGGTTTGCCCGCTTCAACGGGGAAATCCCTTCTTCACTCCTCCTACCACGACGGGGAACTTTCATGCCATTCTGCGAACACGGGGGATCGCGTCCTTAAGCCCATAACCACATTTTTTGTTTTAAAATCCAATCTACTTTAGTGTGGGCCCAACCAAGCTCGTCCATGACCGTGGACACGGCTATTCAAATAGTTTTAACCCTCTGCAGAGGTGGTACGGTTTTACTCACACGATGTAGATCACCCTGGGCATACTGTGCACCACATACTACCAGAGCTAGTACAACGAGACTCTTCACCGGAGTAAACCTAGCCATGAACCCACTAGAAGGACATGTCCCAAACCTAGCTTGAGTCAGTAACATCGCTACAAGGAGGTTGGTGTTCTGACTTTGTGGCGAATATGCTCCCGCTACAACGGGAGCTTTCACTACAGAGGCTACAACCTCATCTGCACGCTTCACACTGCCTACGGGTTCATGCTAGTCTCAGACTGGGTACTAGGTCAAGTCCTTCCCATAAAGGACATGTGGACGTACGGTAAGACTTGGCCAAATGGCACTTAAGCTCGGTCCTTATGTGATCCGAGAGGGACTCCACACCACGTCTGTAAACAGACAACGAGAACCACGCCGGGCATTACCTCGCATAAATCAATTTTCCTGCTTTCTCCCTTCCTCTCCGACCTGGATCAAAATCTTCTCCCCTTTGTTTTGGTTTTAACAAAACTTCTTTTTGGTAAAATATCCCAACCCATGGATATACTACCTTCATACATCCTCGGACTCGACGGTCCCAAACTTTCATCACATGAAATATATGCGAGTATTCCTTCCTTCACTACAAGAAATTCACCGATCTACGACGATGTATTTTTGTCATAGAAAATCGACAAAATCGTCATTAGGTATTATCTGTGACGATCCTGTGACGAAAAAAGGATCGTCACCGATTGAGCGTCTCTAATTACATTCGGTGACGATGTGCAGATTTTCGTCATAAACTTTGTGACGAATCTTTTTTCGTCATAAACTTCGTGACGAAATCTTTTTCGTCATAAACTTCTTGACGAAATCTTTTTCGTCATAGATTTGTTAAAAAATCGTCACTAGATGTGAGAACCCTAGTTTTGTGTGAGAACCCTAATTCTAGCATCGCATTCATTTTTCTCATGGCATTTAGAATTCATATAAGATAGAATGCAAATGAAATTTAAATAGAAACTTTATTAATCAATAGAACAATACGAATGTCATGATACAACATTATTACAAATAAATGAAGAAAAAGAAATAAAGATTACATAACACAATGTTCTACCTATACTAAACCAAATTCTTGAATCTTTAAGTCTTCGAAATCTTCAAGTCTTGAGCTGTATTGAAGCACCGAGAGCCGAAGGGGAAAAATTGTTGGCCCAGGGCAAAAATTGTTTAGATTCCAAGGCAACCAGTGAAATATCAGCCAAAGTGATAGTTATCCACCAAAGGGATTATTCAAATAGCTTTGGGAATCGACCAGGGCCAATTTCCTTACTGAACAAGGCAGCTGAGCTCAAGTAGTATGTCCAACAGCCGTAACAAGGAGTAAGCATGAGGTGGCAGTGCTAGCACCAAGGAGAACATCAGTAGAAAGAGCTCAAAGGCAGCTGAATAGTGCAACTTCCATTTCTAAACCGCATACACCAGACCAGCACGCACACAACAGCATATTCTGTAGAAGCCAAGCTCTAGGAGATCCAAGAGAGCAAGGGAGAAGGGAGGAGAAAGAGCTTAGGAAGAGAAGCAGTAGCCATTCCATAGGAGCTCAAGAGGAGGACCAGCCGAAGAGAAGAGAGAACAGACCACCACCAGGACCAACATAGGAGCAGGATCAAAGGAGCCGAGCCCTTGTCCAACTTAGGAGTAAGGTAAAACTCCATCTGAACCATCACAGCATATGTATATATATATATATAAAGATGAAAGTTTGAGACTATAAGAGACCCTCAGAACCTAATTCTCATCACAGGAATGTTTGTAGAGTTTGGTAGCATCTGTTCTTATCATTGGCACCATAGGAACTCTCAAACAAAAATTCCTCAGGTTCTAGATTCATCATAGGTTTTAAAGGCAACTAGTGTAGTAGTTCTGTTCTTATCAGTTGATGGCAGATACTCAAACGCAAACTGAAGTATAAACTAATCTAAGAATCAAGAAGTAGTATCTGTTCTTCTCAGTTGGCCAACAAGTTAACTATAGAAAAATGAGAGCAAAGAACACCCAAGATCAAGGGTAGTTGTTCTTATCAGTTGCTAATATCAAACTCAAGTCGACCATCTGTTCTTTAACAAGTTAAACTAATTCACCAAATATATATAGGAAGTATAGAACTGAGACCAAGTATAGTGTCGGTCCTTTAACGAATTAAGGTGAATATACCCATATATGCAGGAAACAAGATATGACAAGTTCAAGATATAACCTCTGTTTTTCCAGAAATTAACCAAAGGCAAAGAGTGGTACTCATTCTCATGAGATTAGTGGTGCTGATAGTAAGGGGGGAATCGGTAGGGCTTGAGCCGAAGCAAATAGAATTAGGGAAAATTTTAGTATGAACACCATCTAAAACACATATACACAGGACTAACAGGATTAACTAGCAATTTAAAGAATTCAACTGAAAATCGAATAGAGTAGTCATAGAGTTAACCTCACAATTTCCCAATTGGTTGAATCAATCAAGGATAAACCCTAGAACGATTAGGGGAAATTAGAAGGAGAGAAGGGGGAATTAGGGGCCTTACCTGAAATGGGGACGACGGCGGACGTCCACACCATGCCACCGGTGAGGGGCGAGCCAGCGGAGCATCGCCGGAGGGGAGCTACGACGCCGGCCGCGAGCCACCTCGGCAGCACGGCGGAACGACCAGGGGTGGCGGCCGAGGAAGGGCACCGGCGGGACCATCCCAGGGCAAGGCGGCCAAGTGGCGGTGCTCGGGAGGAGCTCGGGCCACCGAGGATCCCGCGGCGGCGCCATTGGTGGCGCTAGGCCCTAGGCGGCGGCGAATGGCCGAGCCGGAGGAGACCGAGGAGGCGATGCCGGCAGCCGAGGGGGCCACGCAAGAGGAAGACGGCGGAAGGTCGGAGGGCCGGTGGCGACCGTGAACGAGGCGACGGCGCTGCGGTGTTGGTGAGAAGGGCGCCGGTGGCGCACGAGAGGAAGAGAGGGAGAAGAGGGAGTGCCGGCCGGGTGCAGGTGTAGAGTTTTAGGAATTAGGGATTGGGGATTGAATGTTGAGTAAGAGAAAAGAAAAAGTTAAGGAAGAAAAAAAAAGAAGTTAAAGAGAAAGAAATAAAAAGGGGAATAGGAAAAGAGAATTAAAATGATAAAAGGTTAAAAAGGAAAGTTATATGTATATATTAAAAATGTTACATGTATGAGTTTCTAATTTCTTTAAAACAAAAATGGAAAGAAATTGGAACAAATGTCTAACCTCAAAATGGATCTTTTAGAAGTAATTAAAACTAAACTAAGCTATGAACTATTTTTTAATTTAGTAGTATGTATTATTCTTGGAAAAGAGGATTGGAACTTAAGTTAATTATCTAATAAAGTGAAATAGATGGTAAAGTTAATTCAACTCGATTTGAAATCAACATGAACTCAAACATGATTAAAGTCTGATTACTTATTTAGAAGATTCTAAACCCTTAGAAAAATACTTGAATTCATTTAGGCGGTCGTACGGAATGTTAGTGACGATCACCATCGCGACCGTTACTTTAGATGATCTATGACGAATGACGTTCGTCACAATACATGTAGAAGCATCACAAAGGAATGGATAAAGTGTTTATGACGATTCTGCTTTAGGTTTTTGTGACGTTTCTAATTGAAATCGTCACAAAACTGCATGCCTACAGCCAACCACCGCTGCTCTATGACGATTTTGCTACGTTGGTCACTAAAAGGTAAAATCTATGACGAAATGTGGCATGTCATAGATTTTTCGTCATAGATCAAAGAATTTCTTGTAGTGCTTTTTGAAAACCTACTTTTTACTACTGCAGGGCTAAGTCGGGTACATACATATGCTACTCTAAGGTTCCCGTTAATATGTCTCGGGATACATAGCTCTAGGGTGACAAGGAGTTCTGAGTCGTGCTAGGGTTTGCTAAGCATTGGTCATAACTTCTCTACATAAAATAACAAGTCATAAACATAGCATGCTTGTTTCGTAAACGAAATAGCATTTCGTAAACTTGGGACTCAACATGATCAAAGGTGGAGAGCTTGCCTGGCAGTTCTTGGTCCTGTTCCGGATGCGGGGATGCTTCTGGCTCCTCCTGACGAACGTACCTCACTTCATCCACTACACGTTTCCAAATAACCTCAATAAAAATCCAAATGTGCCAAAGAACCAATCATGAGAACTCATTGTAGAACACATGCCATGCTTGGATATGCAAGAATGATTCGGGAGAAAGGAAGGTGTTGACCTTATTTTTTATGCGCATGGAGGTTTATTGGAATCAGGGTTTTACGTATTACATCTTTCTTAGCTTGAAAACCCTAGCCTATCATGTTAGAGGGAGAGTCCAGAGACTTGGTATTTTAATGGAGAGTTAAGAAACATTTTTGAAAAGGTTTGAATCAAGTTTATAAGCTCAAAAGAGTTTTGAAAAGGATATTGAAATAGGAGACTATGATATTTTCTCTGTTCCTGAATAAAATATTTGAATTTTAAAATTTTGTTTGAACCAAAAGATGAAGAATATTTTAGGAGCCTAAGCTATTTGGGAAGTTTCTTGAGAACCGGTCATCTTGGTGCTGAACCGGCCGAACCAGAGAAGAACCGGTTCTGGATCAATAGACCGGAGAGTTTTCTGGAGTTTACGCTTTCTTCACAAGGGCTTTACACCTTCTGGCTGCGAAGACGGAGGGAGGCCGGGGCGTCTTCAGCTACGCGGGAGAACAGCTCGGGTGGGCCGCAGGCCCACGCGTCGGTAGCTTGGCCCTGGCTATTGCGGCGCGGGGCCGAGGTCGGGTAGGGGCCCAGCAGTCAGCGGCCGTTGCTTACCCCTTCGGGTAAGTGACCCATTTACTGGCCGGGGTAGGTGAGCTCAGCACCGGGGCGAGCTCTCGCCGGCGGCGCCAGAGACGGTTTCGGCGCTGCGGTCCGATTCTGTTGGAATTAAAATGGGAAAAATGCTCGGGGAAGGGTGGCGGATGCACTGGTGGGAAGGATCTTCGCCATGGGAGGCTGAGCTGGGGTAATTTTGCAATGGCAGAGGGAAGAAGCCTCCGAGCAATGGTAGCAGGGAGGGCTTACGGAAGTAGATCGGGGCTTGCTCCGTGCTCGGGGAGAGAGGTGGAAGTAGGGCGAGGAGCTAGGGGGGCTTCGCATGCTCTTAAATAGGCCGGCCACCGGGGCAGTGGCGCGGCAGCCGCTGCAGGCGACGTGCACGATGATGCGGCGGGTCTGGAGGCCATGGTTGGGGCCCTGAGGTGGCGGAGGGTGCAAGCATTACGGTGGCGCGCGGCAACCAGCTCTGGCGGCCGGAGGCGAGAGATGGCATGCTGATGCCGTGTGCTTGCCGCTGGCGTGCATGCAGAGCGCGTCCAGAGCGCGGTCGACACACGCTTGGCTTGGCATGCATGTGTACGGGAGCGCATGAGCCTGTCGGGGATGCGCTGTCGTGCCACTGGCACTGAGGCAAACCAAGGGAGGAAAATTGGGAAAGTGGAGCATCAATTGTGCAGAGAAGAAGCAGCTAAGGGGCATGCCAATGTCGGCATGAGGTGACCCTAGGGTTGAATGCTGTAGAAAGGGGTTTCTAACTGAAGTAAAGATGGTGGGGATGGTGCCTGGGGGTAGCAAGGTTTCTGGAAGAAAGTTTGGGGCAATAAGATGGGACTTGAGCTTTGATTTCATGCGAGAAGTAAAATGGGGCAAGGTGTTCGACATAGATTGTGCCAAAATTTTGAACTGGAGATATACATGTTTTTGCACATTTGAGTTATTGGTACTTAGATAAGTGATGTGGAACTTTCTGGGATTTTTGTGAGCTGTATTCACATGGGTTGCAATTCAAAGCTAAGTTTTGCTCAAATGCAAATTTGGATGTAATCAAAAAATTTTGAATTGGACCCTCAAATATTATTTCATAATTGGGTGACAAATAGTTTCAAGAAGTTTATGAAATTTTTCCAGAATTTTTTGGGTGGAAGAAAACACATGTGATATGAATTTTAGGGTTTCTGTTTGAATAGAAATCTTATTAGGAAAATGGCCGAGGGATTAGGGTTTGAGAGTTTTAGGGTCGGCAAGAGGGGTAGGGTGGTAGTAGGGGTTTTGGAACTCACTTTCGAAGAGAGGGGAATAGCTTTGGTAGAGTTGCCGCTAGGGTTTGGGTTTTAAAGGATCAAGATGTCGGCCTAGAGGGGAGGCAGCTGACTAAATAATTTTAATACAATGTCGGCCTAGGGTTTGAGGGTTTTAGGGTCGCAAGAGGGGTAGGATTTGAACATTGTATTAAAATAACTTTTGCGGAAATAAAGTGGATTGACTAGCAAAGATGGCAATCTACAATATGAGCAAACAAATATACTAAGCAAGATAGGTATGATCAATATGAAAGACTTGCAAAGAAAGTGCGGAATTGAAAGAGCACGAGACAAAGATTTGATCTCAGAGTTCGGATCCTTGAGGGGATCCTACATCTCCGTTTGGGGAGCTCGATCACACGTGATGAAGAGCCGGCTTCCTCTTAAGCCTTTATCCCTCGAGGACTCTCCGGAGTCTCCTCGACTTCTTCTTGGTGATTCTTTCCTCTCGGAGGCGAATCCCAGCCTTCACAAACTTCCCACGGCTCACCACACAGATTGGGAACTCGTGAGCGACTCCTAACCGTCTAGGAGTCCTCAACCTCCAAGAGTAACAAGTGCGTCGATTTGCTTGGAGATGAACTCAATTGCACTAATGCTCAACACTTTGAAATTTCTCACTCTTTTGAATCTCTCTCTCAAGAACAAAGGACTTTTAGCTTTGGAAGAGAAGAAATGGCTCTCTTGAGTGCAGGAAATGATTTGGTAAAGAGTTGGGAGTGAATGGGGGAGGAGGGGTATAAATAGCCCTCTCACAAAAACTAGCCGTTGGTTTTGAAATAACATGTCCGGACATTTCGGGGAATCTAGTCCGGACACTCCGGATACACAAAATCCCAACGGTCAGAAATTTCTAACACATCCGGACACTTCGGGTAGGTCCGGACATTCCGGACACCTACCCGAGAGTGGAGCAACCGGGATTTGAACACCCGGAAATTTCGGGTAGGTCCGGACACTCCGGACACTTACCCGAGAATGGAACAACCGGGATTTGAACACCCGGACCTTCCGGCACAACCGGGAACCGATACCCGAACATTCCAGGCTTCGATCGGATACTCCGGATGCCGTCCTGAGAGCTCTTCAACCAGGGTATGAGTACCCGGACATTCCGGGCTTGGTCCGGACATTCTGGGCTTGGTCCAGACATTCCGGATACCTACCGAGAGCTGATACCTTAGCACCAAAATGCCCGGACATTTCGGCCTTCGGCCGGACACTCCGGGTACACAAAGAAAATTAGGTTTTGGCTAAGTGTATGTGAGATGTGTCACTCCACAAAAAAGAAAAGTGTTGAGCAATTTGAGCACTAAGCCTTCTCACAGGTGTATCGACACACCCTCCTTTATAGTACGGCATTCCTATACTCAAAAGAATAGAGAAATACTTAAATCTTCAATAGAAACTGCGCCGTCTTCTTTTCTGCACTTTTTAGGGGTCATCAATGCCGGTTGAAATGCACAAGGAGGACTGATACCTGGTTAAACACTCAATGCACATATTAGTCCCTTAATCGTTCGTCATCTATCACCAAAACACAATTAGGGGCCTAGATGCACTTTCAATCTCCCCATTTTTGGTGATTGATGACAACACGATTAAAGCTTCAATAAGAGGATATAATGAGTTTATTTTTGGATTCTCGGATATAGGATAAGCTCCCCCTAAATGTGTGCATGATAGATTTACTTGGACTACAAATGCACATATTCTATTTTGGGTTTGTGAGAGCTCCCCCTATATCTTTGAATCCGAGGATTGTGCATAGTGTTAATGTAGTATATTTGAATTTGAAAAGACTATGCACAAGATTGATATGACATGGATAAATATAAGCATAAGAGACATACATGTCATATAGAGTACTTAATGTTGCATTATTAACACATAAAGAGTAAATAGAGAATAGAGTTGCAACAAACGAGTTTACAAGCCATAAGATCAAATGAAACACACGAGCTTGTAACTCTCCAAAAGGACCCAAATCAAAAGCTTTCTCTCCCCATAACTAGAGGCTAAAAGATTTTCCTAGCTTTCTCCCCCCACCCCCCCGGCATCAAGACACCAAAAGGAAAGAAAAACGAGGCTAAGCTAGAAGGCATGCGACGAAGAGGCTCCCGCAGCTCCTGGTGGTGGCGGTGAAGGTGTCAGCGGAGGGGAGTAGAAGGGGTCGGGGAAGACTTCCTCATCACTAGGAGTGTACTCTGAGCCTTCTGGGATGGATTCATATTCAGCTTAGTCATGATTTGCTTCTGGTGGATAGCATTCTTCTTCAGAGTTTTCCTGTTTCCTGGCATTCTGCACTGAGATGGACTTGCACATGTTGAAGATTGCTTTTATCGCATCCGAGGTCGAGCGAAGCATACCACGAGGAGGTGACTGTCTGTAAGCTCTTGGAACTTCAGCGCCTTTCTTTTGCTTTACAACCCTGGGTTGATACAAGACATGCTTGACTTCTCTGTGAAACACAATACCGGTTGCATCATCAATGAGTTTTCTGAATGTAAGGTGCATAGGGTAGAGATCTCTTTTGTTCGGCCATAGCAAGCCTCATCTCACTGAAAATGAAGTCAAACACATGAAAACTTATGTGTCTGTCACCCATAGCATTTAGGAGATTAAGAGTGTAGCTTCGAATCTGAGAAGCATCCCCTTCTTTAGGAGCTAGGGTGTGGCGGACCATCTTGTTCATAGTTTCATAGAAGGGCAGCAGACCCGCAATGTTTCCCAACACAAAGCGTTTGCTGTGGTCATAGAAGTGCATGATACTATTGGCATTGAGTGATTCTGGAGTATGCAGCATGTCTTCTTTTCTTCACTTTTTAGGGGTTGTCAATGTCAGTTGAAATGCACAAGGAGGACTAATACATGGTTAAACACCCATTACACATATTAGTCCCTTAATCGTTCGTCATCTATCACCAAAACACAATCAGGGGCCTAGATGCACTTTCAGGTTTGGAAAGTGCTTGTGCATATACGGTGTGTGTGTTCGATTTCGGGTTTTATATGCACATGCGATAAAGGGGGTTACAACTTGGGTTCGTTGCACGACGGTGCAACATAACTCAAGTGCTCCCATAAAATGACATGCATCCGAGAAAAAATAAAATCCCAAATAAGTTTGCAACATGATCGAAAAGTATTCGCGTGTATGCGTATTAGGGTTTAGGTTTTCGGGAATCAGGGCACTTGAAAACAGGTGTGACAAAAGCCGTGACCAAGGTTTGACACGGAGTTGGAACTCTGACGAGGACAGTGCGTCCATCACGAGCACCCGACGTGATCATCAAACGACCTGAACACGACCAAGAATCCTCCGGAGAGTAATCATGCACGGTGAAGGAGGAAGGGACGAGACCGAAGCGGTCACAGAGCAGAGCCAGCACTTGCTATTGCGATACCGTTGGTCTCGTGCCTACGATCAAGAGGGTGACCGCATTGGCTAGCTGGCTCTCAGCGTCCGCGATGGCAGCCGACCGAGGATGTAGCACAAGGATCGTGCCGGATGGTGAGCCATGAGCTGCGGCAGAGATGGCCTCGGAGGAGGGCTGGAGATCGACAGGAATCCGGGCTTGAGGAAGCCATCACCGAGGGGGAGGGCTAGGGGAGAATCAACGGAGTAGACGTAGCTGGGAAGCGACGCTTCGGGGGTTGTGCCGTAGCTCAATCAGCCTCCGTTGCCACAGCTCGACCGGCCTTTGTTGCCGCAGCACGGTCCAACGGGGACCTTGTATGACGGCGTTGAGGCGGCGGCACAGCATCCGCTGTGCCCAAAGGACTGCGAGACCGCTTGCACTCGCTGGTGCGAAGTCCCTCGGTTTTGCACCAGAGGCTGTGCAGCTTGTTCCGGCAGTGCGAGGCTACATGATCAATGTCGAGGCAGTTGAAGCAGCGGTCAACCAGGTCCACTGGCACGGGCCTAGACCTCGGCGCCGGAGGCGCTTCTGGGGGGCACACCTGATGGCGGTGGTGGGGGGCTTGCCATCCGTCCCTGTCTTCAGCCAAAGGCGCAAGGGCAGCGGGCCGAAGACACATGGCTGCTTGACGGGAGGACTCCGGTATGGCTCGTGGGAGACAGTTGGACTCCGGTGGTGGCACACGGGAGCGGTGCGCGTCAGCCATGAAGCCACGGGCGGATAGCTTCGGGGCCTGGGCTGGAGCCGTGGGTGCCGGCGAAGAAGCACAGGTCCATGGAGATGGCGTGATGGCCGGCGACGGGGCATGGATCGGAGAGGCGACGAAGGGATGGCACACCACAGACTGCAGGCGTGCCGACGCGAGGTCCGGCGATGAGGAGTTACTGTCGGAGTCAAGCTAAAGCACATGCCAGCTCGCGGCACGGACAATGTCGATGAAGGAGCAACCAGACGACTTCGACACGGGCGACACAGGACTCTCGAGATGCCCTAGCCAGCGCTACTCCGTACTGCTCGGCGCCGGAGAGGCGGAAGCCGATGAGCAAGGGGTTGAGGGGCGGCTAAGGGAGGCCATCATGGAAGGTGTCGACGGAATGCGAGGGGTTGGGAAAGGTGCTACAGGGGAGAGCTGGAGCCACGGCGGGAGCTCCATCTCACTGGCCTCATAATATTCTCATACTTGTCTAGTTGATCTTTTGGATGGCTAATTCTTCTAGCTGGACTGGTGTCGGCGGAATGGGGCCCAGGGTACCCCTAACCGCCGGCGGAGGCCAACCAAATGTCGCAGATGGTGACACGGGGTGCTCCGGTCGCTGGGGCCTTGGGTCCCACCCGGATCGCCGTGCGGAACCCGTGGCCATTCCTAAGGAATAAGGGGTCTCCTCCAGAGGCCGCGTCCGCAAACCAGAAGGGGTCTTGGGCCTCCGGGAGTCCACGGCCCACGCGCTGAGCGAGCACTCGGGGTCCGTCCCCGAGCGCTCGGCGTCCCAGAGGGCGAAGGGCGCGCTCGGGGTCCCTTCCCGAGCGCTCGGCATCTTGTCAGATGTGGGGCCCAGGGGAGCGCTCGGGGTCCGCCCCCGAGCGCTCTCCCTCGGGCTCCCCCTTCAAGGCGCCCCGAGCGCCCCCCCCCCGAGTGCTCCCCGAGCGCTCGGGATTGCTCGGGGGCATCCGGAAGACAGCTGGCGCCCTCTCCTAGCGAAGGAAGATGCTCGGGACCGAGTGCTCGGGGGACGACGTGTCCTCTGGTGGGACCCTCTCCCATTTACGTCGGCCAGCGCCCGGCTTCTCCAGTAAGCCTCCGCTCTAGGCGGAGGCATTTAATGCCTGTCATTTCGACGAGAAACCCCCAAGCCCTACGAGGGCATGATGACGGTCAGACCGGGTCCCACTGGTGCAGGTGATAAGCTCTGGTAGCTATCCCTCTCTCTCTCTGAAGGGTGGGCCCGGGCTGACAGATTCTTTGACCAACCAAGCGCGCCGCCCCGCACGCCCTGTCACTGTCACCCTTTCTACCCCATGGGGGACGCCGCCGCGCAACTCATTGCGCGGGTTGAGAGGCTGACCCATGGGACCCGCGAGTGGGTATTCTACCGACCCAGTCAGAAGAGGCCAATAAGTCTTCATCCACGGGGCCCGCCGAAGGTAAAGATGTCAGAACCCCTGTTCCGACATACGGTGAAGCGACGTCCTGGCCGAAAGTATGCAGTTCGCATTAATAGAGGTGTGGGCGCTTCCAGTTGCACCCACGTCACCCACAGTATCAGTCTAGCTCATTTTCCTTTGCCGACCTATGTGGTATTCCCCAAGTATATAAGGGGAGAGCCTAGTCCATGCAAGGGGTTGGCTCCTTTCCTAGTTCGATTTTCCTTAGGTTAAATCCGTACCGAAGAAGCACCGTTCTTCCTCTGGGCTAGAGCAAGAAGAAGAACGGTGCGCACCTTTGTAACTCATCATACTTGTCATATACGCACATATATACAAAAACAAGCAGGACGTAGGGTATTACGCCTTCCGGGGTGGCCTGAACCTGGGTAAATCCTTGCGTCATTACATCCTTAGCCACCGGGTTTACTCGCTAAACTCTAATCCACACCAAGGCTCGTAAGAAACTCACTACTCCCCTGGGCCGAATTCCAAAGGGGGTCCCTCCGGATCACCGCTAGAGGCGTCTCTACGCCGACAACTGGGTTCAAGGAAAAAAGCCAAATCTAGCCTCCTGGTAGAGGTCAGTACCAGAAATAGCCCTTTCGTGGAGTCAAAGCCAAAAAAGACCCACCTCCCGCGCCAGCACCTCCTGGGTTCGGTGGGCCTTTTTTTGGCTTTGACTCCGTGGAAGGGTTATTTCTGGCATTGACCTCCACTAGGGGACCAGATTTGGCTTTTTTCCCTGGGTTCGGTAGGTGCTGTTGTGCCTGGAGGCCTGGTCTGGATCCCACACCACAATTTACCGTTGTATCTCAAATGCATCAATTTGGTAGTGTTTTATCGGGTATATAGTGTGATGGATGAGACATGTCGTGCAAGCGTCGTCCAAATGCTCGGTTGGATGAACGAGATGATAGTCAGGATGCGTCGGTAAGGTTAGAGAAATATTATCTGCTACTCATACGCTGAAGGAAGCAACGAACACGCCATCCGGAAGGATCACAAGGAACGGCAGGGCGGCTTTTTCTTCTCCCAACTTGGGACTCTTCTGGCATAAAAATAAAAATAAAAAACTTGGCTCTCTTCTCCGATCCCCTTTTCTTGCTGACCTTGTAATCAAGCTATCAAACTATCAATATTGTTGTGTGATTGAATGATTAGTGAATCGGGTTGTTAACAAAATGGTACCAGAGCCATCTCACCACCCTTCCACCACCACTACCGCCGCCGCCGCCACCACCACCACCACCGAAGAGCCTGGTCTTGGTTGGGACTGGGATGACGTCTATCAACCGCTTGTCACTCTGCGACGGCAGCTCTGGACCGATGAGCAGTGGGCAGCCATGTCTGATTGGGAAAAGGATGTATGGGAGATGAAGCACCGGCCCGAATGGGAGAGGTTGGCCTGCATCGATCAGATACTGGAGTCCACCCCGAAGGCGCAGCGGGAGCAGACGCGTGCGGAGTTGCTGGAGCTCACTGTCGCCACGTTACTCGGCACCAACCACGACGCCGTCACCAGTGAGGCCACCCCGGCGGCCTCCGCGGTGAGCGACGTCAACCCCGCCTTCGCGCCGCCCACCATGTGTTCGACTGAGTGCCCGAGCCACGACATCGACGCACCGGTGTCGTCCACGGCTGCCACCGACGTCCCACTGAGCTCGCTGGCCACAGGGTGCTCGACGCCAGCCTCGGCATTGTCGCCATCGACGCTACCATCCTCTCCTTGGTTTCGCCACCTGTTCGACATCGAGCCATGGCCACCACGACGACGAGCTGGCAGCCACGCCCGTGACACAGCCACTGGAGGTCACGTCGGAGCTCATCCCCGTGCTGGCAGCGCCTCACGCCACCTCATCCTTGTCCGCCATCATCGAGGAGGCCCTCAAGGTCGCCCTCCCTGCAACCATCGGATGCAGCACCATGTCACCCACCAACAGTTTGACGGATTGCTTGAACCGCGATGTCGCATACCACGCGGTGTCCCCAACCACCAATGTCAAGACGTCGTGGCTGCTTCCAACAGCTGCACCGGAGCTTGTCCTTGAGCTCGTGGTGCCTGTCGGTAGTTCGCCATCGCCTCCCACTACTGTCGTGACCCACGATGTCGTCCTCAACACCAACGTCTTCCGCGTCGCAGAGGTGTCCCTGGCCATGGAGGACGTGTTCAGGACCACTCCAACACCTGCGGGGGTCTCGACTATTCAGTCGCTGAAGCTGTGCGTTGACCGCGAGCTTAACACATTGGTGCCCACGATCTGTTCGACGATATGCTTTGACGACAGCATAGATAAGGTGCTCCGGCCAGTGCTATGGCCTTCGTTCATCGATGATCATGCCGGCTTGCAGTTGAAGCCACCATGGCCATCATTCAGGGTGGTTAGTACCGGCAAGTTTCCAAAATGTGCTATCATGAATTGGTATGATAGCATTGGTTCCAACAGTGTAGTCCCAATGAACCTACAGAAACAACTCTTGCTGCCCTGGAGTCACCTATGCTGCTATTATTTGATTTCTTGGAGAGTGGAAATCAGTTAAACTGTATATGGAGAGCACAATGTTTGTTTGGAGAAATTCTAGTGGAGGCTGCAATTAGCCAAAATGGAGTTTGCTGTTTCAGGGGAACTTCTGATCTGGAGGAGCAGTTTTCTTACATTTGTGCAGTGGTTGATCAAGCTATGAGATTGTGCTCTGTAAAACTGAAACTTTGGTCGTATTTGGCACTACACTGGATTGGTGGAACCTGGAGGTGTTGGCCATATGTGCAGATATTTGGTGCAATTAGAAGGTTATCTTCGAAGCGAAATTATTTGCTACCAACATCGTGTTCCAGCCAAGGGAAACAACTGAATTGCAACCCTGGCCACCTCCTTCCTGTGTGACAATTGTGCTTCTACATTGTCCAAGTTCCCAGTCCAATGAGGAAGATCTCAGCTGCAACTTACAGAAGTTCTCTCTCAGTTTTGTGGGCAATTCTAGTTGGCATTATGTTTGGCTACTGTTGGGGCCTTGGTCAATGGGTATGGTTGTGCCCGACATGCAGCTACTCCAGTGGTTAAAAGTGGAAGTTTCCAAGGGTTGCAACACAATTGTGTTTGAACCAGTAAGCTCCTTGACTCAATAACTGAATGGCACATCTAAGTTCATGTATGTCCATCGATTCTTGCCAGGCATTCTTCCTCTGACAGTGCCATGGAATCCCAGTGAAGCTCTTCCCTTTCCTGCTCATCCTACTTGTCATCACCTTTGGCTCACTATTCTAGCAGAAGCATTATCCCTTCGGGGGAGGCACAAGCTTGTTACCAAAGATCAACGCATACCATGGGACCTCTGCATGTCAAATTTTGGGATCGCTGGAGTCGGTCTAGGGAGGGATGTTAGAGGATGCTTAATGTATGAAATAGAGAGGGTGACAAAAGAATCTTTCTAGGGAAGAACCGGTCCTATACATTGAGCAAATTTTAGAGAAGGTGCCAAGCAAGGTACCTGCACCAAACCAAGACCCTGTCCTAGAGGAAGAAAAGGTACCGGGCCCACTAGAAGGAAGAGACATATGCCAAAAAAAATGAGAGATTGAGAGAGAAGGAAATAGACCCGTACTAAACATTGTGGTGTTTTTTGCCAAGCTAATTTTTTTCATGTGGACCCTACCTTGTTACCCCTAGCTAGAAATATACGGATGCTCTTAGGGACCTCTACAACAGGCCACCCTTGGGCTGGTGTTGTGGACCGTTGATCATGGGCTTGGGCTGGTATTGTGGGCCATTGATCATGGCTTGGCCCAGCTCGCATCCATCAGCAAAGCTGATTCCTACTTATACGCTGAAGGAAGCAGCGAACACGGAAGCCATCTGGAAGGATCACAAGGAACGGCACGGCGGCTTCTTCTTCTCCCACCTGGGCATTCTTCTCCGATCCCCCCTTTTCTTGTTGACCTTGCAACCAAGCTACCAAACTATCAATATTCTTGTGTGATCGAGTGATTAGTGAATCGGGTTGTTAACACAAGCGAGAACCATACTATCAAACAAAAGGCAGAAACAAGATGTGAACAAAAATACCAGAGCACAAGCATACTGTGGTCTTCTGCTTCTCCCAGAATTTGTTTCAAAAGAAAATAATAGTCGACCTCGAGGCGATCGACCCTCGACGGTATCAACTATCGAAGCTTTTTGCTGGATAAAATGTCCTCGTAAGTACAAATTTTGTTGGTGACGCTGCTCATGATAAGACTGGTACGTGTTATGTCTGACTAGCTAGAGTGCATGCATGCAAAGTGCAGTTTACAGCATGCAAGAGTTGCATGTACAAATTTATCCTCCCTTCCCGCGACCGGCGTCTCGAGTGCTCTCTTCTTTTCTCCGCCACCATCCCCGTCCAGCCTCCCACCTCCAGGAGGCTTGGAACAATTGCACGCCGTGTACCGCCGCCGCCGCCGCCGCGTGCGCGTGCGCGTTGGCCCCGTCGGCGGAACCCGCTTGGGTCACATCACCGGAGGCCGATTCCGCGCCGGAGACAGCCCCGCCTGTGCGACGAATTGCTCCAGCAACCAAAGCCAGGCCCCGCGACCCGCGCCATTGACGGCGTGCTCGCCCATCGTCGCTCGTCATGACCCGCTCTCGACGCCTCCAGCCGGCAGCGCCGAGAGGAGGTCCTTCAACAGATGTTTGATAGAAGTGTTGTGCCAGGTAATGCCATATATAACAGTCTGATCCGTGGGTATTGCTCTTCAGGACAGTGCAAAGAGTCTGTTCGAATTTTCAAACAAATTGCAGAGACAGTCTTCAACCAGACCGGAAGGATTGTTGCTGCAAAGGAACTATATCTCGGGATGATTCACAGTGGAATACGTCTGGTTATTGGGACGCACAACATAATTCAAGAGAACTCTGTAAAGTAACTGTGTTGATGAAGCACTGAGAATGTCTCAGAGCCTATGTTTAAAAAAATTCAACTTGAGATTAGGACTTCTAATATTATGATTGACGGATTGCTTAAAGGTGGTAGGATGGAAGAAGCGATTGATTTGTTTGTTCGTATCTCAACCAAAAGATTAATGCCAAATGTTGTAACCTACAGCTTAATGATTCAAAATCTTATAGAAAAAGGGTTCCTGCAAGAGTCTGATGATCTATTTCTATGTATGGAGAAGAATGGCTGCACCACAAACTCCCATATGCTGAATGCTATAGCTAGAAGTTTACTTCACAAAGGGGAGGTACCCAGGGCTGGGGTTTACCTCTCCAAAATTGATGAGAAGAACTTCTCCTTTGAAGCTTCCACAGCTGCCTTTGTTGATATCGCTTTTCTCAGGGGGGATATACCAGCAACATCGGACGTTTCTCCTGGAAAAATATCACCTTTTTGTGGAATCCAGGGTTGATTGAAACCTTTTGCAGCTACGCAATGCTAACTATAAGAATATAAGTGCCGGACATTCAACTGACGGGGTTCTTTCCTTTGTATGTATTACGTAGTTTGCATGGTATGCAGGTTACCCCTCGCAACCTTCCCGGGTAACATCACATCTGAATATCTGAGAAGCTATTTGAATTTTATGACTGTCTGGTTCCCAAGCACCTTCCGGTCTGGTTGAAGACTGTCTTTTAACTGTTCGGAGTAACATCATCGGAAGTAATGGTTGTCTATGTATATGATTATTTCTGTTCTTTTTGAAAAGTAGGGCTAGGGACTAGACTCTTCCTATCCTGAATATTCAAATCCATTCATCGACCTTATTGTTCCCAAGCACCTGTGGAAAACATTCATTTCTTTCAATTAATCACTGGCTGTACTGCTGAAAAATTTCATGTCAAATATTACTTGTTAAGTTACTCTTAAAATGCTAATTGGATGTACTATAGCTAGCTTGCGCTCGTTTCCCTGAAAATTTAAGGTTTGGGTGTGCTAGCTGGAAATTAAATTGAACGTGATATTAGAATTCTTAGTCCGTAGTTATGAGTTTCATATCTGTCTGGGGCAAAGTTTTAGAGGTCAGGTGGTGAGATTAGGAGGGTCCTAGGGGTGATGTGGATCTGCTCTCAGCCCACGTTGAGTCCACTTTGCAGACCTGGTTGAACTTAGGCATGAGAGGGAGATGTGTTGCTGTGGAAAACTTGCTCATCTTTTCCTAGGAACTTAAAGTTTTGGGTTTTGGGTGGATTGGACAGTAATTGACCCAAACAAGGAATTGCATCCTTCTTGCTAATTTTGGATTGCTGAATGAGAGAACTTGAGCTAAACTTAGGTGCAGCTGCACTAAACCAATATAATACATACATGTGAGAGAAGTTTTTTTATGAGAAAGGAGAGAGATGACTCATATCTCGATATTTTGCTACTATTCTTAAATCTCAAGAACATCTAGTGACTACAGACGTTGGTACAGCTACACCATGATTCAGAAAAACTTCTCTCTTGCTGAATAACCATCTGATATAAGATTGCTTAATAAATGTATGATTTCCATTGTTTACGGATTAAAACTGACTGCCATAGACTATTCTTAATGGCTGTGCAAAGACATATTCTGAGATCTTACATCCACAAGGCAAAACAACGATTCATCACTGGTATGGTCACCGATTGGCAAACAGAACTTTATTAGGGATAAGAACAGAAGACATATCTTTGTGCCCAGGAGGACCTTGAGCTTTATACTGGAAAGGTTATGCTGATTGGAGTTAAACTTACAAGCTTGATGATAATGATTCTATACTATGTACTTTACTCTTCACTTACTGTGATACTAACTTCCCTGGCGTCTAGTGCTCCTCTGAAGAACGTTACACTATATGTGTCGGTGATCCAAAGCATAGTGAGATATTACTTTATGTGCTACTGGTTGATTTGCCAGAAAATTATCTCTGTTGAAGCACAGAAACTAGACGATGGGGAGCCTGGCATATGCATGTTTGCATTGCTTATGTTTAAGGTTGGTTGGAGACAAATCTGTTAAATGATGGTTTTCCTACAATCGGCAAAGTAACATGCTCTATTGCTCTATATAACTCTAGTATAAATACTTCCTTCCCCATGATGTGACCATACATCGAACTATTACGTTCCACTAGACTGCATTTCTTCACCAATATTTGTCGGTCTTTGAAATTTGCGTCACTCACTCAATGACTTGGTGAAAATTATAACTCGGTTGCCAAAAACATGAAACCTTCTATCTTTTGCCTGTTCACCTCATCACCTATCCATCCATGTCTTCCAAAGTGAGAGACACGAGTAGTAGTCCTAGGATCTCAGAGGCCAGGTGTACACAGATCTACAGGAGAAAAAGAGCCCCCAACAGTGCAGATCTTACAAAAATCAGTGTGAAACTACTAACTGGTCTTTCAATCATCACAGCTCAGCCTTTCTCAAAGGGTGCTCCTTTTTCCTGCAGCTACACGCGTGCTCACACTGTCACACTGGAGGATATGAAGACTCTGCAGAGCTGCATAGAATGAGTGAGCAACGCCATGGTGGTTAAAAATGCCAAGCTAGCTATTGGCACTAATTCTTTACAGCCTTGTCCTGTCTGTAGATGAACTGGTGCAGAAGAGAGTACGCCTAACCTTCGGACAGGTGAGAAATTTCAGTGCCATCATTGGGACGGTGTGTTTAATTATTGAGGTGTGATTGATTAATGATGGTTGATGCTATGCCTGTTTTGTTACTGTTCCTTCCCTTGTTGTAGCAATGTTTCTAGCTTATAGGGGATGACAAATCTGGTTAGATTTTGTTGAAGCTGAGCTGTTACATATGACAGAATCTGTCTAATCTGCATGTCTGAATCTGACCCCGTTGGCCATGTACTTGGTTCCCCTCATTCTAGGTAATGAAATAGTTTGCTGCTCGGTAGCTTTTTGGAGATACACTTGAACTAGTTACCTCTTGCTTGCTTTCATCTTTTCAACTTACACAGACCATGCCAAATTGGAGCAGTACTGCCTCTCTTCAAATAGAAAACAAAGAGTACATATGTCTTGTTTCACAACTTGCAGTCTTGCACCATTGAAGTTTCTTGGCAAATTCCTCCATTTGTTGGTTCAACCTTTTACTATTTTGCAATGCCATATGTACAGTGCTATACCGCTATACATTTTCTGAACTCCAGATCTGTGTACAGAAAATATTGTTTGAAAATAATAATAACTGGAGACCAAACTAAACTAGACACGTGTTGGAATGTAGATCAACAGTTAAGTCCTAGGAATTCAGCATTATGTGTATCAATTCACCAAGTTGGTGGGTTATCTATCGCCATCCACTTGACAGCAAAACATCAATTGGGTATTTGATAATGTCAGTTGACCTTAACCATGCAGCTTTGCAGGTCGCAGCACACACACCATGACACCAAAGTACAGATGCGTAAAGCCGGAACGCGCTTGGGTGCAAAAGGCCTTGCTGCTTTCCTGCGTTTTGTCTATTGCATTTGGATCCTCGCAAAGGTACTGTACGCATGACTCATCAGATGCCGTAGGAAAAAAGAAGCTAGCAGTCCATGTTATTCAGCGTTATCCGCAGTGTAATTAGTCGTGCGTTCTGGAGGTGGTTAATGCCGGGCTGTTTGTTCCAAATGGCCTTTTGCTTTGTAGCACCTGTATTGTATTGCACTGGGGTTGTACAGCTTTTCATCGGTTGTTTCGTAGTCTCGCTCAGGTCCAGGGGGCTCATTACACTATATAAATGTGCTGGTCAGATCTCATATACGTTAGAAATTGGTAGAGAGAGAAACTAATAAAGAGAAAAGTATTAAGAGCATGTTTGGTCCATTGTCACACTTCGCCAAACTCAAGTTCGACAAATTTGGCTTTCCACGGCATGCATTTGGTTCCTTACTACCTTTAGGTCCTGTTTGGAAGATGGTATTTCTTGATAAAGTTTTGGTATTTAGTTTAAACCGAAATTAATTTGAACTAAATACCAAAATTTTAGTAAAATATACCGCTCTTTCAAGCACCCCTTATTAACTCGATCAACCACCTATCATACAGTCATTTTTCGCTAAATTTGCGTAAGTTGTGAGGAACATATTTCTCAGTCACAGGAAGTGTGGCTTGTTTACTAAAGTTCGGTTTGGCTTGTAAGTACTGCCAGAGTTTAATATATGTTACAGGAAACCGTGAACAAAAGTTACACCATTCGTTAATTACTTCAAGCGGTCGATGATAGTACACGGGCCACGTGTCAGACAGAGGTTTTATTTACAACAGCCATTATTTACTTGCCATTAACTACTTCTGAGTTCTGAGTTTCTAACCCCAGTTTTTTGCAGGCATGTCGTTTGCGTTCACGGATCTGTACGATGACCACATTTATGTACAAGTAATACATATGTAAAATTACTATAGAACATTTTCAATTTTTGTTTGAAACCAAATTGAACTCCTTATATATCTTGTTTGAAATCATATTTGCAACTCATTAGTGATATCTGGAGAGAAGAAGAGAGAGAGTTGCATTGGCAGAGGTGTGCTATTGCATGAAAAGATAAGAGGGGAAGAACATTGAAGTCCATAAAATTAAAAAAGTATAACAGTACAGTGTATTTTAATCCAAAGGCTGTCGGGCGTCCGATCTTGCTCCGGATCTATCGTCCGACGCCTAGCGCCTCCTTTTATGTATTCCCATGACACGGCAGTTTTTAGACCAGATGGCACCCGAGAGGACTGACACGCCAATGACTCGCTGAAGAAGCGCCATAACTCCGGTTGCTCGCGCGTGCAGTTATGCTGTTGTGCAAGCTGGAGGCCACTACTACTAGTGTCTACTACGGTAGCAGGTAAATCCACAACACCGACAGCCTCTCTCCTGCCAAACAACAAAGCCCAGCTGGACCATGTACATGCATGCTACTCCCTCCGTCCCAAAATATAAGGCCTCTTTGTTTTGTCCTAAGTCAATGTGTTTTAAGTTTGACCAAGTTTATATTAAAAAATATCAACATCTACACTATCAATAAATACACTATGAAAACATATTTCATGATAAATATAATGACACTAATTTGGTGTTGTGGATGTTGATATTTTTTAATATAAACTTGGTCAAACTTAAAACACATTGACTTAGGACAAAACAAAGGGGCCTTATATTTTGGGACGGAGGGAGTACTAAAATGCAGGCCTTCAAAGAAAAATTATATGCATGCATGCAGCCTCGAGAGAAGTAGCATGCCAAGGAAAATTTATTCACTGGGATGCTGGCTCCATATTATTACCAGCAAGGAAGGACCACCACTTGAAATTCTTTGCAGGAATTGGTGAAATCCAGAAGCTGTGACGTTCCTGTGCATGCCACAGGGTGGGTCTGGTTTATACAGCATTGGCCATGATTTCCTTTCAGGAGCATGCATGGAGAGAAGCTGGTTTATTTACCTCTTCTTTTTAAGGCCTTTACTTGTTTACACTGCATGAGTGTAGTTTTTCATTTATAGCTAAGGGTCTCTCTACCATCTAGACCTTTGAAACACTTCGAGATTCATGTCAAACATTTTAAAAGGATATTTTACATTTTAGTCTCTCACCTCTTGTCCATTTATATATATGTAGTGCATATCGGACATTTCTCTCTCTTCAATTGTTATCCTCAGTGACCCACCACTCTCTCTCACAGCTCCCCACCTCTCTCTTCCTCTCTTTCTCTCACCGTGGTTGCGGGCCGCCGTGTGCCATGGCCACCTCCTCCAGCATTGCTGACGTCGCTGGATCAGCCTCCCCTGATGCCACCGACGTCGCCGGATCATGTGGCCCACCGACGCCGACGTTGTCCACCACACCTCCTCCGACTCCAGATCTAGGTGTGGCAGCCCGGATCTGTACTCCACCGCCATGCCGACATCGGATCCGACCTCCGCCGGATCTGACAACATCGAGTCATGCTGCCACCATCATCGAGTTTGACGCCGCTTCGCCCATGGCACCACCACAATGTCGTTGTTTTCCCCAAGCGCCGCCACCACTGGGTTCGTTGTCCACGATCCACGCTGCCACCATCTTCAAGATTCATTTCTTGGACTTGTATTGCACACATTGTCGACGTCTAAACGCTGGCGTCGGTGGTCCGGAAGGACCCCCTTTGGGATTCGGCCGGGGAAGCACAGATCATGGAGCTACGTTGAAGCTAGAGCTTGGCAGGATGGGAAACTAGAAATCACACGGTGATTTACCCAGGTTCGGGCCACCTTCTAGGTGTAAAACCCTACGTCCTGCTTTGTGTGTATGTATGAGAATATGTGGAGAGATTACAGTGAACCAGCAGCACAAGTGCTCCTGTTCTTCTTCTTCTAGGGTTCGGATGCCTAGGGTTGTGTTGTCTAAAAAATGGATCAGCCTCCTTTGCATGGCCGCGGTTCTCTCCTTATATATCCGGGGGTCACCACAATGGCCGAAAGGTAAATACATTGCAATAATGCTTGTTGCTGACGAATAGGGCGTGGGCAAGCCACGCCGGTGGTTGAAAATTCGATGTAGCGGGGTAGCACCTGTCACGCCGCAGTTGGAATTTGGGTCGTCATGATGGGGTGGTGTCAGGAGGTGAAGACTTCCTAGGATGTCTCCTGACACGGGCCATGCTGCAACTACCCAGGCCCCACGGACCACGTGCAGAAGGCATGCGTATGGGCGCGCGGCGGCGTGCCCTCAAAGTCAAAAAGGTGTCAGACCTCTCCATCCCCTCCAAGACTGATAGCTGACAGGGCTTATCACTTGGGGGGACGGGAACCGGTCAGGACACCGCCTCTGGTCCGTAAGGACCTGAAATAGACAGGCCCGTCAGACGGGCATTAAGTGCGCCTGTCGGGGCTCACATGGGGTGCTCGGGGCTCCCGGGATTGGGGGCCCTCGAGCACGCCCCCTAGGCCGATCCACCGGGCGAGGCACTCGGCGCCCCGAGAGGTGGCCAAGTTACCTCGGGTGCTCGGGTGAGCCCCTGAGCACTTCTTCTCAGTTCGTCCCGAGCGAGGGACAAGTCGCCTTGGGTGCTCGGGGTGAGCCCCCGAGCACTTCTTCTCAGTTCGTCCCGAGCGGGGGCCAAGTCGCCTTGGGTGCTCGGGAAGCACCCTTAAGGGACGACTCGGGGCACCCCTCGATTAGCCGACTGGGAACGGTGCTCAGGGTGGGCCCCCCGAGCACCTCTTCTTAACTCCTTCGTCTTTAGCGACGTGGTGTCGAGTTGGTCCTCTGCCAGCGGTTTAGAGGACCCTGGTCCCCGTATCGCCGACACACATATTTTCGCGTTCTTTTTGTTCATGTTCATGAAGTTTTGTTCTTTAACGTTCGTTTGGTTCACGAGCAAATCAATTGTGTGTGCTGTTTATGACAAATCGATTGTTGCGTTTGGAATCAAGGAATATCCATCCTACGGTTGTTCATGTTCAAGAGATTTTTACGGTTCATGATCTAAAATGGTGAATAAATATGCATGTAATTTGTTAGGTAAGCACTGATTGATCTGTTCATGTTGAGAGAGGATTAGTGTTCATCAATTTTGTTTTATCAGTTTATGTTCGGATTTTGAGAATAAAATGTTACTGATTGATCCAGGTGAGAATCTGAAATGTTCAATTTTGTTTGATCTGTTAATCATTTCCAACATTAAATCATAAACATGTTCGAAAATAAATATAACTAATATGGTGGAATTCAACTGATGTGAAGAATGAGATGAAGCAGTGGAGATGTGTTATGCAAAATATGAGAGGCTACATGATAAAGAATGAATGAAGTGGAAGGTCTACTTTCATAAAATAAGAGCACAAATCTTAAAGCATGTTAAAAGATGATAATAATGCGTGGACATGTATATATGAGTAAATTCACGTTTTTTACAGTACATACACATTATATCCACCCTTCTAAGAAGACGTACATCATCCCGTTCGAAACGTGGGGAATTCTCGCGGATCCTGTAGGTATCGAACTGTTCCGTACAAATTTCCTGTGAGATCCCTAAATACCAAACAGGCCTGTAGGCAGATAAGAAGTAAAAACCAGACCTTTACTTAACAGATTAATTATTAACCGGGTGTCTTACTTGAACAATATTGTAGGTTTGGTTATGGATGTTGGCAGTGACTTAATTGTGACCGAGCTTTTCTACTACAGAAGCGATGCAGTAAGGTGGCAACACGGTTAGATCGATGCCAAAGAATTTAAGAGAGCAGGCGGCATCTCTGGCCGGGAAGGTGACCAAACGCAACGGGCTATTGGTGGCTTTGTCGATTCCCTTGGCCTGTTACATGCAGGAAAATCGCAGGCATGTGAGTGCGTGAGACCGACCACGTATATGCATGCATGCTTGTAAGTTGTAGTAGTAACTTGCAGCCTGAGATAAACTAAGGTGGACAGCTTAGGCTCCGGTGTACGGAGAGCAGCTAGCTCATGTGAACTTTTAACCATCGTACTCTTGCGTCATGCACTATATGCCCTAAGATCTGCCTGTCTCTCGCTCCAGGTTATAGGTGCATCTGGAGAATCTGGTTTTTTCTTTCTGATGGTGTTGTTTAGATCTGAACATGTCCGTTTTTAATTGATTTGTCATTGTGTACGGTGCAAATGTTAGTGCAATGAAACAGCATCAGGGTTCAGCTTGACTACTTCAGAGTTTGTTCCAAGTGAATGTGTATTCGGTCCACGACAGGATGGAATGAAAAGAAAAAATAACTTGTTACAAGATTTTATCTGCCCTAAAGGAAAAATTATAAGTTATTGGTAGTTAAATGATAGTAATGAAATTTCTCAACATGTAGAAACCAACATGCTATTCAACCGAAGGATATAATGTTGTGTTTAAGTAGTTGTTTCTTTGAACTCTTGTAGTACAAACAAGATGGACTTTTGGATAGGGTAATATAATTTGGAGTAAAGGAATCTTTCCCCCTGATGTTTACAAGAGTAGCAAACATCCCCAAGACAACAGATAAACCCTAGATGTTCCGGGTCTAACATGGTGAATGCACTCACAAAGAACAGTAGTACTACTCCAGAGGAATCCCAGACGGCCTTTTACTAAGCTTTTCAATTGTCAGATGCTTAAAAAATGACAGTATCTTCCCATTCACCACTGTCACTCTCGCATCATCATGACATGATCCTTGTGGGCCATCGTGCACTCCAAAGTAGCCACACTCAGCCTCGATACCACCGTGAAGACCAAACAAAAGCATGCATCGATCCAACGCTCCTTCCATATGTACGTTGCCTATTTTTCCAATATGAAAGAGAGATCTATCTGAATCTCCCTTACTTCTACATTTAAAAATGTATATAGCTAATTATTACATTGTTATTAATAAGTATATTTCAACCGATAACACAGATGCGATAAGCTATATAAAAAAAAGTTAAAATTATATAGTCTGTTATAAAATTGCCATCCAATTGGGTAGCCAACTCCAACCTTCTGGCACAAATATCCATTTGCTCATGTGTTGATGATTGTCGTTGTAGTAAGGATCACGACCACAGCCGATTAATACATAAGAACAAAGCCTGTAAAGCATTGGTTAGCTTCTTTTTGTCAAACACTATGTTATTTCTACGTAACCAAATAGATCAACATAACACCGCAGCGCCCACTAAAATTTGTGGATATAGAAATCGATGTACCCGTGCAACCAACTCCAAAAAATATGAGGGACACTACGAGACGACAATGTACTGGAGGTTATGAAGATCACTTGCCATGTGAAATCAGCGAAATGACACTAAACAAAGAGGTGGTGGATTGTCTTCTCATGGCCGTAGAAAGCACAAAGTTTGCTACCCTGTCAATTCCTTTTAGCTATGTTATTTTTTTGTCAAAATCACGCCTACAAAAGGTACCAAAAAAAGTTCTTGATCCTCAGGGGTATTCGTAAGTTCCAAAGGTGCATGGATCAGAACTAGAAATGAAAGTCACCAAGCGCATTGTACATCAACTTGACTGAGAATTGGCCAGTAGCATGAAGATCCCAATGAAACATATTTCCACCAGGTGGAAGGTTAAAAAAGGCAAGATTTGCAACCAACGCATTCCATGCCACTAACTTTGGTCCGATAAGGTGACGTTGAACGGGATATGACTTATCACTTTCGCAGCCGTGGCATGCCTTGCCCTAGTGATATGATATAATGTGGGGAATTGATCTTTGATAGGTCGACCATCAAGCCATTTGTCTTTCCAGAATCGAACTTTAGTTCCACAGTTGACAGAAAAGGTATCAAACCGTAGAAAGTGATCATTGACCTTCGTCAACCCGTTCCAAAAATGAGAGTCACCAAGTTGTGTCTGGGCTGAGGATAAAGGTCTACCTTTGAGATATTTATTACGAAGAACGGTTTTGTAGATCCATCTTCATTCAACAGTTGAAATAGCCATTTATTGAGAATACATTTATTTTATAGCTCAAGGTCTTGAATCCCAAGGCCACTCTGACCCTTAGGTCGACAAAGAATATCTCACTTCACAAATCTATATTGTTTATAATTATCAGTTTGCTAAAAGAATCTAAATCAATAAGAATTAGACTGTGTATGCACCCTATAAGTACCTCAAAGAAGTAAATATAGGGAGGCTACTTAAAACATTCCAGCTAGAATGGCATGAAACAATTCATATTGTTTCTCAGTTCTCGAGGGATGTATGAATTCATTGTAGTAAGAAAACCATCTGATCAGTGCGGAGAAAGAATGATAATAATAATAATTAATCTTTATTCTAGGAAAACCTTTGACTTGATATAGCAAATATATATCTCACATCTCACATCTCACATATATATAGTATGAGAAGATGTGTGCAGGCAAACTAAATGTTGCACTTTGTTTTGTTGTACGTTGACATCTAGTCACCAAGAACATACGTAGTATTTGTTTGATCCTTCTAAAAAACCGATCGTTACATATAGGACAGCGCTGATGATGTCGACCTGCTGACAGCCTTATTACAACATGATCATGACCTAATTCTATCATATACACGTATAGCATCTTGAGGCCCCCTTCTAGAGGGCTTATTGCCTAGCTTATGGCTCCTAGAAGCCATAAGCCCTCTAGAAGGGCTTAAAGCCACCTAGCTGTGGGAAGAAGCACCAACAAATCCCCATTGCTAGCTAGAAGCCTCAAAAGAGAGGCTTCCCGAGCTTCTCAGGCCTGACCTTACGAGATTACCCTTGAAGTTCGATTAATTTACCCGCAAATGCCATCCCTATATAAATGAAATCCCTAGCATTTTTTCCTCCTATTCTCCCCCATCCCACCTGCCTCACCCCATCGCGCACGACGCCCTCTCCCCATCCCCTTCATCGCCATGCCGGCGCCGACGCCGACGCCGCGCCATCCGAGCCGCGCCCTCCCCTTCTCCCCGCCAGCCCAAGCTCCTCCTCCCCTCCTCCCCACCAGCCCGAGCAACCCCCCCTCCCTCGCTCCGCCGCCTCGCTGCCCCTCCGCCCGTCGACCCGGCCGGCCCGAAGCCCCGCCTCCCCTCCGCGCCAACGCTCTCCGGCCCTCGTCCCCTCCTCTCGCCCGGCCCGAAGGCCCTAGTCCCCGCGGCCGTCGGCCACCTCGCTCCCCCTCCCTCCGCGGGCGGCCACTACCGCCGCCTCCTGTTGCTCCAGATCTGCCACCGGGCGCCGCCTCCCCCCGCTGGCCCGAGGTCCCCAGGGCCTGGAGGCCCACCACCGCCTCCTGCCGCTCCAGATCTGCCGCCGGATGCTGCCTCCCCTGCACTGGACGCCGCCGCCGGAGCCGCTTTCTTTTTTTTTCAATAGTTCTTTTGTGTTCTCTGATTTCTGATGTTCCTTTGATCTCTGATGTTTAGTGAAGGAGTTAGGAGAGGCTAAGGATCCATGAATGCATGTTCTTGAGCTCCAATTAACAGCAAGGAATTCCTGTTTAATTCCTATGCAATTAGTTGATTAATTGATTAATTCCTATGTTCCATGTGATTAGTTGATTAATTGATTAGTTGATTAATTGATTACTGTGATGTTGAATTCTTTGATGCTGTTGAAGGTGAAAAAATTGTGTATCTTGATGCTTTCGATGGTGATAATTGGTATTAGAGTTGTTGCATTTTAGTTGATGGTAATAACTCAAAGGGTAGTATAGACTTTGTACAATTTAGCTCAGCATATAAGCTCTAAACTCAGAAGCCATCTAGAAGGGAATATGGGTTTGTCAGAGCTTCTGCACACCGGAGTTTCTGGGGACCATTAAGCTCATCAAAGCTTATGCACAAGCCCCAGCCGTCTAGAAGGGGGCCTGATTATGGCGTGGATTTCATCAATCATGCATGGCTATCTAACACTGTTGGTCCCATGTCGACGTTGAATAAGCAACAAACTTCAGCTGGAACAAACTTTTAATCATCGATCCTCTCTTCTGAAAACAACAAACACTAGCTACACTCAAAACACACCCTACTAGTGTACACACCATGTGACTGTGAGGAGGCACACCTGGGCCATTAGTAGAGCACACACACATCTGTACGACAGGACGTGTTCACTGGTCATGTAAAGTTCACTTTCTCATGTCCCCTTTCATATTTGGAGAGTACCCCATTGCCCTGTTTGCATAGTAATATGACAACTTATTTCTGTTCTTCTGAGGGGCCTATGCACCTGCAACTCGCATATGGGGAAAATCCCCATTGATTGTATCGATCATCCATTTATTCCTAAGGACCCCAAAACCCTAACCAATCTTAATAATAGCAAGTTCTTCGAAGTTGACCTGTAGGCGAACTGTTGAGTGTTAATACATTGTCCGTCTTCTTCCGAGTAGTTGGCTTAAGGATTTTTAGGCGGCAGATGCACAATTTCTAGGGTGGTGTGAGAAATCAGAAATCTTGAGCTGAGACCAACCAGCCCGGCGCTTCTATAAGTTAGTTTTGTTGTAAAAGTTTGAGGGTTCACTAGGATGGTGGATTGTTAAATGTAGCCTATATTGGTTAAGACCGTATATAATTTGGTTGTCCTAACGTTGAAGTATGAATTGTAAAGGAACTACTATGTTTCCTATAGAATTTCAGCACATATCATAATTGGGACGAAACAAAGCTTATGAATTGTAAAGGAACTACTCTGTTTTCTGCAAAATTCCAGCACATGCCATACACTGGGACAAAATGAAGCTTCAAACATAAGCTGATGACCTCCGAACCAATCGTCAATTCAGCACATGACTGAAGACAAACACCAGCAAAAACCCAGAGACAGAACCCTGAACAACCTCATTGACACTTCGAAATCAAGAACCAAATTGCTAGATCATATGTGACTGCAACTTTCTTAAATTTCAGTCATCTCTCCTCTATTGTTTCTCTAGTTTTTTCCCAAGTTTCTTCTTTCTCTCTGACGACAAAGACCTCGTTGGATCAACATCGGGTCTTACATGAGACCTCGTTAGTTAGCATTTAGCGTTTAGGATAAGTGGTTTTTTGTGCTCCCCAGGCTTATAAGAAAGGCAAGTGAACCAGTAGAGGAAGCGACAGTCGAGTATGATAAAGATGAGTTTAGAGATAGATTTAATAAAAACAAGACGGAAGAAACGTGGATGATTGGATAATAAAAAAAATCTAAACGACATAAAAAGGGACTAATATTCATGAAAATCTCAGGCAACTGTGCGCCAGTTGCCCTCAATCAACAAACCGTAAATCAATCGAGAGGGCAGGCAGGCAGGTTGCAACTCAATGTCACGAGGCCATCCATCCATATACACATAGACATACACGAGTAGCCTCTTTTCGTACAACAAATTGTGCCATGACAGGCATCGGATCAGATCAGAGACGAGCAAAAACCAACTAACCCCTTCCCGAATCATAATACGCGCACAGCCACGCGAAAACGACCCGTCCACTGCCGCTGCTCTTCTCGCTCTCCCCGTCGTCGTTCCCAAAAACTTGAAATTTCGTAGCGTCCGGCACGCCAAATCCGCGCAAAAAAACAGCGTTTCTCGGACCCCCTCCTCGGCCTCGCCTGCCCCACGCCACCACCCACCCTTCCCTGCCCTTCTTTATTCCCCACGCTCCGGCCTCACATGCCATTGCTAACCCCCCCACTGCTCCTCGCTTCCCTTTCTTTCCCCTCTACCATCTCTGGAGTGAGCTCAGACAAGAAAGCTACGGCTGTTCAGGTCAACCAGCTGCTTCCAGCCACCGTGCGTACTCCCTGGTGGTGCCGTGCCGACCGAGGACGAGGAGCCCATGTCGTCGTCGTCGGTGGTCGTTGTTTAGCTTGCGCGACGGCGGCGGCGGTCATGGAGGGGAGGAGGAGGGGCCTTGCTGGCGCTGGTGCTGGTGCTGGGGTGTTTGTGTTCTTGCTCTTCTTGCTGTGCCCCGGCGCGTGGGGGCTCAATGCCGACGGGGTGCTGCTGCTGTCGTTCAAGTACGCGGTCACCGCTGACCCGCTGGGCGCGCTCGCCGGCTGGAGCTACGCCGACGACTCGCCGTGCGCCTGGAACGGCGTCATGTGCAACGGCTTCCCGCAGGCCGGCGCGGCGGCGGCGGTCAACGTGACGTCGGTGTCCGCCGCCGACGGCAACTCGACGGTGCCCGTGTCCGGGAAGAACGGCACCAGCGGTGCGGTGCTGCTCGGCGTCGGCGTCAACGCGTCGCTGGCGGCGGTCACGGTGTCGCGGGTGATTAGCCTCGTGCTGCCCAACGCGCAGCTCTCCGGGTCGCTGCCCGCCGACCTCGGCCGCGTCGAGCACCTGCGCCACCTCGACCTCTCCGGGAACAGCCTCAACGGCAGCCTCCCGGCGACGCTGCTCAACGCGTCCGAGCTCCGCGTGCTCTCGCTCGCCGGCAACGATATCTCCGGCGGCCTCCCGGACGGGTCTGCGTACGCTCGCAGCCTCCAGGAGCTCAACCTATCGGACAATGCGGTAGCCGGGCGCCTCCCCGCCGCGCTGTGCAGACTCCCGAACCTCGCTGTGCTCGGGCTCGCGAACAACTACCTCGCCGGCGCGCTCCCTATCGGCGGGCTCGGCGATCTGGAGGTCGTGGACTTGAGCGCCAACTATTTCGACGGCAACCTCCCGCCGGATTTCGGCGGGAGCCGGCTGCGGTTCTTGAACGTCTCGTCGAACAAGCTCACCGGCACGCTACCAACTGAGCTCTCCGTCGTCGTCCCGGCGAACGCGACGGTCGATTTGTCGAACAATAACTTCACCGGCACGGTCCCGCAGGCCGGGCCGTTCGCCGTGCAGCCGGCGGCGGCGTACGAGGGCAACACGGAGCTGTGCGGGCCGCCGCTGAAGCACATGTGCTCGATCCCGTCGTCGCTGTCGAACCCGCCGAACGCCACCGACTCGCCGCCGGCGTTCGCGGCCATCCCCAAGAACTCCGCTCGAGCCCCGCCGGGCGCCGAAGGGCACGCCGCCCCCGCCTGGGCAGGGGAAGCTCCGCCCCGCCGCGATTCTCGCAATCGTCGCCGGCGACCTTGCCGGCGTCGGGATCCTCTTCGTGGCGTTCTTGTACGTTTACCATATCAGGAGGAAGAGGCGGCAGCGGCGGGAGCAAGACCCGGCGCCGCCGCAGCTGAAGGGCAGCCGTGGAATCGGCGGCGTCAAGACGCTGGACACCACTGGAGGCAGAGAAGACAAGGCGTCCACATCCAGGGGGTGCTGCATCGGCGGCGGCAAGAATGACAGCTCTGACAGCTCCGACTGCTCGGTGTCGTCGGACGCGGGGTCCGACGACGGCGAAGACCTCAAGAAGCGAGGAAGCTTCATCGGCTGGAGCACGCCGCAGCACCACAGTAAGAAGCACGAGCAGGCGCTGCAGGCGACCCCCGCGCCCGCGACGCTGGTCACGGTGGACGGCGACGACGAGCTGGAGATGGAGACGCTGCTCAAGGCGTCGGCCTACATCCTCGGCGCCACCGGGTCGAGCATCGTGTACAAGGCCGTGCTCGCTGACGGCACCGCGCTCGCCGTCAGGCGCATCGGCGAGAGCGGCGGCGTCGACAAGCTCAAGGACTTCGAGGCGCAGGTGCGCGCCGTCGCGCGGTTCCGGCACCCCAACATCCTACGCCTCCGGGGCTTCTACTGGGGCGCCGACGAGAAGCTCCTCATCCATGAGTACGCCGCCAATGGCAGCCTCGCCAACATCGCGTTCACCAGTAAGTCCTCCTTCCCCAGCTTGACTCACATTGTTGCAAACTTACAATTGCCATGAAATTTCACATACGTCGTTGCATTATTTTGCTACAATTGCATTGGATCGTTTGCAAAGATGGCTCTTTTAATCAATAACTCGTACTAGTGACAATGTTAAGCATGATCCGTTTGCCTGCAAGGCTGCAACGGCATGAGTCCTTGGCAAAGGTGGCGCCTTAGTCATAGTACTGTACGGATGCTTGAATGCATATTAGTAGCGATTCATCTGCTGACTAGAGTTTAATTGTACTGAATCGGTCATAACACCTCATAATTTGCCATTGATTAGACAAATCATCTGCAACTTTTAGCAGTAATAATTATCCACTCTTTCAGTTACTAGTACTAGGAGTACTTTTCACTTGCAAATCAAGAAAAACCTGAAGGAACTGTGTGGGTGTGTGCAGGGCGATTCGGGGCGTCGTCGCCGATGCACCTGAGCCTGGAGGCGCGGCTGCGGATCGCGCGCGGCGTGGCGCGCGGGCTGGCGTACATCCACGAGAAGAAGGGCGTGCACGGCAACGTGAAGCCGAGCAACATCCTGCTGGGCGCCGACCTGGAGCCGCGGATCGGCGACTTCGGGCTGGACCGGCTGCGCTCCGGCGAGGCCATCTACCGGAGCACGGGTGCGTCGGCGCGGCTTTTCGGGAGCAAGCGCTCTATGCACTCTACGAGCAGCCTGCCGGACCTGTCCCAGATGCCCGGCGGGGCCGGGGCGAGCCCGTGCGCGTCCTCATCGGCGGCGTCGGCGTCCGCGGCCACGCCGCCGTACCAGGCCCCCGAGTGCCTCAAGAACCTGCGCCCCAACGCCAAGTGGGACGTCTACTCCTTCGGCATGGTGCTCCTCGAGTTGCTCTCCGGGAGGGTTTACTCGGAGGTGGAGCTCTGCCAGTGGCACGCCGGGTGCGCCGCCGCCGCCGCCGAGGAGCGTGGCCGCGTGCTGCGGATGGCCGACCCCACCCTCCGCGGCGAGGCCGACGGCAAGGAGGACACGCTGCTCGGATGCTTCAGGCTCGCCTTCGCCTGCTGCGCCATGGCGCCCGGCAAGAGGCCCGCCATGAGGGACGTCGCGATGATCCTCGAGAGAATACATTCTTCCACTCCGAGTTCTGCTGATCCCATTGCTGCCATACCTTGAGAATACTTCCTTTACTAATGGCAATAATTAAGGATGGTAGGTTAGCACGATTCGATCTTACTGATGGCGATCTGGTGTGTGTTAGAGCGTGTAGATTTCGTGTCACTAATTTTGATCCTGTGATTAACCTCGCAAAACTTGGCTGATGCTGTATGTTTCTTGCTCCGATTTGTAATGTGATTGTTACAAGCCTTGCAGCTCCTTTTGCTCTGGCTCTTTTCGGCATGCTCTAATGGTTTCCTTTTTGCAAGCGTACGCTCCTTCACTGCTGATGCTGCCATCCTACTCCATCCGATTATCTTGTAAGGCAGCCATGCATCTCGAAATTCAATTTTTTTTTGTATGTTTGACCAAGAATAATACATCGGTTTAGTGACATAAAGCAAACATTGTTAGGCTCAAAATTGTCTATACATACGAGGGATTAACACCCGGTTCCACTATCAGCGTATAACGGAATAAACCAGCAGCACTGAGTGTTTTTGATGATGCAACTTGCATAACATCATGTAGGTCCAAACATTGTTACACATATTTGAAAGAAACTGTAGTACAATCATGATTTTTTGTACCTTTTCTTAAGATGAAACACCGATATTCCATTAGCCGGAGTGCATGGCTAAACCGCCGGCCACTAAACGGGTTACATCATCGGAGAAACCATCTTACGGTTCAGATAACATGTCTTAGTTTATACATATTATAAACTTCTTAACGAAAAGACACTGTTCCTGCCAGATGCTCGAAAATATAAGTCAGCTGCCAGATACAAAACACAGCTCCATCTCCCTCACAGTGCTCTATCCGGACTGTTGATTTTCTCGATCCGACGGCCTCCACGAGCACTCAGCAGCTGCACGACCCTGCGGATCTCAGGCCTAATCCAATTCACTAGGATCGACATTGTTTGCCAAAGGACTGCTCCTCATAGCAGCAAGTACCAACATGTGAGATCGCTCTCCTTGGCACTGAACACTGCACTGGAATGCGAGATCACTGTGTCTGGCGCTGGGTCATATTCCATTACGCCATTGCCATGGCTCTCGAAAATGGACCACGCAAAAAGCACACACCCAGCAGCAAAAAGAAACAGGTGTTGGACGATGAAGTGTCTCGAGCATATAACAGGCAGCCGTGTCTGCCGGGTTGCACCGGCTTTTCTGCAGACCTCCACTGCCCCTCGCCTCCATGTATCAAGTGATGCACGTGATGATGTGAGAGGTTGGTTAACATAAGTTTTTTTTTAAACATCAAATCATCGCCTGATCCAAGTGGTGACAGCAGATGCTAAACGGCTTGAGAATTCACAGGCTCTATCATGAATAGCCATGGATACATGTACCAGCGGCAGAGATAGTTACCGTATCTATAAAGACGTTTTTTCTTTAAGTAAGATAAAATTCTATTTAGAATACATGAACTGATTCACGTAGAAAACAAGGTTTTAAATAGCTAGTGATAGCTCCGCTGCGGTTTAAAACCTTGGTAGGAACTAATGTTTCGTGTGGAACTTACCGAATTCCTACGTTCCAAACGCAAGCCTTGAGCACGATGCTTTCGCTAACTATACATTGCTCCGGCAGATGTGGAACGGCAAGCAGTCAAGAGTCAAGACTCGAGAGTTGAGAGAAAGGACGCTCGTGGAGAAGGTCATCATGAATTAATGGCCCGAGAGGATCCTCTTAATCTGTAGTACTATAATACAAGTACATCAGCATGCTTGTACTACAGTACTGACGGCACATGATTGGCATATGGTGGTGTGCAGAGTGCAAACACAAATAGCAATGGTGACCAACATTTTCCTTTCGAAGAACTCCCAGCGTTTTGTGGTACAACGAAAATTAATCACAACAGATACGAAATTACGGCTAAAACTTGTTGTGTACAACTAGACCCAACAGTAGAGTACAACTAGAACAAATCCAAGATGGCTGGACAAACCGGTTGATGAGATAAAGGATTATCAAAACTTTTGCCAGAGCAAATCCAGCTTGCAGATCTCTGCTGCTGTACCATCGACATTATCATGAATTATCTACAAGAACGAATCAGTACAAAAATCTGCGTGAGGAATCTTAAGCAGATCTTACACCATGCATCAGTAATCTAGAGAGTGTCTGGAAGAAAAAAAAAGTACGCTGCAAGATTAAGTAGACCTACAAACTAGCACTCCGTCTCAACGATGAACTATTTCCTTGATGCAGATATTCTCCATAGCACAGTAAACATCTGTCTGTTGTCGTAAGCTAACTGATCACTTCAGCTGCACAGGGTTCTAGCAGCAAAATAAGAAAATCTTCAGGCTGCATCAGCAGGTGGTCAAATGTGACATCGCCTTAAGTTAGTAACTTTTTGTTGGAAATCATCAGGAGATGACCTTGGATTTAGTACTTGATCACATGATGCCGCAGCCACGATTCATACATAACCATTTGAAATGCATCATACGAAACAGGAGGTGGATGCCACTTTAAGTGCTTCTGAACCTGTAATACGAGTGATTTCTTAGTACTATATCAAATTTGATTTTAGGCCCAAGATTTCTACATTTCATAGAATGATCATAATTGATTTAACCTATTAGCTCAACACACTTTAGAATAACAAAGTGTTATCTAGTCAGGAGCACAACTTTTAACACAGACTCTCAACCAAAGAACACGGCTATTCCCATTAGTGATACTGCTGGCTTGTCCCCCCACCCTCCCTTTTTCGAGATATAGACTACTGACTTGGGAAATCATGGTCTATGTGTATCACTCTGTTACTCAAAATTGATTTACCTGAACAGAGACTTGTGTAAGGCAACGATCATGTGATTTAGACTTCAAATTACTCTTCAGCTGATATACATCAGTTTCCTTCAGTACAATAGCAAACTTTCTCCAGTCAAGGATATCATTGAAAGGTAGATCATAATAGTCTGACAAAATAACTGGAAGGATGAAAGTAAATTATTAGAGAAGGACGTCTAGGAGTTTCCTAAAATGTATAATTCCCTAGCAAAAGGAAGAGAAACTGGTCCAACAAAAATTTTGTGAAAGAACTAACCAGGCACACAATCATAGTGGATGGAATCAGATATACGGGTACTATTAACTTGAGAACCACCAGGACATATACAAAACTTGGTATGGTAAAATTGCTTCTGGTAAACTAACTCTCTGATAGCTCTGTTGATACGGTTGTTGCTGATAGCAAGCTCTATATCGTTCTCCCAAACTCGTGCTAAAACAACTCTTATCTTGGAGTTGCGATGTCCAGCCCAAAAAACAAGTATCGTCCTGCTTTCATTCAAAAAGTAACCGAGGGAATTTTAGTAGTGCATCTCATAGTTCACAAAACCTTATAGCTATAATGGAGGACAGCGTATGCTAATCAGAAGTGCAGGAAGAGCAAATAGAAAGTATCATATTAACCTGTTCTCAAGGTCATTTCCCCCTGCAGGAAGAGCAAATGGCTGCAATATCTGTGGAAGAGCAACATCCTTGTGCAGGACATAACAAACATTATAGCTCGGGGAACATACTATTCTGATGGAATTTTTGACAATGAAGGGGAGCCCTTCGAATGCTCTCACGCCAACATCATGGCATGCGACACAGAAGTGGTCAGCTCCCAGTGTCATGTTCCAGTAAGGGTACTTGCTTATCAAGCTCTCAACATAATTCTGAACTATTACTGTCATATTCTCATATGAAGTACCCTGCAATGCTAAAGATGACACATACTCAAATTAACAATGTCAAGTTGCTTCCGATCACACACAGGTGCGCCCGACATTTGAAAATAAATTAACTTGTAACCTAAGTATGGAAGCAGAAAAAACAAATTACGGAAACCTAAGTGTATATTGTCGAACATCAACGAGCAACGCAAGGGGAGAGAGAGAGGCGTACCTTGCTGCGCATCTTGTGGGGGAGATGGGGACGAAGAAGAGGTGAGCGCTGTCGGGGTCGTCGGTGCGGAAGCGGCTCTCGCAGATGTTCTGGAAGAAGTAGCCCTCTATCGCGTACTTGCCGGTCAGCTTCCGCGGCGTCTGATAGAAGGTCCCCGGGTCGCTGTCTGGGTAGATGAACACCTTGAAGCTCCGCTCCATCTCCGCGTAACCCGCCGCGAACGCCAGCGGCGAGTGGTACACCTCCGAGGCGACCGGGGAGGGGGAGAAAGATCGGGCATTGGAGGGGAAGGGGCGGCGGCGGGGCGGAGGGAGCGGAGGGAGAAGAAGGAGAGGGTGAAGAGGGCGAGGCCGGAGAGGAGGAGTAGTGTCCTTGTCAGTTTGTAGGAGGGGCCGGCGGCGGGGAGGCGGCCGGTCATCGCCGGAGATGAGCGGGACTCGCCGGAGTTGGAGTGCGGTGCGTGATGCGGGTGGTGGATTGGAAGAGGGAGAAAAAGGAGAAAACTGCTCGTATTCAACAGTGTCTTGACAGCTGACTTTCCACAAAGTACATTGAGTTTGAAGTTCAAAATTTGTATGGTTTCACAACACACACTTCCCTAAAAGTACAATTGTTGTGAAATTTTAGAAACTTATCTATGCGTTTTTCACACTTTTTTTTGCAGTAGGAAGAGAAAAGAAGAAGAATCAATGCCAGCAAACTTTCCTCCCTTCACTTCTCCACCGGAGATAACCTGTCCTGAACACCATCAACCCCCGATTATAGCTGCCACATGCTAAGAGACCACCTCCTACGGACCTCCAGCGCAGTCTTCACCCATCCATGATGACATCGAACTATTAAAGGCATCCAGAATACAGTGAGATTTCTTTTTTTTATAAAGAAAAAAGGCCCTCACGCAAATTTTGGATTACTCACGAGTTACAAAATAATTGTTATAAGAGAGGACATAGAAAAGTAAAAATTATAAGCACACCCCTGCATTTTGCACCTAAGACCCTAGATGTGGATGAAGAAACACAATCGGGTCCTTTGTAGAGCTCCACGGTGTCGGAGACGAGGGAGTCGTCTCCGGCAGGGCTCATGCATGCCGTTGATGCCTAGGACAGCACATAATGGCCAAACTACCGGCTTACAGCATGGGCGGCATAAGGAAGAGGCCTTCGAAGCTTGGAGGTTGGGGGAGGTCTCCACGGAGATCGACGACGGCACGGTGAGGCACCCGCGAGTCATTGGAAGAACCAAAAGCCGTGGGGAACATAGGATTAAGTGGCCCTCAATCGCAGTGGCCGCCACCAGAGCCGAGGTTGATGTCGTCGCGCTTTAGTGCTTTTCAAAAAAAGAAGGGAGAGGAATGGGAGTGCCACGATGCCCCGTAGGAGGGGGAGCAACAGGAGACAAGGCAACCAATGCCAGATCCACCTCAAACCTTTTATGAGTAGGGGATGAAGCTCACATGTATCGCATGGGCCATGATGAACTCAAGCCTCCGCCACAGGGGATGGAGGATCTCAACTTGGATAGGGGAGCTTAATCCAAACGTGCTCTTTCCTCAAGAGGTTTGCCGATGCGAAACCTCCCTCTCTTCTTAGCAGCTCTTCACCTTGTGATAGGTGAACTTCAACCTTCACAAACTTCTCGATTTCTTCACACTCTTAAAGACTTTTGAGCGACGTCTAACCGTCTAGGAGGAACCAATCTCAACAAGTAATAGAAACTTGATCTCGACTTGGAAGTGATCCCTTATTTGAATGCTCAAAGGAAATTCAATTCAAATTCTCAAAATTTCTCCCTCCCAAAGTTTATCACAAGAAGGCAAGAGAGAATAGAGAGAGAGTGCAGCTAAGGATTTGGGACACAAAGGGTTTCCTCCATCCAGGAGGGGTGGTGACTTATATAGTTTGCTTTAAAAAATCTAGTTGTTACTCAAAAAAAACCTCGCCCGGAGGTTCTAAATAACCTCGCTCGGAGGTTCTAGGGCTCATATATAACGACTGGTTTGGGAGAAAAACATTGCTCGGAGATGGACATGCCGGACAATCAAAACCTTAGGAAAATCTTAGACCCAAAGGGTCTGGACCAATCACACTCGGGGTTCCGGATGAAATCAATCCCTCTGTCCTGAAATACTAATTGACTCAGAGTTCCAGGAGATCCTCACTCGAAAGTTCTAGACAGGCAAAAATGGAGCCAACTTGGTTTTCTCAGAGGTACTGGACCACGAATGTCCGGACGAAAGAAAGCAATGGGAAAGAGCCTAAGTCTTGACTCGGAGGCTCTAGATGAACTCCCCTCGAAAGGTCCGTATGAAGTCAGGGCTTCGGTACAGAAGCTTCGTCACCACTCGGATGTCCGGGCTAACTTCACTCAGAATTTCCAAACAACAGGAAACAGTCTGGGAAAAGCTACTAGATGGACTTAAGATAGTTCGGATGACCTTCACTCGAAAGATCCGAGTGAAAAAAGATCTTTAAACAGAATCTTTGTCTTCACTTGGAGTGTCCAGACGGGCTTCACTCAGAAGGTTTGGGTAGCAAGAACTCAATTGGACAGAAGCTCTAAGACTCTAGATGCTCCGCACGAACCTCATTCAGAGGGTCCGGGTCAACACTTAGCGCATTGGAGTCTACTCTGACACACACTCGGTATTTCAGCCGACTAGTCTTGTTATTTTGGATTAACACTAAAGTTGGTATAGAGAGTTTTCCAAAGAGTTTTATAATGCATTTCTTTTGAGCACTTATCAAGATATCTCATTCCATGATGTTGATTAGCTCTCCCCTTTTTAGCTTCCCCTTTATAGTATGGTTATCCTATACTCAGTGTTGATTATTCGATCACTAAAAGGACTAACAAAGGTATTTAACCTTCTCGATTTTGTGTCGTCTATTTTTCAATCTTTTTAGTAGTTGTCAACGCTTGTTCCAACTTGCCTTGGGAACTAAATATCTAATCAACATCTTAATGTACACATTACTCGCTTATCATTTTGTCATTAATCATCAAAACCTATTTCGAGAGCCAAGATGTACTTTCAAGAGGCTATACAGACTAGATCTAATACTAGCCTAGCTACCACCGTACATGGATGGGACTCTCATCCTACTCAACGCAGGCAACAAATTGGAGAGGAGAGGAGAGGGGCCGAAGAGGTCGTATAGATGGGGGAACTAGGAAGGAAGAAGCGGAGATGCCGAGGAGGAAGGAGTACACATGGCTATGACCACTTTCAATATGTCAGTTACTTCTCAAAGGGTACTGTGCTATTTTACAGCTTTCCTTAAACGTATTCTTATCTATTGAACTCGGCAAATTTTGTACGGAACCGGGCCGTAAATATAAACAATATATAAAATATCTTCGATTATATTGTCAAAATAATATGAAAAGAAACCACTACATTTGTCCACATATGCTAAAATAACTGTATAGATGAATCTTATTAGATGGATAAATATACAACTCTATTTTAGAAATTCATAATAGATACAACTCTTATTAGGTGGATAGTATATATAACTCTTACTAGCTAGATAAATAATACAACTCTTTGTCCCTAAGTTAAATTTCGTAATTACTTTTAAATAAAAATTAAGTTGGATTACAGATGAAGAGAAATACAAGGTTTGGGTACAAGCTATCAATATTTAGGTTTAATTTTGAGTGGAAATTTCTCAAAACACTATTAGTGAAAAGATTGACATTGAAGGATGAGAGTGGAAAGGGGAAAACCGAGAATTAGTACGAAAGTCTGATTTTACATGACAAGCTGTGGACCTCAATATTGTCAGTTTTCAGTGTCACACACCAAAATTCTCGCCTTGTTGTCTAATTGTCTATTGACATTAAACAATAGAAAGGAAATACAAAAAAGAGAGAACATCACATATAAAAAAAATAAGATTTGCTATAAAAGTGTGCTGCCAACTAAATGTTAACAACATAATACACTTAATGAATTTTTTATACCAAATTCCAATAATATTTTCTTAGAACATACTTTAGGTATAACTTTTTCTATATTTTTAATGACATATCAAAACTAACGTATCAACAAATGAAATCGAACAAAGTTGATAGCGCGAGACAAATATTGGCAGATAAAACAATACCAACAACATGTATTAAATCTAGCCGTGCAAATGCAAGGACAACCCTGCTAGTTTCTAGTAACCAAACCACCACATCACTTCGGAATTCGGGAAAAAGCTAAAATATCTTAAGATATGTGAGAAGAAGCTAGGAAAGGATATATGTCATTCCCCTCGTACAGATACAAGATTACAAATAAGATTCACCATTGGTGTATCACGGTTGGGCAAAAGTTTCAACTTCAATGCGCACGATTCAGATCCATCAAAACCACTACGTTGCATTTGCAGCTCTTAGCATTGACCATTAGATCCCATTGAGTGTAATCACAATCTTGCGAGGAGTAGCATAGTCTCGATGTTCACAGAGCCATATACCCTGAAAAAACAGAATGCACAAGATTAGGTACCAAGTACAGTGTCCATGTTGATCACTGAGTTTTAGCTGCGGCTAATATTGACAGTATGTTATGGTTGGTACTTGGTACTCCTAACACAGCCTTACGTGCAAACTTACAGATCAGGGTTAAATTCAGATCTAACATAGGTGGATAATTTATTCATTGAATACACTAGTTTTAAATGTTTGCTGTATTCTTTATCTGGAAAACTAGAAGCTCTGATGATGGATTTTCTATTTAGCCCATCTAGAAAATAGAACCTTAAATACTGGAAGTAGACGCAACTAAGATGGTTAAGCCATAGTATAGTAACCAAGTACAAAATGATGATCCTTTGTCTTTTGTGAGAAAGGTTGGTTTATTGTTAAGTATTTTCCTGCACCTGCCAAGTTCCCATATTGAGACGTCCATCGGTGATAGGAATCCTGAAGCAGCAAGCAAAATGTTACTAATATTACGGAGACACTACAAGTTGTTGAGACGTAAGAGGGACTTACGTCAGGGCACAACCAAACATTGATGATTTAATATGTGCTGGCATGTCATCAGGTCCTGCATCATAACCTGACTATTAGTGAGTGATCTAATCATGTAAATTATGGTCTCTACAAAAAGAAGCCACGTCCAACAACTGGAATTTTAGAATAGAAGCTCCAATATTTACTATTGTTATGTTTATTCAACATACCAGGTTAGAACAAGCAAAATTCTTAAAATCTAAAAGAAGTATTTAGAATAGTGAAAAGTGCAGGCATTAATGTGTCCTTAATAGTCAAAAGAAACAGGCTTCCAAGTATTCCTTAAGGATTGTTAACTTTTCTGAAACAGAAACTGTTACAAAAAGGCTGAAATTTCATGTCGTAGAGCATGAGCATCATTTGTATGCTTCACGTCATAAACAAAGGTGACACAGTTCTCTCATCCAAAGAACCTACAGGAAGTAAGGAACAGCTCGGACAGTTGTATAACTATTTTCCAGTCTCTATAGGAAATCTTTTGGAAATACAAATAGAATGTAAAGCATAGTCCGTAAAGACCTAATGAAACATTATAAAAGTTACAGCAGTATACAGAAATGCTATAGAACATGGTAACAAGTAACACCACAGACCAGCCATATGCGGCTTCAAGAACTAACCTTCCATGGTGTGCCTCCATGGGGCAGATGGACCCTGATCAAAATGAAACATAGATTAGGGACCATCCTAATAAGGTTTCCTTGAACAGAAAGAAACAAGAAATATCCTATCATTCACCTCTGGGACAATGTGATTAAGGAACGTTTCAGTGTCAGCCTGGACATCAGAGTCATAGTTCTCATTAATAGTCAGTGAAGCGCTTGTGTGATGCACTGTAGAGCATAACCATTTTAATATTAATAAAAACATTTAAAACATTTAAAACTGAATTCTGAAACATAGTTACCAGAGACTCCACAATGAACTCCTTTATGCAAAATTTCATCAAATTTTTTTGATGGAAAGAAAAATTTAATCGATGACTCTAGAAAGTTATGTTATCATGTTTTAATTTATGTTCGCTTCTAATCACACTTAGATACATGAATACATATCTTTCCTACCTATAACTGATTGACTGAATGAGTAAGAACACCAAGTCCTGAAACTTCTAATATCAAGTTGCTAACTTTGACCTACACACAAATTTAATACGCAGCACACAAGAATCCTTATAAGGAGCAAATTGATCCACACCATGTGATGGAATTTTTCCAATTATACATTTTGCACTGGTACCAAGCTAACTTTCTCATCCTTAAAAAAACCTCCAGAATCTGCTCAATAAACTTAATTTACAGGACAACATACTTGCAAAACTTCCAATGCAAACGATTGCGCCACCAGATTCACTATTGAGCAGCGCCATGAACCTTACTGAATTTAACACTACAAGTATTCATCCAATTCTCACCAAAATCTTATTATCACTTAAAAAACATGTTTACTCCATCATATCATGCTATTCATTGATCAAATTGACTTGGCATGCCCATGCTAGGTACTTGGTCAGCAAACCCAGATACGCTATACAATTGCCGGAAGAGGAACAAGGCACAAAACCGCAAATTGCGTGACGTACGGAACAGATGCACCAGACCGCACTTGAACTCCGAGAGGTCGCTTCTTATCTCGTTCACAATCTGCAACAGCCAGGGAACACCAAGACGATAGCACCATCACCATAGCAATCGAGTAGAGACAGGTCAAAAGCTGTACGAATGAGAGGGGGCGGGGGCGGGTGCGTGGGGAGACGGTGGCACCTTGGGGGTGATGAGGTGGCAGCCGCGGCGCTGCGGCGGGATGACCACCGTCCTCTGGGCCCAGCGGGCGGCGGCCGAGGAGCCGGAAGCTGAGGGCGCAGGGGAGGGAGCGAGCTCGCACCGGACGGCCGCGCGCGCGCTGCGACCGGGCCGCGCGGTGGAGATGGCCGGCGCCAGTGCGGCGGCTGCCGCTTGCATGGTTGGATTCTGGGGGATTCGGGGAGCGCAGAGCCGGAGAACGAGTGTGCGATCGTGTGGTGGCCTGCCGCGGTTGTTTCTTGTTCAGTTGCTCTCGCTTTTGTGTGGGTAGTTTTTTAGGCCCTCTTCTGATGATTTTCCAGAAATGAATTGCAGATTGATTTTTACAAGGAAAAATCTACTTCCCGATTTGTCAGTCCCTGGTCTTACACGGCGACCGATCAGTGACCGTGTGATAGAAGAGGAAGAAAAAAGTAGCAGGAGAAAGAAGAAAGGAAGGAAGAGTAGAACGAAAGAAAATGGGAAGCTGACAAACGATAGTCGACAGCGTTGGCGATGGTCCTTTAGAGGCTAACTGATAGACAAGACTGGTAACACCAGCGTTCCTCGGACTTAGAAGAATGACCTGATCAGAGTGTTGGCATCCCGACTTGCCGCTGGTAGCCATCGACAGATCCGGTCGAGTGGTGTGACAGCAGTTCGGTGGTGGAGCAGGAGGAGAAAAAATGAAAGGGGACAGTGGCGAGGCGACCATAGGCGAGCGAGAGCCCATGAAAAGAAGAAGAAGAGGAGGAGGAGGACGAGGGAGTCACACAATAACGCTAAGGGACGAAGGGTCGTCCTATAGTGTTATCTTTTCTACAAATTAAGTCATCATATACTTATTTACTCTTTTACAGAAACCATAAATTATTAAAAATGTCTAATTTAGTATTTTTTATGTTGTATAGAGCACTCAAATTTTAGGTCCTCTCATCTCTACTCAATGAATTTTACACTTTTTTCTCTTACCGAAGAAAATGAAATGCATGGTAATTCAGGTGCTTTCGAGCAAAGAAACACTATGCTAGTTAGCATTTTTTTTGTTTCTTTTTTACTTTTTTTATACTGACCATAGAGAAAGGGCTTGGCGGTCTATTCAGAGAAGATGATTTATGAGAGGCACGGATCGATCTATTTGAAATAAAATTTATTGCAGGTCTTATATTTAAATCTTTTTGAAATATCATATCGACAAATCTTACGAGCATACAAATGAATAAGTTACAAATTCTGAATTTACATTTCACAAAAAGCCCTTTTGCGGCTGCCCTTCTTGGAGCTTTCGGTGTTCGCAAGCAAAGAATCGGTGAGAAACGCCGACCGGCCTAAACCCACACGCAAATGCAGGCACTCCTGCTCTCCCCGGCGCCGTCGCCAGCGCCGCGGCCGCCCCTCCTGACGCTAAGGCGGTGGTCGCTATCCTCCATAGCCATCACCTCTGTAGCCGCGTCGGCGCCGTGCGTCTCTGCTCCCGGCCGCGCGGCCGCCTTCTATGGTACCTCTGCCGCCGTCGGAGCCGGCCGAGACTCTTTGCCGCACCTTGCCGCGGCGGCGTCCTCGGCATCCGGTCCTGTTGAGCCCACGCCTTTATCCGCCGAGGAGGAGGTCGAGCGCGCCAAGCTCGCTCAGGTGCCACTCATCACCCACCTACTCCGTTGACCTACTTAGCTCCTCCAGTAGTGATGCTGGTAGGATAGGATTTATTGCGTAACCAAGAATAGTGCAGCTCTTGGCCTATTGCTGTTGAAAAATTTGGTTTCTTGGAACCTCTTATCCACACGCTCATTTTCCCTGCAAGGATAATTTGGAAGCCGTGAAATAGGTGGCTGATATTTGAGAATAGTGGTTATCAAGAATGTGCAAATGCACTTGGACGATGCCATGGTTTCTTGTTCTGCTACAATTGGACTTGCTTGAGCAAATCCATCATGTGGCCACTTATAGGTTAGGGGATGGATTCGTCTTTTCACATGCTTTATGCATCTGATTGCCCTCCGACTAAAAATACTCGAATTGAACGTTAAATTGAGACTTATGAACCACGCTTCATGTTCCTCTTTGGTGTACACTTTCTTGTAGTCCATGAGGACTTTTATGCTAATACAACATATTTTGTTGTATGAAGATCTCCTGTATTAAAGGGGCGAATAGGTGATATTAACATGATATGTCAAACATTGATATTGTTTATACACAATTCCTGAAGTTGTTATTGTGACGTCTCGAATCCATATCTGTTCTTCTTGGAAAACCAGACAACTTGTAGCAATACCGTAAAAGTAATTATATTACATTTTTTAAAACCTCTAAAAATATGGTGGAGATTGTGGAGAGATGTCCTCACTTATCAGTAAGTTAATTTTGGTGGAGGAGAGGTGAGATGACAGATGGGACCATCACCAGCAACTCCAATATTTATAGGAGTAAAGATATGTTATTAAAGGTTAAAACTGTAATCAAGTGCAGTTTTTAGATTTTCATGCTGTTCTGTCATATGGTTTTCGTGGTCCACTGCCACTATTGCTTTTAGACATGCTATGTACTGAGCTGCCTCAGCATGCTATGATTCTCAACTCTCAGGTATTAACTGTTCTCATTTTCTTATCTTTTGTAGGTTAGCGCAAGACTAGAGAAAACAGCAAGGTATTTTAAGAGTTTGGGTACCCTGGGGTTTTGGTCTCAGTTGGTTTGCACAACTGTTTCGGCTGGAATTTTGTCATTCTCTGCAGTTGCTACGGGAAATGCAACAGCTCCCTTTACATTCTATGCAACTGCAGTTGGTATTTTTGCAGCCTTTATCTCAGTGTTCTGGTCATTTGGTTATATCCGTCTTTCTGAGAGGCTTAGGAGAACAGCAACCGAACCTGCTAAGGTACTCCCACTGGCTCATTGCTTAGAATATGATGCTGCACTATGAGTGTTTGTTTGAAATTAGTCTTGCTCCTATGTGCCGTCTGCCTTTGCCTATAATTGGCATCAGCTTGCTTACCCGTCTGCAATCAACCTGATATCATACACCCACCAAACAGATTTGATGGTATAATTTTATTATTGTATGCACCACATGATGGCCTGTTATTTGACTTGATTTGAACTAGCATAGTAATATTTGGTTCTGTTTTGCATGGCAGCCATGATAAAATGCTTTAAATATGCCTTTTATGTAAACTAAATTCAGTGGCTCCTTTCCCAGGCTCCTCCACGTGCCACTGTGATTAAAAATCTGAGAAACGGTATTGTGCTTAGTGTTCTTGGAATGGGTGCTGCAGTTCTTGGGATGCAGGCAACTGTTGGTGCTCTGGTAGCAAAAGCTCTCACTACCTCCGCAGTGCCCTACTACCAGGGAATATCCCCTGGCCAGAGTCCTGTCCTTGCTTTAGATGTTTTTCTTGTTCAGGTATGATAAATTTATTTTTTTATTTTTCCTTTTGATCATTCACACCAAGAATAGCTTCTGCGGGTGTTCATTTTGCTCCAAACTTGCAAACTAAGTGTATTTGAGTTCGTAATGCAATTCTTAAAGTTTACATACTGAAGAAAAGTGTGCTATCATCACAAATACTTGAACATCCTAGGTCAGGTCAGGACTTGGGCAATAAAAAATTCACCTATAGATTATTGTAGTCAATTGGGTAGTCATAGGATGACAATTTCCACTAGTCAGTAGTCACTGTCTGCTTCAAATCATAACTAAGTATTAGCATCTTCTCAAACTTCACCTCTTTTTTTCCTCCCCAAATTTCACCTGATCAAATAGGACCACTCAGGATTCTAAACTCATGTTATGCTGGTCAGATTATTTTTATCAGGAAGGAGTTCGAAGCTTTCAGCCCCGTAGTTATTTGCTACACCAGTTGCGAATTCCATTTCTGATTTTCGCTGCATCCTAGAACGCTGTCAGACTCACAGGAGATTAATGAATTGTCATTTGTTTCCCATGATGTGCAGGCTTCAGCTAACACCATCCTCTCGCATTTTCTTGGACTATTGAACTCGCTGGAACTGCTGCGGTCTGTAACACTCTCTCAAGCGGAAGCTGGCCCAGTGCCTCGACCAGCATCGGCATGAGCTGTAGACCTGTGTTCCTCTGCTCCAGAATTTTGTTTCTTTTGTTTCCAATTGTATTCTGGTGCAACGTTTCTTTTGTATGCGTGGATTCTCTGTTCTTCTCTTTTGGCGATGAGTTTCAACTGATGTAGTTGCCTTGGTTTTGCTTATGTACCAACTTTTCATATTTGATGAAGAATAGATTCGAGTTGCCTATCTCATAATCTCATATCAGAGAAACTCTGTTTATCTCCGAAAGCATATGAAGAGCGTTGAGAAGTGAGACTGAGAGCAAGCCCACTGATGTGTCGCCTAGCAGGTTAGGAGCATCTACAAAGTTGTCTAGATAGTGCAAACGAGGTATAATTTGACAAACGAGATGCACAAGACAAGCACAGTGAACTTTCATTTCTACTTTGTATCTGTATATAATCGTCTTTTTACATTCAACTCCTGAATAAAGTTAACATTACATGGGTAATACATCAAGTTGCTCACTCTCTGCTTGAAACATATCAAAAAACCCATACATGTACAGGATGAACGAAAATGAGTTGTCAAAAAAGAGAGGAGAAAAGATGAACAAAACAAGACAAATTTTCCCTATCTACATAGGTATGGAAGAAAGAGATAATCCAGTCAGTGCCTTAGCCTCTTGAGAATTCGAGATAAGAATGTATAGCCCTGTAATATAATGTGCCCAAAGCTGTCAAAGAACTTGTCGAACCCTTGCTGTTCTCGTGATCCAAAGCGGTTTGATTAGTGCATCAAGATTATCAGTCTGAGCGTCCAAAACTTGAAATTCCCCCAGTCCAATCCCATCAGCTGTCAGAATCTTGCTGTTCTCTGATCCGAAGCGGCTTGATTGCTGTGTCAAGATTATCAGTCTGCACGTTGAAAACTTGAAATCCAGTCCAATTCCACACGTCAAACTCTTGCTGTTCTCATGATCCGCAGAGGCTTGATTAATGCATCAAGATTATCAGCCTGCGCGCTGAGATCTTCCGAGTCCAATTCCATCAGCTGTATGTCGTCCGAAGCATCAAGCACTGCAACACCATCATCGGCATCAGCATCAAGGCTGATGAAGTCAACCAAGTCCCCACCGGAGAGAACATGTTGCAGTTTCTGTCTCTCTTCTTCATCTGAGGAAACTTTCCTTGTCTCACTGTCATGGCCAATGCTGGTGTCAAAATACCGGCCCCAACTACTGTTTTGAAGGATGTCTGATCTGCTCCTCTTGGATTTGGTTTTCTTCTTGGGGTGGTGAAGTTTGCATCTAGATTGTTGTGGGCACTCTCCTGTCGCCTCAAAGACGGGGCATACATAACTGTGTTTTTTGTGACACTGTTCATAACAGAGATTATTCCAAGGACATGAAAAGATTAGTGATCTTGGTTCAGAGCACAAAAAAGTTTGTGGGAGCCCCAAATTTCGAAAGCTGAACAGGCCCGGTTTTAATGCAAAGCCATGCTTTTGAAGTTTAAACTAAGTGCACTGCAAGCTTATCATAAACATGTTCCAAGAAATAAAAGGCACTCTACTAACAATATCTTCATCTAATTACCAACAAACAGTTCAACACTAAACCACACTACACAAACCACGTTGCCAGAACTAAAAATATGCATGCCCTAGATTCCAAAAAAACATGCAGTGAATTACATCTACCAAGAATTCTGAATTAGAAACAGTTACTTGATTGACAAAAAAATATGAGAACATTTTACTGGATCTTTCAGTTCTGATCTTTTTCTATGCTTCCGACAAGGATATTTTGCAGAATATTTCAGTTCTGATCTTTTTATCAAGTTTATCAGCTAACCAGGACAATGCTGAATTACACCTTTAGCTATAGTGATAAAAAGGCTGAACAAGCAGCATCTACATTATTTTCCAATTCAAGGTTAATGTGTGCAAGAACTTGATAAGATTAATATATTTCTATAGTATCATTAAGTACCTCGTCACCATCTGCACAATATCCCTTTAAAAAGTCTTCACAAACAGGAGCATTCAAGTTCACTCTCACATGCCTATAGGGACAGACTGTGTTGGTACAGAGACCTGCCGATGAGATGCCAAACATATGTAATCAAGAAATGAGAAGAAGGTAAAATGGTGCAGTCAGACTGAAATAAATCACCTCTCAGAAAATAAGAACAATCTTGCATCCTTTCCGGAAGGACCTGCAGAAAAGACTCTTACAATGAAAAAAATGTCAAATGCAAGATCAGCTGTTGAATCAAGAGGAGATGTCTTACCTTGTGAGTCAGTTTACAACTAGTATTAGAACACAGGCCTTTAAGAAATTTAGTGCAAATAGTCACTTTAGCTCGGTCATGAATATAACGACACTTGCCCCCAGGTTTTTTGCACTCACCAAACCGAGTGAAAAATTGACAGTACTGTTGTTTCTTTGCCAAGCGTGATCTAACAGTATGCAAACTCCATCGAACTTTCTCACTTGCTAGCATGCAGATTACTTTCTTTGGATTTCTAACCAGTTGGTTACCTTTGCTAACACGCACATATCTGTTTCAAAATAAGACAATTAGAGAATTGAGTCAAAATTGAAAGATCTTCACGCAAAATACCTTCTACTTATAAGATGGCATCATGCAAGAAATAGCATGGTCAGACGTACTCATCAGAAGTTGATGAATTCCTCAAATGTGAAGATGCTTGGTTGTTGTTTCTTAATTGATTGCCAGCAACAGATACAGAGTATCGATCTGCAAAATTTGACCAACATGAACTGAAAGTCGGAACATATCTAATGGGCAAACGAATGATAGTAATATATATATTTTCTAGGAAAAGCAAAAAAAGGAAGGAAATGTGATTTACGGTAAGTATGTTTCCAGTTCTGCATCAAAAGGCACACCCATTGGAAGCACTACTACAAGTAACTACTAGTTAATAGGCCATGGTGCTTAAGGGCAAAAAAAAGCAAGTGCCATGCACTGCATATTCAAATAGAATCACTACTAAGTCTACTTTACTGAGCTAAGCACCAGCAGTCCAGCAAAGTAAAATGTTCGTTCAGTAAGTAACGAATCATTAGTTTTAACATGGTGGAGCATAGAAGTTATACGAGAAAGCAATTGTGAAGCAGCCAACTTGTATCTCGAATGAATATTACGACAAAAGGCTGAACCACAAATAATTCACAAGTTGACGCATTACCATTTCTTCCTTCATCACTGAGAGACTGCCGCTTCTTTTTTCTCTTCTCTTTCTTTCAACATCAGCAACTGCCAGTGTAGCTTCCTGCAATCCAGACTGCAATTTATTAATCATATAAAACCAATGCACCATAGAAGCACTATACAGAATAATGTGGTCTTGAGTGAAACTGTATTTCCAAAAGTTGGTTGCATAGCTGCTCTAATGACTGTTGGCAATATAGCCAAGATTCAGCAATTTTATTACTCATTAGATTCTTACTTAACTTCTAAAGACAACAAGAGTTCCACCAGTAAATATAAGAAATCTTTTCTCAAAGATTTCTCATGGGCTTCCCATCAGAATATAAATGACTTGATGATTAGAACTCCAACTGATCCGTGTGAATTACTGAATATGAAAAATCAAGAACAAGAATACCACCGAAGTTGGTTACCTTGTTGACCTTTTGAGAACGTTTCTCAAGAGACCGTGACCATTTCAAACGTGAACCACCAACACTTAACACGGCAGATTTCCGAAGAGAGAATCCATCAGTTGAGACCGTATAAATCATACCCCTCTTCTTTGTTTGCAATAATTTTCTGTTACACGACGGAGGATCAAGACTAGGCCATAAACAAATCAAATGAAATGGCTCAATAGAAAAGGGAAAACGTACAGAGCAGTCTGCTAAATATTACCTGACTATCCTTAAGGAGCTTGTATTCCACAATGAAGTGTGAGTGCTTCTAAAATGTTTGTAGTATATTTTTCTTTTCCACGGAAGTATACGGGGAAAGGCCTTCACATGACTTGTTCCCACAAAGCCTTTCCTTTGTGGTTGTTGCCCGCTGAGTGTCCACACGTGAGAGAAACTTCCCATACTATTTGTTGTCTGAAGAGCTGCATGTAAAGAAGTTTGTGCGAATGGTTTAAGGAATTACTGTTGCTTTCTTATTAAGTATCAAGCTGTAGTGCCGTATGCCCTCAAAAGGCACAGAATACAACAAAATAGTTTAGAAACAAAAAATTAGGTACATAAAAATAAACAAAAGGAACAATGAAATCAATAAGCAAACTGCAAGGTCATCATTTAAGAAGCTTAAGGAAAATAGTGCTTATGTCTAGATCTTCAAGAGATGAAAGGGTAGGTATTAAAGAAAAGGCCTATTATAACCAGAATTGCCTACTTTGGTGACTGAACTCTCATTGAGATATAGGGCCATTTTGTGCTTGCTGCATTGTGCTGTGCCAAGGAATCTAGTTAGTTAGGGAAAATTTATCTATTTCCAGTAAGATTATGCTGTTACATTTTTAGAAAGATGCTATCAACTAACTGTTATATCCAAAATTAGAAACAAATAAGAGCTTTGTAAAACCACCCTAGTGCAAACAAAGCCCTAGTCATGATTCTGAATCTTACGATTTAGTTAAAAGCTCCTTATGCTGATAAAGTTCAGGTTCGCTGAACTTCAAAGAAAACAGAAGAAAGGGACATATATATCTGCTTGAGAGGTGTATAATCCATTACAGTAATCAAAATTCCAGTGTACTAGTAATTAGGATATGTTGGGCTGTTCATTAATGGAAATATATAGAAATAATAGCAGGAGGAACAAATGGTTTGTACAATAGGTTACCTTTATGCTGTTTGTCCTTTACACCAGTGATACTATTGTTCGAGGATGCAATCACTTGAACTTTACTCTCACCTGCATTTAAGCCCTCCGTGGGTGCCATATCTTTTGTATTCTGGCCATCGGAAGGGGAGGAATTCAAAATAATCTGATTTTTCCTTTTCTTGAAATAGAAATCAGATGTTGTGGGTGGCTGCAGTGATAGAGCCTTATCCATGGAACTGTTAATCGAGTCACCAGGGTGCTGCCTCTGTGCAGCAACCAGTTGATTTGACTTCGGTCTAACGTAAACCACTTTACTAGCATCCGAGGGTTCAGATTTTTGTGCACTGATGCTTGGGTTATCAACACCTGAGTTTAGCTGCCCAATAGAACCTGCATTTCCAGTTTCAGGACCATGCTGCTTCTGCAAAGTTTGAGGTAACTGCTCCGAAAGGTTTGTAGTGGAACTGATGGACTTCGCATGAAGCAGTAAAGGAGGAGTCTTGGGTCTTTCAACTGAAATGTTAGAATGTGCTACAAGATCATTTGAATCAACTTTCCTAACAAAGTTCATGCTTCTCCTCACCACAGGCTTATTCAACTTATTCTGACTATCCAAACTGGAATCCAGACTAGAAGAATGAGGATGATTTCCAGTTGCTGGATTTCTAATGAGGGCATTACCCTTGCGTATATAAGAGTTTTGAGTTTTACCATTCCTCAGTGGTTGTTTAGGGGGTAATCCTGAAGGCTGTGAAGCATGCAAAGATGAAGTAGAAGATGCCATGTTGCCACGATGCCATGTCTTGTGCCTTGCATTTTGACTTAAGCGAGGGGGCTCTTGGGATGAACTGGACAAATTCACCTGTTTGGGAGCTACCTTGGGAAGCACAGAGCCTGTAAAGTTCATCTGAGGAGATTTTACTACAGAGTTTACTATGGAGTCCAATACTGCTCTTGTGCTATCCTCTTTTGATGCTAATACCTTGTCTGGTGAACTAATAGAAGGTAGAGTAGATTTGCATGGTTGATCTTCCTTCTTAGCTTCTGACACAATGGCTTCAATCCAAGAAGACAACAAATCCTGCTTTGTGCTCGAGTCAATCACAGCATCCTCAGTATTACTTTTATAGGTGTGATCTGGATCAACATATACCTGAGAAGAAACTGGTTCCGCGTCCATCATGTCAGTAGATTCTAAAGCCGGGAGAATGGATTTAATCGTGTTGTCCACAGGAATATCTGCCATTTGATAACCATGCCTACCTAAATCATTTATTGAACTAATAGAGCACAAACCTGAGAGAACAATTCCACTATGATTCTCAACATCCTCACTGATCTCTTTGGGTGCCAACAGATCTGATTGAGGCAAATTGCTACAACGTTGCCTAATGCTGTGATCCTGAGTAAAGAAAGCATCCACACTTCCATGCTGGTCCATATCTTGTGTAATATCATGATTCTGACTAACAGAAGTTTCGTCATCCACACTCTGATCCAAACCTAGCTTACCCTTCCTAATAGTATTATCGTTATTCAAAAGCTGCCCAGGCATTGCAATGCTGTTGACTGGTGGGGGTAAAGCCAGCCAATTTTGAACACCTGTGCTGATTAAGTCATCATCAGCTACACCTTTTCCTTTGCCAAAACTATCAAATTCTGTCACTATGGCAACATCTAATCCTGGCTGCCCTTCCACCAGCTCATGGTTTTCGTCAGACTGCCACTCACTTCCTGTGTTACTGAAATAGATATTACTGCCAAGTGTCAAAGCTGTAGGAACAGACTGCTCACTATTACCAGATGTAGATGAAGATTCACGGGAATGTACCAAGGTAAAATCATTCTCAGGAGACAGATGGGTTCTATGAAGAAGCAACAATTCTGCTGCCTGAGTTGTAGCGTTCCTTCCTACACCATTATTCAAAATAATATCATTTGTGCTCTCTATATTTCTGGAAGATGGTAGATTAAAGAAATCTGTGTCCTCAACTTCCTGGGGCGCATCTGTTTCATTTAAAGCATCTCTGTTACTGAGAAGATCTTCCACATGGCCATCCTCAGCTCCACCAGCTATGTCAAAGTCTGGAGTATTCACAGAATTGTCTGTAGTGCCAGCATGTCTTTCATTTGATCCCACGAGGCTCTTACCAACTTCTGCTGTAATAGAAGATTCCAGGTGATGTGTTATTTCAGAAGTGTTAGTTTGACATGATTCTATGCGCCTTTGGCCCTTTTTCTTCTGGGTGTCCTCATTAACAGTAAGTTCCATTGCATTAGAAGCCTTCTCATGGTGTGTCGCAGAAGTATTAGCTTCACTTGATTCCATAGGCATTCTGCCCTCTTTCTCCTGGATATTCTTATTGACACTAACTTCCACGGTATTAAGAGTTCCCCAAGAGCTAACAGACACAAAATCCTGTTCACTCCGATGGGACAGCATGTTACCTTTTTCCTCTCGGGCATCCTGACTCGCACCGACTTCTGTTGCCCTAGGAGTTCCCACAGTCTCACCTAAAGAAGCAATAAACGTTTCACCGGAACCAGTCGGAATCATACCCTCCTTTCTCTGAACACCCTCCCTATCACAAACACTAACTTCTGTTGTACTAGGACCTACAATGAAATTGTTTACAAGGAGTACACCCTCTTCATTTGTGTCAATCAAGATTTCACCGTCTTCCCTTCTGGCATTCTCGCTTCCACTAACTTCTGTTGTATCATGATTCACTGTAATGCCATCCATGTCACTAGCATTATTTGCACTCACATCCTTAGGAACTTTGCTATCTTCCATGTTGGTATATTCACACCCATCAGAAATTCTCACAGAATTACTTGCAACTGCAACATTCATTTCGCCTGAAAGAGATGGGATTTCACCCTCCTCCTGAGAATTATCATTCTCAAACACAAAAGCAGCATTCCTAACACCTGAATCCATGGAGCTCCTATCTTCTTTCCCAGGATGATCACTCCCGCTTGTACGAAGCACTTCCATAGATGTAATTGCTGAAGCAGCATTATTATCACCTGGGTCTGTTATATACTCATCCTTTCCAGGATGCTCACTCCCACTAACACTTGTTGGATCAGGAATTTTCGTAGATTCAATGGCTGAAGCAGCATTCCTTTTACTTGTATTTTTCAAGTTACTATTTTCTTCCTTCTGGGCGTCCACACCATTACCAGCTCCAGCTGTACCACTAGTGCTAACCAAATTGTGTGCAAAGACAGCATCCTTTTCAAAAGATGATGTTATGATCTCACCTTCTTCTTTCTCACAAGCATTTGCATTAGCATCGATACCATCCCTCTTTTCTGAGACGATTGAACTACTAATTTGTTTATTTTTGCTACCAATCTTCCTAACAATCTTCTTGATAACTATCTTCCGCACTTTCTTCACACCAGCCCCAGGAAAAGCAGTTGAGCCCAAAATTTTACTAGTGGAACCCACCGCATTCTTCTGAACCTTATCAGGCTTCTCTGTAACCTTCTTAACAGCCCCTTCTTTTTCCTTGGACTCCGTTGAAGGCTTCACCAGAACCGAGGCCAGAACCTTCCCATTCTTATTTCCAGCATTCTTCCTCGATCCTGTATTACTATCACCATCATTACTACCAGCACTCTTCCCCTTACAGTCCACGGAAATCACGCTGGACAATTCCTTTGATGCGGACCCAGCATTGTTCGACTTGCATGGCGAAATGTGAACCTCCTTTGGCAGCTTCCGTGGAGAAGCAGGGTTCTCCTCTATCCGCTGCCATACAGAAACTCTCCTAGGGGCGACCTTCTGTGGGGTGCGCCTCGGATGCCCAGCAACTGTGGCATGTGGCGAGCCAGGCAGTGTCGTCTGCAACGGCATCTGCATCTTACTGCTGCCCTTGCTGTTGCTGTGCATCGAGAAGCCCTCGTGGCCGTAACTCGGAAGGGTGGTGATCCTATCTACAAAACTGTCAACCAGAGCGTAGTTGGGACGCGTCTGCTGCCTCAGATGTCGGGGAGGCGGACCAGAGCTGGAGGTGCTCTCAAGGTCGCTGCCGTCATGTATGCTGCACCGTTGCCTCTTCCGCGAGCCGGACGGCGACAGCCGGACCTGGTGGGCGGGGACATAGCAGTGCCTCTCATCTTCAGCCTCCTCCCACGGGAGGAGCTGCTGCTGGTGCTGCTGTGGATGATGGTGATGGTGACTGGCGACGGGACGGAAGTCGTCGTCACCGTGGCGCTGGTGGCCGCGGTAGTGGTGGTGGGGAGCCGGGTTGTGGTACGGCGGCGTGGAGTACGGCTCGGGAGGCGCCGGGAGAGCGGGGGCGTAGTGGGGAGCGTCGTGGCGGTGCTGCGGCAGCGGAGGGGGCGGGGGCAGCTGCTGGTGGTGGACACGAGGGTGGTGGTGGTGGTCGGAGGGGAGGTGGTGTACGCGTGGGTGGTGGTGGTGGTGGTCGGCGGGGAGGTGGTGGTGATGCTGCGCGGGGAGGGGCTCGCAGGAGTCGTACTCGTACCTGGAGCGCATGGGGGCAGCGCCGCCGCCGCTTCCCCCCGGGAAGTGGTGGTGCGGGTCGGGGTACTGGTGGCTGGGGTAGCCGCGGCGGTGGTGCGGGTGGTCGTAGGGGGGAGGCGGAGGTGGATCCATGGTGGCGGCACGAGACTCGAGGCAGCTGACGAATTGCCGGGGAGGCGGAAAAGGGTTTGGCTGGGGATTCGGGCTTGTGGAATCGCGAATATATGGGCGCGCCGGCGGCAGGGGCGGCGGCGGCGAGGCGGGCGGGGCGTTCTAGGGTTGCAGAGGCGTGGGAATCGTGGTCTTGGGGGTGGGTGGCTTTGCTTTGCTTTGCCCAGCCGGGAACAGCAGCTCGATCGTTCGTCGGCCGGCGGCGAGGGTTTGGTTGGGGGTGGATGTCTGTGGATCGATCGCAACGGCGGTGCCCCGTGGTGTGGACGGATTTGGCCAATTAGGGCTGTAGTTCTCGCACTAGCTGTATCCTTCCTTTCTGGGTGCGGGCTGATCGGGAAATCGCGCGATGCACGAACTGCTCTGGCCCCTGACGTTTGAGTCCAGCGAGGAGACGCTTGGCCGGCACGGGTAAAGCAGAGTTTTTCTTTTCTCGACCACGCACGCTGTGACAGAGGAGCTGAGGAGACGAGGATATGGTGCATCTCAAAACAGAGTAAAAACTATGCCCTGGGATGATTGAATCACGTAGGTACTATCGTACTTCCGACAAGGCAACGTGAGTCCAGATAGACTAGGGTAGTGAAAAATGGCTTGGCTAGGAAAATGAAGGTTGTGTCTGGTTCTTTCGTCTAGCTTGCTCATCTAGGCGATAAAACACTAGTCAACCTGGGGCATAGCCCAAGAGCAAAGCGTTTTGTTTTGTTCTCCATCGTTGGCGAGGATTTTCTTGCGCCAAATATTCCCTCGCCTGGCGAAGCTAGTTTTCCTATCATGTTACCAAACGCCAAGTCTTGCCGGGCGAGGCTAGGAATAATATTCTAGCCTTAGATCCAAACACCCCACAAATGTTACTAATTGGTTTTCACTTACAACGAATGGAATGGGAGTATTTCTGAGAACACTATTGGAGGTTGTTGTATAGTAGAGGCCCAGTCTGGCCCATGTGGCCCATCACGAACCCTTCTAGGGTTGAACCCAGGGGGAGCTCCCCAGTCAGAGCCGCCACAACAGGTTAGCCCCAAAACCCTAATCAACATGGTATCAGAGCCCGGTTGGAGGAGGCGGTGGTGGTGCTGACCAGCGGCGGCGAGGCTCGCGCGGGAGGCGGAGCAGAACTGCAGGGCGGGCTCGGGCGCGCGGCGGAGCAGAGCTGCGGGACGGGCTCGGGCGGCTCGGGCGCGCTGCTCGCGTGGGACGCGGAGGGAGCAAGGCTCGGGCGCGGCCCGGGCGTGCGGCAGCAGCAGAGGCAAGGCACGGGAGGCGAGGTGAGGCGCGGTGAGCGCTGTGCTGCGCGCGCTGCAGCAAGGAGGCAGCGGGAGACGAGGTGAGGCGCGGTGCGGACGGCGGTGCGGCTGCTCGCAGCACCGGAAGGAAGCCTCATGTAGTAGCAGCAGCAGCAGCAGCAGCGGAAGCTCCGGCAAAGGAGGAGGCAGTGCTGGTGTCGTGCGGAGCTGAGTAGGGCGACGGGCAGACGAGTGAAGCCGACAGGAGAAGGTACTGTTCAGCTACTGAAAGGGCTTTGGTGCATCGAGAAGAAGTGGCTGAAATGACTGAAATGGGGACTGAGTTGGCCACAGCCTTGGAGAAGCTTGCCCAGCTTCTCATCGCCAAGAATGTAGAAAATACGTCCTCCTCTGGTGCCATTGTTCCACAATCAGAGGCAGTCTAGAAACTGGAACTCATGCCCGTCCTTGTCAAGCTGGAGGGGGTGAGCAACTACCTGAGCTGGTCCCGGCGAGTTTTGCTCATTCTGAAGACGAAGGGACTGACAGGCCACGTTCTAGGAGAGGTTGTGGAACCGGCTGACACAAGGGGTGCAGATTGGCAGAAGTGGAGTGCCACTGATTCACTGATCTTTGCATGGATGCTGAAATCCTTGGCTCCAGATATTGCAACATCAGTTGAGGCACTTCCCAATGCTGCTGCGGTATGGGGCTTGCTGTCAAAGAGGTACTCTGGGAAGGGAAATGTGATGCTGATGGCTCAGATTGAGAGCAAGGTGCATGATGTCCGTCAGGGTGATAGGAGTGTGCTAGCATATGTTGCTAAGCTGCAGCAACTTTGGGCAGACTTAGATCAATGTGATCCTCTTCAGCTAACACACACGGAATCCTTGGCAATCGCAGAAGCATGGATTGGGCACCGGCGTGTGATGCAGTACCTGAAGGGCTTAAACCCATCTTTCGAGAGCAGGAGAGCCACGTTACTGCACCAGCCTGTGCTCTGCTCTCTTGATGAGGCAATCGCTGCAATGTCTCAGGAAGAGGTGCGCTTGCAGTTCTCAAAGGGTGGTAGTAATGAATCAGCTTACAAGGTGGACGAGCAGAGAGCGTGGAGGGAAACTCGAGAATGTTTCAATTGTGGCAAACCAGGGCATCTCAAACGCAATTGCACTGCTCCTAGAAAGGGGGGAGGCAGAGGTTACAGTGGTGGAAGCTACAGTGGAGGCAGGGGCCGTGGTAGTGAACCTTCGTACCATGCACACAGCAGTGGACCTCCTCATCAAGCTCACTTGGCTGTTGGAAGTGATGGCAGAACAGGTACAAGTGTAGCAGCAAGTTCTGCTGAACAGGGAGCTGAGAACTTTGGACATCTAGCTCACTTTGTCTACACTGATGAAGGTAATCTTGCAGCTATATCTGTTGTAACACAAGGGTTAGATTCAGAATGGGTACTAGACTCGGGGGCTTCGAAGCATGTTGCTGGGAATATGAGGGAGTTTAAATCATATACCCAATATCCCCTCACACATCAGGAAACTATTTGTACAGCAGATGGCACTGCACAGCCTATTAAAGGGGTTGGGACAGTAAACTGTACATCCACAATTGAGCTGTCATCTGTCTTACATGTTCCTGCATTTCCTGTGAATTTAGTCTCTTTAAGTGCTTTAATTGATCAGCAAGACTGCCGGGTTATTCTTGACAAAGGCATGTGCTTGATTCAGGAGAGACAGACTGGCAGGAGGATTGGGACGGGGACCAGACGTAGGGGACTATGGTACATGGACCGTGGCGTACCTATCTCGGCGAAGGACACTGTGCTTGCAGCCATTTCTGGAGACAAGGAGGCCATGGCGATGATCCATTATTGTCAAATGGGACATGTGTCATTTGATAAGATGTATCTTGTATTTCCTGATGTAATGGACGGTGTAGACCAAAGTAAGCTAAAGTGTGATGCTTGTGAGTATGCCAAGCACACCAGAACCTCCTACGTGAGTAAGGGGCTCAAAAGTATAGCTCCATTTATGCTAGTGCACTCTGATATATGGACATGTCCAGTTGTGTCAGTAAGTGGCATGAAGTATTTTGTGACTTTTATCGATTGCTATTTCCGTGTGACTTGGGTCTATCTCATGCGTCACAAAGATGAAGTGTTTCAATGCTTTAAGAAGTTCTATGCTGTGGTGAAGAATCAGTTCAATGTCCAGATCAAGATTATTCGGTCTGATAATGGTACTGAGTATGTTAACAAAGTATTTGGTGATTTCTTGTCTGAACAGGGAATTCTTCATCAAACTTCATGTCCAGACACACCCCCCCAGAATGGTGTAGCAGAGAGGAAGAATTGGCATATACTGGAGGTTGCTCGATCTCTGATGTTCACCATGAATGTGCCTAAATTTCTGTGGAGCGAGGTTGTGATGACTGCCACCTATCTCATCAATCGCACGCCATCCAGAATCACAGGTATGAAATCTCCATGTAAGTTGCTGCTAGGCGACGACAAATTTGTCGTGCCTCCAAAATTATTTGGCTGCACGGCTTTTGTTCGTGATCACAGGCCATCAGTGAACAAGTTGGACCCTCGTGCTGTCAAATGTGTCTTCATTGGATATCCCTCGGGTCAACAAGGTATAAGTGTTGGAGTCCTGTGGAACGCCGGACCTTTGTGAGCATGGATGTTACATTTCGGGAGTCCGAACCATATTATGGGGAGAAGACTGATCTGAGCCTGCTGTTCAAGGATCTGGACCATCCTGTTGTTGGTCCAGAGGGGAGAATACCTGTGGTGGTAGTGATATTAGTACTGATGTACAAGGGCAGCGGCATCAACAGCCTCTGATGGGTGTTATTCCAGTGGTGGTGCAGAGTACTGGTACAGTAAGAGAACAACACAGTACTGCAGGAGCAGGAGAGCAACAGCAGGAAAGGTGGCGCGATCCTCCACGTGTTTATGGTAGAAGGCAGGAGGTTAATGAGGGACAGCAGAATCCAGTTCAGGGGGAGCAGGAGGAGCAACAAGAAGATGACTCTGATTCATTTGGAGAAGGTCAGGCTGAAGGTGGATCAGTTAGTCCAGAGGGAACTGTAGATTTGCCGATTACACTTAGAAAAGGGACTAGAGCAGCTGCTGGTAGATCGCTACAGAGGTATGGATTTGACACTCATGACATCGGTAATTATGTGTCCTATGAGGCTCTGTCACCTTCCTACCGTGCGTTTGTTGCTTCTCTTCAGCTAGTGTCTATCCCAACTGATTGGAGAGTAGCACGGCAAGACCCCAAGTGGTGCACGGCGATGAGAGAGGAACTTGAGACATTGAGGAAAAACAGAACTTGGGAGTTGACAGCGCTTCCAGCCGGAAAGAAGGCAGTGGGTTGTAAATGGGTCTACATAGTTAAGCAGAATCCAGATGGAAAAATTAAGAGATACAAGGCGAGGCTTGTAGCTAGGGGATACAGTCAGACGTATGGCATTGACTATGATGAAACCTTTGCACCTGTGGCGAAGATGAACACAGTGATGATTCTAGTGTCATGTGCCACCAACTTTGGGTGGCCACTACATCAACTAGATGTCAAGAATGCATTCTTGCATGGGGAGTTACAGGAGGAGGTGTATATGGAGGTCCCACCGGGACTCATTGAGTCTGAAGTCAAAGGCAGGTATGCAAGCTGAAGAAGTCACTTACGGCCTGAAACAATCTCCTAGGGCTTGGTTTGACAGATTCAGACGTACTGTGTGTGACATGGTTATGGACAGTGCAATGGTGATCACACTGTATTCTATAGGCCCTGTAAGCAGAAGATTATAATTCTTGCAGTCTACGTGGATGATATAATAATCACTGGTGATGATGCGGTGGAGATAGCAAAATTGAAGAAGAAATTGGGTGAGGCATTTGATGTCAAGGATCTTGGCCGACTCAAGTACTTTCTTAGTATAGAGGTGGCCAGATCCAAAAGGGGGATAGCTCTATCACAAAGGAAGTACACCTTAGATCTTCTGAGTGATATGGGTATGATGGGATGCAGGGCAGCCTCAACTCCCATCGATCAGAATAATAAAGTTGAAGCTCAATGTGGTGAACCAGTAGACAAGGAGACATATCAGAAATTGGTGGGGAGGCTGTTGTACCTATGTCATACCAGGCCTGATATAGCTTATTCACTAAGTGTTGTGAGCAGATACATGCATGATCCCAGAAGTGGACATATGGAAGCTGTTCACAGAATCTTGAGATACTTGAAGGGAACGCTAGGAAAAGGACTCATGTTCAAGAGCAATGGACACCTTGACGTAGATGGCTATAGTGATGCAGACTGGGCGAACTGTCTAGATGACCGGAGATCGACATCAAGCTATTGTGTCTTTGTTGGCGGAAATTTAGTATCATGGAGGAGTAAGAAACAATCAGTAGTGTCCAGATCAACTGCAGAAGCTGAATATAGAGCTATGTCACAAGGGCTGAGCGAAATGTTGTGGGTGAGGAACCTGTTTGAGTGAACTGAAGATTCAGAAGAATGAGTGCTTGAGTATATGGTTGTGATAACAAGTCAGCTATTAGCATCGCAAACAATCCGGTTCAGCATGACAGAACCAAGCACATCGAAATTGATAGATTCTTTATCAAGGAAAAATTAGATGCTGGGATTATCAAGTTGGCACATGTGAGTTCAGGACAGCAACTTGCAGATTGCCTTACTAAAGGGTTGGGAACCAAAGAGTGTAATCTTGTATGTGACAAGATGGGAATGATCGACATTTATCACCCATCTTGAGGGGGAGTGTTGTATAGTAGAGACCCAGTCTGGCCCATGTGGCCCATCACGAACCCTTCTAGGGTTGAACCCAGGGGGAGCTCCCCAGTCAGAGCCGCCACAACAGGTTAGCCCCAAAATCCTAATCAACAGAGGTGAATTATATGCTGCATTTCTCGACCATCTTATAACATGTGTAACTCTCTACATGATCTCGTGTCAACCATTGGGCTACGTGGTTGGGAGAGAATGTGAGGAACAGGGAAATAATTTAAGTCCTTATTTCGTCAGAATGATAGTGGCTCGTGTAACAACAACGACCATGAAGATGAAAACCCCAACAAAGATGCAGACTAGGGCATCCTTGACTAGGGAAGCACATGATAGTATCCAAACTTGGATCATATAGGATTTGCACACTAGCTAGCCGGATCTGAGCACAATCATATTCTCCGATGAGCCAAATCTGGTTGGATCCAGTCATTTCAATCCTCTAATGGGCTAGATCTAGTAGGATCCAGCCATGTACCCTCCTCGAGGCCAATCTGATTGGATCTGGTCGTGTCAATCCTCCGGCAATGTATATTTAGTAGGACTCGGTCATGTCCCTACCGCCGGGCCATAAATGATTGGATCCGGTATTTTCAATCTTGCGGTATGCCAGATCTGGTACCAGCCATGTCCCCACCATAGAGGTAGATCTAATTGGATCCGGTCATCTCAATGCTACGACAGGCCAGATCTGGTAGGATTAAGCCATGTCCCCTTCTTCGGGACTAGGTCTAATGGGAACTAAGTGGATCTGTAGCAACGAGGTTAGAGCTAAGGTGTCACTAACGACAAGATTACATAGGAGGCTCGACAAGGTAAGAGCGGAGGTCAGCAGCTAGGACAAGACGATGAACATGACGTATCGACGGAAGTGGTAGAGGAAGATGGGTGGTGATAAGAAGATCAATGGATAATGGCAAAGGCGGCGAAGAGCTTTTCAGCATGTTGGGCATAGAAAGAGAAAGAAAACAAAACGCAAAGTACGAGATGGCAAAAATACTATAGATAAGTGCTTGGTATTGTACATTGACTACTAGAGACAACAATTATCTCCTCCATTGGATGACCTATCTTTGACTTTCCTATATGATGTGGAGGGTATTAGAGACAACAACATGCCCTCATAGTGCCATAGTTATAATTCGAACTCCAAACACTCCGTTGCCATCCAGTCATATAATTGTACAATGTACGAAGTGAACCAATGTTGTGTGGTGACAAAGAGACGATATTGTGCCCAATCACTTGATCTTGTAATACCATATCACCTCTAAGGATGGTTTTTATGGTGGTTTTGCATATTGACAACCACATCCCCTTTTATTGCCTTATGTGGCATTCACATCACCCTTGTCCATCTCAGCCCAAGGCTTGTATGTATAGACAAAGCGACGGAAGAATCTCCCATCCACAATATATCATAGCACTTGGATCTTCGTGCCCACATCATCTCCAAGCTGCTATATTGTTGATCTCCTCCTCTAATGAGTGCTATTGCCGTTGTTGCCTCCCTCAACCAGTGTCGTGGTCATCTCCCTCGACCAAGGAAGTCCAACATTTTTGTTATTGTGCCTCAAATAGCTGGCTAGAGAGAGATAAGATACTTGAATACTAGGTTATTGAAATAAAGGCGATAATTTCAAATCCAGAGGCTTCAAGGAGGTAACATGGTGCTGGAATTGACGAGGGAGATCTCGATGACTTGGCATCCATGTATCTATCTGGCACTTGATGATGATCTCTTGATAGAAAGGCGTAAAATGATAGAGGAGGGAGAATGGTAGAGGATCTGACGCATGAACATATAAGATCTTATATATGGTATCTATTTAAGTCATTATGATGTAGCATGAGAAAGATGATATGGTGTTTACGATAATAAAATAGGATCTCAAAACAAGTTTACAGATGCAGGTGTCCGGCATTGCAAGATTGAGGCTAAGTGAACCGAAATGACTGCAGAGGTTAAATGGAAAAATCTAATACGTGTGGTAGTAGTAAAAGTGTCTTTTCCCTTCTAGAAATGCCCGTCACAAATTTCCAACTCGCACTGAAGCGGTCGAGGAATGTTGGGCTTGAGCCTTTCAGTTACCAGTTGGGTTTTCAGCCATTCGTGCACACACTGCCACGAGTCACGACGAGATCCAAGACGACGAAAGACTACACGCTCATAGCACGGCCCACATAAAAAAGAGCCTGTCTTTGCGCGCGCGCAGGGTCAAGCAACTTTTGCCTCGCCGAAACCATACCAAGTTATATAGCAGTAAATAATGGGCTCAAATGATTTGTGGCTCACGGTCCGTCGACCAAAGACTTTTCTTTTTCGCGCCCGGGTGGCCCATCGAAAAGGGAATCTGGAGAGTACGCGAGTACGTGGCCAAGCTGCCTACCATGCAGCTTTGATCTTGACCAAAATTGCCCGTCTTCCCTCCCTTTCAAAAAGCAAGCCAACAGTACCTTTATTCACGAACGAATTGCCATCTCGCGAACCACGGTGCCCCAGCACTACCTAACCACGGCCTCGCGTTTGGATCACTTGCCCTGCCCAACCTGTGAAGCTTTTGCTTGGATGGGTCAGATGTTGCTTCAGAAAAAGAATGTGTGAGATGAGTAAAGAGAAATGGTAAGATGAGTAAATTATTATTTTTCTGCGAGAAGTAAAATAGCAGTAGTTCTTTTTTTCTGCTCGAGGGAGAAGTAATGTAGTAGGAGTATGTTCGAGAGCGGATTTTTGGCGCACGACGGCGCTTGCCATGGTTATCCTCACCGTTTGTTAACTCATTGGGATATGGGCCGTGTAGCTGATTCATGGTTTTTATTAGAGGAATACGCGATGAATACGGTTCGAGCGTACGCGTGTCAGAACAGGTCGCAGCATTGAAAACCGGCTTGTTCGGTGCGACCTCTCCCATGCGCTGTGACCTGTCCCCTCGGTAAAATTGAACATGTTCTTGGTTTTTACTTAATAGAGAATGGAATGGCAGGTTCGTAATGGCCGTTCCTCAATATCTCCGCTTCGCTACCATCGCCGTGTTCTTGGAGGGTGAAGCCCGTTCTTTCAGATCTGGAAGAAACGTTGGATTGGATTTGCAAACTAGATCCCGTTGGGATGACGGCGCCCAGGTATGTAGTAGCGGAGGTTCGTTTCGTTCGATCTAATAGCATAGGTTGGCGAATAACCCAACTTTGTTAAATGGCAGGAGAGATTTGAGTCCTCCGCACGGAGATGTAGGAGATCAGTTGGACAGAACTTTGCCGGGGATTGCGATGTCGGTCTTCGGGGTGGAACGGGGGGTTTCAGATGTAGAAGACCAGCTGGAGGCAACTTTGCCGGAGATGGCGATGTCCGTTTTTGGGGGGGGGAACGGCGGATTTCGGATGTAGAGGACCAGGTGGGTACAACTTTTCCGTTGATTGCGATGCCCGTCTTTGGGGTGGACCGTGGGATTTCGGAGCATTCTTCGGGGCAGAGCAGTGCAGCTTTCGGTACGATAGAACGTACAGAGGAAAAGGGGGTTGAAGTTCATGGTGCCAGAAGTTCCGTGAATACTGGTGCTGTGACGAATGAAGGAGTTGAACGGTGGAGGAGAAGGTACGAGCTTTCCTCAGGGCATACAGCTTGTTCTTGGTTGTTCAACATGGTTTTTTTTGTAATTTGCCCTGGTAAAAATTATAATCGGTTCGTTCAGTTCAAATTGCTCCCTTAATTGGTCTCATGTATTCGTAGTATTTGGGACAGACTTATAATTGCTTAGTTCAGTTCAAATTGGTGCCTTAATTGATTTCCTGTATTTGAAGAAGAACTTGAACAATTAACCAAATCTGTTCATGTACATCACTTATTTATCCTTGTTGTTCTTCCTCCCTTACGTGTCTTCATATTTGGATCGTGAGCGTAAAACTCTTTTATGCAATGCAGTGGGGTCAGAACGGGTGTGGGTATGCACTGGGTCTCGGCAGTTTGCGCGTATGTGAAGTCTAATTTGTTTTCCTCCAACAATTGCAGGGTGCGTCTAGACGCCGGGCCAGATGAACGTGAGATAGATAGTAATCGAGTGTGTGCTTTGGAGAGTGCCCTTAGGGGTTTTGCGAACCGTGAAACGAAGGAAATAGTGATTCCAAAGGTCGGTACCTGTTTTGATTCGTTGGGAGAAGCCTATGACTTCTACAACCTGTATTCATGGGAGATGGGTTTCGGTGTTAGATATGGGAGGAGCCGGTTGAACGTCCAGAGAACAAAGACAATGCAAGAGATAGTCTGCGGCTGCGCGGTACGTCATATTAAGCAATTGTGCATGTCGTAACTTGATTGCGTGCGTGCTATAAGAAATTTACTTTGAATTTCGTTTCTGTAGGGGAGACCAAAGAAAGAGAACAGTCGTTCAAGTAGATGCGAATGTCCAGCTATGATTAGACTTTTACGAACCGGGGACCGAGGTTGGTATGTTTCAGAACACCGGATAAACCACTCACATTCGATGACCAATACCTGTGGTGAAAAGGCGCACTGGCCATCGCATAAGCATATTGATAAGTACACCCGGGACCTCGTGCGTCAGCTCCGGGATAATAATGTTAATTTAGGCAGGGTTTACAGTATAATTGGAAGTTTATTTGGTAGGATGGAGAACATACCTTTCACAAAAAGGGCTTTGAGGACTTTCTGTGGAAAGATAAGCATGGAGCAATGTGATGAGGATGTTCGCAAAACAATGGAGATATTTGCAGAGTTAGCAGCGAAGGATAAGGAGTTCTCATATACGGTGCAGGTTGACGAAGAGAGCCGTATAAAGACGTTGTTGTGGAGTAATGGTCCTAGTAAGCTGCAGTACAAACACTTCGGTGATGTCATTACTTTTGACACTACTTATCGAACCAATTTGTATGACATGCCGTTTGGAATTTTTGTTGGTGTGAACAATCATTTCCAGAGTATATTTTTGGGAGGTGTTTTGCTGCGGGATGAGAAAATTGATACTTTCAAATTTGTTTTTACTGAGTTCATTCGCATGATGGGTGGAAAGGCTCCTACAACAATTCTCACAGGTTTGTACCGTGCTCAAAATAGCTAACAGTTGTGCACGATCTCTTGTTTGCCAGAAATAGCTAACAGTTGTGAACAATGCTTGTTGTGTGCAGATCAAGCCAGGGCGATGCAGGTGGCCATTAGGGATGTCATGCCGAGCACCACGCACAGATGGTGCAAGTGGCATGTGCTTAGGAAAGCAAAAGAGTGCTTAGGTCCACATTATACAAAACGCAGTGAATTCCGATGTGAGTTTCACAAGGTTGTGAATGAGATGCTTACAAAAGCTGAGTTTGAGAAGGCCTGGTTATCCATGCTGGAGAAGTACGGGCTGAAGAACAATCCATTCCTGACCCAAATATATGAAGTACGGAGCATGTGGGCGAAATCGTACTTCACTGGTGTTTTTTGTGCAAAGATGACAAGCACTCAGAGGAGTGAGAGTGCAAACCATTTACTAAAAGGATACATCCCGCCAGGGTGCTCAATGAACAATTTCGTGAGACAGTATGAGAAGTTGCAATTTGATAGGGACTCAGAAGAAAGTTATCAAGAGAGAAGGACTAAAATTGTTTGTTCTCTGTTTTCTGTTTTTTTAGTTAGAGAGGTTCATTAAACTTGCATTGTCTAACTTGAAGTGCAAACCATGCAGGGAGGCGTTGTTCTTAGAGCTAACTTGCCGATTGAGAGACATGCAAGTAAGATATACACACGTGCAATGTTTGAGAAATTCGGGGAGGTACTTTATGAATCCGGTAGCTACTTCATTGATGAAATAGAGGCAAAGAAGAATTATATAGCCAGGCACTACAATGATGCAACGCGGAGCAAGTGGTCCAGGGGAGTTTATGAAGTAAATATATTGGGAGGTGGAGAACGTTTCATTTGTGAATGTGGGCAGTATGAGCACACCGGCATGCTTTGCTCCCATGCCTTGAAGGTGATTAAATATTTGGTCTGTTGCAGAATTCATAAAAGATTTGTTGCTCAGTTCACCCACATTGCATTGCTTTGCAGGTTATGATAAATCTAGGGGTTGCGGCTATACCGGAAGCCCACATTTTGAAGCGTTGGACCGTTGAAGCGCGAGATATGCTCCCAACTCATTTGAAGCACTACCAGAAAGATCAAGGGCCTCCAAGGTCTCATTCTTATCGGCACTCCACGCTGTACATGAGAGCATTGGAGTTGGTTCAGCTTGGGGATTCGAATGCAGCTGCGTACGATATGTTAGTGGAAATAATGGATGCAGCGAAGCAGAAGCTGGAAACAGTGAGCTCAGCGACGGACGGCATGAGCCTGGTTGACCAAACAAGGGCATCGTCAAATGGGTGGGTTACGTTGAGCAAAGAAGGATCTGCGGATTCAAGCAATACAATCTCGGGATTCACAGGGGGGAAACCTAACATATTGGCACCAAGGAAAAAGATTGTAAAGGGTCGACCTACAACATCGAGGGAGAAACCGCCTTACGACATGAGCGACAAGAGACCAAGATTCTGCTCCATCTGCCGAACAAAGGGACACAAAAGCACGACGTGTCCAGAGCGTGGAAATGTACTGCCTCCTGTTCGCCGTGAGGGTAAATGTAGTAATTGTGGTGTGGGTGGTCATCGTAGGGATCGTTGTACAACTTCCTTCCAAAGTGAGCATGAATTGAATTGTTAATTTGCTTATGGGCATTGGAAGAAAGCTGTAAACGTAAACTCAGTAACTGAGGTACTGGTGAGTAGTAGTGGATGCATTGAATTTCTGGGCCACTTAGTTGACGCGAGGGTTTATAAATTATTATATGCACTCAGCTATACCAGTTTCGACTTTTTCCAGAGTTTTGGGTTCAGCACTTTACAAAATTCAAACTTTCAAAAACATGAGATTCCCGCTCGATATTGTTACTTAAGCCTCGATCGTTTTCAGGGAGCCACTTCAGTATGGCTCCCGCGATCAGCACGAGCAGCTCGAATGGATCGAGCGTTATCGTTGAGGACGACCTGGTATCGATTGCACGGTGGAGCGGGGTAAGTCTCATGGTAATTTGTTGATTACGTAATACATCGGCATCTGAAATTTCCTTTCTTCTTTTGGTGTACGACAAGTATGACATCGTCTATTCGGTGGACGATTTGGACGCTGAAGAGGATGTAGTTGCTGAAGAAGTTGTAGGTCCGGCACGTCCATGTTCGGAGGTTGATTATGCGGATGACACGGTAAATGATTAGTCTGTAAGCTCGCATTGTGTCATATTTGGGAGTCCGGCCTATGTGATGCTCTAAAGTTTATGCAGAAATCAACAGAAGGCCAGATTGTGCAGCGGGAACAGGAGTGCATGAAAGACGTTGGAGAGAATTGGAAGGTGTGTTGTAGAGATATATGTAGTTCTTGCAAGTGTTTCATGTAACATTACTAAGCTCTCTTTTGGCTTAGGTGGTGGAGGACATAGAACAACAAGACTGCCGAGAGGGGTTTGGCGATTATGATCCGAAGATGGGAGTTCTGGAGCACGTTGAAGGGATTGAAGATGAAGGAGAGCTCGGTGTAGGAAAAGGCCGAAGAGGACGGAATCGAAGATGTGCAGTATGGTACAGCTGACGCACAATCGGATGCTGGAAGCTCAAGCCGGAAGCGTTCTAAATTAGGATGAAAATGTTCTGAAATAAATTGAATGTACATGAACTTGAACTTATATGTAACCCCTGCGAGTGTAACGTATATGATTACACAGCTTAATGGCCAAAAAAATATTAGAGAGCATTGTCCTTCCTTACGATCATGGCTTAAGTTCAGCGTGCCAATTTTCTTGTTGGGCCTTGGTTATTGAAAGGCCCACTGCAATTTGAAATGGCGGGAACAGGAAGTAGTGTCGAGCGGGGGACGCAATGGTCTTAGATGCTCACGCGGGCACCGGTTCCGAGTGGTGCCACCGGACGTAGATAAACGATATTTCCGTATACTTAATCTTGTCGGTGAGAATGTGCACGAGAATATCGCCATAGTTCTCTCTCCGAAGGGGCTGGTGTTTGAGTCGTGGAACGGAGTTCTCTGCTGGGCGTCACTTCCAAACTCTGACATTAGTAAAGTTGGAGAGAGGTCTGTGGGGAAACGATATAGAAAGATTTGGGTAGCAGCCGGGCAGTAAAGACAGCATCAACCGGTGGGAGAACTAAAGGTGTACTCATCAAGACAGAGGTTCGAACAGTACATTCCTCTCTCTGCTGCCGCTACTAGTTCTTCGTGTTCTAAGATTTCTTCATATGTGTAGGATATGGATCTTGATGGAACACTGACTGAAGAAGTCGGTAACCAGAGTGGTGTTGGTTCAGGAAACGCTGTTGGAACGCAGCCGTGGCGGAGAAGAATAAGCCAATCTCTAGCTACCGCTACGGATGAAGTGCAAAAGTGTAGTGCTCGAAAGCATAGTTCCTTTAGTCCGAAGCATTTGTCTTGTGCTTGCGATTCATGGGAGGATGAGTGGATCGATGTGGTGAAAGACTTGGGATTTGGGGGGATTTTGACCATTGATCCGATGCATATAGATCGAAGCTTCTCATTATGGTTGCTTAGCCGTCTTGATCCGAGAACAATGAACTTCACATTTGCTGACGGCAGCAGCAAGAAGCTCGAGGAGTCAGATGTGTGTAGGATTCTTGCATTGCGGCAAGGTGGAATCCCAATCCCAACGTTTGTTCATGACGTGGGGCGTGAAGACCTAGCGAAGGTGAGGAAAATTCTTGGGATGGATCCCGATGTTCCCGGCTATATATCTGTGGCCTCCATTTGTAAAGTTGTGAAGCAAGCGGCTAAGCGCAGGCTCACAGAGGAGCTTAAGGACCTTATCCGTGTTGCGTTCACATTGCTTGCTTGCGCTTGGGTTCTAGCACCAACAGGAAGAGATGCAGTGTTGCCAGCGGAAGTGTTGACATGCGTGTTGGAACCGCAATCAATACCAGATTACAATTGGGCGAAGTACGTGCTAGAGATCCTGAGGGTGGGAGCGGCTAGGCTAAAGGAGGATTTGGAGGCCAGAGCTAAGTGCTACTTACTGGTTGGGTGCTTGATTGTTCCGCAGGTAAGTATGGCTGCAACTGATTGTTGCGCGCTTTTCAAATGTGATTTATTTTGTCATGTTTTGATGCTTCTTGTGAACGCAGATCTTCTATCTTGATTGCATGGATTTGGGCTTGCTGACTTTGAATCGACTTGGTATACCGAGGGTGAGTTATTTCAAGCAGGGTAAGATGAGGCTGATGATTAAAAGAGATATGATGGAAAATGGTCCGTTCAAGCAGTACGGCAGAATGAAGGTACGTTCCTTACTGGCCGCAGCTTCGTTAATGCACTCATGGACGTTCTGTATATCAGTTCCATTGTATTGCAGAGGAGGAGAAATGTGGCTGATGTAGATCAGGTGTGTGGAGTGCAGGGCGGTTCCACAAGCTTTTCGGATCAGGTACATACCATCTTCTCATAGCTTTGTCTTTCATAACCGTGTTAGTCATTTAAACACTAGAGGTTAGTAGTTTCAGGGGAGTTTGGGTACGTATTGTTCTGAGGTGGGGGCGTGGGGTACTATAACTGTGGTTACGTACATACAGATGAAGCAAAACGAGGAAGTTGAGGGAGGTGGAGAAGTGAATATTGCAGTGAATAATTACGAGAGAAATGAAGAAGATGAGGTGCAGGAGATAGTGGATTGCTCTCGCTCTGGAGGAAGCGATCGTGCAAAGTACATAAGCTTATCAGCGTTTCAAAAAGGATGTAAGTAACCAAAATTAGTGTGCATGTTGGCGTGCAGTAATTAGAGGTATTGACATGAACTTCATTGACAACTTGCAGCGGACAGAACAGGGGAGAAATCAATAATGAATGATGTGCGAACTGGAGACAGTAACTGTAGTCCTTTTGCTGGGGTGACAGAATGCCCGTCAATGGATGGTGAGTAGTGTACGTAATTATGTTGGTCAGCATTATTGTGCATGCGAATGTGAGTTTGTTAAATTGGTTATTTACATAGCACTTGCTGCGGCTGCTCTAGTCTCCCAATTGGGAGTGCATTGTGAAGTTGAGGGGCTGCCAGGTAATACAGAGGGAGTTTCTTCCTCTCATCTACGGAGGATTGGATAGTATAGTACACATTTTTTCATACTTTGGGCAATTGGTCGCTATAAGAGGAGACGACAACTTAGTGCTGGTTGGGCCTGGCGATGAGTACACACTTATTGTTTACTTCTAATGCAGGGGGGTATGATGGCAGTATTGAGAAAGCACCCCGTATAGCAGAGAACTATGTTCCCGAGAGTGCAGGTAACGGACAGTTTTGTGAGTACGTACAATTAGAATGCCTAACCTTTAATTCGTTTGTGAACCGTTGTAGAAGGTCTGGACATAAGGGGGTTCAGAAAATGCACAGGGAGACGAAGGACCACAACTCCAGCTGTTCAAACTGGTGGCTCAAGGAAATGTGTTAGACGTTGTGAATGGGGAAAAGGCAATTTGTTTTCTTCATCGGCAACTGATATAAATTCTAGTGGACATTCAAGTAGAGGTGTGTCATATCAAATTTGTACTGATTGGGTACGAGGCACGGTACGTCTGTAGAGGATTAATTTCGTACTGTTGTCTTTCTTCTTTACATACCTCAGGTTCTATTAGGTTTGATAGAACACCAATTGCGCTTGCTGGTGGGAAGGAGTCATTTAGTGATGTCATTACAACGCCGATAGTGAACAGAGTGATTGAAAAGTGCATGGAAGGTAAGTATATGAGATTATTGTAAAGTAAAACAAATTGTACCATAGGCGATATAAATTTGTTCGAATTCTAAGGTTGTGCTTCTGGGTCTATGAGGGCAGGTACTATGATTCAAAAAGAGGATGTGAAGCCACATTTGGGAGGGAATGTTTGGGGGGTTTCACCTTTTGATATAAATCTTTGGCATGAGGCACCAAACAAGAAATTAGTCCAGCGAAACTACGATGAGACATTGAACGCCAGCAATGTTGTGCTAAATAGGTATTTAGTTGGTGGAAAAAAGTCCCATTGTCATGGCTGCGAGCAGTGCTAACAAGGATGAACTTTTGCAGGCGTTGGTTTGATCACAGATTTCCATACACTTTGTGCTTGACAGGCAGGGAGTTGAGGGAACAATTTGGTCCGGAAGGTGAGCTGACGCCAAGTGGAATGACAAGTATTATTAGGGCGCTTAACAAGGGGGAAAACAAAGTATATAAGAAGGCAGGGATGAAAAGATATAGATGCTGGCTTGATCCGCAATGGGCGGTAAGAAATTGATTTACTTTGCATGTCATTTCGATGAGTATGTGTTATATCAGTTTATAGCATGTACCCCTTGCTTTCTGGAGGTCTAACTTTTACTGATTTCGTTCATATGATTGTTGGAAGTCGAGACCTCAGACCTAAGAATAGGGATACTTTCCATTTGACTTCATGTGATATAATTATTAGGCCAAATTCCATCTCAAGAAAGAAAGCGCATGCTTCATTCAGAACCTTTGTTGTCAAATTTGAACCAGGGGAAATGCAAGGTTTTCCCAAATTTTGTCATTCCAATAGGACAATGTTTGCAGGTCGACATGCTGAGTTTTGAAGAAGGGAAGCTGGAACATGTGCGGCACGACTTCGAGGAAAGTGAAACAGGATACGACGTTCGCAAATGCAGGCTGGTAATTACTGGATATGACAACTAATGTCTTGTCTACGAGCTGCACCCTAATCTATAGTAACATTTCAGATCATGGCTCCAATATATGTGAACTATGGCTGGTGTCTGTATGTTTTCGATATCCAAGAGAAGAAGCTGAGCATCCTGGATCCAAGATTGACTACCAAGTACTACACAATGTTTGAAGACACACATTTGCAGAGAGGTATTAAGCTTATTGATGCGCTCGGGAAATGCTATGAGGAGTTCTTCGATGGTTGGCTAATAAATGAAAAACGTTGGGATCTGGATTACATGTTCGCTACTCACCCAAGATGCAGCAGGTGTTGGCATTACTTCACATTTGTTTGTATCCTTATTGTGTGGTATTCAATTTATGAAAGCTCTTTACTTCTGTGCAGAGAAGAGTCCGGCTGGTACGTTGTACATTACCTGCGCAGCTGGGATGGATTTGAGTTGAAGGTTAAATTCACAAAGGTAGGCCCATATTGGTTCATTACTGTTTGGTTGAGTTAGTTTAGGCTCAGAGGTGGAATTAACTGTTGTCATATCAGGCCGTTCAGGAGCAACTGCGTAAAGACTTGCTATATCAGGTGATGTACCTTAGATACAACTCAGGAGTGCTCCCGAGCTTCCAGTTAGTTGATATGGAGGAGTAGAAGAGGTGGAAGAGCCTAGTGGTACAATTGCTTCTGGGGGACTAATTAAGCAAAAGCAAATATTTTGGTGTGCTGATATGTAACGCTGCACTCTTGCTCTGTAGAGCTTGAGGAATGGTACACAATGAAACATGGCCGGGGATCTATTTTGTTATGCACGTTTATGATCGTGTTGCTCAATTCAATGCAGTCGCTTGTACGCGGTGTTTAGTACAGTCAGTTCATTCAACATTCGAACAGTTGTACGCGAGGTTTTAGTGCGGGGTGTTCGTTGAGGTTGAAACCCGTTCTTTCAAATGTGGAAGAAACGTCGGATTGGATTTGCAACCTGGATCCCATTCGGATGACGGCGCGCAGGTATGTAGTACCGGAAGTCCGTTTCGTTCGATCTAATAGCATAGGTTTCGTTCGATCTAATAGCATAGGTTTCTGAGCTGATTGTTAGATTTAAGAAGACCAGTGCCAGGAATGCACATTCGATCAGTTGCGTAAGATGAAGCTGATCGGAGAACAGCGATATGTTGATGACGGAAGATGTGTTGCTGACAACAAAGGTGCGCGCGAATTAGTCTGCATAGAGATAAAATACAATACGATACCATGTTCGTTCATTCGATCAATGCATCGGTGTATTCTGAGATTAAACCGGCAATATGTCATACAGTCGTTCAACCAACATTACATTAACAAAGGGAACATTATCAGGAATGTGACATAGTGCATCCCCATTCCGAGATTGTCTAGAAGAGCTAATATTCTATATTCTTCAACGACTGTACAGCGTCGTCTGGTATTTCTGCTACATTGTCCATGAGCTGAAGCAGCTCGCACAGCAGAGATGTCTTGTTGGCAAACAAGGTGTCCTAATTTATTTGCAGAAAATGGGTGGTTTAGATAAGTAGTTGCAGATAGTGTAATTCGGGGAACACAGTAAAAGATCAATGCAGTACCTTGCATAGAGGATTCTGGAGATTGCGGCCATTGTAGAATTTCGCACAGTGAAGCATTGCGGCTCCAGATTCATGACTGTGTGGGAAAAAGGAATTTAACTCATATAAGGAATACAATGAGTTTAGGAGGCATGGGCTGGGTTTGCATACCTGGAGAACTCATCATCGGTTAACGTCGGATAGTGCTTGTCCCAGGTTTCGTTGGCAAAAGGGAAATCATCATAGAATTCATGTAGGCATTGGAAAAGATTTGAATGGATCGTATCAGCGGTGAAGTCGAGTAAGTATTTAATGGAGCACGGTGAGGAAGTGGAGATGTACAGCGGGTCTAAAACATGAATGCACTTGTACTGCATATCCCACATAAAACAAACCCATCCATGCTGAAGTATGGCTGGGATTATAAGCTGGTAACGCAGTCAAGTTAGCGCACATAGGTTAGAAGCAACAGAAAAGAAGAGGCAGAAGTAATCGTACCAATTTGCAGGCTCCTAAGTTGTATTGAAGATTGCATATCTGGTTTTGAATAGACGTCAGCGAAGCAGTTGGTGTGCCGGCAATAACATGCGTCTGAAAACATTCAAACGTGTTAGTACCATAACTTAGTTAGATATGGGGAACAGACTGGAACAATCAATCGTGTTAGTACTAGAACTTAGAAAGATATGGGGAATTGCAAGAGACTTACAGCAAAGTCTGTCTCAAAGAAATGGCGCCATCGAAGACATGGGGCTGAAGAGCTTGAATGCATATCTAACTGGTTCAACAGCCGCATGATAGCTGCACATGTTTCATGATCTATTGGGTGATTTCGCAATAGTTGATTCCTAAGTGCCGATCCAGATATCCGTAAAAAGCGTGGGAAATGGTGCACAATCCAATTCCTGCAGGATGCATTAACAAACTTTTGAATATATACTAAAAAAAATTAGCTACTCTTGTATAATAGCGGTACCTTTCTAGGAGATGGTTGGGTGCATTGCGTATCCACTCTTGTAGTGCTATAACCCTAGAAGTGTTGGGTGTGAAAGGAGCAGGTGTGGTAAACGAATCAGGTGCCCTAGCAAAGAACGGGCTGAGAATACTTTTTTTGGCCGGGGTGGAGTGAGTTTGTTGGCCAAATAGAACTAAAGAAGAGCTCTTCTGTTGATCTTCATGTATTAACATGATGTTCCCAACAATATTCTCAGCCCAACATTTGTTGAGTGCAAGCAGTGCGTCTGGGCTATCCTCAATAACACTAGCCTTGCTGGGTCCTCTCGGCACTTGCGAAGCTGGGTCGTCAAATCCAAGATCAAAGGATGGCATACTTAAATCTTCAAGATTACCTTCAAGTTGTGTCAAAAAATTCCTCAATTTAATTGTTTGTTCGCAAATTTGAAGTACAAATTTCCATATATACCTTCCGTACCTCTCATTCCGAGCGTCTTGTTCATGGCTCTCACGAGTTTGTACGATGAGCTCTGTGCGCAATCATCTGCATACTGTGTCTTTGTCGTACAAGGTAGGTTCCAAGGTGTGTGATTTGTACTAGATGAGCTTGCATCTGCAATATAAGAAAATTAAGAGCACGGAATGAGACGTTTCAGAATAGCAGGGGGAACTTTACCTCCAGATAACAATGGACGTTTTCGTTGTAGCGGGGTGCAGAATGAACCAGCTGCGAAGAGAATTTTTTAATGAGATAACTAGTTGTGAATGTATCGGAGTAGTACACATGGCGGTGAATGGTCCATTAGAATCGAGAAAGTACCGTTCTGTTGTTCAAATGTACGTAGCACACAACTGTCGTGACCACGGATTGAACAGCAAATACAACGTTCTGCCAGGAGAGAAAGAAGTTTTTCAGCAAAGCGCATGTCTTCCTGATGTTGCATGTTCCTCAAAGAAGTCTGGTTACGGAAGCCGATTGCATTGTGCTCCTTCAATATCCATGATATGGGGTCGTTAACCTGTTCATAGAAAAACATAATAGGTAATTCTAATCACCCAAAATCATGGTATTACTTATGGCACGTATTGTCATTACCAATAGGGGGTGCTTAGTACGCATGTAGGTAGAAAAATCTGAAGGACCAGGTAAACAAGAAGTAGGGCTCCTAGCGGAATCAATCGGACCACTGATTGGCGGAACATTAGGCGAGTCCTGGCCGTGCGAACGATTTGGGTGCCAAATACCACGTTTTCGATATCTCCTTTCCTCGTTGCTATCGGCTGGGCAATCATGCACATAACGGGTGTAGCAGATGGACCTAGCTGAGCGGAGCTGTACATATAAAAAAATTTGGATTAGGATCAGCCAATTTGTAACATTTCTGAGCGCGAGGAAATAATATTAACTGTTGCTCTGTCAAATGATAAGTCCCCCTTTGTGGCGCACATATTTATCATCTTCCTAATGGTTTCAGCATCAAAATCAGCAATCCTAGGCATTAGTGAATGGGGACGATTCAAGGGTCCCAAATCCAAGTTGTCAAGATAGAATATCTGGAATGGAAAAAAAAGTAGATCAGCACAGCAAATAGAACTTAAGCAGAAAGTACAGAGTTGTATTTTGTAACCTGGAAGAAGAGATGGCATCCAATCAAGTGAGTGACAGGGGTGTTGTTCTTCAGATCATCCTTTAGCTTCTCAACACCTTCCAGCAGATACTTCAAAACATATTCACACCAGTTGTAATTGGGAATGGATTCGGCGGAGATGAGGGATTCCCAGTAATCAACACTCACATAATCATGTTTGCTGGTCGGTGCAAGAATGTGACCCATGGCAAAAATTATGAATGCACTCTGGAAACAATGCTTCTGAAATGTAGTGCTACCTTCAGTTATGTCCTTTCGGAGAAATTTCTCAACAACTCTCATGCTATGAACATCCTTGTCAGTCAGTCCGATTGCGGCTCTTAATTGACCTACCATTTCTTGCGACATGCTGGAGGTATGCGCTCCATTGATTAGTCCTGGTCCAGCAGGAATGCCAAGGACTTTGTGGACATCATCAGATGTGAACTTTAGGATTTTGGAATCACTAATAATGAGAGCACGATTGAACACACTGACTTTGCTCATTAACCAAGTGCTGAACTTGAGATTTAACTTATTCAACAGCGGAATCTTCAGCAAACCTACGAATCCTATGTCTTCTATAAGCCATTGCTTAAATTCGGGGAATTCAGAAACTACTGCCTTAAATTGTGAAATAGATAGCCGCGAGGTGGCAGAATATTTAACTGATTCGCTCTGTAGATCAGAATCAGACTCATCATTATCCATACTGCACGATGTTGAGTCCTGATGCTGCTGCCTAATCGACATTACGCGACTTTGCTGGAAAGATGGAAAATAATGCTTAGTCAGTACAGTATAGATTGGGGAGCTGAAGCAAATTTAACCTGCCTGCGAATTGCGCTAACGAAAATCTGAGCACCGCACATTCTCGATCTTTTAGTCCGACCTTAATTCCTGAAGAGGGGAATGTAAGAATCAAACAATTGTGAGTGTGGAACAGGTATAACAGCTTACTGCTTGTGACGGATGGTAGCTGAGTACATGCAGTGAATAGAAGTCTACCTGACAAAATATTAAGTGTCCGAGATATTCGACGCAAAAGAAAACAATATTACTCCATATAGATTAACGCAGATTGTCTGGTACATGATAAGAAGAGAGTCAAATAAACAGAATAAAAAGAACAACAGATTACAAGAACATGAGGTGAGCTAACAGATACGTTGAGATCACAATGGGTCTTTATCGGATCAAAGACAAAGTCGCCCTCCACACTATCTATTCAAAACCTACCTACCAAGTACATGAAAAAAGAAATGGTTGAAACTATTAACATGTTCCTAAGCATGGCTTTGATTTCGAGAGCAGCACAACGAGATTCCTCCACATAATGAAGAAGCAGTGAAGGAACAAAGTCTTCCGCCCACTTCCAGTAATGACATGAACCCATCTGCATCCCAGGAAAAACGAGTGTTATATTCATTCAGCAGGTATTATATTCCTGAATGGAAGCTCATGTACAGCACATGGAGAAGAGAGAATGAGTTCAAACATACCCCATTCAAATGGCACTTGTAGAATTTGCGACCAGGGTTGAGGGATGTATTCGAGGTGTAACAACGGATCTGACCGATGTGGCAAATAGGACATGGACCAAGATTGGGGTGAGGAACAGAGTTCATACCTGGGCTCGGAGATGCAGATCGCCGCATTGTAGAGCTGCAACTCAGAAAGCGAAGCGAGTGGAGGAGATGAAGCGTGCAGTGGAAGGAGGAACTCGGTACAGGAAATGTATATTAATCAGCCAACGCGGTAACAATTATGGTGCTCGGTGAAACTACAGTGCCGCGCGTATTGAATACAGCACTTCGCAACTACCTGGACAAAAAAGTCTTGAGAACCTGTGCGGCCGTCAGATATGGGACAGAAAGTAACGAGTGGAATACACGCTTTTACTATAAGATTGCAAAGAAATACATTGATCAATACATCGGATGGTGCGGATCTTGAAGCGGATGAATGGCTCAGATAATACGGGCAGGGGCCGCCCCGGTCACCCTGTACTTTCCCGAGTATGTTCTAGCTACACAACAATTGCGTAATATGTCATAAGAATATTTATTATTTAGAACTATTTAGATGGGACAGTATAAAAAAAGATGAGCAAATGAATTTCCTCCATGTAAGCACGTGCATAACCAACTTTGCCCAGCAAAGCGATGTACTTGATCTCTAGGGTTTTAGACCTAGGGTTTGTTTGTCCTCTGGCGGCTGCCGCCGTGAGTTCACCCGTGGTAGTTCCGGTGATGGCGCTCCCTCCGGATCGCTCCGGATCAAGTTCGTGGGAGAAGACCGATCCGAGCGCCCTTCTTGGTCGACTGCATCTGGAAGATGAAGAAGTGGATGACCTGGTCTGGGAGGAGGAAGTTGATGAGACGGTGGAACAGCCTAAGTGGCTCGCCTTGGCGCGTTTGTTGACGGGCAAACGATACAAACAGAGTGCTCTGATCGCTGATATGAAGGCGGCATGGAATCCGGCGCATGAGGTCGTGTGGAGGAGGATTGATGCCAATCTGTTTTCGGTGCAATTCAATTGTCTAGCGGATTGGAACAAGGCCCTTCATCAAGGTCCGTGGGACTTCCGTGGTTTTGCATTGGTTATGGCGGAGTATGATGGCTTTGCAAATCCGACGTCGATCAAGCTGGATAAGATTGAAACCTGGAGTCAGATCCATAAACTGCCTGATGGGGTTCTGAAGAACGAGGGGTTTGTCGCAAACTTGGGCAGACGTATTGGGGAAGTTCAAGAAGTGCAGATTAAACTACCGAGTGGTTTCATTGGAGAATTCATCAGGATTCGGGTCAAGTTGGATGTGAATAAGAAACTGACGAGATTTGTGAGTTTCACGAAAGGGGGAAAAACGGAGTTTTATCAAGTTAAATATGAGAAGCTTCCGACATTCTGTTATGCGTGTGGGAAGATGGGGCATTGGCACGAAGAATGTGGCCATGGGGAGCATGAGGACTCATCGCTCCAGCGGGGCTCCTTCATCATGGCGGCAAGAAGAGGCAGAGGGGGTGGACGTGCGAGTGGTACTGAACAAGCTTTTGACGGGGATTTGAGGCGTGAGGCGTCGGGATCGCAACGTGATCGTTGGGGATCGGGAGATGAGGCGCGGCAGCAGAACAATAACCAAAGCCGGTTTGGTGATGATCTGGAGAAGGATCAGGATGATGGTTTGAACATGGGGATGGATGGGCTTGAGGCAGAGTGGCATGAGAATGAGGAGAATTCGGGAGTGATGGCTAGTCTGCTGGGGAAGCGTGGGACGCCCGCTTCTGGATCGCTGCCGAAACGTGATTTGCCTGCTATTGAGGGAGCTGAGGAGGGGAAATCTCGGGGTGTAGCAGCAATGGTAGATCAAATTGAAGAAGGTAGCACGGATGTTTTGGACGGGATTACGACTGGGGGGACGCCCCAGAAATCAAAGAATAAAAAGAAGGTGAGGAGAAGTGTTGGCACAGGAGTAGTTCGATCAACCATAATCTTATCGGCGGCTTCCGGTGAGGGAGCTGACCGGTCACAATGAAACTCCTTTGTTGGAACTGCCAAGGGCTTCAAAAGCCTGCGGCAGTGAGAGCGCTCCTGGCTCTCCAGGGGCGGGCAAAAGCGGATGTGTTGTTTCTGTCTGAGACGCATCTTGCGCGAGCTAAGGCAGAGAAGTTGAAACAGCGACTCGGTTTTGACCATATGGCTGTTTCGGAGAGTGACGGAAGGAGTGGTGGACTTCTGATGCTTTGGAGGAGTGAGATCTGTGTTTCTTCGCAGTTAGTGCACAAGAATTACATTGACATACGGGTGGAGGAGACTAGTGTGTCGGGATGGCGATTCACTGGTCTTTACGGAGAACCTAGTGGCGAGAGGAAACACATCACATGGGATTACGTCAGAGAGCTGCACGCTAGTGCCGATCTCCCGTGGTTACTAGCGGGTGATTTCAACGAGATTCTCTTCGGACATGAGAAGGAGGGAGGCAATGTGAGACCAGAACGCTGTATGCAAATGTTTCGTGATTGTCTTGCTGAGTGCGAGTTGAATGACGTTGGTTTTTCGGGAGACATGTTCACGTGGAGAAGAGGCCGGATTCGTGAGCGCCTGGATCGGGGTGTTTGTAATGACAGATGGAATACGATGTTCCCTTTGACAGAGGTGATTCATGAGGAATTTTCCAAGTCGGATCATCGGCCATTACTGATAAATACCGAGCTAAGTGTGGGTGTTCAGCGTAGCATGGCTCAGGGTCAGAGGAAGTTCGAGGCGAAATGGCTGTGCGAGCAGGGGGTGGAAGAGGTGGTGTCCTCGGCATGGGCAGTGGCGAAACAGCGGGGTGTATGTGGTTTTATGCAGAACACAGCAAGCGTGCACGCCGCTCTGCATGAATGGGATCGGGCGGTGCTTAAGGGCCCTCGGCGGAATTTGCAGGTTCTGCTACAGGAACTGAACCGGGTTTTGTCGGGTCCTCTCACTCTGGCAGCTGAGGCCAAACAGAAAGAGCTTCGTCTGCGAATTGAAAACTTGATGGACCAGGAAGAATTGTACTGGATCCAAAGAGGAAGAGTGAATTGGTTGCGGCAAGGGGATCAGAATACGGGATACTTTCACCGGTTTGCCACAGCACGGAAGAAGAAAAATTTTGTGAAGAGATTAAAGAACGGTGTTGGGGAGTGGGTAGAGGACGAATCCCAGTTGCTAGAGTTAGCTGCTGGTTATTTCAATAATCTGTTTACTTCGGAAGTTGCCGGGCCTGACTATGAGGTGATAAATAAGATTGCTCCCAGAGTTTCTCAAGAGATGAACGATGTGCTGTTAGCGCCCTATACTCGGGAGGAAGTGAGGAAAGCTTTGTTTAACATCGGTGATTTGAAGGCTCCTGGGCCTGATGGACTCCATGCGGTTTTCTATAAAAGGTTCTGGGGCATCTTTGGGGATGATCTAGTGGATGAGGTTCTGCTAGCGGTCAACACCAGATCCATTCCGGATGGATGGAACAAGACAATGATTGTGCTAATTCCGAAGGTTGCTGATCCTGTGGAGCTGAGTCAGTTCCGGCCAATATCTTTGTGCAATGTGGTTTATAAGGTGATCTCGAAGCTGCTCGCGGCGCGGCTGAAAGCTTTTCTTCCAGAGATCATTTCACCATCGCAGAGTGCGTTCGTTCCGGGACGGATGATTACTGATAATGTGCTTGTAGCATATGAGTGCTATCACACCATTAAGACGAAACGGCAAGGGAAGGCTGGATTGTGTGCTGTCAAACTGGATATGCATAAAGCTTATGACCGAGTAGAGTGGTGTTTTCTGCGAGGTGTCCTTCTTCAGTTGGGGTTTCATCAGGTTTGGGTGGAGATGATCATGGCGTGCGTCTCGTCGGTGTCGTACCAAGTTCGGCTGAATTCAAAGGAGTCCCAGGAGTTTCATCCTACCCGGGGGCTTTGTCAAGGGGATCCTTTGTCCCCCTATTTGTTCCTGTTATGCGCTGAAGGTTTAACCAATCTGCTCAGACATGAGGAAGAGAGTGGAAGGTTGGTGGGAGTGAAAGTGTGCAGAGCGGCTCCGGCAGTATCGAATCTATTGTTTGCGGATGACTCTCTGATTCTGATGCGGGCGGACAGTTCTAATGCTTCTAGTCTCCGGGCAGCTCTTAATTTTTACTGCCAAGCTTCCGGCCAGCGGGTTAGCGAAGCTAAATCAAGTGTCTATTTTAGTCCGAATACTCCTGTGGACACAAGAGTTGGTGTATGCAATATTCTGAACATTCTTACGGAAGCTGTTACAGACAAATACCTGGGGCTGCCTACTCAGGTTGGGATCGATCGTTCGGACTGCTTTCGACACCTGATTGATAGAGTGAATGGAGTTCTATCTGGATGGAAGGAAAAGAAGCTATCCCTTGGGGGGAAGGAGGTTTTGCTGAAGGCGGTTGCTCAGGCCATCCCGGCATATGCTATGTCAGTTTTCAGGCTACCTACTCGAGTATGTAATGGGATAACTTCGGCTATGTCCCGGTACTGGTGGGGAGATGAAGATCAACAAAAGCACATGCACTGGTTTGCCTGGTGGAAGATGTGTGTCCCGAAGAGAAGTGGAGGGATGGGGTTTCGAGACATTCAATGTTTCAATCGAGCTCTATTGGCAAAGCAATGCTGGCGGCTGTTGTGTGAACCTGAGTCTTTGTGTGCATCGGTACTAAAAGCGAAGTATTACCCCACCGGTGACCTGTTGAATGCAGCTCTCAAGAGAGGTAGCTCATATACTTGGCGAAGTATTTGGGAAGGTCTTCAGTGTTTCAAAAAGGGATTCATTTGGCGGGTGGGGGAGGGCTCTAACATTAATATATGGAGTGATCCCTGGATTCCCAGTAGCTCATCGAGAAGAGTGCTTACAAGGAGGGGTGCTGTTGTCCTGACCAGAGTGAGTGAGCTTATAAATGCGGACACTAGATCATGGGATGAAGAGTTAGTTCGTGACATTTTCTGGCCAATTGATGCTAGGCGCATTCTGAGCATTCCGTTGGCAGTGGGGATGATGGAGGATTTCATTTCCTGGGGGCTCACAAGAACAGGGATCTTCTCGGTTAAGTCAGCCTACTACTGTGAATGGCAGGAGAAGTATGGCAACCAGCTGGAAGGTCCTTCAGCGCAGTACGGTGTATGGAAGAAGCTCTGGTCAGCTCGTTTGCCGGCGAAAGTGAAAATCTTTGTGTGGCGGGCTCTTAAGGGTGCAATTCCCTGCAAAGGAGTGTTGGCGAATCGGCATATGATCCCAAGTGGTCAATGCCCGCTATGTTTTTCAGATTGTGAGAGTATCGACCATGCTCTGTTCTTGTGTCCGCAAGCACGTGAAGTATGGGAATATTTGGGAATGGAACCGGCGTTATCTGAAGCTTGTCGGAGCTTTCGTGAGGGAGCATCACTGCTAGATATTCTGTTGGATAAAAAACCGGAGGTGGCGCTGGTTCCGCCAGGGATTGAATGGGAGGAGCTCGTTGCTGTCGCCTCCTGGTATATCTGGTGGGAGCGTAGGCGGGCGGCTCGTGCTGAACCAGTTCAAACTCCGGCTCATTCAGCTCAGTCTATTTTGGTGTTATGCATCAATTTCTCAAGAGCAAACAAAAGAAGAGCAGGCATTAGGCGTGGTGGGTGGGAGAAGCCGCCGGAGGATTACGTGAAGCTAAATGTGGATGCGGGTTTTCATCATGTGGAGGAGAGGGGTGCGACGGGTGCGGTTTTACGTGATGCCCGCGGCATTTTTCTTGCGGCGAGCAACCGTACGATGGAGCACGTTGAGTCTGCGTCAATGGCCGAAGCGCTCGCCTTGAGGGATGGATTGTTGCTTGCGGGGGAGATGGGCTGTTCTCGTTTGGTGGTGGACTCTGACTGCATGGAGGTGGTGGAGATGATGAGGAATGGAGGTAACTCGATTGGGGTGGCTGCTGCAGTGTATGAAGAATGCGCCTTTCTCTGCCGGGGCTTTGCTTTCGTTCAATTTGATCATTGTCCGAGAGAAGCAAATCAGGTAGCGCATATTCTAGCATCCCAGGTTGACGGTCATTTCATTGTGTGGAGGCAAGATCCTCCGGATGTAATCCGTGTTCAGTTAGCAACTGATGTAAGCTTCATGCCTGTTGAATAAAATCATGCTTATTTGAGTTCAGATGTGCCCAACAGACATAGTTACGTGGACCGAAAAAGTCATACTTCAGTCCAAGGTTTTGGCTATCGTTTCTGAAATTTTACCGGAAGGGAGCGGTAATTCCGGTTATCTGAAAATTCTAGTGATTTACCGTCTGAAAAGATTCAAATAAATTTTAAATTTAAATTAATTTAGGTTAGATATAACTAAGTTTGGACCATATATCGCACGTAAACGCAGTAGTAGCACAGTCTTTGATGCGCTCCCTCTGTTTCACCGGATCGTGTTCGACCGGATCGAGTAGGGCGATTTCTTCAAATTACCTGAGAAAAAGAACAGCGTGAGGAGAAATCAATCCCGCGACCTCTTGACGTGGAACATGACGTATTATCACCGAACACTATTTATGAGACCAATATATTTAGACCCCTTTCTTTTGACTTAGACTTGTGTATAAGCCGACTTAGCCTTAACTGTACACAGAAATTTCGGTGGGAGGCTGATAAACTCTAATTCTCTTCTTTTAGGCTTCTGAGATGTGAGCTTATTTCCTGTAATGAACGGTATAATGACTGTAATACCCCTATAATTATTTATGCTCCGTTTAATGGTTAATGTCTTTTTTTGAACCATTTTAGTGCATAATTAATGAAGAAGATAAATTTTAAACATAAAAAATAATAAATTATAATAATTTTGAAAGGCCACGTCAAGTAATAATTTCTTGCCAACAAAAGCACTAAACTAATAGTAATGTCCAAATCCCCCTTATTCTAGAATTCATTACAATTACTAACACACTAGTAACAAGCATTCCATTTGATCATTTCATCGAATTTCAAGAAACCATTCAACAGTACACACAACAAGCATACTTCATTGAAAGTTTTTCCAAATCATACACACATCAATCGACAACATATGCTACATATACATATCAGAACAACAAAATTTGCATGAAAAATAGCATATGCTACATATACATTAGATTATTATACATCGTCTAATCACTAGCTCATCAATTATATACATAACTTTTGCATACTCAAATCACAAATCTCAATATATATACATCCATACACATCAAATTTTTGCATCATCTAATATACATAATCACAAATCTCAGTTTATGAAATATGCACAATTTATGAAATCAGCACCGGCGGGATGAGGAGCTGGGGACCGGCGGGCCGGGCACGAAGGCAAACGGGGGTGCTCGATGCGAGCAGGTGGGCCGAGCTCTGGGTCACCGGCTCAGGAATGGGGGAGGTCAGGCTCACCTGATCCGGCCCAAGCTTGGGACGGGGGAGATCGGGCTCACCGGATCTCGGCCGAGCTCGGGAAGGGGGGAGGTCGGGCTCACCCGCGGGGGCGGCGCTTGATCTGGGTTGGGCGGCGGCTGGATCTGGGCTGCGTGGCCAGCAGTGAGGGGGGCTCGGCGGTGATGGGGAGGGAGCTGGCGGCTAGCGATGGGGCAGGCGACGCGTCCCGGGGAGAGAGAGAGAGGAGGAGGGTAGGGAGCGGCGGCAGGGGGCGCTGGCAGCAGGGTCGCCCAGCATGCCTCGGGAGAGAGAGGAGGAGGATGGTAGGGAGCAGCGGCGGCGCTAGCGGCGGTGAGGGGGGGAGCTGGCAACGGGTTCGTGAGAGAGGAGGGCAAAGATTGGAGCAGGGTGAGGGATTGGAGGAGGTGGAGGGCACGTGGTGGCAGGTACACGTAATTTTACCCCAAGTCTGAAGGTAATTTCAAAATTTCGAGAGTTATAGGCTCGGGGAGTTGCTCAGGCGTAGCTTCTCCCCACCAATAGGATTTTGAAGAGTTTTTTCTCACAGCATTTTCTTCTTTTTAACTTCGGGCTTCTTGCGACTATAAGTTGGGCAAGAAGCCAAAAGAAAAGGGTCTTAACTGCCGTTTGATTTGATCATTTAAATTCAAAATAATTCGAATATTTTTGACCGGTATCATCATCAACCGGAGAGGGTCGGTAACCAAAACCTTGCATCAGTCTATATAATAAAAGCTGTATTCTAACGGCGGTTAGTCACCCACCATGCGAGGCCCACCGCACGACGGATCCGGCAGGTGACGTCGGCGGCCTCGTGCCCCGTGCGGCCTGAGCCATCTGACAAATATCCTATTCGACGAGTGCGATCGATGCAGGTCCATTTGCCCCGCGCGGCAGGGCAGGGCATGGCATGACAGCGCGATTAGGGCTGGATCAGCAGGCAAAAGCATGCATCCCCTCCTCAGTTTAAAAGCGAAGATCTCGTCGCGGCGGTCTCTCCTCTTTGCCTCGATCTGCCGCTGCTGCGCTTAAACAAAGCCGTCCCAGGAAGCTGCGAGGAAGCTGCCCGTCTCGTGCGCCAACGGACCAACGGACCAACCACCGTCCGGGACAGCAAACTGTGGCGCGGATCCAGGCGCGGAGGCGGGCGCGGGGCCGTCGTGGACTCGTGGTGGTGGTGGTTGGTTGGCAGCAAGAGCAGTTCGCAGCCCTCGGGTACCGGCTCGTGTCGGTGGGACGGGGCGCCGTTCCGCCCTCGCCAGCCTGGCCTCGCCTCGGGTGCCGCGCGCGGCCACGTCTTGGTCTGACCGCACCAGCCGATGACTTCACTCATCACTCCACCCACCCCTCCCCCCTTCTTCTCCCTCCCAGGGCCCCACACGCCGGTCTCACAGCAAGGACTCGCATGTTACCGTACGCCGTACGAACTCTGGTGACACTGCCACTGGCCCGCGATATTTTTTGCAGATGCCATCCCACGCTCGCATCGCTAGCCCGTCCGTCGCGCTCGTCGCTTTCAGTTATTGCGATGCGGCAGGTGGGTGAGAGAACCCGGTGGCGTTCATTTCAAAGACGAGAGGAACTGCCGCGGTGTCGCGTCTCCCGGGCTTCAGCGAAACACGGCGGTGCGAGGACCGCGCGGTGGAGGAGTACGTGGCGCGGCCACGGCGCATCCACGGTTCCGCGCACAGCTGTTGCTGCCTGCATGACCCTGCGCCTGCGCGACTCACGAGCCATAACTGCTTCCCACGAAACCGCGCCGCATTTAAAAGCCGTGCGCTCCAGCCTGGCCGTGGACCGGCCCACTGCACCCTAACTCCCTCGTGGGCCCGGGCCCGGGCCCGCCCGTCATGGGCGCCGGAACGGGCCGCGCAGGGTGTGGTGGGCTGGAGAGGGACAGGTCGATGCGGATGCGGGGAAGGGAGTACGTACCCGGGCGGGTACGCGCCGTACGGTGGCGAGGCGGGGGCGCGGGGCGCGGGCCTCGCGCTTGGACGGTTGCGATTAACGGCTCGGGCTCGGGATGGACGGATCGTTCGTTCGTTCGTTCCGTCCGACCGGGCGGATGGATGGATAAGAACGCACAGGCGCACAGCTGTATCGGCGGTCGGGTTCACCTCCCGTGGTCATGCGGTCTCCTCGCCGCGCACGCACCTCGTGTCGGTTTGTTAGGCACGCACGGTGCTACGTTGCTTTCCCGTGGTTGTTTCGAGTCCACTCCAACATTATCCCTTCCTCGTCGCGTTTATCCAAGGCCCCAGAGCAGCCGCAAAACGACGAAATACGAACAGACTTCTGGAGGAGGACTGGGAGTAGTAACTGATGAACAAACTTGGAGCAGACGCCGTTAGGTTGCCAAAATTCACAGGATCTGAGGTTTCGCTTTCACCCACGACTCCACGAGGATTTGAGGTACAGTACTACTACAAGTCCGTTGGCCGTTTCCCCCACCCTGGCCTGCTGGCCACCCCTCAACGGCACCTGCCGACCTGCCGTTTCCCACTTCCCCACGTCCGAAAGCAGAGGACACGGTTCAAATTTCGAATCCACCGAGGCAAACCACCCCTTTCCTCAGAGTCCAAACCACCCAGTCTAACCGAGTAACCCCCTCTGACTTCCTGGTCCTTCCACGACTAGGCCCCACATGGCATGCAGATGAAGAAAACGACAAGCGCGCCCGGTTGGAGGTTGTGCCGTGGCTCGCGAACCGTGCAGCCGGTGCGAGCTGTCTCGCCGGTTCAGGTCACCGGTCGCGTTGCCGTTATAAATACCCTTCTCTCCCATTCTTCCCCCATCACTATTTCTCCAACCCCCCATCGCCACCTCCACTCGCAAACTAATCAGTTGGCTAAGCAATCGCCGTCGTCGTAGTAGTCTTCGTGTGACGCCGGATATGGGAGTGGAGGCGGAGTGCGACAGGATCAGGGGCCCCTGGAGCCCCGAGGAGGACGACGCGCTGCGGCGGCTGGTGGAGCGGCACGGGGCGCGGAACTGGACGGCGATCGGGCGCGAGATCCCGGGAAGGTCCGGGAAGTCGTGCCGGCTGCGGTGGTGCAACCAGCTCTCGCCGCAGGTCGAGCGGCGGCCGTTCACGGCGGAGGAGGACGCCACCATCGTCAGGGCCCACGCGCGGCTCGGCAACCGGTGGGCCGCCATCGCGCGGCTCCTGCAGGGGCGCACCGACAACGCCGTCAAGAACCACTGGAACTGCTCCCTCAAGCGGAAGCTCGCCGTCGTCGCCACCGCCGGCGCAGGTGGATGCGCTGACGGCGCCGAGTTCGAGCGGCCCTCCAAGCGCGTGAGCCCCTCGCTGGAGAGCCCGTCGGGCTCGGGCTCGGGGTCTGGGTCGGACCGCAGCGATCTCAGCCACGGCGGCGGCTGCGGTCAGATTTACCGCCCGGTGGCGCGGACCGGTGGGTTCGAGCCGGCGGACTGCGCCATCAGCCGGCGGCACGAGGAGGACCCCCTCACCTCGCTCTCCCTCTCCCTCCCCGGCATGGACCAGGGGTTCCACCACGACAGCTCCCACAGCCACTTCCAGGAACTGCCGTCCTCGCCCTCACCACCCCCTGCTCCGCTGGCCGCCACACCGTCGTACCCGTTCAGCCCTGAGTTCATGGCTGCGATGCAGGAGGTGATCCGCGCCGAAGTGCATAACTACATGGCGAGCGCTGGGGTCCGCGCCGGGTGCGGCGCCGCCGGCGGGGCCGACCTGTTCATGCCGCAGGTCATTGAGGGCGTGATGCGGGCGGCCGCCGAGCGCGTGGGCGGAGTCGGGATGACGCAGTAATTAAGAGAGGGAGTGAAAGACAAGCAATGCTTGTGGGTTAATTAATCTTAGGACAATCGCGATCTGTTCTTAGCATTTTCCTTCGTTCGTTAGGATCTGAACGTTCGGTTCCAATTTTTTTTAAAAAAATTCCCAACTGCTGTAAAACTAAAACAGCAGTCGAGAACGGGGGTAAAATTACAAAAGGAAAAAACGGGAGCGAAGGGAAAAAGAGAGAACTGGGCAAGCTGAGCAAAGGCTTTGCTTCTTGTGTACAGGACTGAAGAAATCGAAGGAAAGAGGTGGTGAATTGTGCAAATCAGATTTCACATTCTTTGTTACCGCGAACCAGATCTGTCCGATTGTTCTGAACGAGAAACTGCCGTTTCAGTAGTTAACCACATCAGCATATGGACAGGCATTGAAAAGGAGTGATGCAATACAATGGAAATCTGTCTCCTCTAAACAGAGGAGCAAGTGAATTATGCGCAAGTTGAGCAGATGAAGCAGTGCTATTTGCATACAGATCGACCGAACCTTCTAGTTTTATTATGTGATCTTAGATTGATTGACCCATATGCGTTAGTGAAGATATCTCGTTGTTTGCGTTGTCGACTTGTCCTGTGACACGGTCTCGGATGGGATCCCTCTTTTCCTCGTCCTAATCTGGCACCCGCACAGTACGTTTTTGCAGGGCCATTTCTTTGTTGGGCTGGACTTGGCAGATCTTTGGAGAAGATGATCTTTGGTAGGATAGGAAACGGGCAACCCTACTTTATCACAAGGGCCAAAGCCCAATTAATAAGGATGGTTCTGTTCATTGTCATTGAGTGACCGAACTTTCATTGGGTGGTTCGAAATAAAAATGAAAACGAACCAACTCTCCTCCGTTCCTCTTCCGTTAGGTAGGTCACTTTGATGGTGCTGTCGGGATGGAGTGGCTAACTTCATTTTAGTCCCTCCGTTCCAAAATATAAGTCACACACGCATCTTAAGATTTACAATTAGGTCTATAATATGTTAGTTGTATGATACAAAAATGATATCATTGGAAAGTACTTTTAAAAACGAATTTAACAATATCACTTTTGTATCACATAATCAAAATATTATAAGTCTAATAGTAAATCTTGGAATGCGTGCACGAGTTATATTTTAGAACGGAGGGAGTAGCTACAAGTTGGGATGAGCTAGGAGGGCCATGTTCTTCTAGGAGTGGTCACTAGCCCACCGTTAACGCCCAACTTCTGCTAGTCGCAAGGAGAGCCAGATATCACCTTTACTTGCATGTCGCCACCGCCGTGGCCAAAGCAACAAATAGGAATTGGATTTGAAATTTTGTGTCATGTCAATGGTTGTCATTTACTTCTAAAAAATTATTTTCAGAGGGGATTTTTCCAAGATTTCTAGCACTGAAAGTCCGGGAGTACAGGATACGTTCTCCGTTACACAGACCTGCCACCTGTGCGCTGTGGCGTTAGAGAAAAGTCGAGGCAGTAGCCTGAATCAGTCGTCCCCATTCTGTAGAGTGAGCATACGCAGCCACAACTTCTTCCCGGCCCGAAATGGGTGGACTGGCGCCGTGCCATGATGCAATGGAGTTGCCGTTCGCCACCAGGTTCGACAGCGATGTCGCAGCCCACCCGTTTCCTCTGTCCTGTCCCGTCCCGTCCCCAGCCGGTCAAGGAAAACACCGCGCGGCGCCCACGAGCGGCGGCGACGCCGCCACCGCACGCCACGTTCCGGGCGCGGCCCAACGCCGGAGAAGACGGCACGTAGTAAGCAAAAGGCTCAGGGAAGCTCGAAGGCGTGCAGACGGACGTCAATGGCCTCCTTCGCGAGATGAGTGACCTGGAGAGCTTGAAAAGAATCGCCCATGAAAATCTTTCTATTGCGCTCCTTCTAAAGGCTCCACATGATGTTGGTAGCGATGTCGTTGAAGGCTCGACAACGAGTGCGTGGGGTCGACGCCGAGGCGGCCGACCACCATGAAAAGACTCCATCAAAACCTGTGGGATCAGTGGTCTGGGGCACGTCAAAATTGTACCATGTGAGGACCAAGTCCTAAACTGAGTGGGCAAAGGTGGCAAGTCAAGCACATATGTGAACTAGTCTGAGGTGAGTTGTGGTATAGGTGACAGGTAGGATATGGTACAGCCATCCACGTAGGGCCAAGTTATTGGCGATAAGCAGCTTGTCTTGTATGAGGGTCCATGCAAAAAAAAATCATTTTGTCGTTGGTGTCGGCCTTCCAGATTAAATTGGAGTTAGACGGAGTGGAGGAGCTGACAAATTACACGAGGTACGCCGTCTTTGCGGAGTAATGGCCATGAGTGGTTCAACACCAAGAGATGTTGTCCGGTGTGTCGGGGGACAAAACGACCCCTTGGACGTGTGTCCACAAGTTGATAAAACTATGAAGAAGCTCAATGGTTGTGATTTTGGCCTTGACGGAGCGGATCCAGTTGTGGTTATTGAGCTCGACTACGACCAACTTGTTTTTTTTTCTTGCAATAGAGAACAGATCTGGAGCAAAGTGCTTGGGGGCTAGATTGTTGAGCCACCTATCATGCCTAAAGCTGGCCAAGTGGCCATTTCCCAAGTGAATCTGAGTATAGACGCTGAACAACTGCCGATCGATGGCATCACAAAGGGTAGGGGTGCACACCCAAGGCTTGTCGGGGAAAGTCCAACGTTGCCAAAGCCACCGTAAGCGAAGTGCTCTGCTGGATTTTTCGAGGTCAAGAACACCGAGGCCCCCCAGTTTATCCGGTCTGCAAACATGGGACCAGTTGACAAGGTAGTGGCCATAGTTTGCGTCTTCTTTGCCTTTCTGTAGAAAGGAGCATTATATCTTATCCATTTTTTGGCCCACTTTTCAAGAGGGAATATGGTGAGATGGTAGGTCAGCAAGGAGGATAAGACCGATTTAACAAGAATGAGGTGACCCGCAATCGATAGAAGCTTTCTCTTTCAAAAAGTCAGGCGAGCACTCATTTTGTCAATAATAGGTTGGGCTGAAGCCATTTTAGCTTTCTAAGGTGAAAGGTTAGTCCAAGATAACAGCATGCGAAGCCCTTAACTTGCCAGGAAATTGCTGGAGGATGGGATCCAAGTCTATGTGCTCGCAACAGATGTGATGCATAGTGGTTTTTTGGAACTTGGTGATCAGAAAAAATGTTTGACTATCTAAAATTCTAAAACTACTTATATTTATAACCGGAGAGAGTAACATCCATAGCGCTACAAATGAGATGTGTACACAATAAATGCATATTTATATGTACATGGCATATGCATATGGCCTCCTTGCTTATTTCCATTTTTCCAAACAACAATTAACCTCCGTAACTATGGGTGAGTAGTACACAATATATGTATGTTTGTTTGACAGCTGTATCGAACGTATGCGTATCTAGAATACAATAAAAAGCCTCCAAAAATTGTAAAAAGTTCACAATTGTGAAGTTATTTTTTTCCAAAAATTAAGCACACATGTCCATTATAAAAGCCATGTCAAACCACTTAGCTCTTCACAGGGCAGGCACTACGTCAGTCTCTCTTAGCTTAACATCGCAGCAGTAGAGACTAGCTCTTCCCCGACAACTAACCTAGGCACCTAGGATGAGGCCATTCTACATGGCGCTACTCGCCCTCGCCCTTGTGGTGTACTGCTCAGGCATATATACTTACATTGGCACATGTACTTTATTAGTTTTGAGTAACAAAGTTTCGGTATATCCTCACGTGCCTTTGTTTTGTTATAGTTGTGGCGACAAAGGTGGTGATGGCAAAGGGTGGTGCCTCGTTTGTCCCCAAGGACTGCAAAACGCTCCCGACCATACCTGGCATATGTGACCCAGAGTCGTGCTCCAACGCCTGTAAAGACGAGCTCGGCCACGGCATCTCCGTAGGCGAGTGTGTTCCCGAGGGATGCAAGTGCACCTACTGTTTTCCACCTCTACGAAGTTGAACGATGCTGCTTCTTCCTAAGTAATAGTGACAATGTTTTGGTCGATCTAGATGCATGACCACTGTTACTGAAGAACAACGAGATGAATGAATAAATGGCGAAACAATATAGGTTTTAATCCTATTTTTGCGTGCGTGTGCGCTCTCTCAATCTCGAAGTCTCGGAGCCACTCCTCCTCTTCCTCTTACCGCCCACCCTCTTCATGGATCATATCAGGCAGCCTTGCTGGCCTGTAAGGTGAGGGGGAGGGGTCTCCACTGCCCCTCGTTCTATATCACCTACCACATGCAATAGAGTTTTCGGAATAGAAGTTCTCTGTGTGTGGAGCAGTATGCATGTTACTTTCTGTTAAAATTGTAGTTATTTTCGTAAGACTTGCTAATGTGTAATTTTAAATAAGTGCGCTTTATAAAAATTTTAGACAATAAAAAATTAGCAGAACCTAAAATCCTCTTTTCTCCACTACTATTAAAAGGACGAGTTTTCTTTTTGCTACAGTCACCCCGTTTTGTGTACACAGGACATCTCTGACCGTCCGATCAAAGCCATCCAACGGACCAAATGCGCGCGATGTTTCGCTCCCGGCCTTTCCGCTCTCATCGGTCTGATCCGTCGAACGCCCTCCCGATTGCTCTCTCCCTCCCCACCTTCCTCACCTCTCTCTCTCCCGCACCGGGCGCCCCGAGCACATTCGCATCCTCGGCTTCCCTAAGCTCCGCCGCCATCGACGTTCTCGACCTCCCCGAGCTCCGCCACCGTCGTCCCCGTCCTCTTCGAGATCCGCTGCCGCCGCCATCCACCGTCGTCAGATCCATCCTCGCAACCCCCGCCGATGCCATCTCTGGCTTCCCCGAGCCTCGCCGCCGCCGGATCCGACAAGGCTCGGCCCAGTCCCCACCGCCACCCCGAGCATCGCCGTCGACGGATCCGCCCGATCCCTCTCGGTCAGCGCCTCCAACGGAGTTTCGCCCCCGCCTTTTCCGCTCGCTCCGTCGCCCGATCCACGCCGGCCGTTTCCTTGCCTCCACGCGCGCCTCCCGACCCGCTGCGCGTCCCGTACGCCAGCCCCGCCCGCCTCCACCGCCCCGCAAGCCTCCGCCTCCCCTACGTGCGGCCCGCAAGCCTCCGCCGCCCCGCGGCCCGTGCTCCGCCCGCCTCAGCCGCCCGGAGTTCCGACAATCCGCCCCACGCCGCCTGCCCCCTGTGCCCCGTCGCCGCCTGCGCCTGTGCTCCGCCGCCCAGCGTCCCGCAGTCCCCCGGCCGCACGCCCCCTCCGCCAGGCGGCCCCCGCCTCCGCCGCCGCACTCCCGTCTTCCCCTGCCCGGTGTACCAAGATTCGGATCCTTGGTCTGTTTCTGCCCCCCCTGAATCCGCTGCCTGCAGCTGCGAGATTGGCCGTGCGCCGGATCAGGCGGTTCTTGGAATGGTGCAGATCCGAGGAACGCACTCCGGTTCTAGAGCTCTCTTCATCTTGCCGTGTTCTTTTTCTTTCTCGTGGTCGTGTTATCGGTTTCTTCGTGCTTGTTCGTAGGGTGATCCGTGTCTCTGTTTCTTATCTGGATCTCTTAGGACGAAACTGTATCTGAGGAATCCACAGGAGCGGGGCAGGCAAGTTGGACACGGGAAAATTGATCAAGCGGGAGGAGAGATTGAGTTTGATGCTTCTTCAAACCTGCTGAGGATCACCGCGAGATAAAGCCTTTTGATTCGGGCGAGCAGCTCTCGAAATGGTGAGGATCCAATGAGCTCAATTATTTAGATTCAGTGCTTTCGATTCGTATCTGCTGTCCACCTTCCGGTTGGCTGTTTGCTTTAAGAATGCGCAAAGCTCGTCAAAAAAGGGGGAATGTGATGTGCCGAATGCTTTTCGTGGTTGGGAGCATTAATGCTACGTATGCTTGTTTTGGTTCTTGTTAGGTACTTGTTCTATATCATGCTTATTTCAGATATTGCAGATATTTCCATAGCAATTTTGATGAAGCAACCTAGATTCGTATCTTTTTGCAGCTCTTGAGTGTATTAGAAGAATAGCACTATTCATAAGTTCATAAGTTCTCATAAGAATAGCACGATTCATAAGTTCTCATACCATGTCAATAAATAGAAATGCTTAGGTACCTGATGGAATCAGAGGATCAGACTGCATTCCGTATTTTTGCCTATTTGAAAAGTCATACAAGTAGAGAAATATGTCCTGTTCATGCATATATTTAAATATTTTTCCAAAAGACCTAGACAGACCACTATCTGCAGCAGTAACTAATTTCACACTTTCTATAATGGTAACAGTTGCGCTTTGAGCTAATTTCGGATAAGAAGGATTGATCAGACCCCAACTTTATACTGCTTCATATTATTTGCCGTATTATGTGCAGTGTGTTGAACTTGATACTACTTGTGGAGTTTGATAAGGTTAGTCACTGCCTACCTACCTCGGACATGTCGTCTACAAGGCGACTTGGGGTTGCTCTCCGTTTGAAGACGTCACCAACACAAGCAGCTAAGGTAATGTTTATCAACTTGATTACGGTAGGAGACTACACGGATTTCTTTTGCTCTGTGCACCATGCAAGGAACTGTGGGTTCATCTTCCGTGGACCGCAGACTCCAGTTAATCCAAATTGGTAATGTATTTCCTTTGACTATTTCTTGTTGTCGACAACTCTACATTATGATCAAGTATTTCAATCAATTAATCTTAGGTATAGATTGCACGTGAACTGTGTTTTTGAATTATATGTGCAATTAACTTATTTGTAATTGTAAAACAAAGTGGGTGCAGTCTGATTCCATTAGATCTAATATGGAGCCTGGCTACTATGAAGATTCTTGCTATGATCATATTGTTTCTATTTTGGGTGATAAGACCTAGACCTAAGCATATATAGCATGGTTGTTACTTGTTACTACTGCTCAATCTTCATGGGTTACAGATTGATAAAATTCGTGACGTTTTGCTGCATGTTGTTCAGTTATTGCTTACCACGCTTCTGTTTTAATACTACGTAGGTGTTCTTAACCACTAAGCTGCAATATTTCATTTTGTTCACTCAGGTTTCATCTTCCAATTGGTTATCATGGACGGGCATCATCTGTAATCGTATCTGGAACAGACATTATTTGACCCAGGTACTCATCCCAAGAAATTTAAACGGCTGATCAAATGTTTAATTGAGAGGACTTTTATGGTACATTTTACTACTACCAGGGGTGAGTAGTATAAGTCATATCTGGCTGTTGATTTACCTGGGTATTATAGACTTTTCTCATCTGGATCTAATATTTGGTGAGAATGGACGGTCCATAATCAATTGAGGGTACCCTAAAAGAGCTCTTAATTGAATGTCCTATTTTGATCACCGCGCACAACCCAAAAATCATAATTCACCCTATATATGTGTGCAGTACAAATACACTCTTTGTTTCTGTTCCATGGCACAAATACACTCTTTGTTTCTGTTCCATGGTCACTTGATATGTTGATAATATTCTATTTCTCTGTTTTTTCAGAGGACAAGGCCATCCAACAGGAAACTCCCAACCTTATTTCGGTCCTTCTCAGAAGCTTGATTTTGAACTTGAGATGGTTAGCTTCCTACAAACCTCTCAAATTGTAGTATTCGATATTCGTGTACCTATTATTGACATAACTGACATATCTTTGCTAATTAAGCAATTAAGTGGTTTCCATTCATATGGAAGTATACTTTTTATAACTATATTTGTAGATAATTGTTCATTTTAAATTGATCATTTTTCCGTGATTCACTATGTCATAACACTTGTTGCTTTCAGGCTGCCATTGTTGGGCCTGGGAATGAATTGGGCAAACCTATCGATATTAATGATGCTGAGGATCATATATTTGGCTTAGTGGTAATGAATGATTGGAGTGGTAAGTATCATTTTTATTTTTATTTCTTTTAGATTAGTTGCATACTCGGCTCTACTGACTTGTAAAAACATTGCAGCCAGAGATATCCAAGCCTGGGAGACTATTCCTCTTGGACCTTTCCTTGGGAAAAGCTTCAGTAAGACACCTGATACTATTAATGGAGTGTATTTTTGCATAAGCTTTAAATCATCTTTTGTAGCAGATTTGATGTCCTGCACGTATCTTGGTTTTTTTGGACACATATTCATAATGAATTTAAGGATGCTTCTGTAGTTTTCAAATTTGAGTTTTTACTTCTACCATGGCTTGTAAATATACAGAGTGAAATCTACTATAATTTATGCAATGCATTGTGAATAAGTATACCGTTTTCCTATATGACAGGTTTCCTTTACATTCTGTAAAATTTTAATTTCTCTAGGTACATCAATATCACCTTAGATTGTGACCCATTCGAGAGCCTGAGAAGGGAGGCTCAGGAAAACCATGCCCAAATGGGTGGCGTATCTCTATACAAGATGGATGGAAACAAGCTAGATGATCTTGTCTGCGTGAGGCACGAGCCTGTATCTGGTTAAGATAGTGGGACACCTGATTTTCCCTGGAGATAGCATTTTGATCATTGTAGGATCAGTTTCATGATGGTCTCGGAAGGATTCTATGCAAGAAGACCCAGAATGCCTGTTAAATATGCAGATTTTGGCGTACCGACGTGTAAGATTACAAGAGGCATCAGGTCCAGAGCAATGTTATAGGTTCATCATCTTCACATAAAAAAATGTCCATTTATTGGTTGCTTAGCTTGTTCTAGGGACAGTAGCTGAATCAGTCAGGAAGGTGTTGTGTGGAACACTGTATTAGATGTTTTCACTTCTGACATAGCTGCAATTAGATGTTGGTCTCATGTGCAGAAGGAACCAGCCATCTCTCAGTTCTGAAGTGCAGTTTTATTGTTCAGCTCTTTAACTCCGAATTGCAGTTTTTGCTTTTGACAAATATTTTCTTCATTTCAGTGTACGATATGAGTTCCATACTTACATTGCATCAGCACATCAGCATAGAATGTAGAAAACGTACTCTTGAAGGACGCATGCAACAGTTACCATTTCCTAGCTACTTGGCTGTTGCTTAATTCGTTGGTTAATCGTACTCTTTCGGCCGGACAAGTCTGTTTGCTTCGTTTCATGTTGGTAAGCATCAAGTTCAGTTGGTGCATTAACACATGGCATCACCAATAACACATTGGATGGTGAGTTCATGTTGGGTCTGCAATATATGAAAATTTACATGGCCGTATGGATACTCACATGCGATGAGCTTCATATGTTGAGAGATACCCAAGTTCACTACATGGACCTAACATTTTGCGTAAGTTATTACGATCATATAGTCACTCTTTGCATCATATTTTCTATATTCTTTCTATCTTCTTAGATGGTGTCCGACTTCGCACGAGACCCGAGGCGTCGTGGAAGGCTTGATGTTCAACAGTTGGCACAATTGTTTAATAGCTGGCCTAGAATGGACTACAATATCTCTAAGTGCAAGCTGGTAAGATTGGTTCCTTCATCTGTTGGTGTCGTGATTTACGTATTCCTAACACCTACCGTATGCAGATTTTATTGCCATATGCTTTTCTCGGGCAGTACATGTTGTTCGTCTTAGACCAGGATGCGAGAACTATCTCTATATTGGACTCGATTCTTATACCAGCTCGGTTTAAAGACACTCCAGTCACGAGGTATATATTTAAAATTCAAAAAATTGCCTTTAACCTTAAGCTTGCCTTTGAAGTAGCAAACCCTGAGTGGAATGACGATATGTATATATGGTGTCGCAAATTGTCGGTTGGTGCTCCGACAAACCCAAACGGGTAACTTGGTTTGAACCGCATTACAACTTTATTTTATTTATCTAACATACAAGGTAACAATTCATATATGTACAGTGCCTTGTCCGGTTATTTCGTTTTTAATTTCATGCGCTCGTGGAATGGTGAAGCACTAGAACCACCGGTTTGCAAGGTGAGCATTCTTGTGTGCACATCTCTACACTCTTTGTACCTAAACACTTCATGACCGTGACATACAATGCACATGCAAGATGGTTACGAATTGAGGAAGCAGTTTTTGATACATTTATTGAAGTACAATGGGAACGAATCTAAAGACAACATCCCTCACGTGGAACGAGATTTTCTTAAGCGACTAAGGAAATAGATGCTCTAGAAAGAGATAATTAGCTGTGACTTATCTCTTAATAGCTGTTTTTGGGTTCAAATAAATGTTAACTTGTAATATTAAGCAATATTACTATACTCTTTTGTACTTATGCAAATTTCACATGCATTGGTTGAGACGTGTGTTGCAATTTAAAATTTGGAAGTTAATGCAGGGAATATTGGTGCAACTGAAATTTGTAAAGTTTATCCTATAGGTATGTTCTAGAGGGTTCATGGAAGAAGCAAGTATTCAAGCTAATTAAAATGCTTCTCAATATGATTTGACTATGTCAGAAATAGCATCTCTGTTTCAGAAATCAGAAAAGGAGTAAAAATATGTGATCTATTTAGAAAAGGAGTAAAGATCTTCTGGGTTAGCCGCTGAACTCAGACTTCTGGGTTCCGTATGTATTCTTGCCATTTTTCTCATAATAGCAGGTGCGCTCAAATTTGGCAAATGTCTTGTGAACAAACTCATTAGAGTTTCATAGTCAATTTCACAATGCAGGTAGTCACAGTTGAGCATACAACACTTGCGTAATCTCTACATTTGACAATTAAGAATACAAAACGGATTTTACAATGCTGAGAAACCTTAAACCAGAAGCAAATAGCCATTCCTTCATCTCAAGATAATTTGTCCTATATGTATTGTCCAGACATATTCAACTTTTTCTAAATATTTTATGAATGTTTTTACTAGCTAAATTTGAAGCTCATACAAACTATTGTGAACAAATTAGCATATTTTGCTCCTTAAATACCTATCAAGGCTTGCATGCACAGTTTAAAGGCTGAAGCATATACCTTAGAGCACCAATCATCTGGATATTTGTTCGGGTTAATTAGGACTTTCCAGTTCTATTTTTCAGCAATTGGATACCTTCAAAGTTGCCTTGGCTAATAGATCATCTGACAAACATGGAGCAAGCGATTGTGAAAAATAGTGACATATTAGCCATTATAAATAAATATCATCAAACAATCGTTTGCAACCAATGAAAATCAAAAGAACTATAAAATGCATTCAAGCGTGAGTACTTACCAATGCAAGAAACATACTTTTTTCTGACGCTTGCTTGACTGAAGCTCAGCTGAGACACAAGTGCAATATAATATAATCATGATCTTCTGTGATTAGGTTGCCAAATCTATGAAGTACATCACCTAATATATCAAGACATTCGCATTCCATTTCAGCACTTTTTCCCTGGCAACAAAAGAAGAGGTATATCAACACATTCACATTTATCTTGCGTAATCTCTACATCTGACAAATAAGAATCCAAATTGGATTTTATAATGCTCAGACCTTAAACCAGAAGCAAATAGCCATTCCTTAGGTGCAGAGGAGCAAATGTAAAAGAGATGGTGGTAACTGTAAAACCAATTGAACTACGTCACGGATCATCCTGGTCTAAATTCGCACTTGGAATAATATGCATGCACTTGGAATAATACGCAAGGCAGGGTCACCACCTGGTTGACGTGATCCCACCACCGGAACTCCACCTCGAATCGGTTGCGCAACATGTTGCAGAGAAGCGTCGGGTAAAATAGCACCCTGGCGCCGGCGCCAACGAGCACGCGCTTCGTCCTCAACTGTATGACCTCGCCGCCAGCCCTGGCCTCCTACTCCTCCTCCTCTACCAGCATCCAGTCACCTTCCCTAGCTTGTGAATCCTCATGCCCGTCCCTCCTTTCCTCCTCTGCCCCCAACAGCACGAGGCCCCAACCCTATACGCCGAGACACCTCTAGGCTCCAGCTCCCCTCCTACCCTTCCAAAACCAGCAGATCTGAGGAGGCGTGGAAGGGAAAAATCCGTGGATCGAGAGGGGTGGTGCGATGGTGGCTTTGCCTTTGCTCGGGGCCTGGGGCAAGGGAGATGCGAGAGAAAGGTACCTGCAGGTCACGGCGAGGAGGGCGATGGGGCAGCGGGGGTTGCCGGCGGTGGAGATCCCGGCGAGGCGCGTGGTGGCGGCGAGGAGACGCCGGAGCGCGGCGGCAGGGTGAGGCTCGACCTCCATTGATGCAGTACCCGCGGACCACCGCTACGGACGGGTAGGAGAGGCCGGTGGCGTTGTCGCCGGCGAGGGAGCCCATGGCGGCGGCGGCTCATGGGAGGACAGAGGGGGACGCGGCGGTGAGGCCGGTGAGGCGGTGATGTCTTCGGTCAAGAGAGAGTGAGAGGAATGGGGAAAGTGGTAAAGAGAGAGAGTGAGAGGAATGAGGAAATCAGATGAGAAGAGAGAGAGTAGAGAAATAGAAAATGAGTTATATTTTGGAGAATTAGATATGCCATATTTGCTTAGTTGATCAAAGTAAATTATGTTTGCATAATAAAACATGAAGACTACATTGAATATTTCATAGTTTTATAAAAAAAATTGATTTTGATGTAATTGAACCACAGTTATAATTCTAATGAAATTACACTGTGGTCAATATAATTTATAATTATTTATTGTTACAATTAGTTGAGACGTGTGCTTAACTAAAGAACATTATATGTTTTTTTGGATGTTATGTGAAAAGGACTCAAGCAAGTTTGAAAAATATTGTTATCTACTCTGGTCGGACTGAAATTATAGGGACAATTGAGAAGACGTCGCATTACGTAAGCTTTATCTCAACAGTGCCTACAAATATTTAGCTGAGTATTATTTTCAAACAAAATAAAATCCATGAGAAGATAATTCCAAAATTTGGTGAGATTATATTAGAGTAGTTATAACTTCAAAATTTAGAAAGGGGTTCATATTTGGTAGGTATATATTAGACAATGCGACCGTATTGCGTGTGCTTGGTTACTATGATTACTGTTGTTTTTAAAATTTTATTGATAATTATAGTATGAGCATTATATAATGTTTTTTATAGTCGTAATTTGCATTAGTCCAGACGTGCGTTACACGTGCACGTTTACTAGTCCGTTAAAAACAACAGGTTTCGGTAGCCGCCGCGCGTCCGCGCTCTTGGGCGTACTACAAGCTGGGTCAAAACTCAAAAGCACGTGAGGATTTGAACGTGCTGCTGGTCGTGCCGGATCGTCGCCCTACCTACTGAGTACTGACTTCGTTGGTTCCAATCACTATCAACATAACAGTTTTCCGCACACCTGAAGTATTATATAGTATTTTCGGAGTGTGTTTCGTTCCTATACGTCAACATGCGAGCTAGCACACAAGTTTTTATCAAAGTTATCTAAACTTAGGTGAGCAAAATTTGTGCCACACTTTAATAAGACTAACATGTTGCAAAATTAGTCTCATAACAACAACACTGCAGATTAATCTCTATGACTTTACATTGTCATAACCGAGGTTGTATAATATAAGATCAATGAAGTAAATATGTAAGAAAAAAATAAATATACATCAATGTTTCTTGACGAGTTTCAGCTGAAGCCTAATATGTGGGAGCTCTTTTACGAGCGCTCTGCCTCATCTATTAAAGTATATCATCATCGTTGATTTCTCTCAGTTGACGGTTTGACCTCTCCTATCGTACTGACTCGGATTGGTCCGAGTCTCCTTCTAGGTTACATGTAGCAGCGCCAAATTTTTATAGGAACCCGGATTACAACGTGTTCAACTTAAACACTATTTAATCCTTTCCGCAAGTTACACCGTAATTCTAGTTCTAATCTATTTGTACGTATATTCGGCACAATTTCAACATAAGAGAATCTTGCCACACGTTTTCAATCTATGATATATGTGACCTAACTATTAGAAACATCATCTTATCAAATCTATGGCTAGAATCAAATATCCACCTTACTTGATTAAACTTGTCTAACCGGAAATATGTCAATATGTGGCAAAGTTTAACTAGGAATCGAACAGCCACGTAGTTTCGTCAACTTGTATGTCTAAAATGTAGTATAAGAGTACTTACAGATTGCACCTGCCGAAACCAGGCACATACAACCATCCAACCCATTTTTACTAGCTACGACGTACTGCTTTCTCACATGGAAAGCCTTGCAAAAAGAACAAAAGAAACAAGCATACATGATTAAAACTATATACGGTCATTCCTATATATATTCCACTATGTAGCCTACGTCGATATCCCGGGCTTTTTACGGGAGTCCGGGCATCGGGGCATGTCCGGCTGGCGTCTAATGCCCGGCGCCGGGGCTGGGGCCGGAGTTCTTGATCCCGGTGAGCGTGCCGACGTCGAAGAACTTGTGCCCCGGTCTGCCGGCGCTGCCGGTGTCGCCGCCGTCGTGCTTGACGGTCCCGACCACCGTCTGGATATCGCCCGCCGCCGGCGATCTCACCGTGCGCGCACCATCTTCCTCCGACAGCGCAAGCGGTCTGGCGCCACTCACTACGGCTGCTGCAGTCGCAAGAACCAGGCCGCACACAACCACGAGAAGAGTAACGACCGCCCTGAGCTTGGCAGCCATTCTCGCGAACCAGTCAAGGAATATATATGTTGCAGCTGCAGCACGTGAGTGTGTTGCGTATGTTGTCAGCGACTCAGTGTACAGTGTGCTCTGAATCTCTGATACGATGCTCAGTTTGCAGCTCAGGTGCTGGGTTCTGGGGTTTATATAGAGGGACAGGGCCCTGGCCGGCTCCTGGCAACTTCGACGGAATGGTCGGAGGCGTACAGTGGAAATCAGCAGGTGATCAGCGAGCGAGCACGAGGCGTACGTACGTCGATGCGGAAGCGTCGTGGAAGCGACACCGTGCGAGGAGGTCGCCGTGCGCGCGCTTGGAATTCTAGCGTGGAAGTTACAACCGCGAGAAATTGTTAGCGCTCCCGAAGTGGACTTTGAACTTGCTGAGGCCGACGTGACGAATTTTTTCTTCTTTTTTTTGAAAAGGAAGATTCGACGTGACGAACAGATGGTGCGTCGTTCTTGGTTGCAGCATCTGGTGACTAAACTAAGCAAGTTTGTGGCTAAATTCCTTAGATTTTGAGGTTCCATATAATCGGAATGCATCTGAAGATCGATGGCTATGAGAAAGAATTAATTGTCACGTGGAAAGGTCGGATGGATGAATGGATGGATGGATGGATGGATGCAGAGAATCTCTAGGTGGCGAAATCGACCAAAAGTTCAGGGCGAAGTCAGCGGCAAGATGGGGAACCCAGATATATAACTCAGGCAGAAGCATGATGCATGACACGTGTGTGGTGCCACCGACCGAGGCCATCTCTGACCGGTACGTTGCTGGTCTCTCCTGGCCAGTGCACTGCACCATGATTCATTGATTCACCATTTCATTCCAACTGTCTTCGACCTGGTCGGTCCTGTTAAAGACTGTCCTGCACGAATCAGAAAACGACGGCGGCAAGGTGTGTGACGTTGCGGTGATGTACAGGCTGCGTTAATGTACGTAAGTCGTACTAGTCTACTAGCTAGTGCTACCTTTTTCAGCAGTTCTGAACCAAAGCATCAGAGATGTTCAGACTTTACACATACAAAATGAATAGATATTGCAAGCTCCGAAGCAAAAATGCAATTTCACGATTAGTTAGACGTCTTGAATCAAAGCCGTTTATTCAGTTTTTAAAATTCATGTATGGATCAGACGAAGGCGGTGTTGTTCGGTGAGGCCGGAGATGACGGCAAAGATGGCAGGGCGGCTCAGGGTGGCCGGTGATGTTGGCAGCGGGCCGGGACCAAGAAGTGCATGCAAGAAGCAGCTTGGCTGCTCCGCGTCTATCTGGAAGCTCAAGGGTAACAACACGAGGCTGATGCACAAGCCCGTCGCGGAGGTCGAGGCGACATCGACGGCAGGCGAGCCGTGCAAGCGGCGGGGGACGGAGCTCATGGTGGAGGCCAGGGCGGCTCCTCGTGGCCAGATCCAACTCGGGGCTCAAGGACAATGGGGTGGTGCTGACAGAGCTCAGCGGTGGAGGAAGCATGTGCCCACGAGCAGTGATGGAAGCGGCATCGCTCCTGTGGAGAGAACGAGTGAGTGAGGAAAGGCTTGAAGTGTATATGGTACACTTGGGTTGTATAGATAGTATTACAGTGTGAAATATAGAAGTTGTAAATGCAAACTAGAGTTTAGAGTGCTCAACACAAATCTTAAAGCAAAATGAAAGATAAAGATAGACCGGAGACGTCTGACTACTCTTGGAAAAACTGCTTTGAGCTCTGAATTACCAGTTCTCAGTGGCATGTACAGTCCAGTACCTGCGCCATTCCTGGGGAAAATGACACATATATAAACTTTGCCGTGTGACTTTCCTGAATCACCAGTACTTTGACAATGACATGAAAACTTTTCTTAGGATTTGCACATGACATTGTCCATCAGATTATGGGTAAAGCTACCTAACCGGCTTTCTGGTTAACTGCACGATCGATCAGCACGCTGCGCATCCCTACCGCGATGGAACATAAGAGGCTATGAACGAAAGTATACACTTCGCCACTTGGAGAAACTTGTGTTAAAAAAATTGCACTTGGAGATGAAACACATGGGTGGCGCGAGAGGTTCCCCATGTATGTCTCCCTCCTCCAAAGGACGGGAAAAATGGTTGAAGCTCCCGTGCATGGTGCTAACCTGCACTCATGCTGTCATGCATGCAGTAAATTTAGTGTAGTAGTAGTGGAGTAGTGGACGAGTGGGGACGGTGGTATCGGTTGACACGGTACGTTTTGTTAGGTTGCCGGCCTGCTCATGGAGCTGCGCACCGTGCTACCATGCGTCGCTATCTTTTTTGTTTTTGTTTTGAGAGAACCATGCGTCGCTAGGTCGAAGCTGCGTGCACGAAAAAGTGCCGGGATGGCGTCGGATGATTCACTAGACCAATGTACTTTCTCGGCCATTCGGCCCGGTAATTGTATTGGAAGAAGGCCATGCGGGTGAAGTTTTTGAACAGTTGGGAAAAACAATACAGTTCTTCTGTGAACACTCCACGGCCTATCGGGCCTAAATATGAACAAGACCAACTCAGCCCTTAGATAACCCATGCTTCACAAAACTGCAGATGTGGACCAACTTCTTCACTCAAATAAAAACTTGAAAGGAAGTCCAGATTTCACCTGAGATTTTCTTTTCCTTTTTTTGAAAAACATCAAGTACAACACGTAAATGCACACCACCACATAGACACTCACACAGTATCCATTGAACACTGAAATTGTGGAGCTTGAAAATTGATAAAGTCACCACAAGAGCCTCGCTATCAACGAGTATGTTACCTACCACTGAAAGAATAATCTGCCTTGTAGAGACAGACATGACGTCAAACTTGCGTTTTGATCTTTAGTGTGCAAGAGGTATAGCCACCTCCACTAACCACTCAAGCAACACAATCCTCTAGCCATGTAGCCGCCCCCTTGAAAAACGGATCAATCAATACCACCGAAGACAATACTAATAAGTGAATAACCGCTAAAATACTTTTGTAGACCGCTTTCACCTTGTATGATGACGTGGCATTGTTCTAAGAGGTTTTGTCACCTTGTGTAATGAGTGGCATTGTTTTAGACGGTTTTATCACCTATTGAGGCCCACATGTCATCGAGAAATAATTCCTCCTCCTTTTTGGTTCCCTTTCCCTCTTCTTTCAAAGCACCCGATGGCTGACAACCACCACCTCCTCCTCTTCTTTTCTTTCTATCCTCATCATATCACCATGGCTGGCGGTCAGCTTCCTATCCTCCTCCTCCTTTGATATGACCTCTTCCTATCTCCTTTGCATCTCCAGTTGTCAGCTGACAACCAATTCAATAATCCAATAAAAATCAAGATTCTACTCCCTCCGTCCCAAAATATAAGGCACGCACGTATCCCAAGATTTACAATTAGGTCTATAATATATTAGTTATATGATACAAAAATGATATCATTGGAAAGTGCTTTCAAAAACGAATCCAACAATATCACTTTTATATCACATAATTAAAATATTATAAATCTAATAGTAAATCTTGGAATGCGTGCGTGCCTTATATATTTTGGGACAGAGGGAGTATATGGTTTGCAATAGGATATTATGATGGTATTGTCAGGTTTTCACCCCCATTGGCTATATCTAAGGGCAAATATGGTTTCAGTGGATTTTCTAACAATGCTAGAACTCATTTTCCCTTTTCTTTCTTCCTATATCAACCTTTTTTTTTCATTATGTGAGTAATGGAAAAGGGGAGACCCGGTTCTAAAAATAAAAATCAAGATTAGGATAGTAGACACATCACGTTAGGACGGTAGACTCAAAATTAAAGCAAGCTGCTAGATGATCCAAACCAATTATGCGATGAAATGGTAGCCGAAGAGAGCACTAACAGTAGAATAAAATAAAATATCTATACTACTATATAGTGTACCAAATTTGAACTAGACCTGACAAGCAATCTGAGCCATTGATCCCATAAATCCGACGGCTAAGATTGGAGGGATTCACGTGAACAGTACATGTGAACAGTACCGGTAAACAGTACCATCTACAGTACTCTATGAACAATACCATCTACAGAACTGTTTGCTAGTATAGTAAGGGACAAACTAAAACTTTCATGGAATAATTTAAGACTATTAGTGAAAAATTAGCCAGACATCGGAACTGCTTGTGGAGCAAACAAAAAATGCTCATGGAACAATTGAAGATCATTAGTGGCAAAATGAACAAACTAGTACCCTATATCAGTTCTAGAACACTATCGAGATATTTAATTAAGGGGTACTACCATGGACACTAGTACCATCTGACAAAAAACACACTAGTACATATATATTATCCTCTTTATCTTCATCATTTCTGTTTTATTTCATTATGTGATAAAGGTTTTCATATTTCTACCAAGGAAAGCAATTCATTCGTATTAAGAGGCACAAACTGACGAATGAGTAAAATATATATTGTGTTCTCTTTGTCTCCATCATTTCTGTTTTATTTTATTACATGATTAAGGACTTCACCTCTTTTATTCTAAAAATATTTTAAAAATTAAATTATCGTAGTGTGATATTCATGCAAATTAAGTTTAATCGGCAAATTTTATTGCACTTATTATGTTTTTAGTTACCGTATAATCAGTCAACTTATTAAATATGGCTTTAACCATATAAAAATATTTATCTAATTATAGTCATTTTCTCTGCGTAAACTTCCCATTCAATAAATTGATTTCAAAGCCTCTCATACTAAATTAAGAAAGCATAATATAATTTTCATGGCAAAGTGTGGGATTGGTCTAGTTTTCCCGCTACATTGCATAAAACTTTGCATGACTTTTTGTATCTCTTTGTAATATATTTCAAAATTGTCAACATCCCAATAGCTTTAACGGTTGTAAATCAAGACGCTATATAGGATAAGTAAAATCCAACCGAATTGCACGTATGGTTGCACCATTGATACAAGAGCATCTTTCTCATATAAATATAGAATAGACTATGGGTGGAATGTGCCAGAAGCTATGTACAATATATCACATGTCTTCTCCACTATAAACAGAATGAATTAAAAAAAATCAAATCATAACAGGAAATTAGGGTGCATCTGCTCGTCTCTCTGCGCACCCACAAACTCTCTAATTCTTCTATTGCAAGCTCAGTTAAGGTGACATCATCTTTTGGATGTTGTGTAATATTTCATTTTGTTATCAACTTCATGCCAACTCAATATGATATTCAAACACATTAGGATGCACAAAATTAATGCGTGTACATATAACACGATGCAGTATTTTGTCTGATCTCCTATCTTTGGTGGTTTTCGTCATTTCACTTGTAAATTATCAGAGCACGAGGTTGCACAAAGGAGTTAGATTCCCACAATTCCAATTCATTGATAGATTGTCTGCGGTCTTGCTACGAATAATAGCAGCCTCCCTCTCTCTCTCTATTGAGAGAGTGAGCACGCAACTCTACCACTCGGGAATTACTGATTCAATTTCAGCGATATAGTTTGACTTAAGTCTTAATTAGTGTGTGTTTTAGATGTGGAGTTCTAACTAGTTTTAGCCTAAATGCCCTTAATATAATGTAACCCTGTGATATTTGCCATTTGAGTTATTATGTTGTTTACCACATCATAGCGCTACATCTATCGAGTTCATTAAATATATGCACCGAGTAGAGGTACAGTTACAACGTGTCGCCTCACAAAAAAACTCCTAAGACCAATATATGCTGAGAAGATTAATGGTTATTTTTAGGTCAAATCTAACATGTGAGTGATCACTAAGTTCAAATTTCGCTTGGACAACTCAGAAACGTTCGATCTGTAATGAAGAAAGAGCGAGAGGACAGTCCACTCGGCCTCTGCTGGAAACATTTTGCGTTCTAGTCGAAAGCAAGGGCAAGAATGCACCATTTCCATGGGGTTAATTGTTCTCCCCGACAAGTCTATGCCTGACGGTAATTGTTTGCAACCTGAGTTAGCTTTACCGGATGCTTGTTTGAGCTGACAAAAAAAATGATCATTAATTGCGAAAAAGGAATCTGAATCGTAGAAAAATGGATTGAGTATATATTAGGGATCACTTTGATCCCACATACATAAATTTTCTCAAGTAGGAGCAAAGTATAATGGACTGAAAACCTACAATCAAGTCTTTATATCTCGAGCCATTTGACAATGATCGATCTATATATCCTTCATAGTAGATAGATCTGAAGATCACTGATGACGAACCAAACTTATACGAGATCAGCTCAAACCGGACGAATGCCTGCACTTTATATTCTTGACACATGGTATGTAATAAAAAATCATGGTTGAAATTAATGCTAGGAGAGGTCATGTATTTTGCATGCATGTATACACGTATCTGTTTAGCATCGATTTATTAACTGCTTGCTTCAAAAGATTAGGTCCAGTAAATATATATCCTACACACGAGATAAATCTTAGAAAATGTAGAGGGGCAAATATATGAAAATGCGAATTCTTCATGAAACTTATTGTTCTAACTTAAAACAGATATGCATGTGAAACTTGTCTCAAAATTTGGTTCAAACTAGCTTCAACATTAAAATGTAAAACCTGAATGAAACTTAAACTTTGTGAGCGTAGCTATTCCCGGGCAGAAAATCATGTCTCATGCATATGTGGTCAGGAATTAAACCTTTTCAGTTAATGGTTTATAAAAAGAAACTCTTCCGAGATAAAGGCGGTGCTTCATCGTTTGAAATAGGTGTAAATGCACAAGGTAAAGAGGGACTGTAATAAAGTCCATAATCTTGCTCAGCTGGCTAAGAGGTCGGGCCAATGTGCGGTCTGGAGATTGCATGCGCCATCCGACATTGTCGACCTCCTTAACCTGGAATGTAATTCCTCCGTCCACAAATGTAAGACGTGCACGGAATTTTAAGTTCAACTTTGACCAACAATTAAGCTAATAATATTGAATTATATAATACAAAAGTGATATCATTTGAAAATACGTTTGAATATGAATCCAATGGTACCACTACTATGTCATATAATTCAATAGTATTTGTTTAATTGTTGGTCAAAATTGAACCTAAAATTCCGTGCATGGCTTACATTTGTGGACGGAGGAAGTAATTCCCTATTTATAAATTAATAAAGCTCTCTCTTTAGCCTAAGAAAAAGGAACTTGATGAAAAAGAGTGCCAATATCGATTTATGGGGAGATGCTCACCTGCAACGGAAGGGACTACAGGGTGAAAGGAAGCAAGATACGGGAAGTAGAGATATTGGCGCGGCTCAATCAGATATTGGTCTTACCCTTGTAAAACCTATCATCGGATTGAACCTCACCAATATCGCTCCTTCCGTTGCATGATTAATCATGCAACCTATGTAGACCATGCATGCGTGATGCATGCAAAGATGAAGCTAGCTCGATCTTGAGGTCTCATGCAAACGGACAGCAGGCCTCCGCTCTCTCATCAGCCCTGCACGCTAAGATGAAAGCGACATCAAACACCAGAAATCTTTCAAGGGGTAAACGAAAGACATGTATATACATGATCTATATATGTAAGGCTATGGATATATTTACCAGATCAGTCGAGGAACTAAAGAAAGTCTTGGCTCTGGCTGTGGTGTGCTGCAAGCTAGGGTTAATCGGAAGCGCCATGGAGCGCACTCCTTCAAATAACATACGCGTAGATCTCACAGGATATTGGTGCATGCACTCCATCTATCTGACATAAGCTGCACACATACGCACAGCTTCATCTGCATTTAGCCATGCAAGATGGAGACAGATCGAGAAGGCCAAGCACACAGTGAATTGTAGGGCATGCAAGAAGAGGTCCAGGGGAGGGGGGCATAAAATAGGAGGAGATCAGGCACGGTTGGAGACTTAATAAGCTCGATCGAGCTCCATGAGAGAGATGGTAGTGAGCAGAATGATGAAGACGAGCGGACCAAAAGATATATATAGATCTCTCTCTCTCTCTCTCTCTCGTTTTACGCATACATGGTCGGCATGCAATAGTGGGGTAGGTCGAGCGTTTTGCGGACGAAACCGGCCGGCCATCAATTGACGCGGTTCAGTTAGCGAACAGAGAAGGAATTTAAAACCCATTTTAGTTAGACTTAGACACTGCAATACTGCTACTCCTACTTGAGAATTTTCTCTCTAAAATTAGAGACGAGAAGTAGGAAGAAGACGACGGCGACCACCAGCACCACTAGCAAGGTATACGTAGCATCGGGAGCAGGAGCGCAGAATGTGTGTGCGTAGAAAGGAGCCTCGGGGGTTCCGGCCGTACGAAAGCTGGCGAGTTTCTTAATCGGGAGCACCTTGCACGTAAATCCGTCTGCGGTATCCCAGTTTCTTAAGAAGACATGCAATAAGAACGCACTGCTACAAAGCGGGGACAGCGGCGCCAAAGCGGCCCTGCCGTGACGCCGTGGCAGGGGACACGGCGCGCATAGGGGTTGCTATACCTGATCGCTTCTTTTTCCTACCATCATTGTTGTTTTCTTTTCGTTGGGCTTCTCTTCCTTTTCCATCTCTCTAAACTCGAAAGGTCTTTTGTACCACACTACATCATACTACTTCTTTCTCTCTGTCTCTGTTCGCTGACAGATACAAATGAGCAAAAAATACAGGGCAAGTGAAAGGTGATGTTGGTTAATCACATTATTTAACATAACATCAAAGCTTTAAGCTAATTCAAATGGCATGAAAATGGAAAAAACCATTTTTACATGCTTCAACTCTTGCCAGAGTCTAGATTTTACCGTTGAACTATAAAACATGAGAAATCACACCATTAACTCCTAATACCATGCAATTTTCAACCACTAGACCATTTAAAAGTGGTTTTGACTGATTGGATACGACGTGTCTACCATATGTGCACCACATCACTCAACACATTTAGTACTAAATTAAGAAATAAATTATGATGGCATGGCCCACATGTCATTCACTACCCCTATCTTTTTGTTCATCTGTTCTCTTTCTATTATCCTCTCATGACGCCGGCCACAACTGTCCATGTCGAGCAACCCCTATCTTCTTGTTCATCTGTCTTCTCCTCTCTATTATCCTCTCTCACGGTGCCAACCATAGCCATCCATATCGAGCAACCCCTAGCTTCCTCTTCGGCTGTCTTTCTCCTCTCTATTCTCCTTTGACGGCGCTGGCCATAGCCATCCATGTCAAGCATAGCGTAGGTGGTGGCGATCCCATCGTCACCTTCTCACTCAGTTTCATTCCTCCTTAGAAACCATGTTCCCCTCTCCCTCCCCATCGACAGCCTCCTACAAATCCGTAAGCACCCCCCTCCTTGCGAGTGGTCAGTGTGTGGGAGCAAGAGAGAAGATCAACGGAGAAAGGGACGAAGAGAAGAATGCGAGGCTGACATGTGATGAGTCCCACTTTTTAAAATTAGTTGGTTGCCATGTCATCCCTCCATTTCGCCCCTAACCTATACTTAGGTGCCGCGTTGTTCAAACTAGGGTGGTATTGTCTCAGAGGTGAAAATTGCATGACATTGGTTGTCCAAGGTGTCAACCTAGACTGACAAGAGTTGAGCGGTGAAATTGACTTTTCCCAAGAAAAACTGATTAGGCTTAACAAAATTCTAGGTAAACCCTACAAGAGTACCTACCACGGGCAGGACTAGGGGGTGCCATGGGTGCCCGGCATATTTTGTCAAAATTTGGATTTATGAGTATAAGATCTGAAAATTGTGCGTGTAAAGTGCGGCACTCCGTTGATAAAATCCTAGTTCTCCACTAGTATTTCTTTTTACATAATGAAAAACATCTACTAAAAGACTTTCGACCTCTACATCCAAGGGAGACATCAACCGGTAAGTACAAAGAGCAAATTAGAACCGATAGCATGAACAACTGAAACGACAGGTTCGGCATGCATTCTCCCAGTTGAATGGTCACCTAGTCGTACACTCAACGTATAGGTCCACTCGGAAAGTTAGTATAGCTAGGTACTTAATGGGCCCCTGGCAAGCTATCTAGGGGGACAAGCTAGAAAAGGAGAAGAGAGGAAGTGGTTCCTAGCCGGTGGACTTGTTGACGTGATGATAGGGGATGCTCAGGTGGCGTGCCAGTCCCTCACTAATCAGATTCCCACGCGCTAAACCAACCCCATCATCCCGCCTCCACTTTTTAACCCTAACAACTGCGGTCAAACTCAAATTGACAGCACGCTTTTTACAGATCAAGCACTAGAGCGAAAAGCCATGCATGCATGATGCTTACCAATTGAGAGAGAGGGGGGAGAGAGAGAGATAGAGGGAGAGAGGGTAGATTAACGTGGAGGACAAATCAGGAGACGACATCCATGCATGTTTCGCTCTGGGCCAACATCCTGTAACCGAATCCACGCACGTCGAAGCCACCTTTTTTCTCATTCCCTGCTCCATCATTTTTTTAGTAGCTAGCTGGGAGTTGCAAACGGCCAGACGGCCACCAGTTGGCTCGATAGCTCCCATCCATGCACGCGATGCGCATGTGCGGAGGCTACTTATTATACGCGCGCCGTGTAACCGGGGAATCAGCTTAGCTTTCTGCCTTTCTCGGCCCGCGAACACGCGGGATCACGCCGTCTGCCCGGCCGCGCTTGTAGTAGGCGCTCCTGTGTTCCTGTGTAATCTAATCATGCTCGTCACTGCGCGCTGCATGCTACGTCGCCGGCGAGGCGGCGACCCGCGCAAGCAGTACCGCCACGGAGCTGATTGTGTTTGTATCTGGTGACTATGTTTGTTGACTATGTGTATCTTGATATGCAGAGATCGAAAGTAATATAATTCTTCCTTTATCTAAAAAAAGTACCGCCACGGAGTTTCTGCATTGCGTCCCGGCTGCTCAAGGGACAGCGGCTCGGCTTCCAGTCTCGCTCGTCGATCCCTTCGTCTGGTGCGATGGGCAAACCTGTTGGGGACATGTGCATGCTCCCGGCCTCATTTTATATCGGTATGGCCCAAGCCTCCCTGCAAGTTTACGGCCCGCATAATGCCTTGACCAGATTCCCAGTCACCCAGTCTATTGCGCCTGCTCAATCTAGGTGTTGGTCCTCCAAGTGGCAAACCTCGCGTCACCAACCCTCGATGCCCCTCGTCCTCCTGCACCCTCCTCTCTCGTCTGTCCAGTCTACTTCATGGTGGTGTGGCCGTGACGGCTAAGCGCCGGGCATCACTTATGACGAAAAAGTAATAACAGAACTTGAGTTTGATTCTAAACTAATGATAAATGTGTAAAATAGAATTTTACCCTAGAGTCGCTGGAGCTCATGGTTGGCCTCGATTTGGGTCTTAACGGCGTACAAAATCGCATAAAATTTAATACGTTTTTAGGGGACGTCAAACTTCAATCAAGAGCAACTCGAATGACCAAACAAAAGAGAATATTAAGCCCAGAGTTTACCAAATCCCTTTATTAGAACACACAGTTCACCATCCACGTAAACACTAATAAAATTCTTCCTTTATAAGAAAACGAGCTACGTACTCAACAATAAACCGTTAGTTCAAGAATTAAACAACACATGTAAGTCCAGCGAGCACCTGTCGATCGGTCGCCAGTCCAATCAACAAACCATATACCGGTGCCGCCGCGCTTGATCAATCAGTCCCTTCCACCTTGCATGCATGCATGCATGCCCGCCCGGGCGGTTATCTCAGTGTCCAACCACGATGAGGTCGTCCTGCTTGGGCTGGTCGGGGTCGCTGTAGTCGTCGTCGCTGTCGGTGTCCCCCGCGCCGCCCGGCGCCTTCACCTTGACGTTGAACAGCCCCTCCTCCTCCTGGTTCTCCGGGTCGTGGACGGCGCCGAGGCGGCACGGCTTGGTGGCGCCGGGCTCGCACTTGGGCTTCTTGGCCGGCAGCGGCGGCGACGACGACGACGGCGCGCCGGCCACCACCGCGGCCGCCTCCGCCGCCGGGGGCTGTGCCTTCTGGGCCTCAGCGGAGCGCAGCAGCAGCAGCAGCCCGCAAGCCAGCGCCGTCACCACCAGCCATGTGCGCACGGACGCCGCCATCGAAGGACGCGTACGTGATCTCAGTCCTCCTGGATCGGTACAAAAGAATTATACTCGCGCAAGAGGCGATCGTCGAGAGGGAATGCGGTGGCGTTGGGCACGGCGGAACGGAGGGATTTAAGGAGAGTCTTGCGGCAGCTTCGCATGCTTCGATCGTTCGTGGCTTGCATGGTGGAGCTCGAGCTAGCCCCCTGATGCCGAGGAGACACCGCAAACCGAGCTCCGTTCTTGCCATTTTTTTTCTGGGTGGTCACCCTGGTTCTTCTCAGGGAGGAACAAAACGAGCGGTCCTCGGATGATGGTAGCTTCCATCGCTTATGTGCTTGGTGTGAAAATAATTTCCGCAAGATATGTACACAAAGTAAGCAAGGGTTCATATGCCCGCGTTGCCGAAATATTTGCACATGTTCAGATATTTTTTTAAATAATTCACAGATGTATATTGTATAAATTAAGTATGATCACTAACAAAAGTTCATGATAAAATATACTTATTTTAAACTGTACGGAAAGAACAAATTTATGCACATATTCATATTTTGGCCACATTTTGTTTTTTTTATCAAACATATTCGCACAAATTTTTATTAGTACTCCTACTTGTATACGATACACAATCGTGTATATTTTAGAAGAAAAATTAAAATGCTCAAATGCATATAATTGCTAAGGGAAAAGCAAATGTACATGTACATGTGGGTACATGAGTTAAGGATTTAGGTAAATTCCTAATATTTGTGTATCTTAAAAAATTCATAGATACAACATCATTGTGTTATCTTTTTTGTGTAGGGCACTCTTGATTATATTTTTGCATGAAATTTTGTGGGTGTGCATGTTATAACATGATGAACATCTATAAATTTTTTGAGAATTTTTTGAGATGTACAAGTATTAGAAATTGACCTAAATCCTTAACTCATATACCCACATGTACATGTACAAAATCCACTCTCAATTGCTAATAGGTGCATATGCCTAAGTGAGCCAAAAATCTACACTCAACAGTTCCATTCTTTTTTACTTGTAGCTCTAGACATTGACACGGTTTTCGATCTATAACTTTGACTGTTACCTTTCTATTGCATGTTACCAAAAATATATAAAAGCATGACGTGGCAAAAAAAAGATATGCTAGAAGTTCACATAGAAAAATAAAACATCTGACCATTAATCTAGTGAACCATCTTTTATTGGTGTACCACAAACAATAGATCTTCATAATTGTACCTAAACAGATTATATCCAATAGATATCATAATTGTATTTACAGAAATCACTAAACAAATAACATCTGATAGATCAGCATAATTGTATTTAAACAGATCATGTTGATAGATCTTCATAATTGTACCCAAACATATCACAGTCCATAGATGTTCATGACCGTAACAAAATATTATCCAACATTAATCTAATGTACATATGATTAGTGGCCAACAACCGATAGATATTCATAATTTTACAGCTCATAAAAAAGTTTCATAAGCTTTAAGCTTGCGTACAGATCTAATATCAGTGCTTGCGGTCTGAACCTTAACTCCGTGATCTAATACCATACAAGCGATCGGCTAATCACGATCTCATATTTAATTCCACATGACATAATATTTTGTAGAAAAATCTACCAGCTTAATTATTACGACATCTAAACTTTTATTCACATATTAAACTAATATTATGTACAAATGACTAGTTATTTAAAATATGATATGATGAAAGTAAATTTTTTATAAAAAGTCTCTTGATAACATTTGCCGATGGTAAATCCAAATTAAATAGTTTTATATTTATTGACGGTCAAAATTTTAAAATATTCACTGTGCTCATTCTAAAATGACATCCTAAAGGGAGGTGGTAATAACTTGCCTCCACAACTCCGTCTAAGCCTAGAATCTAAAGGCGTACGGATCACAATTCCTAACTTATTTTCTTAACAACCTGTTTGGTTGGAGGGAATTAGACTTAGGGAATGAGAGTTATGGAGATGTGAGACTAAATGTCATCTGTTTGGTTGTGGGGAGAAGGGGAGATTAAGGGGTAAGAGGAAAGGGAATTAGTGAATAAAACTCTTGTCCATCTCTTCCGTGCTTGGGACC